>JAUDYJ010000006.1:22388023-22988023 GCA_030761175.1 Masticophis lateralis
ATTTACATTCCAGCCTTTGGGGGCAAAGAAAGCTGGGGGGAGAAGTTGGGGAAACCTGAAAAGGAGCTATGCCTATTTCTCAGAGGAGGCAGTCTACCAACAAAAGCCTTGTGTCACAGTTCACACATCATCATGTTGCTGTGTTCCTCCTCACTTTCTTCAGGTAGGTGGTTATAGCTGAACCTGCATGGGATTCATCTGAATTCTTGAGCAACCTGGATGAAAATAGAGCAGGGGTCTCCAACCTTGGCAACTTTAAGCCTGGAGGACTTCAACTCTCAGAATTCCCCAACTGGCTGGGGAATTCTGAGAGTTGAAGTCCTCCAGGCTTAAAGTTGCCAAGGTTGGAGACCCTGAAATAGAGCACTGAAAGGTTCCTTTTATATGGTAGAATCAATACATTGATGCAGAACAAATGTTACATACAAGCTTCTCATCAACTATGGTTGTATCTCACCCATTTTTTAAGCCATGAAAATTAAATCTACCAATTATAACTATCCATAACTATCTGGTTGCTGAGGAAAACTGGATGCTGAATTTAGATAGGTATTCGGTCTGATCCCTCAGACTCTTTGTGAGTGTCCATCATACTATAGTATCCATTAGTCCCAACAGCATAGCTAATGTCAACAATAGTTTCTTATTAAAGTATTTCTGGCATGGGCTATATTAATAAGGTAGGCAATGCCATTCAGCAGGAACCATAGAGAAGAAAATTCACAATGCACTATGATTATGATACTTCATTGACCAAGCCGAGTTGGCGCAGTGGTTAGAGTGCTGTACTGCAGCTACATCAGCTGACTGCTAGTTTAGCAGATCAACAGATAAAATCTCACCAGCTCAAGGTTGACTCAGCCTTCCATCCTTCCAAGGTGGGTAAAATGAGGACCCAGATTGTTGGGGCAATATGCTATTTAGTATACTATCTTTGTTGTAAGCTGCCCAGAGTCCTCGGAGAGTGGGCGGCATAGAAATATGATTAAGAAAAATAAAAATAAATAAATAAATTGTGATTGGACACACAAAGAATTTGTCTCCTGTGCATAAGATCTCAGTGTACATACTAACAACTAAGTAATATAATCATAAGATGCCAATAGGAGAAGGTAGTAGAAAAAAACGAGAAGGATAATAGTGATATAGCCCTAGTATATGGGTAAATATTTTTAGACATAAGACAGTGCTGTGGTAATTAGATAATTCACAATGCACGATGATAGCATGTTTCCTGTTTGTAACCACTCAGCATTCAGACAATCAGTATGAGAACATCTTGGCCAATCTGGCTGGTGGTAGGTGCCAATGATAGAACATTTTATAAAGATTCTCCTTATAAGCAGCTGACATCATTAGTTTGTAGTTTCTCTTCCATTATTTATCCCAATGATCTAATTGAATACTATGTCCATAATTTCTTGCCCAACTAATCATTGTTTCCTTCACATATTCTTCTTCCATTTTAAATCTTAGTAATAGATCATACATTTTAGTAATCATTTTTCCCCTGTTCCTAATAATATTTTGTCAAGTTCCAATTGATCTCCATAAATGCTGTATTGTTCTCGATCTTTTTTATATTTTGTTCTAATTTGCAGGTATGGCCACCAGTCAATTTTTATTCCTTGATTTTTTAAAATCTTGCTCCAATTTTAAATTTCCTTGTTCGTCTAATAATTCCGAATACCTTTCCGCTTTGTTTATATCTAATACATTTGGATAAATTATTGCCTCCATTGTTGATATCCAAATTGGAACTTTCATATAATGTTTTTTCTTAGTTTTGTCCCAAATATTTATCAAAGCATTTCGCACTAGATGTGTCTGGAAGTATGTAGGTGTTTTATTTTTTCCTTCCCACAGGAACGCATGCCATCCCAATTGGAGATTGTGACCCTCTAGAGTTAATACCCTCTTGTTATTTAATTGGACCCAGTCTGACTGCTTGTATATTTGAGGTGATAACATATGTTTAATTTTTCTTTCTTTTTTTGTAATTCTTCTTTTTAAACTTCCTAGCTACTCTCTTCTCCATGCCTCCCGAAAGACCTTTAGCAACGTCAAGGTCAGCATCTCCAGCCAATGGACCCCCTCTTGCTTTAATGACTCTGCCTTCATTCTTCAACCATACGAGGTAAGGGTGTTCACGTTTACTGAGTTTTCAAAGCCCCGCACAAGTTAACATCTGGACTACTGTAATGCTCCTTACATGGGATTCCCCTTGAAGAGCATTTGGAGGCTCCAACTGGTCCAGAATGCGGCTGGGGGGGGTGATTATGGGTGCGACTCGACGCACCCATGTAATATCTCTCCTGTGCAACCTGCACTGGCTTTCAGTGGTCTTCCAGGTGCGATTCAAGGTGTTGGTTACCACCTTTAAAGCGCTCCATGGCTTAGGACCTGGGTATCTACGAGATCGCCTTCTGCCACCAAGAGCTTCCCACCGGCCAATACGCTCTCACAGAGGGGGACTCCTCAGGGTGCCATCGGTCAAATTATGTCGACTGGCGACCCCCAGGGGGAGAGCCTTCTCTGTGAGGGTTCCCGCCCTTTGGAATGAATTGCCCCCAGAGATACGCAGAATCCCCGACCTCCGTACCTTTTGTAGGCCCTCAAGACCCTACTATTCCAACAGGCTGGGCTGACCAATTAAGTGAATTTTAATTAGGTATTTTAATTCTGGGGTTTTTAACAAAACTGAGCCAAACTATTTCATACTTTTAAACTTTTTAAATTTATGGTGTTTTGTGTTTTTACTCTGGCTGTACACCGCCCTGAGTCCCGCGGGAGAAGGGCGGTATAAAAATATAAATAAATAAATAAATGAATAAATAAATAAATGAATGAATGAATGAATAAATAAATAAATATCTCTCCAGAGGGTTGACCTACAGAACAAGCAAGCCAAGAAGAGTTGGGTGAGGGATATCAAGGAAGGAAGACTTTTTTTTTTATTGTTTCTTCTCTGGAACCGGTAGTAAAGTAATGCTTAAAAAAGTTTTTAAAAAGTTCCGAAGATCAGCTGTGCCACAGTCAGCTGTGCCGCGCGATTTATATTGCTATAAAGCAGGAAATCCTGCTTTCTAGTGAATCTAAATTGCGCGGCACAGCTGTTTCCCCCCTCCCCCCTCTTCTACTTACCTTTGTATACTCAGAAAAGGCTTCATAGTGCCTGCGATGCGCATACGCGCAAATTGCGCAAAGCAAACCGCTAGCAGACTACAGAACATTTCACCCCTGGTGGATTTCAACCCCCAGAATTCCCCAGCCAGCATTCTGGGAGTTGAAGTCCTCTCCTCCCCAATCTTCATGTGGCCAAGATTGAGAAACTTTGAGGTAAAGCATAAGTAGGCTTATACGATTCTGTTGTGGAGTTCATTTTTTGGTCTGATCTACATTCCAGACACATGGTCCCTGCAAATTTCTAGATATTACATTGGCTCAAGGGAACAGAAATCAAAAGTAGGAGAATGAACCTGTGTTTTTTTTAAATCTGGGGCTTCTAGGAATTGTAGTGCAGCAGGATCTGGGAAGTCATTAATTCTCTTTCTCACATCTCTAATGTGAAGAACTGGCTTTCGAAATCCAGTCTTGTTAGATCAGTATCATGCCATTTTTTTATATAGAGAGACAAGCGTTCAGAGGTAACCTTGTCTCCATTAAATATTTACTGAGGATTGATGCTTGATAGGTTAAGTATAGCTAAGCTTCGGCAAACCAGGGGAAAGGGAATTGTGTGATGTCTTCTTTTTCTAATGATATGCTTTCTAGGAGTGTTCTTTACTCTGTAAACACTGGCATTTTCCATTAGCAAGAAGGAGCAGGATAAGCTGCTATGGTCCCTGATTAGGAGGTGGTCCTATGAGAATTAAAGGAAGCATTTATGATGCATTGTAAATTAGATATTCCAGTTTCAGGCTTTCTTCTTTTCACTTTGCAACATACCCTGACTCATTCACGAGAAATGGTCAAGTTCTGTCTAGCAAGCTAGTTAATGAAGATACTTTCTACAGAAACCCAGATGGACGCAGTTCTTACCGAAGGAACTTCTCTCTCTCAGAAACTGGAAATCTTTCTTTTTTTGTAGAAGTGAAACTGGAGAGAATTTTCTTTTTAAAAATTCCGTTTTACCAGAAAGTACTATGAATATGATCAGTCAGGATTGCTGTGTTTCTGTATGTCTTAAATAGCTTGAGTGGGTTGATAAATTTAACACAGAGGTCTTCAAACTTGGCAGCTTTAAGACTTGTGGACTTCAGCTCCCAGAATTCTCCAGCCAGCTATGGTGGCTGGAGAATTCTGGGAGTTGAAGTCCACAAGTCTTAAAGCTGCCAAGTTTGAAGACTTCTGATTTAACACTTTATCTCCTAGCCTTTAGTGCGGCAATTTGGATTACATGGCTTCAGAAATAACCATGGCTGGAATCTAAGGACTAAAGACATTAAGTGGGCTGTTGTTTAATATTTATGGGGCTATGTTGTATTATCTACCTATTTGCCATCTCATTTTATGGTAATATGACTTTTCTTTGTAGCTTTGGAACAGCAGTCATCTATTTCCTAATGCTGAAGAAGCCACATTATTTCTTGGAACATTAGATACCATCTTCCTGTTTTCCTATGCTGTGGTGAGCAAATTTTCCTTCTTCGAACAGTTCTTGAGTTTTGAAGAAAAGGGAAGATTAAATTCATCAGATTCAACATAGCGTATAATTTTATAAGGTAACTTGGTGTAGATTAGCATTGATCTATGCAACTCAGTATCATTTACCAAGCTCTCCAGGTGTTTTTCCACCGCAGCCTCCATCACCCTTCACTATGAGACATGCTGGAGTTCACTTTAGAAGATTTTGCATTGCTAGAATTGATGGGAGTTGGATGACAGGTTGCCTATAATTACAGGACTCTCTTAAATCTTTCTTAGCTTTAAAAAGAAATAATTGAAAATGGGATCTTTTGCATGCTTTCACCACTGAGCAAAGATTCCATGCCTGCTTTACTGGAAAGCTATAGTTGTCACAAATGAAGGCAAATATATGTGTCCCAGAATAATGTTGCAGGAACCAATCTGGGTCAGTCACCGGGACCAGAGGTTTAGTCTTCTGAACTTTTGGACTCATGCTGGAGGCCATCCTCAGGGAATTTCCCTCTCACATATTCTGGTGAGAGAGAAGTTCCCTGAGGATGGGCTCCAGCACAAGTCCAAAAGCTGATAGGGCTAAACCTCTAGTCTTGGCCACCAACCCAAATTAGATCCTGCTGTATTGATTGTCTCTTATTAGCTCGTGGTATTAAACACCAGGTTGTTTCATCATAGTTTGCAATACACTGCAACGGATTAGCTTTGTGTAACACTTTAAGCTACAAAACATGGCTCGTACAGTTGTTAGGTTTCCATCACACAATATGCCAGAGCCAAAGAAACCATTTTATAGCATCATACCATATGTGAATCCAGCCAAAATCTAGTTAATATTGCACAGTTTTTGAGTATAACAAAGTGGTACAGCATTGATTACTTACGCTGTGCCAAAAAAAAAAAAAAAAAACCAGACATGAAAAGAAAGCAGCAATCTCCAGGCTGCCTGCAGCAGCCTTCCCTGATCCATTCCTTCTAGATGAGCTTATTTATTTGCTAGTTTACCTCTCACTTTTTATTCAAGAACTCAAGGAAGCATACCCAGTGCTCTCTGTCCTCCTATTGTTCCCACAATAACAATCCTAGCGAGTTTTCACAACTGAACATGAATTTGAAGTTAAGTCTCACTTGTTCAATCCAACAATCAAACCAGTGGTTGCTTGCTCCCATTTCACACCGGGTTGGGCGAACTGGTAGTGGCAGTGGCAGTGAGGCTCCGCCCACCCGCAGAAGCGCCATGCGCGAGAACCAGTAGCAACGGGATTGAACCAAAGCATACACCAAATTGGTTACAATTCCATCATTTGCTGCTAGGAGGATAGACAGACCCCTACACTGGATAGGTATCCATTTTGAAAAATCTATGGTAATCTACAGAAACAGTAATTTTTGTGTGCTGTCATTTTCTTGTATAAAAATCTTGATGAATCTTTCAAGTGGGCAGAATCATATACTAATCGTATACTTGTCTCATTCCCCTCCACCCTCCAAATACTTTACAGTAATGAGGTATTTTCCAATTTTTGTGCTGGTGATCATGTTCTCAGAACACATGAAATGTGAAAAGTTGTTCCTTGAGCGTTTCTTTTTTTTTTCCTGCTGTTTTTCTCTCAGATTTTAGCATCCTTCACTTAGAGATGACAGGATCTGTGTCATTCCAATAGCAATAGCACATATACTTATATACCACTTCATAGTGCTTTACACTTCTCTCTAAGCAGTTTTCAGAGTCAGCATATTTCCCCCAACAATCTGGGTTCTCGTTTTACTCACCTCGGAAGGATGGAAGGCTAAGTCAACCTTGAGCCGATGAGAATCGAACTGCCCAAAAGCAGGCAGCCGGCAGTCAGCAGAAGTAGCTTGCAGGACTGCATTCTAATGCAGTACTGCATTAACTGCATCTAACTGGCTCAATGGCAGACAATATTTTGCATAGTTGAGTTATTAATTTTACAGGGCTTGAAATCAACCTCATCTGAATTGTATGACTTTATGACAAATATGATCTTAAAAAAGAATAACAGTTTTATTGACTACTGAATAACAATTTTCTTCAGCTGATTCTTACTGAATAACAATTTTTAAAACTATTATTTTAGGGCCTGTTTGTTAGTGGTATTATTGGGGATCGCTTGAACATGCGCTGGGTTCTGGCATTCGGGATGTGCTCCTCTGCCTTAGTGGTAAGTTGGAAAATCAAAGTTGGGAAAATATGTTATCCTGGGTAGTATATGACTTTGAATATCTGTAACGTTTCCTCAGAAATCACTTCTAAGTAAATGAAGATATTACGTTCCAAAAATTCAGTAGGATCTTCAGTATTATAAAAGAATACATGGACTGAACATTTTGATGTGTCTGTCTTAGGGATTGCACCTTATAGCCAAATGATTCATTCTTCTTCTTCCTAGCATATTCCTGCAAATGCAGGATCTGCTTTTCGGATCATTGGACGCCACTTTGCATGGCCAGCTGCGGCTTCAGGGCGCAGGCCTGCAGCTTGCATGTTTTTGTTGATGGTGACTTGCCATCTCTGTTTTGGATGCCCATGAAGTCACCGGCCATTGACTTCTAGTTGGTAGGCAGTCTTGGCAATGGTGGAAGGTGCTGCTCTCAGGACATGTCCATACCAGCGGAGCTGCCCTTCTCTAATCTTCTCTATAATTGATGCCACACCAAAATGTTGTTGAATGATGTCATTTGTGATGTGGCCAAGAAGGGAGATGCCCAATATCCGACAGAGCATTCACATTTCCATGGCATGGAGATAGCTTTCCGTTCCTGTTGTTGCTGCCCAGCATTCAGTGTCATAGAGTGCAACAGGGTGGATCAGAGGTGGGATTCAATTACCTTCCGTACCGGTTCCCAAATGTGAGCATCCGCTCCTTCTGTGCATGCACAGTGGTTGCACATTATATCCGCAGTGTAGGTGGGCGGAGCCTTCTGCAGTCGCCGCTACCGGTTCGCGCAATCCGGACAGAACCAGCTGAATCCCATCACTGAGGTGGATGGTTGTCTTGTAAATCTTAGATTTAAGACGGGTTGGTATTCATCTGTCACGTAGCACAATGAGTTCTCATCAACGCATCTAGGCTGCATTCACCTTTGCTCGCCATTGATGTCGCCATTGTCTTGGTAGCATATAGCCAAATGATATGGAGGCATATAGCCAAATGATTCATTAATCTGATAAAATATTCTTAAGATTTCAGCTTGTTAAAATATTTTTGAGAGCAAAACAAGGAATGGACTAGTATACTTGTTGCTGAAACCATTTTATTGCAAGTTATTGTTATTGTGTAGGGTAATTTTTTATTTTTAAAAAGTTAATAATGTGTAAGTTCTGTACACTGAAGCTTGTGCTTGGAAAAATGCAGTTTTCTGTTTGGTAACAGACAGAGAAAAAAAGAATTAGTGAGTACTCATTAGTGAGTACCATGTGAGTGACATTCCTTCTTTCTTTTAAGCCAGGCCTTATTTAAATTATGGACGATTTTCCCTTCTGCCTTACATTCTCAGAAAGCATTTGGCGCCTATCCCCAGAATTGTGAATAGCTATTTCCTGTGATGAACTAAAATCATTTCAAGGTGCCCAGATAGATCTTAACTTGTAGCCTATAAATAATATAGAGCATGGCTAGAAAGTATTGTGGATTTATTTGCCAGACTAATTTGGGATTGACACTTCATTTTTTCTTCTTGTCATTTCTTTTTAGGTGTTTGTGTTTGGCACTGTCACCGAATGGCTGCATTTCTACAACAAGTGGTTCTACTGTTGCCTGTGGATTGTGAATGGCTTGCTGCAGTCCACAGGCTGGCCCTGTGTGGTAGCTGTCATGGGAAACTGGTTTGGCAAAGCTGGGTATGCAAAAGTTGGTTCTTCTCCTTGTACATATTTTTTTAGTGGCTTTCCTCTCCACAGTGTGGTTATTGTGCAAGGCTCCTCTTCCTGTTAAACATGTGTTGCCTGTGTGTCCACATTGTTTTGTTTACTGAACTCACTCGCCCCGGCCATGTGATCATAGTTGGTCGGGTTGCATTCCTGCCAAGAAGAAAATTTAAAATTGTACTTTATCCTATTTATAAGGACAAAGGCTGGTTGTCCTTTTAGAAAAGAATCAGTAGATTTAACAAGGTTTTGGCTGCTAGTGTTCAATTATTTAAAGTGTATTAGTGCCTCGATTCTCATGGACTCTAGATTTATAGATGTTAAGATAGCAGCAACAAATAGCCTACTATGAAGAATATAAAGAACTATAACAGAAGTCTGTCTTGGATATTGATATGATAAATATGCAAGGAAACATCTCTATGAATATGTGTGAGACAGGGGTGGGTTCTACTTACTTTTACTACCAGTCCACATTGTGCTTTGCTCTTGCGCGCATTCTCTTCTACGCATGCTCAGAAGCTTCTGATGACATCCAGGTCAGTTGGCGGAGCCTCCTGCTGGTTTTACTACCAGTTCTATAGAACCCGTCAGAACCGGGGGCAACCCACCACTGGTGTGAGGACCATCCTTATGTCTGGGGATAAGCTATTCCTCAGGAGGGGAACTGCTGCTGAGAAGGTTAACTGTTGAGCCCATTCTCCTCAGCTTCTCTTAGATAAAGCCCTTCTGGCCGCCAAGGTTGAATGGAAGGAATCTATATGAGAAAGGTGGTATCTTCGATGCTCAGGCTCTGAACCATTTCGGATTTTAAAAGTATCAGCCAGGATCTTGAATTGCATTCAAAAACACTCAAGCACCTCTTGCAGGAGTGGTAAAACTTGGCCGTACCAAAGCTGGCCATTGAACATGAGGACTGCTATTCTAGATCAGCTGAAGTTTCTGGATGGTCTGGATGGTTGAATCTGACTGGGAGATAACAAGAGCATGAGCAACACCCCCCCCCCATAAATCCTGCTGTTCCAGGATGTTTAGAAGTAGCTGCCTGAAGAGCAATTAAATGCAGGGTGCTATCTATGACTTCAAAGCCATTGTGTCTCATATCTCTTCTTATTTTCTTAATCACTTACCTCCAGGATCATGAGCGATCAGAATAACATATCTGTATATTCTTGTTATGCATAGGCTATGTCTGTACATTAAGATCTAGCTACAGGCTGCGCATCATCCTCAGGTTATCCCACCTCTTAAATTTCGGGTAGAACTTTTTTTTCCCCATACAGCATACACTATTTTACACATTAACTTTTTAAATCAAATAAATGCACTTCAGTTATTCAAATTTTATTTTTAATCCAAATGATGGCTTCTCATTCTTCTGCAATTCTTAAATCCATTATTTTCAGTTGTCCCTTTCTGGGTCTGAAAAGTGTGTATGCTCAAAGAAACAAGACACGTAGACATGATAACACACTTGCTATACCATCCTGCCCAGAGTACTTTGAAGGACTTGGTATCAGAAGCTTTCCATTAGAAAGTTCTTCACTTTTTATGGTGTCACTTTTTATAGCAATAGCAGTAGCACTTAGACTTATATACCACTTCACAATTCTTTATAGCCCTCTCTAAAGGCTTCCGGTTTACAGAATAAGCATATTTCCCCCAACAATCTGGCTCCTAATTTTACCAACCTTGGAAGGATGGAAGGCTGAGTCAACCTTGAGCCAGTGAGGATCGAACTGCCAGCAGTTGTCAGTCAGCAGAATTAGCCTGCAATATTGCATTCTAACCACTGTGCCACCACGGCTCCTTTATAGTAGTAATGCTGGCATAGTCCTAATAAATCAACTTGTAAGACTGAACTCATGCATGCAATGTTGTTTGAGGGAAGTGAAATTTAAAATGTTTTTTTTTTTGACGAGTCAATACAAAATGCTTGCATCTACCGCCGTTCGTCTTTTAACTGCTTTGTTCAAATTGTTAAAGAAGAATAACTGCTTTAGATTTTTTTTTTTGCCCAACTTAATCTCTTTTTTTTTTTAAATTTCACATTCAGGAGAGGATTTGTTTTTGGACTCTGGAGTGCTTGTGCATCAGTGGGTAATATCCTTGGAGCGTTTCTTGCCTCATCGGTTCTGCAGTATGGCTACGAGGTGGGTGAGGCTTCCTGCCATTGTCCTACCTGGATTGGAGCCAGTCATATTTGAGCACGAATTGTGTGTTTTATTTATTAAGCTTACCAGCGTTTCTCTGTGCCTTCCAATAAAATATTTTGGGACTTTCTATACAAGCAAAAATAAATTTACTGGAAGAACTAATTGCTTGACTTAAAATGAGAAAATCCAAGAGATACCCATGTAATATCTTAATTGTGTTTTTTCGCTCTTCCCTTTCAGTATGCCTTCTTGGTAACGGCATCAGTACAGTTTGCTGGAGGAGTTATTGTCTTTTTTGGCCTTGTGATTTCTCCCAAAGAAGTAGGTAAGTAGAAGCACTTTTTGACTTGTTTGGTCTTTGCTGTTCGCAAACACAAATTGCAAGTGGTGCATAGTTAATTTTTGACTTGGCACACCACTCAAAATCCATATTAAATATTTAATTAAATTAAATATTAAAAACCTCATTGGATACTGGCATTACGGGCAAGATTTTTTTCAGTTTTAAACATTAACAGGTAGTCCTCGATTTACAAGAGTTCGTTTAGTGATCGTTCAAAGGTACAGTGGCACTGAAAAATGACCATTTTTCAAAGTTATGACCTTTGCAGCATCCCCATAATGACGCTTGGCAACTGGTTCATACTTAGGACAGTTGCTGTGTTGCAGAGTCATGTGTGATCATCTTTTGCAATATTCTGACAAGCAAAGCCAATGGGGAAGCCAGATTCACTTAACAACTGGGTTATTAACTTATGAACTGCAGTGATTCACTTAACAACTGAGGCAAGAAAGGTTATAAAACAGGGCAAAGTTCACTTAACAAATGTCTCATTTAACCACATAAATTTTGGGCTTGATTGTGGTCATACATCGAGGATTGCCTGTACTGTATTTCCTGCCTTTATAACAAATCTAAATTGGTCAACAGAAGAACAAAATGGTATGCACATAGAATGACTTTTTTGAACTTCATAAGTAAAAAGGCAACTGCAACAACAATAATATGGCAGTAATAAAACCATACCAACATTTCGCTTGACAAAACGCCTACAATGCCACATCTGGAAACCAGGCTGATGACTCACAGTACAGAATTCACTTTTAATGGAACTGTTGTGGCCTGGTATATTCACACTTTATTACACCTGAGTTCTTCAGAGCAACTTCCTTAGAGTTCATTTCTGGTCATCATATCTCCAAGAGGCAGATAAGGTTGCAAAGTACTTCAAAGTGGGCTCTGTGCCTTTGACTCCAAAGCCTGAAAATGTTTTGGCAAGTGCTGCATATGGCGTGAAACAACAGGAAACCCTAGATGCATCTGATAAAATGGGATTTCTATCCTGATGCAAGGCAGCCTCAATGGATTTGTGAGCGTGCAGATCTCTGCAAAGAATCCAAAGCATGGCTGTTACATATACCATCTTCTGTATACCTAAAAAAGGTGCTTTAGATGTTCTGGATAGGAAAGGAAAAACCAAAGAGCTACTGATAGCCTCTTAAGCTTGGGAAAGGGGCTTTATTGTTCACCTCTTGCCACTTAGGGGGAGTGGCTGCTAGGGTATAAGACTTTTTATTTCAATCTATTCATTCTTGTGATTACCACAATGCTTTCAGTGTTAGGACCTGGCAAGTTCAGTAATGGCATCTGTAAAGGAACACAGTATATGCATCCTTACGTTTTTATGCTTGCAGAGGAAGAGTTAATTTGTTCAGATGTTGAAACTGGATTGTAAACACCTATTGTAGGGCAATGGGACATGGTGGCTCAGTGGCTAAGATGCTGAGCTTTTCGGCAGTTCAGCAGTTCAAATCCTTAGTGCCACATAACGGGTTGAGCTCCCATTACTTGTCCCAGCTTCCGTCAACCTAGCAGTTCAAAATCACATAAAAAATGCAAGTAGAAAAATAGGGACCACCTTTGGTGGGAAGGTAACAGTGTTCCGTGCGCCTTTGGCGTTTAGTCATGCTGGCCACATGACCACGGAGACATCTTCGGACAGCGCTGGCTCTTTGCCTTTGAAACGGAGATGAGCACCATCCCCTAGAGTTGGGAATGACTAGCACATATGTGCGAGGGGAACCTTTACCTTTATCTATTGTAGAGCATCTTTCTTCAAGTCTCATCTCCCCCTTAGAACTGCGGCTGGTAGAGTCAGGCGCCCGAGCTTTGAAACTCTTATCTATTTATCAAGTTAAATAATGCCACCCATCTAACAAACAAGTGATTCTAGTGTACAACAAAACTAAACATTAATCTGGTTACCAATACAGCTTGTGGATCAGAGGTGAAATATGTGTTCTAGGAACACACATAACTTAGACTTAGAGTAACTTTATTGTCACTTTGAATGTACACTAATCAGCATACATTAAAATGAAATTTCGTTGCATGCAGTTCTCAAAGGGTCACCACCTCCAATATACACTAAAAAACATGACAAATAAATAAATAAATATGCATATATCCATACCCACACACACTATTCTATGACACAGAGAAACGACACGGTCTAGTTCGGGTGTATACATATACATGGCGAGAAAAACGAATCTTGCGAGTTTACCAGACGGATGGCACAGGGAACAAAGCTGTTACAGAATCTGTAAACACCCACAATGCTGCATTCTAATATCAGATGAAGCTTTCAGTTATTCTTCAAGGGCAGCCCCATGGGCAGTGCATTACAGTAGTCCAAGAGGACTACGAGTAGTAGTAATACTGTAAATTTATTCACACTGCAAGTAGTAGTACCAGTCTTGTAGTTGGAGAAGTCTGACTCCTGCCCTAAAGGGAATGCACTAATTCAGGGGTCCTCAAACTACGGGCCGCGGGCTGCACACCACCTGCCGAAGCCATTGATCCAGCCCATGTGGGACCACAAGGCTGCCCCGCCCACATCACCCCATTGGCCCCAATCCACCTTCTGGAGGCAGAGGCAACCAAAAATGGACACACAGAGGCCTCAGGAGGCCAAAAATGGGCCCGTTTTTGGGCAGCAGAGCTGTACTGGAGGCCGAGGAGGCCAAAACTGAGCCCATTTTTGGCCTCCCCGGCCTCCAGAGAGAGAGAGAGGGAGGGAGAAAGAGAGAGAGAGAGAAAGACACATACACAGACACACAAACAGAAGTCCCTCACCCCCCCCCCCCAAGGCAGCCACATCCCTTCACTAACCTGCTTTCCACCCCCAGGAGCATAACAAATTAAAGTGTAATTTGTGTGTATTGTTTAATGGACTGCTAAATTAGCCACACCCACCTAGTCATATAACCACCTAGCCACGCCCACCCAGCTGGTCCAGTCCCTCAACACTCCAAGGGACCGTGAATTGGCCCCCTGTTTAAAAAGTTTGAGGATCCCTGCACTAATTTGTTGGTTCTTCCAAGTAACGGCCAGACACATACAGCAGAGATGCTGAGTGTTAGAAGACCAGAGATAGAAATTGGATGTTTCTGCAGAGCACCATCCAGAAGCATTTCTAAGCCAAAGGAAGAGGGAGAGAAGACCGCAAGGGAGGCAATTTAGAAGGGAGGAACCATAGCTCAAAAGAGCAGGCAAGAGCAGAGGGGATTCTCCTTTCCTTTGTTTTTTAAGTCGCCTTTCTGTGATTTCTCCTAGGCCTCCCTGAAATTGGCAAAGAAGGGGAGGGTGAAGCTGCTGAGGAAGATGCCACTGAGCCATTAATTAGCAGCCACGAGAATGAAGATTTCGATGAGCAGAATTACACCATTCAGGCATCAAACATAAGCAGTGGTACAAATGCTCCGTCCCAGGCCATTGGATTTTTTCAGGCGTGTTGTCTACCCGGCGTATTATTGGTAAGGTTGTTGTTATCATCCCCTTATAGTGATTTTTTTTTAAACTAAGAAACAAAATCCCATTGTATCTATGGGCACAAGTATTTTTAAGGACATTGTCTTGGTTCTCTCCCACCCCCCACCCCCCACCCCTGATCTCCTTTTCCCCTCTGATATTTTAAGTCAAGAAAGTTTTACTTAAATAAAAGCAGAAGCTGGCATGCTGCAAAGCATCGTTTTTATTTCTAGAATTATCTTTAGAGCTCACATGGGGCAAAAGGAAATTGAAGGAAAGGAACTGGACAGCTGCAGCCCAATTCTTAGTTTAGCAATATGCCAACCTGTTTCCCCTCCTCCCCCTAAAAAAAGGACTGAAGTAAGTGAAGTAATAGACAACATCTTGGGGTGGTGAGGAGCAACCAGGGGTGATATTCACTTACCTTCGCTACCAGTTCGCAAATGTATGTGTGCGCAAGGCCACCTCCGTGCATGTGCAGGGCCACCTCTGCGCATGCGCAGGGCCTTCTGCAAATTTGCAGAGCGTCAAAAACGGGACATGATGACGTCTGGGCAGGTGGGCGGAGCCTCCCACAACTGCCACTACCAGTTCACCCGAATCAAATAGAACCAGCTGAATACCACCAACCTAATTAAGTTTGCTGCCTTGTCAATGTGTGGTTTGTGACCTATTGCAGTATTTCTCAATCTTGGCAATTTTAAGATGTGTATGTCTCTAACTCCCAGAATTCCCCAGCCAGAACTCTGGGAAGTTGTACACTATCTTAAAGTTGCTGAGATTGAGACTCCCCGACCTAGTCACTATTAAATAATGCTGCGTCGACCTTGTGACAAGAGACAGTGTCACTCATTCTGCATTTTTAAGAAAGCCGGACAGTGCTTCCCTTTTTTTTTCTCCTCATACTGGCGCATTGAGTTATACTGACAGGCAATAACTGATTCCAGTTCATCCAACGTGTTTCCTAATGGATCAGGGTCAGATTTTTCTGTTCAAGATGTGACAGTCTATGCCAGGCATCCCTGAGATAGAGTGTCAGATCTTGAATAGAAAAATCTGAACCTGATTCACTTTAAATTGGCCAATTTTGGCAACTTAAAGAAAAATATATATATTTTATATATATATATATATATTTATATATATGGGAAATGGAAATGGAAGATAGGTTTATGATTTGATATGATGATAAGGGGTTTATTTAGAAGGTGAAATGGAAATTCGAATGAAATTGAGATGAAATAAGATATTTTTATTTTAAAAAAAGATGGTGTGGAAAATAAATTTGAAGAAATATATTGATAAAATCAAAATTATTAATATGGAAATAAAACATGATAATCTGGTCCATCTTTAGAAAACAATGGAGATTAAGAAATAAGTGAGAAATATTAAAAAAAGATTGTGTGTAAATTAAAGGGTTTCAATAGAACAAAGAAATATTGAAAAATATATGTGATAAAGGGAGAAATAAAAGAAGAAAATGAAATAAGATTAAGATTAGGAGATTAGGGTGGATGGTAATATTGATTATATATTAAATATAAAATAGAGATGAAAAGGAAAAAGTAGAAAAGGAATACAATGGCAGAAATTGAAATATATAAATCAAATTTGGGAAAAATAGGCTGTATGAATTTTGACTCTGTCAATACTCTATTCAGAAAAAACGTATGTTTGTTTGTCTTAAAAAAAATAAAAAACTTGGGGGGGGGGAATAAATCAAGAGGACCGCTTCCAGAAGCTGAATTCTAGAAATTACAGGGATCCAGAAAAAGGACAGAAGCAAGGAATTTGAACTAAAGCTTATGATACTTCAAAGTCATAATTATCCTAAGAACTGAACAGTAGCAATATCACTATTCTCACTTGTACCCATCCTACAGCTTTAATAATGGTGTAATCTGCTGGCTGGGGAATTCTTAAACCTTAAAGTTGCCAAGAATGGAGACCCCTGCTCTATGCATTATAGAATTACTGGCTCAGCTTGGATTGTTTTGATTCTAATAGTTTTTCTTTTGGGATGGTATTTATTTGTTTCAGTATTCCTTGGCCTATGCTTGCCTGAAGCTAGTGAACTACTCCTTCTTCTTCTGGCTGCCCTTCTACCTCAGCAACAATTTTGGTTGGAAGGAGGCAGAAGCCGACCAGCTCTCAATCTGGTATGATGTTGGAGGCATTATAGGTATGTATGGAGCAAAAGACATTCTTTTTGTTGTTACGTTTCATTTTCTGTCCGTTGTGGGATTAGAACAGGATACGGGTGAGAATTCTAGTTTGAAACTAAATAGACACCGCTTGTCTTACCAATTAGTGACTGACAGGCAAAGTGATGATGGATGTAGTAGGCCAAAGGATCTGGCGGATGTCAAATGTATTTATTTATTAGAGTTTAACCTGCCTTTGTTATTTTATAAGTAACTCAAAAGCGGTGAATTTACTCCTTCCTCACACTTCATAACAACAATCCTATAATACTCCTTCCTCACACTTCATAACAACAATCCTATAAAGTGGGTGGACTGAGAGAAAGTGACTAGCCCAAAGCCTCCTATCTGGTTTTCATGCCTAAGGCAGGGCTAGAACTCAGTCTTCTGATGATAGGCCCAAAGTCCCCCAGTGGGCTTTCAAGACTAAGTTTCACAGTTTCCTGTTTTCTAGGCCACATCTTAACCACTATATCAAACTGGCACTATACCAATCTAATTGCTTACGGCAGCTTCCCCACACTTGGGCATCCCCCATCTTCAGCTACCATAATTCTTAGCAGTAGTGTTGCTGTCTGTAAAGTTTAAGTCTCACTTTGGAGAAAACCAAAATGGGGAAAAAATGGTTTAGAACAGTAGCTGAAGAATCTTCCAGTCAACACGATGTATGAAAGAAAGACAGCTAAATTTGTAGCCAATTGTGCTTTTTTTTAAAAAAAAAAAATTCGATTAAATTTATACTGCCTCCCATCTCACTATCCAATGAATCTGGGTAGCTTCCAATATTGTAAAAACAGTCAAGTAATAAATGCTGGTTCTTGGTGTGCATTTTTGCTTATAATGATTACGATCTATTCTGATAGTCTTTATTCCTATTATTTCTACAGGTGGTACCATCCAAGGTTTTATCTCTGATGTGCTACAAAAAAGAGCTCCTGTATTAGCTATTAGCCTCATTTTGGCTATTGGAGCTCTCTTTGGATACAGCCGTGAGTACTTTCCTGCATAATAGGTTTTGTGGGATGAGCTTGTATTTAGCCTCCTTATCTTAAGCACCAAACATAGGGAGGGCCTGTTTTCTTTACCGTATTAAGTCAGCGAATGGAATGGAATGGAATGGAATGGAATGGAATGGAATGGAATGGAATGGAATGGAATGGAATGGAATAGAATAGAATAGAATAGAATAGAATAGAATAGAATAGAATAGAATAGAATAGAATAGAATAGAATAGAATAGAATAGAATTCTTTATTGGCCAAGTGTGATTGGACACACAAGAAATTTGTCTTAGGTGTATATGCTTTCAGTGTACATAAGGAGAATCAAATACATTTATCAAGAATGAAAAACTATCAGAAAGCATTTCACCAAGGCTGCCGTCTGCGGCGCCATCTTGGCAAATCAACTCTGCTTTTGAGTTTAATAAGAGATAGCATTCTCAGCAACTTTCAAAAAAAATTACAAGAAACCTGCTGAATAAGCTGGGCAGGTAAAACTCAGGTGCTTCTGGGAGACCCACAAGCTGAGTGTTCCATTGTGTGCTGGAATGAAAGGAAAAGGACAATATTCTTTTCCAGTAGAGGGCGTTGTCTGCACTTGTGCAGATGTACCTTTATTGGAGCATTGCCTGTGTTCAGGCCATGGGCACAAGTGAGAGTAGTGGTATTGCTACTGCTCATTTGTTAGGGTAATTATGGCTTTGAAGTATCATAAGCTTTAGTTGAAATCCATTGCTATTATTTTGCTGGAAACCCTATAATTTCCAGAATTGAGCTCCTGTAGATTGCCCTCTTTTGATTTCTCCTTTCTGGGTGAAATCAGAAGATTTCAAAATCTTTAAAATTTGATTTTTCAAATTTTCAAAATCTGGGTGAGAGCAGTGAGCAAAAGCAAAGCTTGTTATTATTTTGGAATAATGTATCTCAAGGTTTCATGGAGACTCCCCACATCTGCTCTTCCTGATATAGATATTGAAATATTGCACTAAGCAGCTTCCTGCACTCACTCTTGGCCATATTGCTTGATTAGAACAGTGCTTGGCAAAAACCCTTTTGCTGAATTCTTGCTTTCAGTAAGGTTGGGAACAAGCAGTTCCCTTCAGTTTTGTAGGTTCATCTATGAGAGGCTAAGGTCCTTTCAGTCCAGTGTTCTTGGCTGCCTTGCTAAATGATGTTCTATTCCAGTTCAGGGAAATTCAAACAAATCAACGTTTTATTGATCCAAAATTACTCCAGCAATTCAACTATGGACCAAACCGAATACAGTCAGAATACAACCAACCTCTTGCCTTCCTCATCTTTCTCCCCTGGTTTTGAGAGGGAAGCTTACTTAACCATCAGTGAAGGCAAAGTTAAAGAAACACTCTATTGCAGCACAAGATTAAGGCACTGTTAACATGCCATACCAATGCATAATCTTGAAAAGGGTCTTTTATAACCAGCTTTTCATTTCATCCTGAGCTTTTTATCTGTTGTGGCCAAAAGAATTATGACCTTTTTCTTTTCTTTGTTTCCATAGGTTCCCCAAATAACAAACCTGTCAATGCAGTCATCATGGCAATTACAGGTAAAAGATCAACATATTTTCAAGGCAGTAAAGAAGATCTGTTTTCCTCATGTCATATCTTGGCTTGTTTCAATGTTTTGTTCCAGCCAGGGGTGGGCTGCTGGGGGTTTGCAGGGGAACCTCTAGCTAAGATTCTGTGCAGTTCAGAGAACCCCCAAATTCCACTCCTGGCTGGACCTGCCCATCCTGCCCCTCCTCTCCCAAGAGTTCCCACGTGGCCCGTTTTGGATGCAGGTAAGTGCAGGGCGTGCGCAAAGACTTGGGGAGGGTGAAAAATGGGCCGGAAGTTTGGGAAGGTCGGAAACGACCTTCCCAGCAACTAGGCAGACCCAGCCCACCCAGCAACCAGGCAGAGAACCCCTTGCTAAAATTTTTGAAGCCCACCACTGGTTCCAGCCATAGTCTGTCTGGTTTTGTTGGTCTTTGCCTAGTGTGATAGGCGAACCCAACCACTGTTATTTGCAAGCCAGCAGATTTCTAACAGCATGTTCTATAACCAAATGGGTTATTCAATATTAAAATCATGGTTTACTGCAACATATGAAGCAATCATTTAAAGTCTAGTCTGTTACTAGATTCTATTGCCATAGCATTCAGGGAATACTGTAAATTTTGTTTTTCCTTCTTCCAGAAGTTCACAATCAGCAGCTTTGAGGGAGGGAAGTAAACACATATGTGGTTATATCATTTCCATCTACTAGTGGGACACTAGACCACCAGGGACTGGTTCCACAGGCCATGGTTTTGCGTGCTGCCTGCATCCCGCAGATGGGGCTTCATTATTTGTGTGGCCCAGTTGCTGGCATGCTGCAGACTGGTGCCGGTCCATAGATCGGAGGTTGGGAACCCATTAGACCATGTAAACTTAATGATGAGAAAAGCACGGGCAAGATTTTTGAATGGGCAATAGTCTAGACCAGTGATGGCTAATCTTTTTGCCATCACGTACCAGGAGGGGGTGGGGGTGGCGGGGAGGTCATGCGTGTGTACCCACACTCATAATTCTATGTGCCCCGCCCCCGACATGCGTGCACGACTCCTCCCACCAACCCTGCTCCCGACATACGATGGCCCAGTAGGCCCATTTTTCTCTCTCACCTGCTCCAGAGACTCTCTATGATTTGGGGGAGGGCGAAAACGGCCTTCCCCACCCCCCCGGAGGCCCTCCGGAGGCCAGAAATGGCCCGTTTCCCAACTTCCGGTTGGACAGGAAGTGACATTTTTTGCTGTCCCCAGCCTTCAGAGACTCCTAGACCAGTGTTTCTCAATCTTGGCAGCTTGAAGATATGTATATTTCAAGTCCGAGAATTCCCCAGCCAATGGGGAATGATTGTGTGATTGCAAACTAACAATGGCTCTAAACTAAATCATCACACTTTAATATTTCCAGTGATGTTTGGATGCATGGCTGGTCTGACTTTTTGATAGTTTTCTTTGGTTAAGGGGCAAGGTTGCAGGTTCAGATGAAGACAATCTTGCTTTGCATTGGAAACAGAGCCCGCCTCCTCCGTCTTCTCTTTCTTAGTTGCATTTTTCTTTTGATTGTTTCGCAGGCTTTTTTATTGGAGGCCCTTCCAACATGATCGGCTCTGCAATTTCTGCAGACCTGGGACATCAGGATGCGATCAAAGGAAGTAGCGAGGCTCTTGCAACCGTGACAGGGATTGTGGATGGCACCGGCAGTATTGGGGCTGCTGTGGGTCAGGTGAGACAGATCCGAAAAGCAATCAGGATTGTTATAGCAATGAAAGAACTCATAGCTGGTCCTTGACTTAGAACCATAATGAAGCCTGCTCATTCTGGTTGGAAGTGTTGATGGTCGTAAAGCAATCATCACGTGACAGACTCAATTTTACAGTCTATTTTTTTGCAGCACTCATTAACCAAATCAGTACGGTTATTAAGTGAATCTGCAGTAGTTAAGCAAACATGGCAACCATTAAATATACGCATTGTTTGCTATGGGCCATTTTTGCTGAAATAAAGTACCATGTTTTTGGAATATAAGACGCTCTGGACTATAAGACAGACCTACTCTTTTTGGTGAGGAAAACAAGAAAAAGAAATCTGCCTCTGCCTCCCAGCAATTTTGCCTCATTGCAGCAAACAGCCTGCTTTGCTTTCATTTTCGTTTTCAGAATAGCTTGATTAGCACAAGAAAAAAAAATCTTTTCCCAGCAATTTACTTCCTTGCAGCAAGCAACAGAGGCCTGCGCAAAACAGCTGAGAGTAAAACAGTTGACAGTCGGGAGGCCAATCCAATCAACTTGAGCTAATTGGGCTGTGCTGAAGCTGAAACGAGCTGTTTCTTCTTGCTGCTTGCTGCAAGGAGATAAACTGCTGGGAGGCAGAGGCCAAAGGATGGGGGCCAGTGGGTGGGCAGGGCTACATTCGGTGTATAAGACGTACCTAAATTTTCACCCCCTTTTAGGGGGGAAAAAGGTGCATCTTATACTCTGAAAAAGACAGTAAGTAAGTGCCAGTTTTGCTAAAACAGATTGTGGTCACGTGATCATGGGATGTTGCAAACGACCATAAATTTGGGCAGTTGCTCAGCATTCAAAATGCAGTCATGTGACCGTGAGGGAGGTAACAGTCCAAACTTTGGAATTGGGTTGCCAGTGCCTTTTTGTGTTTGTGTGTTTGTGTGTGTGTGTGTGTGTTGGAATCTGTTGTAACTTCAGTCACTAATTAACCGGTGGAGAACGACTTGTACCAAGGCAAAGATTTGGTTTATTGAAAATTTAAGATCTGACAGGTTTTTCTTTTCAGCATCGTTTCACTAAGGGATGTATTAATAGCAATATTCGTTACATCTCAAAGAAAAAAAGGTTAACTCTCAGAGAAAACATAACTTATTGGGGACTTTTGGTTTAGAAAAATAAGCTTTCAGCATATTCAAAGGACATTCAAACCGCTGCAGTCAAATTCCAATCCTGAGCCTCCTGCTGACTTTTTCATACAGACAGGCTCTTTTGTGGTGCTGCTAACTTATATGTTTGAAAGCCTGCTGTTTCGGCAGATCTTCCCTATGGCAAATTGCATTATTTTTTAAAAGATGGGGTTTTTTTATCCTGCCTTTATTACTTTTATAAATAACTCTGATATTGGTAAATTGCCAATATTCTTCCTCCTATTTTCCCTACAACAACAACCCTCAGAAGTGAGGTGGGCTGAGAGAGAGAGAGAGAGAGAGAGAGAGAGAGAGAGAGAGAGAGTAACTGGCTCAAAATCACCCAGTCA
The DNA here is from genome assembly GCA_030761175.1 of Masticophis lateralis. Lineage (NCBI taxonomy): Eukaryota > Metazoa > Chordata > Lepidosauria > Squamata > Colubridae > Masticophis > Masticophis lateralis. Next base: position 22,410,542 of record JAUDYJ010000006.1, read on the forward strand.
GTTTTTATGCCTCAGGCAGGACTAGAAGTCACAGTTTCCTAGTTTCTAGTCTTGTGCCTTAACCACTAGACTGAATAGGCTCTCTTTTCTTTCCCTTTCACCTTTCCAGCCTATTAAGGTGTGTGTGTGTGAGGATAATGTACAAGGAGAGCCAACTTTGCATATGTAGCAATGTTGCTGTCCAGGAAGATGGAGATATAAATAATTTCACTTTCTACTATATTTCCCTGCTTATGGCTTTCCTTACTCATCTCTGTGTCACCTAGAAAAGAGCATCCTCCCTGTTTCTGCAGGGGGGAGGAAGAGACCAGTGCATGATTCTCACTGGTTTGCATAGTACTTACAAGGCAACAGCTTAGAAACTAGGAAACAGTGAGTTCTAGTCTCGTTTTAGGCATGAAAGCCAGTTGGGTGATTTCTGGTCAGTCACCTCCTTTCAACCCTACCCACCTCATAAGGTTGTTGTTGTGGGGAAAATGGGAGGAAGAAGAAATGTTAGGTATGTTTGGCACCTTAAGTTATTTATAAAAAAAAATAGTAAAGGCAGGATATAAATACATAAATAAATCTAGCAGAAATAGCAAAAGCAGAACTAAAAAAAAACTCCAGGATACAGAGAACAAAAGAACAATTAGTAGCTATTTTGATAAGGTAGGAAAAAGGAAGACTAACCCTTTATGAAAAAGGAGAGAAAGATGTAACCGGGCAGGGAAGGATGCCGTATTTAAATATTATAAATAGAATTAAAATCAACCAGCCTCTCTCAAAAAATAAAGGTATCAATTTTTCAGCAGTCATGTCTTCAGCCAGTTCGAAATCCTGTTCGTTTTTTTTAACAGCTTCTTAGCAAATGTAAGGTGACACAATTCACGAGTCATATTTCTGTTACATAGATAGGACATGAAGCTCCTTTTTTTTAAAAAAAAAAAAAAGAACCTTATGGTCTGTTGAATAAGCAACCGGCTTCATGCAAAATATAAAGCCGTAATGCATGAGTTCACGCATGACATGAAACCAAGGACAAGCAAGTCCCACTGTGATTTCGTGCTTTGTGAAGAAGGTCAGAATGTGTAGAATTATATCCCAATGCAGTAGGGCACATCCAGGTTGCCGGCCCCACTTTGGATGTCATTTCCTGCAATGGCCAAGCAAATCTTGAGAATGGGGTGGGTGTAAAGAGCAGGAAATGAATAAAAATGTAAATGCATGAATAAAAACGTAAATACAAGTTGTTCTTATTTATTTTTATTTATTGCCTTATAATATTTGCTATATGCCCGTGATGGCGAACCTATGGCACGCGTGCCACAGGTGGCACACGTAGCCATATCTGCGGGCAGGCGAGCCGTTGCCCTAGCTCAGCTCCCTGATTTTCAGCTGGCCCCGCCCACATCATCCTTCCCCTCCTAAGAGTCTCCACGTGGCCCGTTTTGGATGCCAGGTGAAGACAGGATTTGCGCAGAGGCTCTGGGAGGATGTTTTTGGCCTCCAGAGGGCCTCTGTGGGGTTGGGGAGGCAGTTTTCGCTCTCCCCAGGCTCCAGTAAAGATTCTGGAGCCTGGGGAGGGTGAAAAATAGGCCTTCCGGGCCCACCAGAAGTTGGGAAACGGGCCATTTCCGGCCTCTGGAGGGATTCTAGGGGGAGGGGAAGGCTGCTTTCACCCTCCCCAGGCTCCAAGAAAGCCTCTTGGGAGGACGAAAAATGGGCCTACTGGAAGTCTGAAAATGGGCCATTTCCTGCCCAAAATGAGGCGCGGGGGGTTCATGCATGCATGTGCAGGGGAGCGCAGGTGGGTCGTGTACACATGTGTGAGGGGGGCAGGATGCTGGGGGGGCATTGAATTAGGGTGTGGACATATGCACGCATGACCCCCCGCCCCTGCGCTCCTCCCACTTTTGGCATGTGAGGCAAAAAGGTTAGCCATCACTCCTATATGCTATATGAAAATGCGTTGTCACGTCAGCTTTGTTTTTTTTTAACTGTGCACCTTCAGAGAATCCACATGGCTTAACTGTAGGAACTATTTATCTGCTTTACTAGCCTGCTGCGTTGCTCACCTGCAAAATGGCTCATAAGAACTGTTGTCTGAGTTGCTTCTCCCATTGGCTCCTTTTATGTGTAAACAACAAATATGCATTAATGTTTACAAGTGAGTCTTTTCTGGGGGGCTTTTAGACTAAGTGTGTTTGTCCCAAAGGTACTTTTTCTGGAGGCAACTGGACTTTCTTGTTTGTTTGTTTGTTTGTTTTTTCTTTGAAGACATTTCGCTTCTTATCCAAGAAGCTTTTTCAGCTCTTGACAGGATAGTGGGGAATGGAAGGATTTATATTCCTTGCAGAAAATTGGTCATTTGCATCCTTTTAGATGGTCATTGAGAGGGAAGCAGTGGCTCAGTGGGTAAGATGCTGAGCTTGTCGATCAAAAAGTCAGTAGTTCGAATCCCTAGTGCTGAATAACGGGGTGAACTCCTGTTACTTGTCCCAGCTTCTGCCAACCTAGCAGTTCGAAAGCACGTAAAAAAACACAAGGAGAAAAATAGGGACCACTTTTGGTGGGAAGGTAACAGCGTTCTCTGCGGCTTTGGCGTTTAGTCATGCCAGCCACATGACCACTGAGACGTCTTCGGACAGCGCTGGCTCTTCGGCTTTGAAACGGAGATGAGCACCGCCCCCTAGAGCCGGGAACGACTAGCACATACGTGCGAGGGGAACCTTTACCTTTATCTTAGAGGGTAGTTGAAGCACTTGGAGGTTTATCTGTGTCCTCAGGGTCACCTGAGTAGTGCTTCTGTAGTCTGCAATTCCCCCCCCCACCTCTGGAAATCCAAACCATTCAAAGGGTGTCCATCCCAAATTGTATAGCTAAAATTTTGTAGAGATCCTCAGTCCTCCAGGTCATGGTTGGATGACCTGGATGACTGAGAATCTCTACAGATGTCTATGCTGGCTTGGGCATGTCGTGAGAATGGCTTATGGTCGGATTCCGAAAGATCTCCTGTATGGAGAATTAGTGCAGGGAAAGCGCCTCAGAGGGAGACCACAGCTGCGATATAAGGATCTCTGCAAGAGGGACCTAAAGGCCCTGGGAATGGATATTAACAACTGGGAAACCTTGACCTCCGATTGTTCAGCTTGGAGGCTAAAGACACAGCATGGCCTTCTCCAATTCGAAGAGACAATTTTTCGGCAGGCTGAAGCAAAGAGGCAGTCCCGGAACCAGCGAAATCTGGTGGCTGGGCAGGAGACAGAATGTATTTGCCCTCAGTGTAGAAGGGATTGCCACTCTCGAATTGGCTTTTTTAGATTTTAGATGCTGTTTTAGGACCTCTTTCCAAAACACGATACCATAGTCTCTTGAGACTGAAGGATGCCAATGGTCTACCGATGTCCATTATGTTTGTTTCCCTTGCCCAGTATCAGAGCTGCAAGGCAGCATCCCTTCTGTTGTAAGGTTTTCAGGTAGGTCCGCAAAGGTGTTCACCGAAGGAAATACAGGGCTAATTTGGAAGCGATGTAAGTGCCATGCAGGAATGCATTCCATGATTTGGCAAAGGTGTTGGCTACTATAGAAAAGTGCTGGTGTTGGAAAGGGTATCTTTTCAAAAACCTGGCTTTGGGGGAATGTTGCTATAATGCATTGGCCAGTCTGATTTGAGGGAGCATAAGCAGTGTGGAATTCCTCTCGGCTTTCTTGTGACTCTGGAGTGGTTTTGCTCTAAGAAATTACTAATCCTTTACCTCATGACCTCAGGAAGCAACACAGTGCTTTTCAAAGCTATAAGACCGGCCATTGTGTGAAGATAACAATGGCGTACCTTCTGTAGAATTCATTATTCCTAGCCATTGCCATTCTCCAATTTTTTTCAAACTTCCTTTATTCACGAGGGCTTTTGTGTCTGACAAATTGTATCCTCTACTTCCTTCTCTACCTAAGATTGCTGTTATCTGTGACAGTACATCACCATAGCAACCAGCTGAGATTCCACAAACTGGGCTGTCTCCCCTAGTGGGAAGTCAGCGTCAGAAATATGTTGAACTTGTCAGAAAAAGGAGACCCTTAAAGAATTCAACATATGAAAACATAAATGTGCCAAGGTTTACGCCAGCAGTTGAAATGAGTGCACTTTAGACCAAATCTCTCCAGAACCATTTGAAGTGATTTACAGAAGGGGATAAAAAGCAGAAACATTATTTATTGATGCATAAAATATCCCAAGTGAAAAAGATGTAATTTCCATGCAAAAGTAAACATGGCTATGTTTTGAGCTAGTTTGTCTACTGTGCAACTGTCTAGCCTGCTTAGCTTTCAAGCCCTATTTAAGTTTTTCGTTTTTAACTCTTGGATTCCCAGCATCTACCTTTCAGCCAGTCAGATTTAGAACACCAAACTATCTATATAATTTAGAGGCTGCCTGATTCCCTGTCAGCGGTTATGTGAAGAGGTGGGAGGTCTGTCCCGTCATTCCCCCCCCCATTTAATTTGTGTTATTTTATATTGCCCCCCTCTTTCTCTCTCTTTTTTTATAAGTAAAAAAGAAATGTGGAGGAATGTGGAGATAGTAGAGGAAGAGAGCGGCACTTTGCCAGAGTGGCAATGATGGTCTCTCGTTAGAAGTGGAGTCGGCATTTGGAAAAGATTTCCAGTGTGAGATCATTGCTCTGATCTTGTGGAAATCAAAGAAGGTGGTTGTGAACTTAGACCAAACAGTTTATTGGTTGTTTTTTTGCTAAGCCACTTTTGAAGGGCAGAAGCTATCCCACAGGACTTTGTCACAATAAAGACCCAACGAAAACATAATGTAATAGAATAATAAACCTTATGAAATGTGCAGACTTCAGCAGCAGAACATTTATCCATCAGAATTTAAAATCAAAGCAGTGTTGCTGTGCTACAATTCAAGCCCAATTGCTTTTCTGTTTAGAAATCTTATCCGCTCCTATCTGGGGCATTTTAAGGATCATTTTCTTTCTTAGGCTTCCTTATCAGTCTCTGTCCTGTTTCTCTCACTGATAGGTTCAGGTGCAAGGAAGAGAAACATGGGTTTCTTTTGTAACTTCTACCTCCGGAGAAATTTGCATAGCTCTGCCGCTATATCATTTCTGATGCTTAGATTTGCAAGGGGCTTTCAGGAGAAGGGGAACTTTTCCCCTGCTTTGGTGATTATAAGACGGCATTTTCAAGCATGCTGTTTTGATACTGTCAAAGATTTAGATTTGCGTGCCAGTTTTCTCCTACCTGCTGTGCTTCAGATATGATGGTGCAGAGTTTGCGTTGGTCCACTTCTGAAAAGAACCGTGTGTGAAGTTTTGCTTAATATTGAAAAACTACTTAGAGAGACAAAGAGAAGGGCAAAGAAGGCTCCGCGGGTGTCCTTGTATACGTTTATATTTCCTTGAACATACGGTATACTTGCATGTGCATAAGGTAAAGGTAAAGGTTCCCCTCGCACATATGTGCTAGTTCCCAACTCTAGGGGACGGTGCTCATCTCCATTTCAAAGCCGAAGAGCCAGCGCTGTCCGAAGACGTCTTTGTGGTCATGTGGCCGTCATGACTAAATGCCAAAGGTGCACAGAATGCTGTTATCGTTCCACCAAAGGTGGTCCCTGTTTTTCTACTTGCCTTTTTTACGTGCTTTCAGGTTGGCAGAAGCTGGGATAAGTAATGGGAGCTCACCCAGTTATGCGGCGCAAGGTTTCGAACTGCTGAACTGCTGACCTTTAGATCGACAAGCATATGCATATGCATAGACATATATACATATATATAGAGACAAAGAGATTTGTATGCATAAACAAAAGTAATAGAAAAATAAAACTCGTATGCATTCCTTTAAGGATGTAGATTTATTATGTTTCCTTTCCTTCCAGTACTTAGTATCTTTGATCCAGGAGAGGTTGGGATGGATGCAAGTTTTCTATTTCTTCATTCTGATGGTAAGAAAACATTTAAAAACATTTTTTTTTAGATTATACCCTTCCTCAACAAGCAGCAAGAAAAAAAATGTTGTTCTGTCCTTTTCTCTCTTTCTCTTTTCCTTTTTTTTTTCTTCTTTTTTTAGCTAGGTAGGTGACATGATTAGAAGTTAGATAGGAAAAAAGGAAGAAAGAAAAAGTCTTTTAATAAAGGATGATATGATCAAAAGCTAGAATAAGTGATAGAAATAAGAGAAGGGAGGATATTGGTGTATACATTTTTATTTCATAAAATGAAAGTAATAACGAGAGAAAACGTAGAATAATTGAACAATGATAGACTATAACTTAATACAAATGTGTATTATTATTAGAAATACATAAGCGGATTGAATGTAATGGTTATGATGAATCTGAATAGTTTTATTTGTATTAGAATGTATGACACCCAAGTGCTACACTGTTCACGCATTGATTTGATATCTTTATAAAAAATAAAAAAAATAAAAAACTTGGGGGGAAAAAAGAAACAAAATCCAGATATGAAATTGTTAAGCGAGCAGATTAAAAGTCCTGGTTTAGCATTATGTTAAACTGCAGTGCTAGAGTGCAAGACTAGACATTATCTAGTTTAGATCAATGGGAGTTTCTTCTCAGTTAAAAAAAAAAGGATTGTGGCCCCAATGAAATAACAGCAGAAGTGAGAGTCAAATAAAGGATGTCTTGATTGATGGCTCAATCTTTTCACTATTGAATTGCTAATAGCTGGCTGGTGTCCAGCCCCGTGGTGCCCCTCTGGTGGCATCTCTCTACGGAAATAGTTGTAGGTGAATATTTAAACATTTTAAATAAAGTGAACGAAACACACAAGTTTACATTCTTAGCTAAAGTTCATCCAAAGAAAATGAAGGACAGTCAGACGTTTTCAATATATTTTCAATTTATTATAACTTTCTTGCCTTTTTATCCTGCAAGGATTACATTTCCTCAATTTCACAGGAGATGGCATTTGTATGAATCATCTGATTGACAACTGTAACCCATTGAATATAATTTCTTCATGGGTTGCATGACATTCAATACAAAACAGCCCTCATACGTGAAATTGAGACTGTTAGAGTCTGATCTGTATCATTGATAATGGGTGTAATTTTCAGTCTGTAATTGGTCTGCCATCTCAACAGTCTATATTTGAAGAATGTACCTCATAGGAAAGCTGCAATCCTGAACACATTTAGAGTAAGTAGGTTAGTTAGAACTCTAAGTAAATGCATATGGGACTGTACAATAACCTCTCTTAATATCTAAAACCATAATGGCAAACCTATGGCATGCATGCCACAGATGGCACACAGAGCCATATCTGTGGGCACATGAGCGTTGCCCTACCTCAGCTCCAGCACGCATGGACTTTGGCCAGCTGATTTTTGGGCCTTTCCTAGAAAGCGTCTGGAGCCTGGAGAGAACGAAAAATGGGCCTTCCGTTCCCACTGAAAGTCAGAAAAGAGGCTGTTTCTGGACTCTGGAGAGCCTCTGGGGGCGTGGGGAAGGTCATTTTCACTCTCTCCAGTCTCTAAGAAAGCCTCTGGAGCCTAGGGAGGGCAAAAAATGGGTCTATTGGGTCCACCATGCCAAAAGTGGGAGGAGCGCAGGGGGTCACACGCGCATGTGCATGGGGACACATTGAATTATGGGTGTGGGCACATGTGCGTGCAAACCCCGGTGCGACACCCCCCCCCCATTTTGGCATGCGACGGTAAAAAGGTTAGCCATCACTGATCTAAAATATTCTTTCTTAGGATGGATGCCCTCAAGCATTGACTTCAACTATTAGAATTCTCTGCAATAGCCATGTGCTGGCTGGGGCATTCTTTCACTTGTAGTCCACATATCTGGATTGGAAAAGCTGGGCTAAATGTGAAAGGACTACCATGGAGGTTCACTCAGCAGAAAGATGTACAGCTATTCCTTTGTGGGGAAAGGCCATCAGTTAAAGTAAGGGTGGGATATTGAAGACTGGAGTCGGAGGCAGTTTTCACTTGCCCTGTCATTCAGCAAACACACATGAGGATTTTAATTGGAGAGCCTCCTTTTTCCTTATGTTAACTATTTCTTCCATGCGGGATGACAAGTGCATGCCTTCCGTCATCAGGGGCAAGTTGCAGAAACTATAGGGATCTTGGAGTCCTAGTGGACAATCGTTTAAATATGAGCCAGCAGTGTGCTGCAGTTGCCAAAAAAGCCAACGCAGTCCTAGGCTGCATTAACAGAGGAATAGAATCAAGATCACGTGAAGTGCTGATACCACTTTATAATGCTTTGGTAAAACCACACTTGGAATACTGCATCCAATTTTGGTCGTCACAATGTAAAAAGAATGAACTCTAGAAAAAGTGCAGAGAAGAGCAACAAAGATGATTAAAGAACTGGAGATTAAAACTAAAGAATGGGTGCTGGAATTGGGTATGTTTAGTTTAATGAAAAGAAGGACTAGGGTTGACACGATAACAGTGTTCCAATATCTTAATGGGCTGCCACAAAGAAAAGGGAGTCAAGCTATTTTCCAAAGCACCTGAAGGCAGGACAAGAAGCAGTAGTTGGAAACTAAGGAGAGAAACCCTTAGAACTAAGGAGAAATTTCGTGATAGTTGGAACAATTAAGCAGTGGAACGACTTGTCTCCAGAAGCTGTGAATGCTCCAACACTGGAAGTTTTAAAGAAGTGATTGGACAACCATTTGTTTGAAATTGTATAGGGTTTTCTGCCTGAGCAGGTGGTTGGACTAGACGACCTCCAAGGTCCCTTCCAACTCTGTTATTCTGTACTCAGGTATGCTTTGTCTTGCCAAATAGGGGACAGGATAGGATGGTTTCTAGGCACTTCATCTTCACTTCTTATAGGTCATCTATAAGGCATGATTGAAGCAGAACTGGTTTTGGCTCCTCTTCCAGTAGAAAATGGATCAGATACAGTAGATGCTGGTTCCATCAAAATAAGCAATGTTGAGCCATTTGGGCAAACGGACCAATCAGGTACAAAGTCCTTCTAAGTGTTCGTGGGATGGCAAATCTGGATCTGTCTCTGTATAGTGTTCAATATCCTCTAGAGCTAGTGCCATAATTGCATTGAACCACATTGTGCCTCTGCCTTCAAAGCTATTCCTGTCTTTCTTTTTGCAGACCAGTGTAACAGTGGTCTTCATCATGCCTTTGATAGTGAAGGAAACCAATATGCTCCTTAATCAGAGGCGCTTGCGCAGGTTGGCTGGCTGACCCTCTTCTCTCTTCTGTTCAGTAGACTGTTCCCCACCCCCCACCCCCCGCTTCCCAAGGGGGAACTTGGCATTTCAGGCCTTTTGCATTCATTTCTTGATTTACATCCACCAAGATCGGATTTGCTGAGAAATGGCCACCGACACGTTCACCGCAGAAAGACTGTCATCCAAATCCCATCTGAAGATCATGCTGTGGAAACCCACAACTGGGAAAGAGCTGACTGTGTATTTGGAAGGCTTAGTTGAGTGTAAGAGCCAGAGATGTTTCCTCTTTTGATTTTTACCTCTTGTTTCCAAGGCTTGTTGATGCGATTATCCAGATCAGGGGTCTCCAACCTTGGCAACTTTCAGACTTGCGGACTTGAACTCCCAGAGTTCCTCAGCCAGCAAAGCTGGGAGTTGAAGTCCGCAAGTCAGAAAGTTGCCAAAGTTGGAGACCCCTGATCCAGATCAAAGGATAAAATGTTGGGCTTGTGTGTGGGAGAAAGGTTTCTTGAAAGCAGAACATGATTGTGCCTAAAAAAAGCTTTTGTATAGTAAAACCTTGATTTAATGGATTGGGGCCCCGGGGAAAGGGATGTCTATTAAAGCTGAATGAGTTTGTTTGAAGCCAAAATGTACTCACACATGAAATTACTTTAATAAGCGTAAGTGTTCGGTGTCGCCTTTACCTATGAAGCCGCAGGTAAAAGCTATACCTGAAAGTACAAAACATTCATACCCTTTCTTACAAAATATAGTCACCAACTCTTGTAAAAGAGTTTGAGATAGCCAATAACTGACCAGGTAATTATTTATTAACTATTTTTTTAAAAAACCAAAACAAAACAAATTATGGATGTGCAGCAGCAGAAAACATTGCCCGACCTGACTTGATCCATTGTTTGGGGTGGAATTCTGATATTGCCTGAAATGCAGACAAAAATCCAGATCCAACCTATTTTGTCTGCTGCATTCGAGATCCATTAAACAGAGGATTTACTATACTTGCTTTCTTCCTATTGTGCTCATTTATTGGTGGCAATCTGGAGGTCTTCCAGATGTTTTAAAACTTTAGGTTCCTTTGTGTCTCCCCATTGGGCTCTGCTGGCTACGGCTGATGGGAATCGGAGTTCAGCAGCAAGAGGGGAGCCACTTTACCAGTCCCGATGCCAAAGGAAGATAATGTTATTTACAAAGGGAGAAATCCTTCAGATATGTTGTCTTCCCACCCACCCCCCGCCCACCTCCCACTTGCAAACCGGAGTGGAATCATCAAGAGAAAAAAAAAAAGCTTGGCCAGCTGATAGCTGGTGCTTTTACACAAACTGGCCCTTGTATACCTCTTCGTACTGTAATAAGTTTGGATCTTTGTGTTGTAATCCAGGCGCCAAAAAAAGCTGCCAAACAGATGAAATGGACAGCACACTTTGCATTTTTACTGCGGTGAAAAGGAAAGGCATTTCCAACTATTTAGTTATCAAAAGAGCGTTTCAGAGTAGCCTGGGCCAATCCACTGCTGGTTTTTGCAAGCTTTTTGGTAGCTCCCTAATGACATATATTTTTTTTTATTTAAAAAAAATATACAACAGGGTACTATTAAAGCAGCTGAAATCCTTGGTGTCCTTATGTAAAAAGAACATTTGTAGGGTGTTTGTTTGATCTCCAAATATTTGTCCTATCCAGATGTTCATGTTAATTTAACCTTCTCTCTCTCTCTCTAGCAGAGCAACTGCATTCCGTACTTGATTTTTTTATCTTCTCTTAACTGTCTAATATGTGACAACAAGCTGAGTCTCTGGAGATGTGCAGAGCCAACTATTTTATACGGAGGGGTAGCAATCACAGTTTTACCAGGATCTTTACATTTTTGTTAATTTTTTAATAGGCTTGAGAAAATGGGAATAAAAGGGAATAATGATCATGATTATTTACTGTGTCTCCTTTACTGGAGATCATTGTCACTTACAGATAGGCAGAGACCTCTTGATTTCTTTTTAAGGGCTCCACCAAGCCTGAACCATCCTTCCTTAAGACCCTATAACTCCAATCTATGATCTTCACCAAAGGCACTCTGTGGGCAGAGCTGGCCATTGCATAATGTGCGTAGCTACTCCCTCCACCCCACTCCCCCAAAAAGCAAAACTGCATGTTTACTTTTTCCCCTTGTCTTTAGCCTCTAGATCACGGGTGTCAAACTTGATTTCATTGAGGGCCGCATCAGGGTTATGTTTAACCTTGGGAGGGGCCGGGGGGGCATGGCTTGGGTGGGCATGGCCAGCGTGTCGGGGGGCATCTGTGGTGGCTCAAACACTCTGCCAGCAAAAACAGGCTCCTGAGCTCCATTTTCAGCTCCGATGGCCTCCTCTGCCAGCAAAAATGGAGCTGTGGGGGGCATGCGCAGCCCTCACGAGCTCCATTTTCACTGGCAGAGGCACCACGGGCCGGTCCTTTGCTGTTTCCAGGGTGGCCCCATGGGCCAGATCTAAGCCCCCATGGGCCGGATCTGACCCCCTGGCCTTGAGTTTGACACCCCTGCTCTAGATCACCTTAATCCAAGTTGAGGAATCATTATGCCATGAATAAATGCCTAGAAATATTTGGTATAATGGGGCAATTTGAACTAGAAGGTGGTTTTTCGAAAACAAGAGTTAAATTTAGGGCTGCAGTTTCAAGCACTTGCCTTACATATTAGTGCATAGGTCTGCCTTACAAGTTCAGTGATGTTGAGTTGGATCAGATAGCACCTGTCTTGTCCTCATCTTTCTATAGTTCCAGATGCATTTTCACATATTTTGGAAATTTCCAGACAGGAACGTATGAACAAGTGCTGTACTCCGTGGCATCTATGGTTACCCTAAAATTAAATGCAAAACGTTTTATTTTAAATAGCCCAAATCTAGAGAAATCCATTAAATGGTATAAGATCTTGGTCTTTTTTGCTCAAATTATGTAAGTTTCTGGGCATTTTAAAAATATTGTTTTTAGCACCTCTGACGCAGTACTTGTTCTTGAGATAATATCTCCTGCCAGAAAGCTTGCTAACTCTGTTGTAGAGTGTACACTCATGCAAACTGATGTGCATCAAGCAGTCAGGCCACAGTTTTTTTTAATGTGGAATAACGATGGTGTTATCCTGTGTTTTATGTATTCCTCAATTGCGTACCCGCAGGCCTTATTTCTTATGCCCCCACTTGAATGTCTAATAAACAGGACATGCTCTGGATTCCCACTGTACAGAAGGGATGGATTTTTGCAGCATTATTGTCCGATCTAGCCAGTGACTCTGTAGTTCAAAACAGTGGAAAAAATTGGGCATGTAATCTTCAGCAGAGGCTCAGAGACCATACCGAAAAACTGGGTTCAAACAGCACACTTATCCAGATTCAAACATGCCTGCGAACGATGAAAGCATCCCAATGTTATACTTTTTCTGAAAGTGCACTGTGCCATTGCATGCATGCAACTTCATTTTTCTGAGTCAATGTGTTGTGCAAACGTAGCCCTTTGAGTTAATTTGTGGTTCAGTACATTGTGGGAACTCAGAAAACTCGTTAATTTAAAAACGAAGTAAAGGTTTTTTTTCTCATGCAAATCCCACCTTCAAGAACCGAAAACCAGATTAAAACCACAAAATGAGTTTCTTTAAGGTGCTGGGATCCTCAACTCAGTGTTCAAAAGCTGCTTTTTAACCTGCTGACTTCAATGTCACCTTGACCCTAAATTTCTAATGTTTCGTTGTTATTGAGATTGCGATAAAAAGAACACTAAGCGAATTGTAAATTTGAGGGAAAGAAATTTTTGTTTTCATTTTTTAAAAAAATATTTTATACGTGCTTAATGGTTTCTTTTTTTTAAAAAAATGTATATGTTCATGTAGATTTTTAAAATCATATTGTGGCTGCTATAAGTGAAAAATTTTGATAATTTAAGAACCTCTTAATTGTGTCGGTTTACTGTTTTGTGTGTTCTTTTCCTGTCATGCTGCTCTATTCCACTGTTCACAATGCACAATAGCCTAATTTATGAGCATTTTAAAAAGTAAGAACATTTCCCAACATCTTTACTTTTAAATTAGAAATCTACTCCAAGAGCAGGGGGAAAAAATTAAGAGTAAAAGCAAATTTTACTTTCTTTTTTTTTTCTTTCTTGCTCTTTTCTACTAAGTTGTGGCATCAACTCTTTCGTGATTTACCTTGAAAGGAGATGCTCTCAATCGTTGACTTTTGTTTTTTAATCATTGAAAGTACTTTCTTAAATATTATGCTTAAATGTTTTGAATTAAGCAGCAAAGCATGGTGTTGAATTCTAGCCTTGCCCTAGCTCAAGAAGCTTTTCCAGATTTGGGGACATAATCACTTTTCTCACTTCTGGTTGGCTTGATGGGACGCAGCCAGAAAGACCACCCTTCCTGCATATTTTCACCATGAGAGAAGAACAGGAAACTTTATAATCACATCCTTGAATCGAAATGTGAGAGCTCAGTCGATGGATTTCTTGGCTGGCTGAAGGTGAAGACGAGCCAACACTCTGAAGCAGCGATCACCCGATCTGGCACCTTTGAACTGTTAGACTATGTCTCCCATTGTCTCCAGCCAGCATAGCTGAAAGTTATGTGAGCTGCAGTTCAATACATAACAGTATGGAAGGTTCCAGGTTTGTCAAAGTCTGTTCCAGGGTATGATAGAATTGGTTATAATGCAGATTGCCTTCGTTTGAAATACTGTTATGTGCATGGAATGGCAACTCATGTATGTTCAAACCATTTCTGCTACCATTGGGAACGCTTGTTTGCCTTTTGCCTGGGTAGCTGTTAAGTTTTAATAGAAATTGTTCAACTTAGCAAACACAATAAAAACATATACAGAATTTTCCTTGCAAAGAGCCAATTTCGCTGCCCAGAGTTGTGTATTTGAGATGGGCAGCCAGAATGAATTGAATGAATGAATTGAATGAATGAATGAATGAATGAATGGAAATTAAAGGCTGTCAGTAACAAATTCTTCATGGGGTGCTATGGAACGTTCTGTTCTTGGTAATACTTTCTCTTTCTATTGTATATATTTCCACTTAAATTCTCTGTGAAAGTAAGTAGGGGAAAAAGACATGCTGTCAACTGTCCAATTGAGTTTGATTTTATTAAATTATTTTTGGCAACAGAAAGATTCTGTACGTGCTTTTTATTTTTGACTTATAATGAACGTTGCTTTTCCTCATCTCGGGAGTTGTGTTAAGTTGACCATAAAGCAAAGCCAGTGGTGGGCTGCTGCGGGTTCAGACCAGTTCTAGCGAATCGGTAGTTCCACCATCAGCTGGCGTCACACACCTGCCCCTGCCCTATCCTGTCCTATATTTCCTTCTTTCTGGCTCAGCTGATTGGTGTGGCACAGCTGATTTCCATGCCTCTGCTGTTCCACTGACCGGGGCTGCCTTAGAAAGTAAGCAGCTAAGCTTCAAATTGCTGTATTTTGAATGCTGCGCGCAAGTGTGTTAGGCGCGCACCCACGCAAAGCACACGTTCACAGAATCAGTTGTTAAACCGGTTACAGCCCACCACTGAGCAAAGCATATTTTAAAAGTTGTAAAATATCACTTTCCATAAATAGACATTTTTCTACCTAGAATGGGTGAGAGATTGGGATCATTCTATGTAATAGTTTATGCTCAGTGCCCCTAAATATTGAAGGAGCATATATACGGCTCAAAACCATTTTTTTCTCCCTTTAGAGAATGCAGGATATAGAAGAATGGATTTAAGTTACAGGAAGCCAAACACCAACGGAAAGCCAGTATCTTATCTGTGGGATGTTTTTATTTAGACTTTTTTTTTTTTTACTGAGCAAATATTTGGATTCAACTGCCCCTTTTAGCTTTACGATTATAAGACAGTAATGTCCCTGACCACAGAGAATAATCCGTTTTTCAACATTCCTACTTTTTGTTTTTATTGCTGTAGCAATCAAAGAGGAGGAGGAAGAAGAACAGAATGATGATTTCTATTTACAGTGTAGTTTATCTAATCTTGCATTTAAGGAACCTTTCATCTACAGAACTGCCAAATGTAATTCCCCATCTGTTGTTCTGACAATACACTGGCAGCCTGTGAAATATAGTATCAAGAGGATGAATCTTCTCACCTCCCCCTCACGCCTCTGGTGGAACCCCTTTCCTTTTCACCTGTAATGGGAGAAGTTGATCTAATTGGTGGGTCTTTAAGAACATCAGACAGTTCTTTTTCACTGCAACTATACTTTACAGCTGATAATACACTTCTTTGCAGAGCTTAATCCAGATGAATTCAGAATACTGGAACAAAGAGTACAGGAGGCTTATTAAATAATAAGCATAATGTTCACCAATTTTCACTCGTCTACAAAGGGGCGATCCTGGCTAGTCATTACCCTTCATACTACCTTACTACACAGAATTATTGTAAAGGATGAAAAATGAACAGCAATGGGGGCTGTTAGAACAAGCACGGGGAAGCCTGTTCAGTTTTCCAAGCACTGTAAAATGTGCCAGGATTAAAGAAAGACATGCCACACTCTTTCCCTCCTGAATATTACTTGTTCTCATACGCATCACACTTTGTCCCTTTCTCATAATCTTCATCAGAGCAGTGAAAGGGAGCAATGAAATTGACTTGCTGTAAAAAAAAAATTTAGAGAGATGTGATGGCTCAATGGCTAAGATGCTGAGCTTGTCGATCAAAAGGTCGGCAGTTCAGTGGTTCGAATCCCTAGTGCTGTGTAACGGGGTGAGCTCCCGTTACTTGTCCCACCTTGTGCTAACCTAGCAGTTCGAAAGCATGTAAAAAATGCAAGTAGAAGAATAGGGACCACCTTTGGTGGGAAGGTAACAGCGTTCTGTGTGCCTTTGGCGTTTAGTCATGCTGGCCACATGACCATGGAGATGTCTTCAGATAGCACTGGCTCTTCAGCTTTGAAACAGAGATGAGCACCGCCCCCTAGAGTCAGAAACGACTAGCACACACGTGCAAGGGGAACCTTTACCTTTACCTCTCAAGCAGTCACTGGGACAACATGAGGTCAGTTTCAGCTCTTCCCAGTAATTTTCAGCAAGGTTAGAAAAAAGGAAGGCAGGAGAAAAACGTAAAACTCTTGTCTTTCATCCTTTTCCTAGCAAGATGCTTGTAGGTTATTCATTTTAATCCAGTAATTTAAAGCAAAGTCACTGGAACAGGAATGGGAAGCCTTTTTGGTTTGTCTCTCCCCCCCCCCCACAATCACCAAAGATTTCTTGATGCTACTGCTTTGGCAATAGGAAGGCAGGCGCTGAGCAACTGCCAATAGGAAAGGAAAACAGATCTAGCTTTCAGTGCTCTTGAGACAAAGGACTGCATGCAGCTTTTGACCACTGGTCTTAGAAGAAACAAGGGAGACTGAGGGATAACATTAAATAATCTGGTGGAGTGGAGTAACTTTGACAGAGCCTGTTATGTTTCCTTCAGCTCTAAGATCTTCCTCAACATATGTTATTTAACCTGAATCCTTCTGGGTCCAACAAGAAATGACATTAATTCCGATACGTAGATAAAATACCTTCATATTGTAAATCCATCAACATTTATTAGAAAATACTTGATTGTTAGGAAAACCTGGCATAGAATTGGACCAGGGAATAATGCAACTAGGAGTATTATCACGAGCAAATTCTTAGCCAGAGTTTACTTTTGTTCCATCTCCTAGATATTTTGAATGACAAGACATACTACACTGCAAATTGAAGAAACACTAATTTGACCTTGGCATAGATGAAAATATTTATTTCAAACTGTTAATGGGTAATAAAAGATTCTTTCTCTTTCCATTACCAGCTTAGGCCATCTGTGTTAGAGGAAAAGAAAAGTGGAGAGATATATGCTTACTGATGGAATGATTGAGTTTGCATGTTATAAGCCATGCTTTGCTTGATCTTTCTTTGTTGAATAAACCACAATTGGCTAGATTTATACCACACATTAGGCTGAAACCAAGCAAACCACATTGTGGTTTATCATACAGAATCTTTTGGTCATCTCTGCACTGATTTTATGTCTGGAGATCTACAAAAGATTCCAGAGCAAAATCTCAACATTTCGGGAAGATGTATGGTAATTTCCAGAATTCTTTGTATATTTGTATACAATTCTTTGTATATATTTTTGTATATTTATATTTCTTAATCCCTAATTTATTAACACTAGTTTCAAACTGCATTTCTACAAAATTTATGGAGATTTTCAGTTAAAAAACAAGGCTACAAACAATGTAAACCATCCTCCAAGAGATTTGGGGACTACAATTCCCAGAATTCCTATTACCATAGCAAATTTACTGATTTGGACTTTAGTTCTAATATCTGTGCAGAATATCAAGTTGGTGAAGACTGGCTTTAACTTTCAAATACCAAGTGTGGGAAGTGAGAAGAAAATACATTCAGGTATTCTTTGACTCTTTTTACATGAGTACTTTGAAAAATTAACACAGAAGGTGGTTTGTGGGTAGGAAGAATGGCCATTAACGGTCAATAAATTCAACTAGGCTGGAGTTACCAAACAGAAAGTTGTTGAATCCAGTTTCATTTAGTAATCGTTTCTATCTCAATTGTGTCTTTCTGTTTCTGCCAAAATGTGGAAGTCGCTTCATTCCAGTCTCTCCACCTTTTGGGTTTCAACATACTATAAAATCTCTGCAATTAGCTGTAGTTAGACAATTAAGCTTTGCAGTCAGTTTACAGAGTATGACTTACACATTAGAGATGAATAGATGCCCTGTAATGCATAGCCAAAAGTTCCTTTGCAAATGGAGATTATGTAGACGTGGGCTCTACAAATTTTGGAATTAGCCTTGTTCTCTTCCTTTCATCCATTCATTTGTACTTTGGGTTTGGTACAATATAATTATTCTTTTTGAATAGGATAACAAACAGGAGACAAGATGAAATTTGCTATAGTTTGCAGAAAAAACTGTTGTGTTTCTGGGAGGAATAAATGCTGAGTAATGTTTGCTAACATACATAGTTAGCTTAACACAGAATCTGATACTCTGAGGCAGTATTTCTCAACCTTGACAACTTTAAGATGTTTGGACTCTAACTCCTAGAATTCCCCAGCCAGCATGGGAATTGAAGTCCGCACATCTTAAAGTTGTCAAAATTGAGATACACTGCTGTAATGGCTCATCCCGGCAGCTGGTTTAACATGCTTTCCTCCATTGAGAGGAAAATATGCTACCATTGCTTGGCCCTGACAGATGGCCTCTATTCTACATCAATACTGTGTCGCTTTTCAAGTTGCCGAAGTAATAGGCTAATTCTAAACCTGTATGTGGCATTTATTTGGGAATGCAGTGAATACATGTCAACCTATCTCCCAGCATGCCAGTTGGAGAGCCTGGTGGAGCAGAGGATGAGCGCAGGGAGAATACCAGCTAGGGTCTCCCCTGCTTCGACCTGTAGGGTGCCATTTTTGACAGATTGTCAAAGATTTGCAGGCCACATTATTATAAAAGACCAATGTCCATCAGTGCTCACGCTGCAGAAAACAAGGGTGATCAGCAAAGAGTGATCTCATTGATGACTGTGCTGGCAATCTTCATACTAAAATTGCCACTCTGTTCTCTTTCAGCTCTATGGTAAGGAAGCCAGGTGTTGGTTACCATAGAGGTTGAAGGGGGAGAGACCATTGGAAAGAGAGATAAGTAAGGGGAAAAAAACTACAGAAGCTCTCCAGCCCCTCCAAGTAATACAAATAGCCAGGTATAGTGGGTGGAAAGCCACACAGAAGATATATAATTGTGATTAGCAACTGATCAGACTTTTTTCCAGTGAAACTGACTGTGTGCAGACAATCTTGTTTTTAAAAACAGATTTTAACATGCCTTTTGAAAATATCCTGATGCTGTTTCACAAGAATGATGAATGTGAAGTTTTCCCCATTTCTTATCAGGACTAATCTTGCATTTTTTCCAAATACCATTAAATCAATGGCATTTGAGGGGGGGGGGGAAATCAATGATGATTGCAAGAAGAGAAGAATAGCTCATTTTGAATGTTTAACTGTGATATTGTCACAAAACAAGCTGAGCTAAACTGTGATCAAACTGCTTAGAAACATAGGGTACTCTCAGAATATCAGTATGATGTTGCATGAACCAAGCTGCCTGGGGTCTGACGCAGCTTAGTGTTGACCATTTCAAAGTCTCTGTTAACACAGTGCTTTTGTTTTGCCTAAAACATTCATCAGCTGGTTTGGCAAGGTCAACCTGACCCAAACTGCTGTAGCATTGTCAGTAAAAGTGTTGTTTCACAAGCAGTTGTTTGTGCCAAATTCTTAGAAAATGCCTTAAAAGGCACAACAGAACTGTTGCAATTTGGAATGAAAGGCAGCAGACAAAGCCATGGTTCATTTAATAAGCCACCATCAACTAATTGCACACAACATGCTAAGCCATAACCCATGGATTAGAAAATATAATGGTTGGTTTTGCAGAACATCAAACTAATATGCCAGGCTTGTTAGGATATCGTTGCATTCTGTTTGTTCAGCTCCAGCTCCATATTTTGATGTTGCATGCCTGGATCTTTGGGACTTTATTTCTTCCTCATACACTCTGCTGTTGCTGAGCTGCTATCTAAATTTTGGTGCTTCTGTCTCTCTGTCTCTCTCTCTTTTAAATCTTTGGAAGAACTTTTTCTTGTCACTATGGAATGTCTTGGTATTTGTTGCTTGGCCTTGCTTCTCTTTGTTCCTTGAATGCCTACCAGGCAATCCTATCACATCTGAGGAAGCCACATTTTATTTTAAGCATTGTTTCACAGAATCTTATTCATTCTATGTTCCTTAACCTAGATTGGAGAGTTCATTGTTTATTGGTTCAATTTTATATGCTGCCCTTCTCCGGAGACTCAGGGGGCTTACAATGCGTTAAGCAATAGCCTTCATACTTTTGTATATACCTGCTTAGTAGGGCTTTTGCCCCCCCCCCGTGGTGTTCTTTTTTATACAAAGTCTGCTTATTGCCCCCACAATCCCGGTCCTTATTTTACCTACCTCGGAAGGATGGAAGGCTGAGTCAACCTTGAGCCTGGTGAGATTCAAACTTGCAATAATTGCAGGCAGCTGGCAGCTAAGTGCTATTTAACAGGGCTTTAGTCCACTGCTCCACCAAGGCTCTTTGTGCGCCACTGATTAGAAAACCCAAGAACAGAGCAAGCAAACAAACACAGTAATGAATGCAAGATGGAGGACCATGATATGAATTCTCAGTTACAACTATCATTGGGACAGGCATTGCCATCACTAGGTGATGCAGTTGTAAGGGGTGATGTCGTGAGACCTCATTGCTTTGTGACAACAATCCAAGTTGGTTGGTTGTCATCATAACTCAAGATATACAGGTTGTTAAGCAGGAAGTGGAGGGAGTCCCAGGTAAAGTGTATGCAGTGCTGCAGGGAGTGTGGGAGAGGCCTTAGGAGGACTAGCACTGAGTGCTTGCAACTCAGAGGAGGTGTACTGCAGTGGGGTATACAAGGTGGATGTGAGTACAGGGGAACTGGGGAAAGAGGGGGAGGTGAAGATGTGTGTGCGTAAGTAAAATACTTACGCACTGTAATGCTCTCTACATGGGGCTCCCCTTGGGATGCATCCGGAGGCTTCAGCTGGTACAGAATGCGGCCGCGCGGGGGATTATGGGAGCGACAGGGCGCTCCCATGTGACACCTCTCCTGCGTGAGCTGCATTGGTTGCCGGTTGATTTCCGGGTGCGTTTCAAGGTGTTGGTAATCACCTTTAAAGCGCTCCATGGCTTAGGACCAGGGTACTTACGGGACCGCCTTCTGCCACCTATTGCCTCCCACCGGCCGGTTCGCTCCCACAGAGAGGGCCTCCTCAGGGTGCCGTCAGCCAGACAGTGCTGACTGGCGACCCCCAGGGGGAGAGCATTCTCTGTGGTAGCCCCCACCCTCTGGAACGATCTCCCTCCAGATCTGAGAACTATCGCTGACCTCCGGACCTTTCGTCGGGCTTTGAAGACTCATCTCTTCCAACTTGCCGGACTTGCCTGATCCCTCCTATTTTTAAATATTTTAAATTATTTTAAATTTTTAGAGTTTTAGAGTTTTTATTCGGTTTGTATTTTCAGCCTAAATTTATATTGATTTTAGTACGTTTTAACTTATTGTATTGCATTGGTTTTAAATTGGCTGTTCACCGCCCTGAGTCCGGAAGGAGAAGGGCGGTATAGAAATTTAATAAATAAATAAATAAATAAATAAATAAATAAATAAATAAAATGAGCCAGGGCAAATGTGTGGGTGTGGGTGTGGTTGGGTGTTAGTGTGTGAGTACAGAGAGGTAAACGAAAGAAGGCAAAGGATGTGTGTCAGTGAAGAAAGGTTGGTGGGAAAGACTTAGTCAACTTGCAATTTTTCCTGCCAGCTTCCCCATTGACATTGGTTGTGAGAAGATGGCAGGAAAAGCTGTAAATGGTGATCACATGACCACAGGTAGCTGGGTAATAACTTTGGTTGCCAAGTGCCCAAATGTTGTCCTCATGACTGCAGGGGCAGTGCAATGGCTAGAAGTCCAGAAACAAGTCATACATTCCTTCACTCAGTGCCATTGTAACTTTCAACCGTTGTTGAACAAATCCTTGTAACTCAAGGACTACCCGAATGACAGTCATTGGGAAAGACAGCATCAGGAGGGGTTTCTCTGAGTGCTTCCTCTTCCTTCACACTCCATATTTGTTCATTTCTGGGGCTCAAATCAGCACCGGGATTCAGATAGGTGATCATAGAAGTTGAGTATATTAGGGAAAAGTGTGTACAAAAAGGAATGCAGTTGAAAATACAGGAAGAACAATGCATGCAACAGAAACAGCAATAGATAGAAAGGTAGTAAGAATAATGATTTGTGTGCTGTTTTTCCTCCAGCTTCCACCTCTTTGGTTTTATTTATAAATGAAACCGGGCCAAAACTGTCTCAAGGCTGAGAAGAAAAATATGTCAGATTCACTTATCCCTTTAGTAGAGCACCATAACATCCAAAGTGGCTACAGCTGTTGGGTTTTTTTTCTTTTTTGGTAGAAGTGTTTAAACAGTGCTTAGAGATAAATAAATCGAAGACAGTGAGGTTCATCTTGGAATAACAGCCTGAGGATTCTGCTTCACTCCTTTGTCTCCTTCGACCTCAGAGTTTTTCATGGCAGGATCATGAAAATTACTAATTCACTCTATCCCACAAATGAAAAAGACTGAGCAGGGATTGCAGGATGCGTTCAAACAAAAAAGAATTGGCTTATCGCCAAAGCAGCCCTGGAAAAAAAATCTTAAACCTAGAACCTAAAAATACTAAATGATGCTATTTACCTGAACATTTTGCAAATGTTAGTAGCTTTATATTTTTGCACTCTGAATATCTTTTTCTAGTATTAAGTCTGAATTTAGAGCAAGGCAGATTTAGCTTTTACAGACTACAGTCCTTTAATATTTGCATGTCTTCAAATCTGAAATCTTCCTTTGTGAAACTGCTCTTGGGAAAGCACCCATATATATAAGGAGGCCAATCACATTGGGTTCCTAATTTATGCACTGAAGATGCAACAAACATACTTTATTTTGTAATGCTTTTGATTTTATGCCAGAACAAACTAGGAAATAAACAATGAATGCAAATTTAGGTATGGATTAGTGAGATAAGAAGAAAAAGGGGAGGAGCCATTTTTCATGACTGGGATTGCGAACATGAAATGATCAAAGGTTGCCTCTGAGAAATAAGCAATTAAATTTCAATTCCAAAGTCCAGTTAATGGGGAATAAGGGGGTGGCTAGGGGTGATTGTTTATTTACTAAAGAAATATGTTTAAGACTGTGTCATACTGTGCCTTTAATATTGGGAATGAATTATCTAAATTTAGGTATTAGACCTCACTAGAAAAGCCCAGTGATTATATAATTTTCTCACAAGTTTTTAATGCTGAAGTCAGGTGAAGCAGAAGTTAGTAAACACCATACAAGAGGAAAAACAATTTACTCAAAGATAATTGCAAGAAGTTATTCTAAGAACAATTAGGAAGTTATCCTCATGGACTGCTGTTATTCCAGGACTGGCAGGTTTGTTCAGCAATTGGCAATGCTGGAACGAGGCAGGGGACACCTTTTCATTTCCCATAATACTCTGGGAATGATGATATGCTGGGAATACTGTGCCACTATAAATGCTGAGCCACGTAAGATGTTTTAAATGGGGAGACTGTTTCGATCCCTGTCTCTTAGGCTTTGCAGCATGTAGCAGAAGAATAAAAGGTAGCCGATCCCATAGATAAGAATCTCCTAGCTGCAGGGCACAGCCACCAAACTTGAAGGGTATGTCCCCATTTCCACCCCTCTGGTCTGATCTTACAGAGATGTAAGATAACAAAATCAGAGGAAGGTTCTTAGCAGTTCTAATAGTATATAACAATCAGTATATCTGATTACAATATAAATCTTGAGTCCCTATTTAAGGCTTCAGAGTGTTGTAACAATATTCCTGCTGGCAGAACATTTGGAGCTCTCCAAGGTTCTTATTCCTGCTGTTCCTTGGCTCAGCTGGACTTCAGCTCTCTTCACTGAGAATGGTACTTTAATCTTTCCCGAGCAGCTGAATTCCCCTTAGAAATAGTTCGGTAACTGGTTGTTCTTAGAGGCTCTCCACCAATGGCCTCACAGATTTATCAGTCAGTTTATTACTTTGACCAAAGATCGTAACAACATTACGTAAGTTAAATATGTAAATATGTAAGCCTGTAAATTTACAGACCCCTCACATCCTGGACATAAATTGTTTCAACTTCTACCCTCAAAACGACGCCATAGGGCACTGCACACCAGAACAACTAGACACAATGCCTCCTACTAAGGCAGCATTTAACATCCAGCTGCTTGCAATTACTGTGAATTCAATTCTCACCAGGCCCAAGGTTGACTCAGCATTCCATCCTTTCTAAAGTGGGTAAATTGAGGACCCAGTTTGTGGGGGCAATAAGCTGACTTTGTATAAATATACAAAAGTATGAAGGCTATTGCTTAATGCATTGTAAGCCGCCCTGAGTCTCTGGAGAAGGGCGGCATATAAATCAAATTAAAAAACAAACAAACAAGGACATTTTTTCCCCGAATGCTATCACTAATTCCCATAACACTGCTGAATTATTTACTAAGACTGTATTACTATTATTCTTCTCTTCCTTACTAGTATCTATCTCTTCCCACTTATTACTATAACTATGGTGCTTGTATCTTTCAATTTATATTGTTTTTATTTGTTTCCTAGTACGATTTGATAGTTTATTAGTAATCTTGACTATCACTAGGTGTTGTATCTTTTTATTCTCGATGAATGTATTTTATTCTCCTTATATACACTTTGGCATATACACCAAAGACAAATTTCTTGTGTGTCCAATCACACTTGGCCAATAAAGAATTCTATTCTATCTTTCTATCTATTATATAATATGAAGAAAATGGAAACAACAGTAATAAAAAAAAGACATGCAATGGGGTTAAGATTGAACCAATACTAAAATTAAGAGCTTAAAAATGTCTAAGTTTGAAAAAAGCAAAGCAAAGAGAGCAGCCTCACATTGATAGTTGAAATTGTGTATTCAGTCATTTAGTGACTAACCATCAAAGTTTGTTTGTCGTAAGTATTTCTCCCTAATTTCATCCTTCTTAGAGCAGCAGAGGATGTAAAGGTTGATACCTTCTACTTGGCTGACACTGCAAGGCCAGAGATGCAATTCCATTGGATGTTTACCAAGTTTCCCATTGAGTTATATGGTGGGCATGGTCTTGAAAGCAAGGATATATAACAGACTTCCTGAACGAAGCATTCCTGATGTTGAGTTATACCGGCAGAAGCGTTTACGTTTTTTATAACGGTGAGACCAAAATGAAAAAAAAAATGAAGATTGTACCACAATAGCAACTCTACTGACCTCTCATTCAAAACATTCATCTCTGATTTTTTTTCCATAGCTCCAGCAACTAAGTTCCCCTGAAGGGTCAGGGAATACAACTGTACTGTAGGACAGGAAACAGAAATCTTGTCCATTGATCTCCATATAATGCAAAAGCGCAGCTTAATGAGAGATCTTGAAGGCTTTCTAATTTCTTATAGCACCTTAGCAGTGGGAGGTGAATTCTAACAAAGGCTACGAGTAATCCCACTTGGATCTTGAACTTTGGCTAGATTGTTCTGTCATTCTTGGGCTGAGTCTGACATGTAGGGTTTTCTAGGTGATGACAAGCACCTTGGCTTGCACCTGGAAGCCCACCAGCAGCCAGAAAAGTTTATAGAACAGCATTGTTATATGCACATGACATGATATTTGGCATAAAACCTGGAAGAACTGTCTAAAAGTCACTGAAATATTCTTGCTTATTCACCTTTTTTTAAAAAATGTGATACATAATACTGCATTTTCCCCCTATTAGATGTAAACATGCTTTGTCTATTTCTGAAATCTACTCAGAATAAGGATCCACAATGGAGATTCTGCTTCTACACACTCGGTGTATCTTCTCTGAGGGCTTTTCCAGGGGCTATAGCAGGGGCGAAATCCAGCAGGTTCTGACAGGTACCGGAAATTTTGAGCAGTTCAGAGAACTGGCAAATACCACTTCTGGCTGGCCCCAGGGTGGGGTGAGAATGGAGATTTTGCAATATCCTTCTCCCAGGAGTGGGGTGGGAATAGGGATTTTGTAGTATCCTTCCTCTGGAGTGGGGTGGGAATGGAGATTTTGCAGTATTCTTCCCCTGCCAAGCCCACCAAGCCATGCCCACCAAGCCACACCATGCCCACCAAGCCATGCCCACATAACCGGTAGTAAAAAAAAAAATGGATTTCACCACTGGGCTATAGCTAAAAAAATCAGCTGGTTGTACAATATTTTCCCTTTAAGATAGTTGGCCTCTGGGGGTATTTTGAGTTCTCTGTGAGCTGCTGTTGATGGACAAAGGGGCAGCTATATACAGAGGAGAAATGTTGAATTCAATTATGTGCTGGGTGTGTATTCGATGAAGTGCTGGATGTATGCATGTTGCGAGCCACTAATTCCCCAAATTTTCACTCATTGTTTTGGGGGGGGGCATTATAGTGAGGACAAGCTCTCTCCATTGACCCATATAATCCAAACACCTTGGATTTTAATAACTGCTTATGCTGGGATTGAAACTGGATCAATAGCTCAATTAAAAAGCTTGCCTCTGAAGTCTACAGTTATGATGAAATCATCCCTGCTTTAGATTAGTCTTTCTGAGTTGGCATATAGTGGCCAGGTAAGAATGCAGCACATGATTGAGTGTGCTGAAAATAAGAAATGCAATTGAGTTTTGCAACTGGGAAATGCCTCTGATTCAGCATCTGCTGAGTATTTAGTAAAGCAGTAATTTTCTCACTGAAGTTGGAACTCCACCTAAGGCGATGCTTAATCTGAGTAATACCATCTGGATTATAAAATCTCACCGGGAGAGGACTTGCTGATTGATTCACTGATGAGGGGCCTGCAATTATTAGTCAGAGAAAGCGGTATCTGGCTAGCTGGAATATTGAGCTACAAACACACACACACACACACACACACACACTCATCACCACCACCACCACCTTCAGTCAATTAAATTGTGGATCATGCCAGTTCAACATGCTTTCTTCAGAGCCTGTCTCACCTGATGTATGCAACTTCCTCTTTTCAGAAAGTGCCAGATATCCAGGAACACTCTTATCAGTTATGATATTATGCATCTGCACTCTTTCATATGGGAACCATGGCATGTATCTGACAATAGCAGCTTCTGCAAACAGAAAATAATGCAGAGACTATGCTGGCAGGGACGTCTGCCAACAAAGAAACAAGCTCCTTGGGGGGAAATGCATATGCATCTAACTGGTTTCAGAGACCAGCAGAAAACATGATGGGCTAGGCTTTATTCTTTGACTTAAATGAAGCAAAGAACAAAGAATCAGGGAAAGCAAAGCTAAGCGACTTGCCTAAAGGGAACCTACATTAACAGCACAGATTCAATTGCTATCAACTCTCAGGTCTTAAGCTAGTAAAGCCTTTGGCTTCTTCTAAATTGTATTATGTAGAATTTGTAATTGGGAGTAGGGATAACTGGGGAAGGGGGAGGGAAGATGGTGAGTTATGAAGACAAACAGCACCCGGTAAAAGCTCAGATGGTTGAAACTGAAGGCAGTCATCAGAGGAACCTCAAATGGGGACTAAACTTTTATTGGGGTGCCTTAAAAGAGGAAAAACTAGGGGTGGTTGGGGCAGGCACTTTCCTGGACCTTTAATGCATGTAAAACACATTCCCACTTGTTATAGATTTATATTGCTTCTCTGTAAATCTTCAACCTTTTTGGATGGAAAGTCCTGCATAAGGAAAGAGCGGGTCAGGAGTACCTGAAAATGTGTTGGGGAGGAGACACTGACACACGATAAGTCTGCTTTTAAAGTAGGTAATAAATGTTGTCTGCAGCTCTTGGTTTTGTTTAACTTTGGAGTTTACACAAGCAGAGGTAATGACAAGAAGGCAGTTTGTCTGCAGCCAGAGTAGAAGCTTGGACAGTGACCCCAGCAAGTTTGAACTGATAAGGTTTAGAATTCTCTCTCCCCATCTGTTCTGTTCTGTAGCTGATTATCCAGAATTTAACACCTATCTATCTGAACAAAGATCAGTCTGACTGCTTAAGTATCTTTTAGAGAGAGACATCTTACAGCGGTGTGTTACAATTCCTAATGTTTAGGAAAATGGAAATAATATCATTCATAGATCAATTCTTTAAATAAAATAACTGTGAAAAATGGCCACACAAAAACCTAAACCAATCACTTAAATTAAATGGATTGACAAAGTTTATAATACTGATGATACTGGACACATCCTCAAAGGTAGGGAAATTCATGCTTATGGAACTAAGACATCATCTTCTTTTGCCCTAAAATTCTAATTTTCCTGCTTATTCATATTTATTCTTTTATTCTTTAACAATTCATTCTTTATCTTAATATATTTATGTTTATTCAGGGTTGCCTTTTTTCCATTTCATCTTTTTTATTGTACAGCAGTCTTTCTCCTCCAACCTACCATCTCCCTCTTTTCTTTCTTTCCTACTTTCTCTTCCCCTCCTCTTCTTCTCTTATCTACTTCCCCTCCCCTTCTCCTTCTCCTCCTCTCTTCCCCCCTATCTTCTTTGGAATCCTTTTGGACTGTGGAAGTTGGACTTTAGCAGTGATCAGGAGTCTGTACGGCAATTGTGACTCCAAGCTTCCCTCAACTACCTACGTTCCCATGTTTTGAGACTGAATGTTGTAATGGGCTTTATGCGACTTTTTGATTTCTACTCTACTTTTTGTTAGCCTCTTTGAGTAAGTTTTAATTACGGTAAATCATAGAAAGGATCTGGTTTTTCTGATTGAAATTAGGTGTAAACAAGAATAACTTGCCCCAACACTCCTCCATTCTTAAAAGCGCTCCCTTTTTGTTCCCTAAACAACCGTCATGATTCCTTCCTTTAGCATTAGCATTAATGCTGCATTTTGAAGTAAACTTAGACATTTTTTTAAAGTAAGCAAACAGATCAACAACTCCTCAGAGCAAAAAGAAAGGATGGTGAAGGGTGGGGTGAAGTTGGAGACAGGAGAAGGAGCCTTAGGAACAAATCTCTTAGGAACTTGTGCTGTCTGCCAGACTGAACAATAAAAAGATATGGGAATTAGACCAAAGCAAAGTATCTAATCTTCTCTAACTTCATGCTATCTACACCCTTTCTCCTTGCACTTTAAAAACATGATTGTACTTGTAGTCTATCGGGGAATGTAGAAAGATCTTGGAGTAACTACAGACAAGATACAAAAATGAGAAGACTCCTTATCTTCTGATCATCTTGCTCTCTAAATAGCTCAGGCAGACATAATTGCAAGGAAAAGAGAATTGCCCTTCAGAAGCAGTTTCTGAACTATATGTTAATTAATATAAATTACCAGAGATGTGGATCTTGAATGGTGTGATTCAATTAAGAAGTGTGGCAAGAAAGGTCGTAAAATGGGGGCAAAATTCACTTAACAACTGCCTTAGTTAGCAACAGAGATTTTGGGCTCAATTGTGGTCCTAAGTCTAGGAATACCTGTATCAGTAGTGAAGGCAGCAACTTCTTGCTGACTCTCTTGAAGGCCATCTTTAATGATCAAATTAATGTCCTTGTTTGTTTGACATATTCCAGGTGGATACCTTGAAGGTGTTTACTTTGCAATGTGACCCAAGACTTCATTCTTTGTTATTGCCACCCAACACTTAATCATACACAAAACCAGTCCAAGGGGCATATTCTGGCTTTTCCTTTCAGTTCTTTCAGTTGAAAATCAACTTAAGAGTAAAGGGTATTACTTACCCATCACCTCCTTAAAATAAACCATCCAATTGTTTTGTGTGGATAGCGCCTCTTGCACACTTTTAAGAGCCAGAAAAATTCTGAGATACTGAGGACGTGGAAAATAGCAGACTTATCTTTATTTTCCCTTTTAATAAGAAAATATATCTTAGAAATTATGTCATTGGATTTCTCTTGAACTGAATTATTCCTGCAGCAAAAATACCATATCATAAGAATACATTGATGTGACTGAAATGAGATGTCATGTTCTTGAGTTTTTGCGTATTATAGACCTTTTTTTGGATGCAATGAGTATCTAGTGGCTATCATAAAGGTAAAGGTTCCGCCACATATGTGCTATTTGTTCCTGACTCTAGGGGGTGTGTGTGCTCATCTCTGTTTCAAAGCTGAAGAGCCAGTGCTGTCCAAAGACGTCTCCATGGTCATGTGGCCAGCATGACTAAACGCCAAAGGTGCACTGTTACCTTCCCACCAAAGGTGGTCCCTATTTTTCTACTTGCATTTTTACGTGCTTTCGAACTGCTAGGTTGGCAGAAGCTAGGACAAGTAATGGGAGCTCACTCCATTATGCGGTCCTAGGGATTCAAACCGCTGTACTGCCAACCTTCTGATTGATAAGCTCAGCATCTTAGCCACTGAGCCACCACATCCCTTAGTGGCTATCGTAATGGTATTTATTTTCCACCAAGACCAGCTGAGTTAACTGTAAGCTATTATTACTCAGAACAAGCCGGCTTAGCAGCAAATTCAGGTTGTGAATTTTGTCAAGTGATGGTTGACAAAATTTCTGAAAAGTGTTCTTTGCTTACAAAATAACTGGCCAGAGTCAGTTTGGTATTGGGTGATGACAAACTGAATCAAGTCAATCAATCAATCAATGAAACTGACTTTCATTAGGAAAGCAATGATGAGCTGAGGATGGCATGGTAAGAGAAGAGCCAATGACTGTAGCAGAACAAGGAGCTGATTACTGGATCAGCTCCTCAGATTTCCTCTCCAGAGCAAGGAGAGAACCAGGATTGTCCACAAGCATCCCATACAGTGGTCCCCTTGAGGAGACTTGTAAATCTCTGGAAGGTTTTAGAATTCTGGGAGTTGAGAGACTGCCATCTTGCCCAAGCTGCAGCTTGGCACCTTCAAACAAACTTTGGTTTTGCATATTTCCTTTCTTAATCTCTTCTGGAAATTGCTTGTTAATGGCTTTTTGGATATTAAGTATCTTCAGAAAAGCAAGTTTCATTACACCAGGTGAGTTTCTTTTTATCCTTGATGAACGAAGTTTAATGCAGGTTTAAGAATTTGGAGAAAAAAAGCAGCAAAAGGGTAATTAGAACATCAATTTTGTAAATTTATAAACAGTTTAAGAGGCTATAGAAGGATTCGAATTAAGATATTGAAGTGAATTACAAGAATCCTTCCTATGAAGATTTTGAAACTAAGTGTAAGAAACTTTCCTGTGAGAAAATGTTGTTAATTAGTTTAAAAAACGATAAGAGGGGTCTTTGAAAATGTCACTAAAGGAAACCAAAAATAACTAAATATTATAGTTAAAGAAGAGACCCATTAATACAGATTGGAGCAAAATAATCTGACTTTGAAAGATTTCAAGGATATTTGGGAACTTTGAGGACCTGAGGTGGGCGTAGCCTGCGTGATGCATCTGGTTTCGTGATGTTTTTCCCCTTCGTGGAGCTGAGGTGAGTGTGGCCTCAGCATGACACATCTGGCCTGTGGGCCACCAGTTTGATACCCCTAGTATAGACTCTCCTGCTCAAATGGGGTTGGATTAGATGACCTCCAAGGTCCCTTCTAACTCTGTTATTCTATGTTCTAAGTTTTTATCAAGACATTGATCAATTTAAAAGCAAAATAACATTAATACATTCCACATGCATCTCTACTGCCCTGTTTCCATTCCACATGCAGAATGGATACCGGTAATTGGATATTATTTCAACCCTGATGGAAAAATAATAAACTCCATTGCACCTGTGGGCAGTAGCCTAGATTAGTGTATGCTGGGCACATGCCTACCTCTCTCCTATTTCCTACCCGAGGCAACTTCCTCTGTTTAAAGATAGGGCTTATCCTGATCCTTAAAGAAGACTCAGGCTACCACAGGTGTCTTTGTAGCTATGGTTTTGCAACAAGATGCATTACCAGTGAAAGAAAATAAAGCCACTTTTCTGCTCTTGAACATCTTGCACAGATCAATATTCCTCAGTTCAGGTCTTGGAATCCACTGAGTAACACCAGACAAATTATTTTTTCAAGGGACATTAATTCTTGGGGGTGGGGTGGAGGGGAAATAGGATGTTGGAAGGAAATGTGCCTCAATGCCTTGGCAACTTCCAGGCAACAAAAGAGATGCTGTGTTTTCTGTCTGGACAGATCCAATCCTCTCATTCACAAACTCAAGCAGAGCTGACTTTGAGACAGAACGTCTCCTGCTGAAATCATAGATTGCTCCAGGCCTTAAAGGCACAAAAGCTGTTTTGTTGTGGGAGAGAAAAAAGGGATTCACTGAAGCCTGGGCTGGATCCATTTGTCAATGTAAATGATTCTTGTAGCACCCAGGCAGAGGCGGGTTACATCTAAGAGGAGGTGGGAAGTCAGTAGGATCAATTTACAGCACACAGAGAGGAGACAGTAAATCAAAGATGTCCACCGGGATCAGGGTTTTTTTTTTATCCCCCAGAAAATATTTCTTTTTTATTGATGAGTGTTTGACTGATGTGATGCACACTGATGGCCTTTGCAAGCTTGCTTTCGGATACTTCCGAGTGTGATTAAGTTTCATGTGAATGACTCTGCTATATTAGCATTTTTCTTACAAGCCACTTAGGCCGTTGACAGGACCTTCTGGGCTTAGTATTTGTATTTCAAGCTCCTTAACTGTGTTCGTGATAAAATTGTCGTGTAAAAGTCATCACAGCTGTTCCGCTGTATATATTGATGTAGATCTAGGAAAAGTTAGTTACATCTTCTCAGTTAACTTAAATGGGTAAAATTTAACTAATAGTGGACTTTTTCCAAGGATTTTCAATAAAGATAGAACTCATCTAATTTTTTTCCACTGATAGTTCTTTAGTTAGACAACAAGAAACCAAAAAGAGTGGTTAAGGAAACTAAACTAAAATATATCTTCCAGTTTTATGATAGAATGCCTTTCCCACAAAACAAAAAAACAAAACAAAACAAAACTTAAGTTCTACTTCAGTTATAAGGAGTGTTGAATGTCTTTGGGTGGTGTTTTTGAGTTTATTCCACTGTTGTAAAGTAAGGGAGACTGCTGTATATTAATTTTTATTTCTGCCAAACTGAAACTTCTATTTGCTGATCTAAAAAATACTTCCGAGTCCCTCCCTGCCTGATGATTTTCCTTGGGATTCATTTGGAAGGGGAAAGCCAAGAAGGTCAGAGGTTAAGATGATTAGGGGACTGGAGGCTAAAACATATAAAGAATGGTTGCTGGAATTCAGTATGTCTAGTTTAATGAAAAGAAGGACTAGAGGTGGACATAGGAAGGGAAGGACATGATAGCAGTGTTCCAATATCTCAGAAGTTGCCACAAAGAAGGAGTCAAGCTATTCTCCATAGGCACCAGAGGGGCAGGACAAGAAGCAATGGATGGAAACTAATCAAGGAGAGAAGCAGCCTAGAACTAAGAAGAAATTTCCTGACAGTTGGAACAAGGAACCAGTGGAACAACTTGCCTCCAAAAGTTGTGAATGCTTCAACACTGGAAGTTTTAAACAAGAGACTGAATAATCATTTGTCTGAAATGGCATAGGGTTTCCTGCCTAAGCAAGGGGTTGGACTAGAAGACCTCCAAGGTCCCTTCCAACTCTGTTTATTCTACTCTACTCTACTCTACTCTACTCTACTCTACTCTACTCTACTCTACTCTACTCTACTCTACTCTACTCTACTCTTGGTTGGACCAACTGTCCTTGGGAAAGGTGAGCAAATTTGAGGGAGGAAATGTATTTGTGCTTCATGTCAATCTCAGTAAGTAAGACCAGACCAGGAAATCAACTCCATAGGAAGAGTAGAGCTACTTCTATTGAGATTAGCTATAATAACAGAACCTTGTAAGCCTTATTACATAATACATAATAGACTAGGTGAAAAGGGTTAGCATTAGATAATTCAGCCATTGTTTTAGCATAATTTGCTTTATTTATTTGTCATGGAACATTGTAGCATATAGTATTCTGTGAATACAGCAGTTGGGTTTAGATTCCTATTCGAATTTACCCGAAATGTAATTTACTAATCTTGATTATTAAGCCATTTTCTAAGTTTGAACCATACAGTGGTTCATAAGATGACAAAATGGACTCAGTTAGTAGAATCTATTAGACCACAAATGAACCACCCAAGGTTAAAAATAATCACCTTTAACATGTTCTACAAATGCAACTCACAGGTGTTTCACAGATTTTCACTTACCTTCCCAGCCCAAATATCCAGGGAAATAGCCATGCTTCAGAGATTTGCAAAAGTTAACTGCAGCAGTAAATGTCACGCTTATTTGATGAGATTTTAATTTTGTATTATTTTTCAATATAGGCTGGCAAATAATTTTGATTTTGATTTTGAGACCCCTGAGTAGGTTTTGGGGGACCCTCCAGGGGTTGTCGGACCACAGTTTTAGAAACACTATTTTGGAAGATTGAGTTTATTTGTTTAAGATTTTGTTTGTTTATTTATATTTCCTGCCCTTATTATTTTTAGAAATAACTCAAACCTATTCAACATACATTTCTTCCCCTATTTTCCCACAACAACAGGATCCCTTTATATCAGGGGATGCTGTTTCGGGACAGGCTATCCAAAATAGGACTTACATAAGATCCTATACGTGAAGACTAAAAGAGCATTAGCAGTTCTCAAATCTACAAACAAGATTTGTACCTCAGGAGGATGAATACGCATGGGATGTGATTTAGACATGCCGTCCCATTGTGGCTTTTAGAATCAGGGATAATGAGACAGTAAATATGTGGAGAGATGTCTTTTTAAACCCTGCCTGATGCAGCGGGTGACTGATAATATGCAAACAGCTTTCTATGTGCCATGTACCTTCTTAAATCTTCCCCTGTCCTTCCTATCCTGTATCTTCCAAGGGTGAGATGATCTAAGACTGTTCTAGTGATAGTAATTTTAGCTAGTTGTAATGCAAGCTGTCCATCATTCAAATCAGGTCACTGACATGAATGTAAAAGCTGGTTTTACATAAACTGCTATTTATTTATTTACATGGTCCTAGGATGTGGTAGCATCAGGCTGGCTTTGTCTGGATCTGAAATTGAATTGTTGTGAGGCTACACAGTTGAAAAAAAATATCCTGGGAAAAAGGCAACGGCAAAGCACTTTCCCTTATGCTGCCCATAAAACCAGTCAACTTGTAAGCATCTTTACCATCTTTATTCATGTATTTGATATATTTGTATTCTACTGTTCTCCAAAAGCTCAGGCTGGCAAATCCAGTTACATTTCCTCTATTTTCCCTCCTCAATGGGATATACCTGGCTATAAAATAGTGACTGATTTAAAGACATCATGTGAGCTTCCACAACTGAGAAAAAGCTAGTACTGGGGTTCTATGGTCCTCAACCACTAGCCACTCTGTGTCTCAGTTGCAAGATAAGAGTAAACTGTTACAGTTTAACCAGTGGTGGGTTTCACATATTCTTACCACTGGTTTGCCCCATATGCGCACGCTCGCTTTACATCTTCCGGGCATGCGTTCGGCCTCGAAAATGTGGCTAAATAGGATGTCTCTCACGGGGGCGGGTGAGTGGCAGAGATGGGTTTCAGCAGATTCTGACCAGTTCTGGAGAACCAGTAGTGGAAATTTTGAGTAGTTTGAAGAACTGGTAAATACTACCTCTGACTGGCCCCACCCCTATCTATTCTCTGCCTCCCGAGTCCCAGCTGATCGGGAGGGAATGGGGATTTTGCAGTAACCTTCCCCTGGATTGGGGAGGGAATGGAGATTTTATAGTATTCTTCCCCTGCATTGGGGAAG
The DNA here is from genome assembly GCA_030761175.1 of Masticophis lateralis. NCBI lineage: Eukaryota > Metazoa > Chordata > Lepidosauria > Squamata > Colubridae > Masticophis > Masticophis lateralis. The sequence goes on from JAUDYJ010000006.1 coordinate 22,446,190, forward strand.
GAATGGAGATTTTACAGTATCCTTCCCCTGCCATGCCCACCAAGCCACACCCACAAAGCCAAGCCATGCCCACAAAGCCACACCCACATAACTGATAGTAAAAAAATTTGAAACTCACCACTGGTGAGCAGGCCCACCCGTGATCTCTGCTATCGCTACACCCAAACGGGTACGAACCACCTGAATACCACCAGTGAGTTTAATTGTCCCTGCCAAAAGGAAGACTCTTGTTCAGGATTGTAATATGATTATCTTCAAGGAAGACATTCTTTCATCTCACATCTTTCCTACAGTATTTTTCTCACTGATGACAGCCATTGAACATGTTCAGTTTTTGGTGGGAACAATTTTCCCTCTACCACCAACAGCTTATCATAAATAATATTTGTGTAAGCCATTTCTGTTGAATGACCTTGCCTGAATTAGCAGAAGATAACTACAACTAGATTACTGATGAGAGACCAAGAGAGAATATCAGGACTATAGGTTAGACTAGCCGGTCAAAGCCACAGCTCAGAAAACAATAGTTGCAACCAATTTTGAATGGTTGCTGAGAAACTTACAAACAGATGTATCGAGAAATCAAGTGTGACTTGGAGGAATCTTTGGTATTCCCAGGTATTACTATACAAAATTCTTCCAGGTATTCTAGTACTTCCTTTGCCTTTTTAATGGCCCCATTTTGGTTTCTGTTGGCCTTCAGTTCTTGAATTCAATACTTGGAGAAATGTATATATACTCACCGGCCTTACAAGAAAGAGAATCACAAAAATGACTGAAAGTAGGTGCCAAACACGAACAACTTTTGTCACTGAATTGTAAATATAATAATTTAATTTAATTTAATTTTTTAAAAAATATGTTTGTTAAAAAAATGTTGAAAATTCAAAGAGCAATAATAATACAAGTTAATTAGAAGACAGAAAATGAAAAAGAAAGAGAAAAATAACAGAAAGTAAAAAGAGTAAAAGATATAAAGAAAAATGTAAAGGTAAAAAGTAGCTTCTGATATTCTTCACAGCAATTATAAGTACAATTATATTTTAAGCTCTCTGTCTAAAGTTACATCATGATCCTCTTCTTCCTATAATTTATCCTGACTAGTCATCAAAACCATAAAATACTAATTTATTTTTTTCCTAGTTACGCAAAAAATCCATAAGCGGTTTCCAGTCACCAATAAATGTAAATATTATCTTTTCTCTAATCAAAGATTCAGATTCAGATTGTCCATCTCATCAAGTTCTGTCTATTTCACCAACCATTCCTCCATAGTAAATAATGCCAAATCTTAATTAAAAACCTGATGATTTAATTATGTTGTTAGAACGAATTACTTTTGTATCTTGAATATCAGCATTCTTTTATATCATTTAAACATGCTTGTTCTTGTTTATGGCTTTTTTATTTTTTAAGTCTATAAAAGTTACAGCAAATGTCTAAATATTAAAGCTTTTATACCAGTGTTGGCAAACCTATGGAACGTGTACTGGAAGCGGCATGTGAAACCATCCCGCGAGGAATGTGCGGCCTCACTGGCTCCTCTTCCCCATTCCTGTGCACTACATGCACTGGTCAGCTGGCTGTCGTGCGTGCAGGAGTGGCAAAACCCGGAAGAGCAATGTTCTGTTGCGCATGCACAGGCTGGCACCCGAACATCCGGGTTTACGTCGCACGTATGCATAATGGCCAGCTGTTCGTCGAGCACGTGTCTGTGCTGGAAACCGGAAGTTTGGATGCCGGCTTGCACATGCGCGATGGACCGCAGCTCTTCTGGGTATCAGCACTCCCATACATGCGAAGGCCAGCAGGGCTGTGTTTACTCTTGGCATGGTTTCATGTGTCATTTCCAGCACGCAGGCCGGCACGCGGTGACGTAAAAGGTTAGCCATCACTGTTTTATACTGTCTGTTTATACACACACACACACACACACACACACGGTAAAGGTTCCCCTACACATGCGTGATAGTTGTTTCTGGCTCTAGGGGCAGTGCTCATCTCCGTTTCTAAGCTGAGGAACACTGTTACTTTCCCACCAAAGTCATCCCTATTTTTCTACTTGCATTTTTAACATGCTTTCGAACTGCTAGATTGGCAGAAACTGGGGCAAGTAATGGGAGCTCGCTCTGTTATGCGGCACTAGGGAGTCGAACCGCTGAACTGCCAAACCTCTGAGCGACAACCTCACTGTCTTAGCCACTGAGTCACCACATACATACATACTATACATATACATACATACATACATGTACATATATACATACATATACATACATACATATACATATATGTAGTTCTTTGGTTATTCGGGTTTTCTCCCGCGTAAAATTGGAAGTGTCTTGGCAAGACACTTCCAATTTTACGCGGGAGAAAACCCGAATAACCAAAGACCTATATACAAACACCCGCGAAAACCTCAGAAAACACACACACACACACACACACACACACATGTATATACTGTGTAATGTATACAGTATATATTCTACATATTCTATTTTATTTCTATATATCGTATGAATAATTTTCAGAGCACCACAGGGTAAGGCAGTGTAACAACAAACAGTCACAGCTTTTGCTAGCATCCTTGATCCTCTTATGCTTAAACAAAATCTTGCATAGATTTACATTCATTTGCTCTTGTTCCCTCTCTTCTGATTTCAATATTTCTGCTGCAAGAAATTATCCAAAACCCTATTTTTCATCTGGTTCTAAAAACCCTTTCCAGCAGCTATGTCACAAATTTTATTTGGCAGGACAAAATAATTAAAACAACATAAGAAGACATCATCCTCGAATCCCCTTTCAGCTAACACACGGTTTCTTGAACCCGCCTCCCTTCAACGCCTGGCCTTTAGCTAATCCACGGGGGCTTTTCTTCCCATCCTTTGTTTCCGATAGGAATTAAACAGGAATGCAAAGCTGACCTGGTGGAAACTTCAATTTTTAAAACCGTCCTGTGACGGAGAAGGCAAGTCCAATATGACCTTCATTATGCAGCCTTACTTTGGGGTGGGAGGTGGGGGAGGAGAGAGAGAAAATGATGCTAACATAGCTCAGCTGCTGCACTTGCACAAAAGGTCCTGGAAAAGTAATAAAAGATTTGGCTTAATTTACTTCTTCTCCCCATGTAGTAATAAATAATAAATATTGGTGCCTTTTGGGAGGGAGATGGGTCAAGATGACTTTGTCTATTGTTGACTGTTGGATTTGGGATGCGATGCTCTCTCTGTCTTAGCAATTTGCACCTTTGCCATGCTGCCTGAACTTCTTGTCTAATTGAGGTGTCTAGGTTTCCACGGCAATAGGAAAAGGAGCCTGCCAATCACTATACAATGCACGTGCCACACATTTTTCATCTGGGGCAATGCATTCCACATATCACAATTTTCTGGAAGGAGCCGTTTTCAAGGAAAGAGATGGATTCAGGGCGCATAATAAATGGCTTCCCTCTATGAAAAACAAGTTATTCTCTTCACATCTTTCCTTGCATTAAAAGAGGACAGTTTAGGTTACAATTAATCCAAGATTAGGTATTCATTTTTTTCTTCCTCTTCTTTCTTCTCCATTTAACTCCACTTACTGTCCTTGGAAACCTTCTCAGGGTTTTTCCTACCCAGATTACAAAAGATTTAAAAAAAAAAAAAGGAACTGAAATTCTAGGAGTCAGCCAACCAAGCTTTGTAATCTTTGAAGAACGTTCTGAGATGTAACAAAGCAAATCCGAGGATGATTGCAAAGGGTTGCATTTAAATAAATAAATAAAAAAAAATTGTTTGGGGCTATATAAAACGCTGGCTGTGAAATACATCATCAGAACAATAGTAAGCGATCTGCTACTTTGCTCTCTCCTTTGTCGCTTCCTTCCTTGTCTTCCCCCTCCTCCTTAGGGAATTGCTGATGTTTGGAAACAAATCTGCTGTTTGCCTTTAATCGAGCAGGTAACTGTCGAGGGGGAAAAACTGATCCTGTATTAAACCTGCTAAACTGTGAACCAATGCACATCGAGTCTATTCTCTCTCTCTCTCTCTCTCTCTCTCTCTCTCTCTCTCTCTCTCTCTCTCACACACACACACACACACACACACACACACACCACATGCATGCACAGACGCATGCAAACACAAATAAACAGAAACACAGGCAAATACACACAGACAGACACACAAACACAGACACAGGCAGACACCAGGTGTGGAATTTATGGTGTCCAGAGTTGCCTTTCACAGACTTAAGGTTACCTTGTGTTTTGGAAGCAATTGTCATTCATTCTTTTAGACTCAGTGGTGGGATTCAGCCAATTCGCACCACTTTGGGAGAACCAGTTGTTAAATTTCTGAGCAGTTTGGTGAACTGGTTGTTGGAAGAAATCATCAGGGCAGAGAACCGGTTGTTAAATTAGTTGAATCCCATCACTGTTCAGACTACTGTACCCAATCCTTTGGAAATTAAAAGGCCTTCCAAGGGCAGTCTGTGCTCTTAAATAAGGAATTCTCCTCAGGTGCCAAACTTTGGTTTCCAGGGAAGGTATGTGTGTGTGTATGGGGGTGGGGGGTGGAGGAGATCTGGAGTTCTGTAACTGCTTTTTATTGCTACTAGCTAATAAGATTTATGGGATTAGGAGGAGGATGAACAGAGCTACCTGCTTGCCAGAAAAGAAACGCACCAGGACATATTGGTGTAAGGCTTTGCAGAACTTTTTAGCTAAGGAAGCTAGACTGTAACATGGCACTATTTTGTTCCTTCCCTAGGCATATATCCATCGAAAAAGAAGACAGCTGTTCACTCTCTTTTTTTTAACAACATGTAGTAAAACTCTGATTGGACAGAATTTTGGTTTTAGAAACCCAAAGGGGGATTTTTCTGGATTGTGTGTATGTGTAAACTACCTACAGATTTGCAGAACAGCTAGTCCTTCTTTAGGGACTGCCTCATTTAGTGACCAGCGTTTGCAGTTACAATGGTGCTGAAAAATTTAACTTCATGACCAGTCCTCACATTTGTGTTGGCAAATGCCCAGCCAGATAGGGATCAAGTGGGCAATTAGCCTTGAATCATTGCACAGCCACAAGAGATCCAGGACTGACCCTTCCTGTCAAACTCCATGGAACCTTAAATGACTGTTCCCAAGGGAAGGCAAGCAATCTTGGGAGATTCCTGTAATATAGGCTGAATACAATAAAGTAGTTAATTTGAACCCTACGTGTGTTAATCTGGTTGCTTGCACCTGACATTTTGCGCCTTTACATGTCTGTAAAGCAAAGGAAAGTTGAAGTAAGAGCATAAGCCACGAATCACAGTTTCACTTACTAAACAACCAAGTTGTTGACACCAATAAAAGTGTGGTTGCTAAATGAGGACTACCACATATCAACAATAACTTTTTCAGAGAGAGACAAATACTAGAAGAGAACTTTTAATTCACAATTTGTTATGCATTTCAGCAATGTGTTGCAGTTCAGCAAGGCAATTTTAATAAAAAGGAGCAGAAATTCTTGGTAAGGTTTGAAGGGAAACAGCTGGATATATGTACTATCAAGTTAATAAGATTAAAATCCAGCGGCTTCAGTTTTTGGTATTTCATAATACTAATAGCAATGCTATTAGCTTAACAGTAGAGTATTGATTCTCTGATGGACATGAAATCATTTTTGTTTTTGATATGCATGACGTAAGGTCACTTAACTGTTTATAAGAATCTCTTCAGCTATATAATTCATTTGTTGAGAAATATAGCTGTTCTGAAATAATATATTTAGATATGCATCGTTCTTATTTCTTTAAAATAAATAAACTGACAGCAGCCAAAATTTTCTGGGTCATTTACAATAAACCCCTGCATTTTTATTAAAAGTTTGTATAGCCAATTCTGCGATTGGGCAGAATAAGGCATGGGCCACCAGGTAAGTGATGCAGGGAGTATGAAACACAGTAAATTGTATGCTGAGGAAGTGTAGATTTCCTGCATACTGTCTGAATCCTAAACTAATCTGTTGCCCTCAAGTCCTCAATACATGTTGGAGCCGCTAAGAACTATAGTCTCTCCAGCTTGGAATTCTAGGAAAATTGGAATCTTGTTTTTCATTTGGAGGAGCAGAATGTCCCAGGTTAAAAACCTGATTTAAAATAAAGATCTATAGTGTCTTCATTCTTGTTTGTTATGTAACATAACTACACTAAGAGTACCAATTATTTAAGCATCACTTGCAAGCCTCTGAGAGAACAGCAGGAAAGTCACTTACACACAGTAGTGCTTGCTCATTAATCTTTCAGTAAACACCTGCCATTATAAGGAGTAAATGGTTCATTTGGTCAGCCAAGCCTGAACAAGAAGAAACTGATTTTGCACTTGATAAGATAATGTAATTAATGAAATAGTTTCACCAGGGAAAAGAAATGGGAGGAAAAACAAGAAATATTTTCTCTGGTTTCTTTCTGATGTAGCAGACAAATCTTGCTGTTTTCATGAACGTATCATTTAAAAGAACTATGAAATAAAGTCTTTAAGTTAAGCTGTAAGACAGAGGCCTCTAACCCATTGGGTCTGAATAGCAGATCTGGGATTTTGCGAGTGTGTTACTGGCATCCTCACAAAATGGCTGCCTTGAAGGATAAGACCAGCCAAAGACAGTAGGCAAAGTGATGAAGATGTTTCCTGGTATTTATCTACATGCTAAAACTCTCCTGTTTGTTTGACTGTCACATTCATGTGGGCCAACGATGCATTATAAGGCTACAATTTTTGAATCGGCATACTTCAAATGGGCTAACTTAAATAATACATCCAAAATCTGGTTATCTATATTACTCCCTTAGGATTGAAATTTATTTATTATTTATTAATCAAATTTATATAGCCACCCATTTCATATGAAGTGACTCTGGGTGGCCTACAATAATCAATTAAAACAATACACATATAAAAATAGATACAGAAAAATAGAAAAACCAGCATTAGAAGTGGAGATAATTAAAACTGAAATAAGTACAAACCTAAAGCACAGAGTACATCCATCTCAATGGTGGAGCCATCTAAATGAGTCTCTGGTTCCCTGATGGCATAATCAGGACTTGAGGGAGTTTCAAAACATCCAGAGGGTTGGAAATAACTTAATGTCTGAGAGGAAAATGTTCCATCTGGTAGGTACCACAGCAGAGAAAGCCTTCTACTTGGGACCCACCAAATATAGGTTCCTGGAAGAAATTTGACAAAGTTGTGGCTGCTTCAGTGTCATCGTGCTGCTGTCCTCAGTCATGATCACATGGTGATTGTTTCCAATACTTTCTGCCAGCTTCCCATAAGGAAAGTCAATGGGGAAGCTGGCAGGAAATCAGAAATCACTCCCGCTCCCACTGCTTTTTTTGTCTATTCATAGTCATTCTGTTTATCTGTGTAGGTAAGGAAATAAGTTTGAAACAATGACCCAACAGGTTGTGGGTTGTCTAGTCCATTCTATCTCTCTTCCCCGCTGTCACCTACTGTTTGTCTCTGGACTCTACCAAGCAAAGTATTTGCCAAAAGATAGCCACAGAAAGGCTGTAGGGATCATGTGAAGTCTAGGAATATCCTTGGAAATAAAGATAATGCTGGACATGAAGTTTTACTTGGATTATGTTATTTTCCATTTAGTTATATATGTTTGAAAATTGAAAGTATTTTTTAAAAACATAGTAGACATTGAATAGGGACCAAAACATGTGTCTGGGGCTGTAATGGTGCCTATGAATATCATAATAATGGCCCATGCAATCTATATACTATATACTACTAAAACTCTCATGCTTATAAACTTTAACTTGGTGAAATGGTGTATTATAGGGAAAAATGCTTTGAACCAAGATACCTTACTGCAAATAAGCCAATTTACAGAGTGCATCCAGAATTTGGAACTCATCACTCCCCTGGAATTGAAATTTGGCAAATTTTATAAAACATCTTTTGACGTAAGAATTATCATAAAGCATTTTATGACATAACATAAAATATCACAAAACATTTCCTGAAGTTTGACTATGCTATGCAGTTTATCATGGGCTACTTTCAAAGCAGATACATCTCTGAATATCTCCCTGAATTTTTAAGAACGTCAATTCTCATACTATGGAAAAAATTTTAGATACCTTTTCTCTCTCATTGTCATTATGATTAATAATTATTTTATCTTAATATTTGTTAGCATAACATTTCAATAATCTAGGAATCTGTGCAACTATATTTAGAGCAACTATTCTGAAACAAAGGAATTTCAAAAAGAGAACGCAAAATACAGTCACTGGATTGCTATTCATCGAGGGATTCAGTTTTGTACTTTGGAAGAAAAATAGTATTTGAAAGAAAAATGCTATTTCTAGGATAAAATATTTCTGTATGTGCCAAGTAAATCATTACTTGGCACATAAGAAATATTTTCATTCTGTATGAAAAACAAATCATTTTGTATGTGCCAAGTAAATCAATGTTTTTGTGAACAATCTTTGTCAATAATATATCTATCTATTAAAAACTATCACTCTTTGTATTTGTTATGGACAGTCCTACTACTGCCACCAATATTATGATTGTGGGAAAGCTGTGTGTAATTCAAGATACATTCCAAGCATCTGAATAAATGGGCTGGTATCCACTAAAATGAGTGTCTAATAAATTTATTAGTTTTTAAGGTACCACAAGTTTGTTAGTCCTCCTGAAAATAACATTTATTTCATAGGATGTACATATTATTAAATGTTACATAAAGATCTTGTTCATAAAAGAAAGTCATCACTAGGTAATAAGAATATGCAAAGCTGTGCATAATTGTTTCAATTTCTTTTGCAGCTATTTAGGGAACAAACAGTGTCTCAATGTCCAAAGAGATCTGTTGAATAGGTAAATGATACAAATAGAATGAAGAAATACTGTTTAAGGAAGAATCTTCGTATGTTCTTTCTTTTTTACTTTTGCTTCCTGGTATCGTAGTTGAGTGTTGCCCTTTGCTACTTCTTTTTAAAACTGGCAGTTTCAGTTCTAGATCCCATTTTAAAGTTTTGTTACGTGATATCCATTTCTGAGATCAGTGGAGTCTTTTTTTGATGTTGTTAAACGTAAGTGGTTATTTCTTGCCCCTTCCTTGCCTCCTCTACTAATGCGCAATCAAGACGTGCTGTTGAATTAGACCATGCACAGTTATTTTCAATAACATCTATGTGTAGGCCATGTGTGGGAGAGAATTTCTTTCAATACAACTGAGTATTTGCTAAGAGCAATCTGCAGCATGGGGACAAAACTGTGAGACTTGCTTTTTTTTCTTCGTCACCAACATGTGGGTGAATCTTTAAAAATTTCAGCTTTTTTATTTTTGTGAGGAATGCGTGGGTGGAAAAATATGACTCAGTATTTTGCTCCATAGATAAAGACATCATAGAAGGTTTTTAGCTGAACTTTAGATAATTCCTTTATTTTTAATCTTGTCTTTTTAATAAAGGAAAGCTTATGTCTTATGACGCGGTGTCTCAGTGGCTAAGATGCTGACTTTGTCGATCGAAAGGTTGGCAGTTCAGCGGTTCGAATCCCTAGTGCCGTGTAACAGGGTGAGCTCCCATTACTTGTCCCAGCTTCTGCCAACCTAGCAGAAAGCAGGTAAAAAATGCAAGTAGAAAAATAGGGACCACCTTTGGTGGGAAGGTAACAGTGTTTTGTGCACCTTTAGTGTTTAGTCATGCCGGCCACATGATCACGGAGACGTCTTCGGGTAGCGCTGGCTCTTTGGCTTTGAAACGGAGATGAGCACTGCCCCCTAGAGTCAGGAACGACTAGCACATATGTGCGAGGGGAACTTTTACTTTTTCCTATGTCATTTACAACTTAACTAAATACAATACGAATGCTTACAAATTTATTAAAGATACCTTGATACCTTCACTTCTTTTTCTAAAGAAGTTTAAAGCCACTTTTATTCATGTTATTCATTAAAATTTTGACCCAATCAGTCCTTGAATGACACAGCTATGTATATTCAGTATATGCAACAAGGGTTTGGGCTAATTTCTCTGTCATAATCTTTGAAAACTGAAAGATTAGGTTTGAAGCTAAATTTCAAGTTAAGAGGAAATTGCCATCAGAGGACTTCGTTGATATTATTGGCTCATATTTCTCCCCTCAGTTACACATCATTTTTTAAAAAAAATAATTATATTAGTCTTGTCCCAAACAGTTTTACTTCCTTGGCTTCAGCTTGTGAGAAGGAAAATCAATCCAAAATTCAATCCAAACTTTTTCTATGGTTAAAGCCCGTTTTCAGGTGGTCTAAACAATCCATTGTCAATGCAAGAAAGGGGGAATACTTATGAGGTCTGCTTACTTGAAAGTTTGTTTGTATGGCATATCAATTATTACACTTGATTAACTAGCACACCTATTTCAATTTCTATATGTTCTTCCTCCTAAAAGAGTTGAGAGCAGTTAACAAAAGAATAATAAAAGCCATCATAAAACATAAAATAAAACTGAAAATACTGTAATCTTCTTTGTACAAAACAAAAACAAAAATGACAATCAATATATGGATTGATTCTAAAAGTGCTTGTTATTCTGCAAATGTCAGGATGAAGATATGTCAATTGTTTTCCATAAGAAAGCATGGAAGTAGCTGAACTCTTCTAGAGACAAAGTTCCCTAATAACAGGCTGTAAATTGCTTATAAATTGTTTAAATCTAAAATAGGATGCTGTCAATGAGAAGACTCTATTTCTATCTAACCCATGAATTAAACTCCTCCAACTGATTTTTGTAAGGTGATATCCTCACCTCATAAAATTCTCATAAAAATGGCTCAGAGATTAAATATGCTGGTGAGCTTCCATTACGTGCCCAGCTCCTGCCCACCTAGCAGTCTGAAAACATGCAAATGTGAGTAGATAAATAGGTACCACTTTGGTGGTGTCTTGGTGTATAGTCATTCTGGCCACATGACCAAGAAATATCTTTGGGTAACACAAACTCCCTCAAATAAGAAACGGAGATGAGCACCATTTCATTATGTTACTTACATTTCATTATTTCATATCATGTGTTCTAGGATGGGAGAAAACAGTGTTGACCTTCTTCTAGGTCTATCCACATTTCTACCAGTCCCAAGGTTTAATCTTGTTCTTTCATCCTACTATTCACATCCCTGGTATAACTTCACTTTTTGTGGGAAAAACTAAACCAAAACATCTATGGATTTTATCAACAGTTATCATCTTGCTATGTTCATTGCATTCCTGGTATACTGATTGTTTTCATTAGTAACATATCTAAATAAACTCAGAACCAGCTCTACAATTCTAGTCAATCTATATGAATTTTTTTTGTTCCTTGGCCTCCCTTCTGTCCCTTCTCTGTTTTTATTTGTTTTCACATCTCCACTTGCTTTTTATACTGATTTACTTTTTGCTTTTTAAATGGGGTGGTTCTGTTGGTGGCAGCGGGACTGAGAAAATCCAGTTGTGCATGGATCTTTAACCGAGGATTGTGTTGTACAAAATAATAATAGCTATCATCATTGATATCTATAACCTGGAATAACAAACTGTTACAACTTTGAAGCCTGTTTTCTTGTAGCAGCCTCCGGCATAGTGTCTCCCTAGAGATCTCAACTGCTACCGAGTACTGATTTTTCACAAAATGTTAAAGACTTGGTTATTCTCCCCGGCCTTGGGTTAGGATGGTCACTGAGCCCTCTAGGGATTTTGGTGTCATTTAGTCTTTCTGTGTTGTAAAATCAGGTTTCTGGTTGTTGTATTCCTTCTTCTTTGATATACATTGCTTTCTTTTAAATGCTTTCTTCATGGGAAACCACTCAGAGTCATTGGGGGGTTGGGCAACCTCAAAACAGAAATACTGTATTAAACCTTTTGGTCTGCATGACACAGTAAATCATAAATTTCATTTAGCAATATGCAATGGGCTAAAACTGCAGTTCTCATAAGATCATTAAATGAGTCTTACAATTGGCATGTGGTAGAAAAACCAGAGCACTATAGTGGATGGTTTTATACTTTTTAAGATGAATGAATGAATGAATGAATGAATGAATGAATGAATGAATGAATGAATGAATAAATAAATAAATTCAGATGAAATACACTTGCTTTTAATCATTATAAAATTTGTCTCAGGAATTTTGGAAAGTGTTGTGCTCTTTCTGAAATCAGATTTGTTGATGCACCCTATTTTTTCTGTAAAAAGATCTATCATATGGAAAAAACAAAGTATACATCTTGCTCTTTCAGACCACTGGGCCAGTGTTATGCACTCAGTAGCTACTTTTTTTCAGCAGCCATGAAATCCACTCTCAAGATACCGCTCACAGATTGGATAGTTTACCAAATTTGAAACATCTTCTAGACCAGGTTTGCACAACATGTTGACCACCAAGTAGTCTTGTGCAAGGTGTTGGTACTTAAAAAAAAAATACAGTGCTACCAAACATCACAACCAGCAAGAAAAGTGCACTGCTGCACTTTTAATTTTCACAATTACTTCCGTTCTGAAAGACACACTGTCTCTAGGCCTTATGGATATTGCCAGCTCCAATGCTTCTGCCATACCACCGGACAATTGGTACCAAGGATTCCTTTGTGGCCCACAATTATTTTAGGGTAGCAATCTGGCCTTTCCCACTCTATGAATTGTGCAGGCCTACTTATAGACTTTTAATTGTCCCATTTTGCTATGTTTGTAGCAATTATAGGTAAGTTTATTCATGTTTTGTTGTTTAAATTTGATCCTAATTGTAGACCTTTATTACATTTGTTTTTACAACAGTATTAACAATCTGATTTTAAGCCTCACCAAAGTGATATTTTTTTTGATAGTTGATATAGTTTTCTCCATTAGTAATCTGTGGTGTTTTATTTATTCTGTTTCTGTCATGTCCTAATATTCTGTTTATTGTTTATTACATTATATTTTTTCTATTACATTACATAGATTATCACCCACCCATTTAATAATAGAAAAAACAATAATGTAATGATGTTGGCAAGAGTTTCTTGTTCTTAAGATGTTCCTGAATCTTCAAGCATCAAAACTTAACTTGCACAACCAAGTTTACTTTTCCCATCTTCACCTACATTCATTTCTATTTAATTTGGCAACATTATTCAAATACAGGTTATTTCATCTCTAATTATAAAGAACTTATAGTTGTTACACTAATCAGAATATATACAAAGCACATTAGAACTTCACCACCACATATTAAAATATCTACCACATACTTTTTTTGGAGACATTTAGTCTGAAAGAATAAGTTGTGTAGTCTTCAGGAGTACACAGAACTATTATTTGAGAGTATGATAACATTAAAGGGGAAGGTGTCTGTATGTATTAGTAGGTCTGAAGCAGAGGTGGGTTTCAGCAGGTTCTGACCAGTTCTGGAGAACCGGTAGCGGAAATTTTGAGTAGTTCGGAGAACCAGTAGTAAAAATTCTGACTGGCCTTGCCCCCATCTGCCTCCCAAGTCCCAGCTGATCAGGAGGAAATGGGGATTTTACAATAATCTTCCCCTGGATCGGGGAGTGAATGGAGATTTTACAGTATCCTTCCCCTGGAGTAGGGAGGGAATGGAGATTTTATAGTATCCTTCCCCTGCCACTGGTAGTAAAAAAAATTGAAACCCACCACTGGTCTGAAGGAAAAGAAAAAAACAAACAAACAAATGAAGCCTAAACAATCTATAATTCAGTCCAGAATGTTCTGAGTAAAGGTAAATTGTCAACAGGTTTGTAAAATAATGGTGCTGCATGGATTTCAGAACAGAGAGCACTCCAGAGGACAGGTGCCAAATGCCAGCTGAGGTAACATCTACCAGTGATCACAAGGTCCACCTACTGTATAACTGTTCACAAGATGATATTGTCAGTTGCACACACAAGCGTGATACTATCTTATTATCTTAAAAATCAGCTGATGCTTTAGCTTTGCAACTAAAGTGTAAGGTATCACGATCCCAAGGTATCTAGAGCATTATACAGCAAAAGCATTTTGAACTTGGCTTAGTAGCCAATTGCTATGTTGTTTACAAAGCACCAGAAGGACATACTGAAAAGCTAGTTCAACATCTGAGACCAAAAAACACCTTTCAATGAAGAGACTCGAAACATGGAAGACCCTAGTAGATGTAAAGAAGAATAATAGAGAAAATATGGAGCACCTGCTTGCCTTGTTTAGTCTGATTGCTTCTAGGCATGCTGAATTTCCTGTCAAATAGCATTGCTTCCTTCCTTGATGTCTTAATGAACTCTAAAGATTAAACTTAATTCAAACACAGGATGTATGCTACCTTTGGTTTATGGAACATTAATTGATCTTAATAAGCCAGGCCCAGAATTAGTCTGTTATGTTCAGATGACATGCTTAAGGATTATAAAACATAGGTGGAACGTGTGGTACTCCTGTTGCTGGTAGAAGCTGCAATGTTTCATTTCTTAGCCATCTTATTATAATAGTAGACATGTAAATGTGAGCAACATCTTATTTAGATGTGCTGATACAATACAGTCAATCCTGCCTATGGGTAGAATATTCATCTCTGTATCATCATTGTTCACAGGTTTTACAAGTTTTTGTAGTATTATGAAACATACAACATCTGCTTAATTAGAAATGAGGTAAGTCATCCAATGATAAAAAATAAGGCAATGAAGAACTACTAGTCAGAGTCAGAAGGGGTAAAAAACTGTATTTGTCTGGAAAATTACTTTCTTCTTGTAAAAGATAAGACTGAAGAAATGATACACAAAGGCTATATGCTTATCCCATGGAGTTCAACCTAACTGAATTCAGTGAAATTTATTTCCAAAACCTGAAACACAACTGCAAAAGATAGTGAGATATAACATTTATATAAAAATAAATTTACTGCAGATTTCTCAGAATAAAAACACAACCATTTTGAATTTCCACTAAAAATTCTACTACAAAATCCCTTATTACAGAGCTTGACACAATTTGTAAATGGTAGCCTAAGACATTTGCTCTATTGCATATTCCAGATGAACCAAAGGGTGAGATGATATGTATGGCATCTAGGCATTCAAATTTAGTACATATCTGCAGCAGCTGCACTGGCAACCTACCAGGTGCACAAATGCTATTTTTAATTACCATAAAATGAAGCAGATTGCAGCTGGCCTTATTGAATAGCAGGTTTTGGTTTATGAGATGGTGAGTTCCTTGCAGCTGGGACTTGTCACATTGCAAAGAGAGGACTGGTCTCAGAGGCAGGATCAGGCTGTCAGTCACCATCCAAAATGGCAGAATACTGTTAGAGATTGGTTTTTTTCCTTAACTGAACAATACTACAAGTGCAAGAGCCACCATTTCACTGAGCAATAAGCCACTTTAAATGAACCTTAGGAATTAAATACCCTGCAAGTTGTGATCTTAACAGTGCCACCCTCCTTCAGAGCTCATATGTTGATACCTACGTCATTTCTAGAACAACGAAGTATATCCAACAAAATAAGCTAGAAAGATGTATTAGCCAGAATGATCATACTCTATAGCTGGATATAAAGCTAGGTGGTATTCTATCTTCCAATAATTTCCTTGTGACTTTAGTATAGAGCAGGGGTGCCAAACTCAAGGCCTTGGGGCCGAATCCGGCCCATGGGGTGCTTCGATTTGGCCTATGGGGCCATGCTGGAAACAGCAAAGGACCGGTCTGCAGTGCCTCCGCCAGTGAAAACGGAGCTTGGGAGGGTCCCTCCTGAGCTCCGTTTTCACTGGCAGAGGGTTGCAGGAAGCCATCACAGCTGAAATGGAGCTCAGGAGGCTGTTTTCACTGGGAGAGCACTCGGGCCACCAGAGGTGCCAATCGGGTGAAATCCAGCAGGTTCTGACAGGTTCTGGAGAACCGGTAGCAGAAATGTTGAGCAGTTTGGAGAACCTGTTGTGGAAATTTTGAGTAGTTCAGAGAACCAGCAACTGCCACCTCTGGCTGGCCCCGAAGTGGGGTGGGAATGGAGATTTTGTAGTATCCTTCCCCTGCCATGCCCATCAAGCCACACCATGCCCACCAAGCCACGACCAGAATCGGTAGTAAAAAAAATTGGATTTCACCAGTGGTGCCGGTACTAGTGATGTCATGCTGGCCACACCAACCCTGGCCCCCCAAGGTGAAACACAACCCTGATGTGGCCCCCAATGAAATCGAGTTCAACATCCCTGGTCTAGTTTCCGTATTTGTGCTGCAAAAAATCCAGATAATCACTACACAGCAGCAAAGATATACAGAAAAAAATTGATTACTATCTATTGGTCATCTGGATTTTTGCAGCATTGCTATAATAGCACTAATATAAGTCCATTCTTCATAATCATTTTGTTTTGAGAGGCATAGCAAGGTAAGATTTACATTTTGAACAGTTATCACATTGAGAGATCTACTTTAGCCCAACTTCGTATGGTTTTACTATTGAAATTTCAATAGTAAGCTGGTAAGCAGGACTGATCACCATGTAGGATTGTAGCTCATTCATGACATTCAAAGTTTCTCAAAGCATTATTTTTAACTTTTTACAAAAGGTCTTTGCTTTAATTTAAAGGAATCTCTCTTTTTAATTCATGTTCACAATATATTCATTCATTGTGAAATATGTAAGGCTTTATTTGCAAAGATATTTACTTAGAAGTAAATCTCACTGAAAACTATAGGCCTAAAAGTGTTAAGGACACCAATCCTATGTTACTTTAAAATGATCAGATTTTCCCTAATATCAATTGTCCCTTATTCTGAAGCTTTGGTATTTATACTTAAATTACCATCACTTCAAAATATGCAGTGGATTAGTGCCTCCGTTCGTTTTTCTTCAGAATATGTTTAAAAAAAACTCAGACAAGATGTCCCTTTGAGTCTGTAGTACAAGATAGAACTTAGAATAAGTGAATTGTCACTTTGAATATACACAAATCGGCATACATTAAAATGAAATTTCATTGCATACAGCTCTCAAGGGGTCTCCACCTCCCATATACATTACATAAACATGACAAAATATTGTCATAACACGATGAACTAAATATTTATTTATTTATTACATGTATTTATATGCCGCCCTTCTCCCGAAGGACTCAGGACGGCGAACACAAGAAACATGTACAATAAAATCGCACTTTAAATCAAATAACTAATTAGTGATAAATAATAAACCCAGAATCAGAGTCAGCCTGACTGGAAATTCTAAATCTCACCATCCCTCTTTTATCTAATGCATCAAATCACCTGCCAAGAGACCGCCGCATAAAACGACAAGGGCAAATGTAACATCGAGGCGCTCAAACATAAGCAGCATCTCCAGAATGCCTTAAAAATATTGACGAGATGGGGAAACCCAATTCCAAAATTGTGTAACGACATATCTTAGGGGCAGTGAAAGTGAACGGACGGACCAAAAAATACTGTAGTGGGTAAAAAAAAAAAAGACTTTTGGCTGGAAGCCATCGCGTCACACTAGCGGGATCTTATTTATAACCCAGCGTGGGGCTGTCTTTCGGCTCAGTTTTGAGAGAAAAGTAACCGACACGTTATTGCTGTCAGAGCAGTTTCAGCCTCTCGAAACCGGAGAAACAAAGTCAAGAGCGCAGTTTCCGTACGGCGCTCCCTTCTGCCCGTCAACGCGCGGTTGCATAAGAGGGAGGGAAGGAGCGACGCTGTGACAGAGCCTGGTTGTTTTATTTTTTTTTTCATTTTCTATGTCCTCGCGGCACCTTCCTTCCCTCCTCACGTGACGACTTTCAAGCCGGACGAGGCGGAATGGGGCGGAGCCAGCATGTGCTCGAGACTTCATTATCCGTTTGTTCCAGCGAGCTGGAGCCCCGCCCACCGCCCCCCCCAAAAAGCCCCCCAGAAGGGAGGGTTGTGTGGTGACACGTGCTCTCCTCTGCTGTCTGTTCAAGTAAGAAAAAAAGAGTTTACTGTACACACTTCCGGCAACGGTGCACGCGCTCCTTCTTTCACGCAACCCCCCCCCTCTCTTCTTTTCTTCCGCGCGCGCCTCTTGGAGCGGAAAGAGACGCACGAAACCTTCTACGTTTCCGAGGTGTTTCCCTAAGTTTCTCGCCCTCTTTGGATCTCCCCCACCCGCCCAGCCCCTCCTGGCACCCGCGTTCGCCGTCAAGTGTCATTTCCCCACCGCTGTATAGTCTCCTTAGAGCGCATGCTCCAAGATGTACTTTACGTGACGGTTCCTTTTCATCGCGCGTGCCCTCGCCCGTTTGTTCGCTGGCCAGGAAGAAGGGGTGCGCGCGCGCTCTCTCTCTCTCTCTCTCAATGTGGGAGAGTCGGGGGCGCGCGCGCGGGCGCGCGTCAAGGGCCGGCACTCCGCACGCGCGCTGTTGTTATTGGTGCTGCCGACTTGACTGGCTGGGCCGGCGGCGGCTGTTGGTTGGGGCTCGTGGTGGCGGTGGGGAGGGGGAGGAGAAGGCGGAGAGGGGGGGGGTGCGCGAGAAGGGAGAGCAGGGTGGCTGAGGCAGTCACTCAAGAGAGTGAGCGAGTTCTTTAAAGATGGCCGGAACGGCGGCGGCGAACGCGACCCCTGTGTATTGCGTGTGCCGGGAACCCTACGATGTGAACCGCTTCATGATTGAGTGCGACATATGCAAGGACTGGTTCCACGGCAGGTAAAGGGGGCTGGCTGGCAGCCACGCGTCCTTTTATTTTGGGGGCGAGGGGGGGGAGAAGATGACAAATATGAAAACACACCAACACTGTCCCTTCCACTTTCTCGTGTGGAGGCAGACCTTCGTTGGGCGCTGAGGGGGAAGAAAACAACGAACAACGGAGGACAATGAGGAAAGAGGCGGCTCGGGGCTTTTCAGCTAACCAGGAAGCAGCGGCGTTTAAGCAGCGGTCGCCCTCCTGTTCTCTTGTCTCTCTTCCCCTCAACCCCCTTTTCGGTGTGGAGTTATATAAGGACTCCGGAACTGAGGTTAGCGAAGAGCTCTCGGGGGGTTTTTCGGTGGAGTTTGAGAGGGTGCGGAAAAGTTAGCTGCCCTAATTCAGTTTCTCGTAACAACGCCGGGGAGCTGAGGCTGTGTTCTCGTGTCTTTTGTGCGTGAGTACGAATAAGCGAGGTTAGGGTTAGTGCCTCCCGTCCTCTGCTCTCTAGGTATGGGGGTGGGATGAGGGGGCTTCGAGGGGACTTCTGAGCTCGCGGTGGCTGAGTTTTCGTGGGCTTCTTGGGGGTCTTTCTGACGTGGGACCTTGTCCTCCGCGGAGGCGCGTGTCTTTTATATGCGTGGGCGCCTCCCGCGAGAGGGAGAAGCGCCCTCCCAAATGCGAGCGCCCTGGCGCTTCCAAAGGCTGAGGTCGCTTCTGCCCGGAGAAGGGAGCGCAGGGTTGTGGTGGTATCCACGGACCATGGAAACAAAGGAACAAGTTTCAGGGCTGCCTCGCGGGTGGCGCGGGGGACTTCTTGTGTCTCCTTTCGGCTTTGATCTTCCAACTACCGGGCTGGAACCCGTCGCTGGCGGCCGTCGGCGTTGAAGTTTTTGGCAGGAGAGGCAGCTTTTTCGGAGAGTATTTATCGGAGGAAACCCTCGGCTGCTGTCGCGGCTTTGAGGGGAAGTGCTCTTTGATTGACAGCACGACATTTAAATACCCCCCATTTAACAAAAACAAGAGTCACGATGGAACTGGCGAGACGGTCTCATCTCCCTCTGCTGGCGGTCGGTGGGAAGTTAATTTTAAAGGGGCAGAACCCGGAATTCGGAGGCAGCCAGAATGGGAGAGGAGGTCCTGGAGTACTTTAAAAATAAATAAATAAAAGCGATCACCGAATAGGTCTTGCAGCGGTGCTTTTTGCTCCAGTCGGTTGCATTGTTCACGCTCTTGCTACCGTTCTGACGAAGCCTCTTCCAGAATTCAGCCGGCTGCTCCTGCAGATGCGGCTTCCTCGCCGGGTTATGCGTTTGTCTGCGGCGGTAGGAAGGTGCAGCTCTACCATGTACGTGGATGTAGCGTAATGTAGGCTTCTGAAAAAGGTATGCGTGAGATGGTATTGTAAATTAATACTTGGTGTTTTGAGAAAATAAGTACAGTAACGCTTTTTTAAAAAGAAGAAGAAAAAGGGGTTCTTGGAGAAAATAAACCATTCTTTAGTGTTTTTCTGTAAATTCATTATGCATAAAGGGATATGGTAATTGGCATATAGATTACAGATTACAGATCAACAGAGTTGGAAGGAACTTTGTAGGTCATCTAGTTCAAACCATACATCCTATATGTATTTGAAAGAATACATTCGGTTGTGTACAGTTAAACTAAAATATTGCCTGCAAGTTTTAGTTAAATCAATGGAGTTTAATTCTGCATAAACATATATAGGAATGTGTTCTAAGTAACTTGTATATATTTTATTATATGCTTTCACATATGTATAATTAGTTCCTGAAATTAGAGTAGCTGGCAACTAGACCAAGAAAACTGCTGTTATTTCCATGCCATGTTTAAATTTATGTAACGACTAATAATATTGCATCTCTGCTAAATTTGTATTTCCAAAGTTATATAAAAACACACTAGTATTAGATGCTTATTACATTTCATGATGATTTCTTTCACTGCAATATACTCCTATGCATATTATCTGGAAACAAGTGTAATTGTAAATAATTATTTTCAAATTAATGTGTTTTAAGTTCTCCAAAAGAGCTTATGAACCTTTCCATATATGTCTTGCACTTATTATAGATGTTTGCATTTTATGTTCATTTAATCATTTCATGCGTTTATCTACAATGTCTTAAGCTGCTCTAAATTTTAACATTTTACTTAGCTCTTCAACATGCAAAATGTTAGAATTCTACCTTTATTCCTTAACTAAGATATTTTATCCTGCTCCTGCTGTGTTATTTGCAGCAGAGATAGCTTCATCTAGCCTGTATACAAGACAGAGGAAGACGTATGCCTACTTTAAAAAAATCAGTGTATAAAGTATATTTACATATGTAGCTATTTACAAATCTATAGATTTATTTCAGTTACATTAATTGACATATTTTTGCAGGTGGATCCCCTGGTCATTTATATAATATATTTTTCTCTGGCTACTGTGTTAAATATCTATGTATAACATGGCAATCAATTGTTCAGATTGCTTATAATCAAAAAGTGTGTTGACTATTGTATTTACAGAGTTCTTATACATGCTAGTATCATGTTTAAAATGGCCCATCCAAGTGTAATTGAGTTTCGCTATTCTTGCAATACATTTGTGCATAATTTGATTTGTGAGCTACCTAGAGTTTGGTTCAAGATGGGCAGCTGTATAAATATTTTAAATAAATCAGATGAATAAATAAATCATGAAGTATCAAATATTTAGTCCATAATGTAATACTGACAGAGTAATTCTGCAGGTATTTGAGAGTCTCACTTTAAGCAATAATTTTATCCATATCATGATCTCCATGACCCAATATTGCATCCCACCATGCTATTTTTCTTTTAAAGAAAACCTCCAACATGTGTACTGGGCTTCAAGCATGCATGTTACTTGGTACTTAAGATAAATTCATGTGTGTACAGGTAGAAGTTTGAATTGTCTCACTTACTGTAATATTTATATATTTATTAGATTTTTATCCCACCTTTATTACTTTAACTCAAGGCAGCAAATTTACGTAATGTGAGTGCCCAACATCGCCCAGCTGGTTTTCATACCTAAAACGGGAGTAGAACTTGCAGTCTCCTGATTTCTGGGCCAACATCTACACTAAATTGCTTCTCCATTTATTTACCCATTTCTGTCATTATTTATGAACTCTATTGTTTACGTTGACCAATCATTTGTCTTTCTTAACATTATTCCTAGAAACATTAAATTTAGGAAATACAAATCTAGTGTCAGTTGGGAACAATGCATATTGCCATTCATATACATATTGTCTCACTTACTGTAATATTTATATATTTATTAGATTTTTATCCCACCTTTATTACCTTAACTCAAGGCAGCAAATTTTCGTAATATTTCTTCTTCCTCTTTTCCCCACAATAACAACCCTGTGAGGTGGGTTGGGCTCAGAAAGAGTGGGGGGCCCAACATCGCCCAGCTGGTTTTCATACCTGAAACAGATAACCTGTCCTTATGAACTGTGACATTCATAATCTAGTGTGTATCTTGATATATCTTTGTTGGCCATAGTGCTAAGATATTTTTTTTTCTAGTTTGCTAGCAATGTGCTTTTCCTCAGTTGGGGTACTGTCAGGTGCAAGTAACCAGGAAGGGTTTAGTTCAAAGTACTTCGAGTTTATTACATGCTATCTATACACAATCTGATCTACTAATAATCAAGGTCAGTTAGGCCTAGATAAGAGTCAATGGAATTCAAGGGGGATAGGACTTAAGTCTCTTATAAGACTATAGAGACTCCAAACTGATGATGTGTTTGACCTCACCCTCGGGCTCAGTCTGGTCATCTCCTACAGATACCTGATGTCAGTGATTCTCCTTTAGTAATATTATGTCTGAGTAACTACAATAATAATGGTTATTGCCTTTCAAAACAGATGGCGTTTTTAGTGGCTATAAAGCTTGGTTAATAATCAGGTTATAAGGCCAGAGAGCTGTGCCACTCAATGTGTTTAATCTATACCTAATGTTTATAAGACTGTGAATGGTTTGGTGTAGATAGTTGTTGAACCAATTTCATAAAAGAATGTTTTCTAGTTCTTTGGTAGACTAGTACAAAAGTAGATAGCATAGACAACTTAAATAATAAAAAAGGAATAAAATATTTAATGTGAATGGCATTTCCTTTTTACAGTTTGATTGGCAGATTTACTGCTTCTTTTATAACTCATACTAACATAGAATACTGTGTTAACATTAATGATTCCCCAACTTGGCATTTTCGAAGTGACAGTTTCCATTACTGTGGGCAACATGGTAGATTTAATTGAACAGGTTTGGAAGCACCATATTCAGAAAATATGAGTTATTCTTAAATGCACTTTGAAATTCATAGAATTTGGGAATGACTCCAAAATTCATTTGATCTTGCTATTGTGGAAAATTTAGTATTTCTACTGTCTAGTCATGTGGCTCTCTAGCTTGGTAATAAACTCAGTCAATAAGTATTACACATAGTCCTTCACTTGCTACCATGATTGGGTTCAAAATCTCGGTCATTGAATGAAGCAGTTGTTCAGCAAGGCACCATGGGACTACTTTGCTCAACCACCACAATCTGAGCTCTCTCAATTGTGGTCATTAAGTGGATTGTCAAATGGAGTGTCAGGGAGAGGGCAAAGAAGATTGCATGGAACTTGACAAACAGTTGTAAATATGAACAGGTTGCTAAGTTCCTGAAATGTGATTCTGTGACCAGAGGGCTCACAGCACAATGTTTTATGAAGTGATTATGAGCCATAAAGCACCTCTTCCAAGGCCTTCGTGACTGTGACCAGTTGTTTAGTGACCAGTCATAAGTCAAGGTGAACCTGGATTACTTTCTAAGTTAGTTGGTTCTTTCTTTAGTTATTAGCTTGTATTATCAGTAAGTCCTTCCTGAAGACCAAAATAATGTCCTATGAACAATTTAAGATAAAATTGCTAATATAATTATATACAATAGCCTTTTTATACTTGAAGATCATTTTCATTTTCACCGACTGGCGACCCCCAGGAGGAGAGCCTTCTCTGTGGGAGCACCCGTTCTCTGGAATGAACTGCTCCCGGGGATATGCATGATCCCCGACCTGCGTACCTTCCGCTGTGCCCTTAAGACCCTACTTTTCCAACAAGCTGGACTAGCGTGATCAGAATCCGGACTGGGTGTTTTAAATTCTTGGGTTTTAAATTTGGGGAGCCAAATTAATTAATTGGTTTTAATTGATTTTAAATTTTGTATACCTGGTTATTTTAATGTGGCTGTGCACCGCCCTTAGTCCTTTGGGAGAAGGGTGGTATAGAAATTCAATCAATCAATCAATCAATAAATGTTATGCATCTTCAGTCTTTCACTTTGGACACCATTAATGAATATTGTTTATCTGATCAGGCAAAAAAATATATAATCTACTCTATATTTTACTAGCTTATTATCTAAAATATTAGATAAATCATATGCCTTGCAAATTATTGACTCCTTCATATTCCTTGCAAATTATTGACTCCTTCAAAAGACAATGAGAGAGATCTAGTGGGACATAAAAGCTTTCTTACACAATAAATTTTCTTACACAATAATGTCAGTGGTTCATCTCATTTAGTGTTATATAGATTGATTAGATCTTAATTCTCAAATATTTCAGACAGGTGCCTTTCTTGATTATATATGGAGATGCCAGAGATTGAGCCTGGAATTTTAAAATGAAAGTTTATGTTCTGTTAGAGGATGGAATGCTAGTCAGTAATCTGTCTTGATCATTAAACAGCTGTACATAGTCAGATACTATGAGTTATTCTGTGACGCCTATATGTCTTTGATAGATGACAGCCCATTTTTTAAATTATATCAGGCTGTTAAACAATAGGATCTCTCAATATTATTTGTCCCTCTTCCCAGCTCTTTTGGAATTGGAGTTGATATACATATTATCTGCATTCCTGTCTCATTATTTTCCCTCTTGTATCCTTCTCTACATTGCCTTTATGTCATCTCCACTTTTATTCTACTTAAGGTTGCACGAAATATGTTAATTGAGAGCAGTATCAATACTGGAGATATTAAAAAATCTCATACTACTGAAAAGCTCATGCTTGTATATTGTATTCATTAAATTAAACACTACATTTGGCTCACTTGTGAAATAGAATCATATTACTGTAATTGAAAACATTTGATCATATTTTTCAATCAATTTAAAATAAAATTTTGATTAGATGCTTTTATTTCCCATTTAGCAGGACTCAAAAGGACCAGATTTTTGTACCAACATCCCCTAAAATCACATTGTACCCAAAGTAATCTAGGCAAGGCAGTTAAATTCGTTAATTTTACCACATCTATGATATTTTATTGCCTTTGACATCAGCAGTCCCCAACCTTTTTGGCTCTGGACCAGCAGCAGCAGTGGCAGCGGGGGTGGGTGGGGGGAGGAAATGGTTTTGTGAGCGCAACCTAATCCCCTGCATGCACAAATAAAGCTTTGTGCGCTTGCATAGATTGGTTCCCAGTGGGCCACGGACTAGTACTGGTCCACAGCCCAGGGATTGGAGACCCCTGTTCTTGTTCTTCTTGTTTATCTCATTCAAAGAGAGGAAAATGGTTCAGAACCAATTGTTAAAATTGCTATTTGTATTCCAAACAATTAAGGGAATCTATTTGTGGGGTCCCTGGTACTCTCTGAGCTTGGTTGTTTTCTTGCAAACGTTTCATTACCAAACTAGATAACATCAGTGCTAGTAGGGGGTGAGGTTTGTTGTCATTTTATATACTATTGGCTTGCCAATAGTATATAAAATGGTGAGAGTGGTCTTGGAGGTTTCTTGATTGGGCTGTTGTTTACTGCTACCTTGTTTGTCCAAGTTGGTAATTCCTAGATTAGGGTATTGTTTGCTTCTTGATCATTAGTCTAATGTTAATCTTGGTGTTAATCTCTGCTCATCTGGGCATTGATTGCTGGTGAGGAGCCATTTTGGCTTTTTCATTGTCTTTTTTGAAACACACACACACACACACACAGAGAGAGAGAGAGAGAGAGATCAGTTAGCCATCAATAAGAACATAGAGACACATGCAGACAAATATTACATGTGTTTGTCTCTATGTTCCTGTTGATGGCCAATTGATCTGAGTGCCAGATTTCCAGGAATTCTCTAGCATTTTTGGACATGGCTTGGTCTGGGATGCTCATAGTTTCACAGTTAAAACTATGGTTAAGTCCGTCCATGTATTGTGATATTAAGAAGTTTTCATCATGTGTTCTGACTGCTAGTTGGTGTCCATGGATACGCTCTGCTGGTTTTGTGCCTATTTGACCTACATAGTGGCTGGTGCAGTCCTTATACTATATATTGCAGATGACTCCTGTTTTTGGCTTATTTAGGATGTTTTGGAGGGCTTTAGTTGGTTTGTGTGCTATGGTGATGCTATGAGGTTGTAATAGTTTGTTGGTGGTTTCTAAGATGTTGTATCATATATGGCAGTGTTATCCTTTTCACAGTTTGTGTTGGTTAAAGAACAAATCAATCCAGTATTCTCACACAAGGTGCACATGACCATGCTCAAATTGTCATATTGGACCCTGATTGTTGGGGGTAATATGCCGATTCTGTAAGCTGCTGAGAGAGGGCTGAAAAGCACTGTGAAGCGATATATAAGTCTAATGCTATTGCTATTATGCAAAGACTTATTCAGAAAGGTGAAAGGAAAGAAAATAAGATAGTGATTTGCAGCAAAGTGAATGGACAATTGCACTTGGTCCTCAGGTTACAATTACAATTGGAACTGGGACTGTCATCACTACGTGATGCAGTTGTAAAATATGATGTCATATCATTGCATCGCTTAGTGATGGCAATTCCAGCAGTCCCAATTGCTGTCATAACCCCAGGACCACATTGCTTCTTAAGTGGGAAGAGATGGGAGTCGCAGGCAAGGAGCAAGAAGATGTGCTTCTGCCATGGGGGGGGGGGGGTGGGATGCTACTGATAGATGCCAAGGAGTGCAGGTGAGCTGGCAAAGCTCGAGTAGGTCCAGGAGAGTGCAGGCAGGCACTACAGAGTACCCAGGAGAGGGGAGTGCTATGGGATACAAGATCCCTGGGACCCCGTAGGAACAATTTATGGTAGTGTTTACACCTTCCCTGCTGGTTTCTTCATTGATGTGGCTTGAGAGAAGCTGATGGGTTGCAAATGGTGATCATGTAACTGGGCCACTACAAATGTCATAAGTGTGAGCCAGTTGCCAAGCCCCTGAATTGTAATCATAAGACCATGAGAGTGCTGTGGCGGATGGAACTTTGAGGACCAGTACTGTACTTATCTTTTTGAATCTGTGAATATAGAATGGAAGGAGAGTCTAATCATTGTACCTCTTAAAACTTTGATCCTAACTTTTCTTTTTTTATTTTTTGTGGACGTGATATTTTTTACCTAATTTGTACTTCTCCGTATAAGGTTTATTATTATTATTATTATTGCACTACTATACAAAGCAGGAAAGAATTTTTTTTTGAAAAATCGAAAAAGCATGAACAAGCAGAGAAAAGGAAATAACAAAATGTATTGGGTATTAAAATAACCTCAGTTTTTAAACATATCATTAAATCTTCACCACATGAACTAATATTGATCAATCTTTCCATTACATCAATAGAGACCCTGTTTATAAATGGAAAATTATCACGTATCATTGATCTGGGGCTGTAAAATTGGACCACATATTTTTTCAACACTGGTAAACATTTTTCTTTGCTGTGGGCCACTCTTGGTAAATAATGTAGAAATGTTAAAAGTTGCTAATGCAGCTGGATCAAACTGTGAAATCAAGAGATAATTTAATTGAATATATTCCACTTTTTCATTTTAGATAACCCAAATTTATTTTGTAGGAACTCAAATGTTTAAAAATTAGATTAATGATAACTGATCTAAGATATTAATAATTCTATTATAGGAAACATGAACTACACAATGTTTCATTAATACAAAGTGATTCTTTCTCTGTTTCCTAACTGACAATTTCCTTGAGTTTGTATTGAATGAGCAAGGTAAAGCATTAGAATCTTCTCTGATAATTTTCAGTATGCTTGTGCTCTGATCTTTTATTTCCTTCTTAGCTTTTATTGTCTCTTCTGAATGCTGTGTAAAGGTGGTTTATCTTTGTGTATCAATTGATGGCTGATTTGAGTTTGTTCAGATTCTGTAATTTTGATCTGAAATAACACATCCTCTCCAGCAGCCTGCTCCCAGATAAACAGGGATTAACACCAGACAAACAATCAAGCAGGAAACAATATTGTAATCAAGGAACTATCAAGCAGAAAGAACTACCAAGCAAGGCAAAGATAAACCCTCCCAAGTGGTCTCCAGCTAACGACTAGATGACAGCAAAGAAATACAATCCGTCCATCCCTCCACCATCTCATCTCAAGTGTCAGTACCTATCTTTCCATTCCCCCCCACCCTTCAGCCATCCCAACTGATGAAGCTTTTTGGATGGGGAGCAAAATGTTTTGTTCTTCTTTTTCCTCAAGGGAAAAACAGTCCAGTTGCTTTTGAAAAAGCACCTTTGAGATAACTATGATCTGAATCCCAGCCTGCCTGGGCTCCCTAGAACCTGCCCCTAACCTCCCTCCCGCCCACACACATGCACACACACAGCCTGCCCTGCTCCTTGCCTGGGACTACTCCCTTCTCTTCCTGCTTAATGAGCTACATGTGGTCCTGGGGTTATATGATGGCAATCGTGACTGCTAGGATTGCCACTGTTAAGTAATGTAGTCACATGATGTTACACTTAACATCCTCATCGTCTAGTTGGGACCTTGTTTTAATTTAGCAAGACTCTTACATACTTGCATTTTGTGACTTCCAATACTTTAACATTCATATAAAAAGCAACAGTAGCTGTGAAAACTAAAAGGAAAGCACATCTTAATCCATAAAAACAGTACCCCCATTTATGCTAACTGAAGTTATACTTGTGGCAAAATAAGTTTCAAACATTTTTCAGACAAAGTATCTTGGGGAAAAGAAGAGTGAGAAAGAGGAAGAAATATAAATTATATTAGAACCATCCCTGTACTAGACCACACTGATGAAGTAACAAAGAACCTTTAAATATGTAGATAGAGTCATACTAGGTTATAATAGAGGTTGCATTAGCAGCCCTTCCAAAATCTGCAGGAAAAGTAAAAGCAAATAAGTTTTTGTAAATTCTCAAGTTTGGAAAGAGATATTCCACCTATTTCCTTCTTACCTGTTCCCTTGTTTAGTGTATCAAGAAAAGTCTATTAGCTCACTATAAGGAAAATCTTTTTTGTTGTTTAAATAAAAGAGTTTAATGTAGCATCTGGTTTATTTTATATGGAAGATAGTTCATCAAAGCTTGACAGTTCACTTGGGTTCAATCTTGTCTTTTAAATTTATATTCAGCTGAGCAGTTTTGCCCTTTCTGATTTATTCCCAACATCTGCATGTGATGCTTTAAATGTAGTCACTTGGTGGTGCTGTAGTAAATATGTTTCCACTTAAGCATTATTTCCATTCACTATAGTATAATACTATTCCAAAAATAGTCCAGTGTTCTTTATTTCAAGCTCTAATTAAAGGCAAACTGAAGTTGCTTTCAAAGTTCTGGCATTATCTGAGCTACTCTTTAGTAAACAACATTCAGAAAGTGATCACTGAGATATAATATATTGTCAGTATAGCAGATTGTCTCAGTTTGATCTTGTTTGAGAGATTCTCAATAGCCGCTTGGGCTAATATAGTTTTAGAATGCTGCATTGTTCTAATCCTGTACATTGAAATGGAAGTGTGAAATTGTGTTATAAAATATGTAATAGAGAAACTATTGCTTTGATGGGTGAAGTATAACTATTTTAATGATTAAAAAACTGGCCAGGATAAATATGGATTTATACACACACACACACACACACAGACACACACACACACACACACACACATATACACATATACATATACATATACATATACATATATATCTTTTGCTTGCTTAATGTATACTAGCTATTTTTATAACAATAAACTTATCAGCAAACCCCAAGTCAGATTTTAATTTTTTCCGTCTCAAGCATAAAATCTAGAAAAAGTTTCAAGTAGAAATGAAACTGGATGTATTCTTTTCTTTTAATTAAAACAGTTAATTTGGCCATCTCTGCTAGTTTCATCATTTTATCCAGCCATCTTCCATTGTGGGAATTAGGGTATTTTTCCAAATTTGCACATACAGTATTCTTGTTGCTGCCAACATGTATAACAACAAAGTTCCAGATTTTTTTTCAAGTTCCTTATCCATTAACCCTAGAAGAAAAGTCTCTGGTTTGATTTTTATAATCATTTTGAGAATTTTTATATTAAAATATGAATCTTACCAAGTATCCCTTTGCTTTATCAGAAGTCCATCAAACATGGTAAAAATTTCTTATTTACATTTATATTTCCAACATACAGTTAAAATACCTTTATATATTTTTGATAATTAGGTGTTAAATATCAACAGAGCTTCATTTTATAAAAATCCTTGTAAATTATATTCAGTGTAAATTTTAAAACTTTCATCCATGTTTTCTTATTGTTCATGTATTATACACAAAGATTTTGCCCATTGAATCATACAGTGCTTGACATACTCAATTTCATTTTTTAAAAAAATCCCTTTGTCCCAGAGATGGGCTTCACATAATTTAACAACCGGTTCGCCTAGTGCAGAACTGAAAATGTGAACTTGCGTGTGGCTTCAAACACTCAGCAATTTCATGCACGTGGCTTCCAGCACACAGCCTCAGTGAGTAGAGTGGGTGAGCATGTAAATCAGCTGGGCTGCATGGGTGGGGCAAGTGAGCCAGAGAGTGAGATCAGACAGGATAGTACCGGTGTGGGTGGGGGGTGGGCCCAGCTGGTGGTCGGAACTACTGGTACGGGCTAACAGGTCTGAACCGGCAGCAGCCCACCTCTGCTTTGCCCAAATCATGTTTCATTGTCAGGCACTTTTGATGTAACATAAAAGCCTCAAATGAATTTGGGTTCATAGGAATTGTTTTCCTAGATTAGGTCCTGAAAGAGATATTAATTTATTTATTGGAGAAATGTGTACACTGCACAATATTAAAACTCTAGGCAATTTATAGTACAACATGAAATCATAACAACTCAATAGTAGATATAGATAGGTATAATTAGTATATATTTTCTAGATTTAGCAGTGGTAGCTATCTGTCTCTGCTTAATAGCTTGAACTTTCCTTCAGCTGAAATTGGTGATATTGATATTGGTGAATTACCACTTTCAAACTACTTCAATTGTTCAACACAAATTAGTATAACTATTTCAAACAGTTTACTGTGCCTGTATTGTGATTCTGTACATCCATTGAAGATTTGTAGTTTTTAATTCCTAGGGTAATTCACATTTTTATGATTTATGAGGTTTATCTACATATGTTCTTCAGGAAGCGCAGTCAGGGGGTTTTGGTCTTTGCAAAAACCATA
This sequence comes from Masticophis lateralis, assembly GCA_030761175.1. Classification (NCBI taxonomy): domain Eukaryota; kingdom Metazoa; phylum Chordata; class Lepidosauria; order Squamata; family Colubridae; genus Masticophis; species Masticophis lateralis. The sequence continues at coordinate 22,477,350 of JAUDYJ010000006.1, forward strand.
TATCAGATAAATATGTACAAACATCCCCCCTCCCTCAATAAAAGTAATAATTTCATGGAGAGAAGAATTGGGCAAGAAATAAATTATTTATTAAATGCTCTTTCATATTATACTTTCCTGACCAAGGTTTACTTTTATCAGTACTCAGATAATTTTTTCATCTTATCCCAGTATCTAGAAGCTCTGAGATTCTGGATCAGAAACAGAAGGCTTCAGCTGAACCTTGACAAGCCTGGGTGACTCTGGATTTCGAGGCCCACTGGTTCAGGACTATACCATCTTTGTTTGTTTATTTGTTTATTTCATATGGGGTAACAGAATACAGTATAGATCTTGAGGGCCCTGGGAACATCCAATGTGTGCCAGATCTTCTCTAGCTGATGTCAAAGAGAGGGACAGAAATTGGGGAGCACAAGCTCCTGCAACCTGTGAAAAATGGAGTTGACCTTCGGGATGAAGGTAGGATCCAACCGTAATATGACTCTGTTGGTGTGGAGGATGCAGAAGTCTTGATGGATAGACGAGGAGGCCAGTTCCTAGATATGGCGGGTGGAAGTGATGACGATGAGGAAGGCCACCTTGAAGGAGGGAAACTTCAGGTTGACTTTGCATAATGGCTGAAAAGTAGCCTTGGTTAGAACTGGTAAGACTTTGTTAAGGTCCACGTAGGAAAACGGTGGATGACAGGAGGGCGAAGGTTAGTAGTGCCCCTCAAAAATTCCAAATGAGTAGGTCCTTGGAAATGGTGTCAGATGAACCACACGTCAAAATGGATGAAATGGCACATACTTGCCGTCGAAGAATGTTGGGGGCGAGACCCGACACAAAGCCGTCCTGCAGAAAGTCTGTATTATGGAGACAGAGGTAGCTACAATTTTGCGCCTCTTGCACGAGATGGAGAAGGCCTTCCATGTTGCGTCATAGATGTGGCTGGTGGAGGCCCTACGGGATGCTTGAATGGTATTAATGACCTCGGGGGAGATGTGGGCTCCCGTCAGGAGGAGCTGCTCAATCTCTAAGCAGTTAATTGGTACCACTGAGGTTCTGGGTGTACCAGAGACCCCTGGAGCACGGAGATCGAATCGTTGGGAATTCTCCAGGGCTGTGCCACCGAAAGAGACACCAAGTCCGCAAACCACGGTTGGCGAGGCCAATGTGGGGCTAGAAGAATCAACTCCACCTTCTCCTCCAGGAGCTTTAAGATGACTCTGGGTATCAATGGGAGGAAAGGCGTAAAGTAGAAGCCCAGGAGGCCACGGGCTGCGTAAGGCTCCCACAGCCTCCACTCCTGGAGTGGGAAATCGGGTGAAGAACCTCGGAAGTTGGTTATTGTCCCCTGAGGTGAAGAGATCCACCGAGGGGGTGCCGAAACAGGACGTCAACTCCCTGAATAGGAGAGGATGTAGGCTCCATTCTGCTTGGTTGATTGGAGTGTGGCTGAGGGAGTCGGCTTGGACATTTCTGATATGTGTGCCGCAGTGTGCCATCTGATATATCACTCCTGATATGTGTGCCGCTCGAAGGGAGGTCGATGAGCTTCCACCCAAAGCCTCAAACGGAGGGCCTTCTGCATGAGAGCCTTTGAGTGGGTCCCTCCCAGCCTGTTCACATGAGCCTTGCAGAGATGTTGTCTGTCAGTACTAGTACGTCCCGACCTAGAACCTGGTCTTTGAAACTCAGAAGGACAAGGTAGATGGCCCGCAGTTCCAACACATTGATATTGTGGGTCAGATCCAGCTGAGACCACCGACCTTGAGCCATGTGAGGACTGAGATGGGCCTCCCAGCCAAACAGGCTGGTGTCTGTCATGAGAACTAGATGAGGTGGTTCCTGGAACTTGCTGCCTCTGGCTACGGCATTGGAAGTCCACCAGTCCAGGGATTTGAGGACGACTGGAGGAATAGAATCCTTGACAAAGAAGTGCTTCTCTGAGCTCGTTGGAATGGAAGAAGTAGCCACTGCAGCTCTCTGCTGTGAAGACAAGACCAAGTTATAATGCCAAAAGAAGAGACCATTTTTCTGAGTAGGCGAGACAAACCCAGAGGCCGAACGCTGTCTCAGGAAACAACATGCCAGGTTGATGAGGCTGGACTGGCTCCAAGGTGTTGGAGTCGGGTGGAGGGAGTTAAATGACTCTTGGGCCAATTAATTGAAAAACCATGATCGTGCAATATCTGAATAGAGGTGCGTAGGTCTTGTTGGGCCAAGGCTTCTGATTGAGACAGGATAAGGATGTCATCCAAATAAAAAAGAATTCTAATGGGAAGGGCACGGATGTGGCCAATCAGGGCCGCCATAATTTTAGTAAACACCCTGGGGGCTGAAGAAAGCCCAAAGGGTAAGGCCCTGTATTGATAATGCTTTCCATTATAGTAAAAGCGGAGGAATTTGCGATGGGCAGGGAGAATGGGGACATAGACATAAGCCTCAGTCAGATCTACTGATGAAAGAAAATCTTCCTTCCTAATGCAGAGCAAAATTGTTTGAAGGGACTGCATTTTGAACCAGCGATAGATGATATACCAGTTCAAAGACTTCAGATCAAGAATAGCCCTCCAGCCCCCCGAAGCCTTCTGTACCAGAAATAAGCGGGAGTAAAACCCTTGCCCATGTTGTTCCCGTGGAACAGGTTGTATGGCCTTGATAGCCAAAAGGTGTTGGATAGCTGATTCAACCTGGACCTGTTTGGTCCTGTTCTGAGATTTAGGGCAATGCAGAAACAGCTTCGGGGGAGTGGAGCGAAATTTGAGGGAGAAGCCAAATCTGATTGTGTCCCTGACCCAGGTATCTGTGATGGTTGAGTCTGACTGACTGGCGAAGAACGCCAGACGCCCCCCAATTAAGGAGTTGGGGGGTATCTACCGAGACTTCTGGAAGGGATGGCCTCTCCCACCCCAAAAGGGTCCCTTGGAAGGGAATCATGAACCCTGTCTAACCTGGCCATCCTGAGGTTGACCACTTCTGGCCTGAAAGGAACGTTGAGAGCATTGCTGGTAATACCCACTGTCTGAGCCTTGAAAGGAGCGAAAATAGCTCTGTTGCTGAGATTCTGAACATCTACAAAGGGATGGTAAAATTTTGCATTGATCCTTAGTTTCAATTAGAAGTGAATCAAGGGGAGCCCCAAACTATTTGTCTCCTGAGTAGGGGGAGGAAGCAAGGCACCATTTATTCCTGGCATCAGCTTGCCAATGTCTGAACAAGAGGAGGCATTGTGAAATAACTGATATACTGATGGATTTGGCTGTGAACCTGGCAGCATTAAGAGTGGCATCCGCTGAGAATTCCACCGCTGCCAGGATTTTATTGATGTCCTGATGAGATCTCAGATCTGTGGAGGAAATTCTCTCTTGTAATTGCTTCATGGAAGTTCTATTGAAAAATGAAGCTGCAGAAGCAGCCCAAACTGACCAAGCGGAAGCCTGGTGTCCTCTAATTAGAGTTCTCTCGACTTTCTTATCCTCCGAATCCTCCGGAGAACTCGTCAGATGAGAGGAAGAAGATAGGCGCATCTATTGTAGGAACTTGCAACAGATTAGAAAAATCTGAAGCCATGTTGTAGAGACGTTTGTCTAGACCATTAGGGATAGGACCAGAGCTGGGAAAGGCCCACTGTCTCTGAACTATATCTGAGAATAATTTGGGAGCTGGAATGATCTCTGTTTGAATAGTAGGTTCTTTGAACAAAGATGTAGTGGGATCAACTGCTGCAGGGACAGAATCTTCCCTTGAGAAAGCACCCCCCAAGCGAGTGGTGGTTTGTGCCTTGAATAGGAAGGAACGGAACATCTGAGGCCAACAAAAGAAGGTTGGTCGGTTCTAGACCCTCATCATTGGAAAGATCCTGATTAAGGGAGTCTCCTCTTCTGAAAGAGAAGCCTGACTGGCAGAAGCTGGGGAAACAGCAAGCCCGCGTTCCCCCATAGATCCCTCTATTGGGTGAGATCTCTGCGACTGACTGAGATGACTGACATACTCTGAAACCTCCGAAGATGCCCGCTAATGGAGGCTCTGGGCAATGCCCTGCCTGATGGCATCCAATATCAAATTCACCATGATAGGTGGGATCTCAGGGCCCTGTTGCTCAGCCTGCCTGAGTCCAGCTGCCGTGGGGGTAAGTGTTTCCACTGGTCGTCTGTGAACAGGCGAGTGACTAGTAGAGGAAGGAGGAGGTCACTCAAGTTGGAATAGAGAGAAACACTGAGGTAGCATCTGCAAATTCAGAGGCCCCTCCCTGAACAGACACATCAGGAGACAATGATGTGGTGGAAGGCCCCTGAATGGTAGACACAGACGTGCACACTGCAGTAGTGGGCGGAAAGGAAGGTACTGCTCGTGAAAGAGGCCTAGCCTCCTTGTCTGCCACCTGTTGAGCCTTTTGAAAGGCCCGTTCCATGGCCTTATGGTACCTCTTCTCGTCTTTGGAGGCTTTAGAGGCTCTGGTACGGGATGGAGCTAAAGGCTCCAGGGCCCTAGCTTTATTGTACCTCTTCCTCTTGGTGGTTGCCATGTGAGATAACTTGGACAAACTGGCATCCGCCATTTTGAATGAGTCGTGTGCTAGCAATTAGGCTGAAATTTCCCCTAAAGGGTTTCTGCAGGTGGATCCCCAACCCGCTACTCACTGCACTGCTTTGGAGTTGCTTGGGAGTCCCAGCTGCCTCCAAGTGCCTGCACATGCGAGGCCAAAAAATTCAGCAGCTGTAGAAGCCAGTAATCACTAGCCATCCGGCTTGAGCGTGATTGATCCAAGTGCAGAATGAAGCTTTGTGTCAAACTTGCTGCTGAGCTAAGGCTCTAAAATGCAGTAATCCACACCACTGCCGATGTAATGCAAGCGGGGATCCTCTGGCTAGCATGGCGGAGTAAGCTCGTGCGTGCTGCCCAACAGAGCTGCCAGCCGACAGTCCGATGCCACCACACGGCCCTCAGCGGAATCAGGCAATGCCTTTCACGCTGGTACAAGAAGCCTTGCTCAATGTTAAGTAGCTTAGTGAAAATCCTAAGAAACAATCTCAGAAGATTTTCTGAGCGACAACAGACACATCTGTCCAGGACCAGACCGAGTCAAAAAACTGGAGAGCTACAGGAAGAGGCGGGGCTTAAGAAATCAGCAGACTTGGTCCTAATGGAAGACAGACAGGGTTAACCCATGCCTGACTGCCGTTCCCACTGTTTAGGAGAAGTTGTCCCTTCCTGGTGCCATGCTCTCTCAATATCAAAGCCTTCTCTGACTAACTGCTGTAGAAGTTTCCACCACAGGTTTCAAGATTGAAATCTAAGTATTTGATCGTGACAGTCATTTTGTCTAGGTAATAATTGATTTGCCCTGCATTTCTGCCACTCCCTGTTTAAGGCTGAGTTTCTTCTAAGGGGTGGGGTTTGTGTGATAGATAGTAATGGTAGCCATTTGGAAGGTGTCAATTCAATAGTTCCTTATAGTATGGATTGTAGCCTTATAGTATGATTAAGCTGGATGTCCATTGCTTTTGTGTGAACACTATTTAATAATACAGGATTATGGTAATATTCAGCCACCAAATATATCAAAGCAAGAACTGATATCCTGCAAGCTGTAACACTTACAGGTGCCAGAAAATTTACGTAGGGTATTGTTTCTGGTTTTTATTTTATCCATTGTTTTTCTTATGTGTTCCCTATAGGTTAAGGACTAGTCAAGGGTCACTCCTAAATACTTTGGATTAAGATTAAACTTCAGCAGCTGGGTCCTAAATTCCATTTTTGGTGTATAGTTTGTTGTTCAAGTGAAAACATGCAACTTCGGTTTTATTAATGTTGTGTTTCAGCTCTGGATTTAAAAAAAATCATTTTTGAAGGCTTTTTCAGAAGTATTAAAGTCTTCAGATTGTTTTATCAGCATGATGTCATCAACATATAGAAACTTTCTTGCAGCAATACCTGGTAGATTTATGTGTATATATTAAAAATAGTGGAGCCAGCATAGAACGTTGTGGCAAGCCGTCATTTAACCTAGACTTCTGGCTAATTTGACCATCTAAATGTACTTCAATGTATCTGTTTGAAAACATACTGTTAAATAGAATAGCTCTTTTCTTACAAGGCACAATATGTAAAGATTTTAGAATCATCCCTTCTCTCCATACTGTATGGTAGGCCAATGGTAGGTTGATGAACATGGTCACATATTTTTTTGTCTTTGCTGAAAATTTTCTATATGGGAGGTTAGTGATAATACCTGATATCAGCAATTTCTTTTTGATCCGTCTTGTTTTACAGCTATATGTTCCTCGGCTGGGAGTTTAATTCTGTTTAAAATGAGTAATTTGTAAGAAATGTTTAACAGTGCTATAGGTCTAAAATTTTCTGCAGATTTAGACACTCTTTACTAGGTTTAATGATGGCTATAATTTTTGTTCTGTACTGCTGGTCGGGGTTACACTGCTCTAGACTGACTTGGTGTCCAGTCTGGGATCCTCCTAGACTCACAACTCCTGCTGATTGAACAGTTGGCAGTCAAGGGCATTTGCACAGCTTTGTCTTGTGTACCAATTGCACCTGTTCTTGAATGGGCAGGCCCTACTCATGATTACTCATGCCCTAGTCACCTCCAGATTTGACTATTGCAATGTGTTCTACATGGGTTGCACTTGAAGAACTTCAGTATTGTGGGCAGCTATAATGGCGGTGGGGTAGTTACATGTACTCCTACCACACTGCATGTTACACCTCTGCTCTGTGATATGCATTGGTTGTCCAATTCAAGGTGTTAGGTTTTTTTACCTTTATAGCTTTTCAGGGCATTTCATGGGCTATTTAAGAGATAGCCTCTCCCCAGTTACATCAGCCTGCCCCAATATTTATTGATTAAATTTATTTGTCACCCATACCAACCATAAGGTGACTCTGGGTGGATACTATATCAGCTAGGTTTGGTGGGTCCCAGGAGATGTGCCTTCTCTGTCATTGGCCTGCCTTATGGAACATTCTTCCCACCGAAATTAAACATAATTATGCAAGCAGGAGGGGATAGGAGGAAGGAAGGAAAATCTTTCAAATTTATCTTAGCACCTAAGGAAAATCTTAGTTTTGAAGACTATAAATTTAAATGTCTAGCCTTTAAATTTAAAAAATATTGATTTATTTATCAAACTGGTATTGAATTTCACTAATAGACTACTGCTGTGATTGGTGGATAGTTTTGATACATGTTTAGATTCATGGATTTATCCATTTTTCAAAACTTGCTCTAGCCTTTGCTTCCTCTGCCCTCTGGGGGATTACTGGAAGGCTCCTTGATGCTCTTTGACCTTGGTTGTTTGCAGACATTTCATTACCCAATTAGGTAATATCAGTGCTAGTAAGTGTGGGGTTTGCTTCTTCCTTACATACAGTAGCTTGCCCTGCCAGTTGTTGATGGAGATGTGGTTTTCTCCTTGGTAGTTCCTTGATTAGGATATTGTTTGATGTTGATGTCTGGTGTTAATCCCTGCTTATCTGGGTGTAGGCTGCTGCAGATACTGTGTTCTGGTCTTTTTGTTTCCTTCTTTGTTTTTGAATTGTTCATTTGTAGCAGGTAAATATGGTTTATCTCTGTGTGTCTATTAATGGCTGATTTGTCTCAATGTCAAATTTCCAGGAATTCCTTTGTGTTTTTGATTTAGCTTGGTCTAGGATGCTCGCAATTTCAAATTGAAACAGTGGATGAATCTGTCATGTGTTGCAGGATAAAGACTTTTCATTGTGTCTTCTGACTGCTAGTTGTGTTCAGGGATGTGCTCTGCTAGTGTACTGCCTATCTGTCCTGCATAGTGGCTGTTAACATTCTTACATTGTTTGTTCTGTTGACTCTGTAATTTTCCTGGTTTTTTTATTCTTAGGCTGCTAGTTATTCTGGTTTACTTAAGATATTTAATTAAGTAAAACTAAGTAAAATTTCAAGTTTAAGAAAGAAACAAAAGGACAAAACCACACCTGTACTAACACTGACAGGGCAGGCTACTGTATATAAATACGGAACAAACCCCACACTGAAGAGCACTGATGATGTTACCTAGTTGGGTAAGGAAATGTCTGCAAGCAAACAACCAAGGTCAGAGAGCAGCAAGGACTTGGTAGTTCAACCCTGAGCTACATATATTCTTATATAAATAACTGGATTACTATAGGAGTTTTGGCAGTGCTCCTGCATTACTTCCACATGACTGATCATATTTTTTTAAACATACAATCTCCTCAAAGTCCATTGGATTCAAAACGCATTGTAAAAATCCCACTCTATAAGGCCAGACTGTGAGATCTTCCTCAAATCCTCATTTGAGCTAATTAGTGAAATTATATTTCAACTTCTAGAAGGTTGATACTAAAATAAAGTTCCTGAAATTTGTTTGTTCTCTTTTCTTTTAGTTGTGTCAGAGTAGAAGAGCACCATGCTGTTGATATTGACCTTTACCACTGTCCCAATTGTGCAGTTCTACATGGACCCTCCTTAAGTAAGTGATAAATTTTAAAGCATTTTGCACAATTTAGGTTATGGTGGACTCAGTACTGAATATAAATTATTTTTATAGCTGATGATATCATGGCTATCTTTGATAATTATGCAATGTCATTTTGAAGTTGTATTTCAATGTGGTTTATACTCTGATTTTACCTTTAACTGTTTGCATCATTAACAAAGAGGTATGCATTTGTCCCCTTTGGAATCTGCTATATCTATTGATTACTGCAAGAGATTAAGCTGTATAATGCATAATAGCAATAGCACTTAAAGTTATATACCGCTTCATAGTAATTTACAGCCCTCTAAGCCATTTAAAGAGTCAGCATATTGCCCCCAACACTCTGGGTCCTCATTTTACCAACCTCGGAAGGATGGAAGGTTGAGTCAACCTTGAGCCGGTGAGGATCAAGATTGGCAGTCAGCAGAATTAGCCTTTAATATTGCATTCTAACCACTGCATCATCATTGCAATAACATACTTGGGAAACATACCATAATATATTTGCTCAATTATGTCTAAATGTATAGATGCAGTTTCAGTAGATAAAACCTAGTGTTAATCCCAAACTCTGAAAATAGAGTGGAAGATACTTGATCTAAACAAGAGATCAGTACTTCAGATCACTTGATTTCTAAAACTAATAGTTCTTTTTAAAGAGTTGAGGGATTATGTTGAATATGATTTATCTACAACATTTGCTGGGAAGAATACATAATTAAAGCATGTAACTAAAAATATGACCATTGCTGCAATACTGCAATCATGTGATTTGCATGTATGTCAACCAACTTGCGCTTATGATGGTTTGTGACTTGCCCTGCTGGTTTCCCACAGACAAGCTGGCAGGTAAGGTCATAAGTTGCTCCTGCTCTTATTGCAGCTCGCTCATAATATTCAAAACAGTCAGAAATGCACCACATCAGAAAAATAAAGGAAGTTTCTTTAAATGTGATCTTCCAAATAGTTGTAAGCTTATTTCAGATAAGCGTACAACAATTTTGCTGTCCTCCTTTGTTGTACTCCTGCAATCTAGCAGCTATTGTCATTGTCTACACTTCAAAACAATAATGCAGCCAAGGGTTTTTTTGTAGGCTGAATAGTATCTTATCAGTATTTAAGTAATAAAAATTAGGGTTTTTCTTCTTATTTCTTCAATGACTTGTTTGGTCAGATAACTGGTTATCTTCTGGGATTCAAGCCAACTGAACTGTCTTTTGTTCCTTTTTCTTTGTTCATCTTTCTCTTAAATGCAAAGAGACTGGAAGGATAAAATCAAATATAATTACATTTTCTCCATTGTGGGTGGAGACAGCAGCCAGGCATGGATTGTACTCGTCTGTTCAGATTGATGGACTGAGTCTGTAAAAGAAGCTAAATCCCGCCCCTGTTGCTAGGGGCTTCCAGCTTTTGACTCAGTCGGTCAGTCTGGACCGACGTGTGGGACTGTGTCCTTAGTGGATTTTCTTTCTGGCAGATTGCTATTTTGTGGATTTGGCTTTACCTTTGGATCTTTCTTATTCTTCTGATAGTGAGCCTCAAGAAATTGTTTGTGGATTGCCCTTCCTTCCCTGATTCCTTCGTTGAGCAGACAATCGCTCTGAAGTGGTGTGGAGCTTCACACTCCCTAAGGGGGGGGGGGGGGGCTTCAAAGAGACTGGAAGGATAAAATCAAAGATAATTACATTTTTCTTTTACTACCCCTATTTCAAATGCAGAACTAAAATTCAGAAGCAGATTTTTTTTTAAAAAAAACAGTTTGTTTTTTGTCAAATATAACAACACATTTTATAATCTCTCCACCTCCTCCCCCAAAGTGCCCTAGTTTTTATCATTGTCCATCAGAAGATGTGACAGTCATGTATACTGCCACTTAAGAAGCTGATTTTTAATTGCACTCCTCCTCCTCCTCCTCCCTCCTTTCAACCTACTTATTGCTCTGGCCATAAAAGTGTTACAGCTTACCTACTGCTTTATCTTGATAATACCTTGGTATGGAATATGAAGGAATACATATAAGACTGCTTAATGGCAAAATCAAATTAGTCTTTTTTTTTTTTTTTTGCAAATCTTCATAGAAATTATCTTTATATGCTGCATAAAGTAAATTTGCCCCTGATGCCAAAAGTAATTTGGGACTCACTCACCCAGTTTTTGAGTTTATATAAAAAATATTCTAGGCAGAAGAAACAGATCCATCCAGTTTGAGATCCACTGTTTTGAAAGCGTGACATACCATTGAATCTTTAATGTAGTCCTTGGCATAGAAATGGCATGTGTTCCCATAAATAATATTTACTTTAAGTGCACCTCTAAACTATGCATCTTTTCTCTTACCACTTTATCCAGAATAAGCACTCTTCCAAATTCAAGGAAATTGTATATTCAGTATAATGTAAATTCTCAAAATCCAGTCTCATTTCATTGATTTCCGTCTGGCCCATGCTACACAGTTTCTGCTTGGAAGATTCAGGGAAATACAGTTTGATATTGTTAGCAAACTAATGAAATAAACACTTCTAGCACTTTCATATATCTGTTAAACAATGCTTGGGACAGAAGTATTCAAACCTACTAGACTCTGCAGAAATAGTAATTTAGTTTATTAGTTTGGTGCTGAAATGGTGCTTATTAAATTCACTCAAATCTTTTTAGTGTAAATATGGAGTAACTTGTACAAAGTAATAATTTACCTTTTAATATATACTTTGTATGCTGTGATTATTTGAGGTTGTTTATATATATATATTTAGCTAGGATTGGTTAACTCAGAGGCTTTGTCTTACATTTTCTGTAATTCAGCTGCCTGTCTAAAAACTGTCAGATGCCATTGGCTATTATCTAAAGTGGTGGTTGAATTTGAAGAAATGGTTGTATACATTTGGATAAAATGATATGTGTAGTTTACATACAAATATGCATAACGAAGATTGGTAAATACAACATGGATACCGCAGGGCTATGCCTAAATGTTTCTTTTGCAGCTGCTATTGAATATAAATTATTTGAGTTCTTGAAGGTGTGGCATTCATCCCCATCTGTTGTGATATGCAGAAAATCCTGCAGTTCCCATGGCAAGCTGTTAAATAAATTGGTTTACACTATGAAGACAACTTTAATTTGAAAATATTGAAAACAGTTTTCAGCGCAGACAATCTTGTAATATTGGTCTTTTATAGACATATCCAGGCAAATGTAAATCTCTTACTGCTAGGTTCCAATTACTCTAAAGTTGTGTTCACAACACAACATTAGTAAGCAGAATTTGCTCAGTATGGATTTTAAAATTAAGGTTTCAGAGTTACTTTGTATAGCAAAATTTAACTGGTACATTTGAATGGCAAGTTTAAACTTTGTAATACAGTTCTGTTCATTGACATAATTGTAGCAATAGAATTTATCAGTTCGGAAATAATGGATGCTTTAGTGAGCAAGAAACATCTAGGTGGAATTGTTCAAAGCCTACAGCTATATGTTACCATACCAAATATCTTGCATGAACACAGCAGACTGCAAATGATTAAAAGTGTATCTCTGGAATATATTCCGTTTGGCATGATACTGAATCTTGTTGTTTAACAATGTTTGATGTGTTATAAAGTTTCAATTTAGAATGTTGATATAACTGCAGTCATTTGTATGAAGCTGTTCAGTTTTTCTTATATCTTTAAAAATATTTCCTTTAATTCTGCATGAAGAAAAATTAAGCTTTTAATAATAATTTACTGGTGGCAGGACCAGATCTAAAATTCATTTACATTTTCTGAGAGGAAATAGGGAGCCTAATTCAAATCCCTATTCAACAAGAAATATTCTCTCAGTGACCTTGAGCCAATTATATGTGCTAAAATTAACATCTTGGGGATAGTTAGAAAATAAGAGAGTGACTCATCTGATTACAGTATATTGAAAAAGGGTTAGAATGTATTATGTCTCATGCCCTTATTCTCCAAAAAATGCCCTTATTCTCCAAAAAATTTAATGTAGTGCACTGTACATTTTCCTTTTTCCTCATTCTTTTCCCCTTCCAATGAGATCCTGGCAAAAACCCTGAGTAATTCATTACTAATAGAGAAGTACTTTTGACTAAGGCTCCTGGAGAATTTCATAGCTAAATGGGATTTGATTCTCTCCCATCTTAAATTGATGGTTACATTTTTCATCATGTAGTGAAGAAGAGGAGGAACTGGCACAGACATGACTATACAGAATATGATGATGGTTCAAAACCAGTTCAAGCTGGAACCCGAACATTTGTTAAACAGTTACGTGCCCGTTCATTCCCAAGGTAAGATCAGTTGCATTTGAAAATTCAAAAGTATATATAGTTGCTACAAATAGTGATTCTGAACTTATGCTTTTAACTACATCACTCTAGAGGATATGAGTCTCAACGGGATTTCAGTGTTTATTTGTGGAAGTTAAAGCTAGATATCCAATAATACTAAAAACATTCTGGAAGAATTGTTTCAGTGCCACATATTAACATTATGATCAGTTAAAGCAATTTGCTGAAAATGATCAGATATAATAAATGTTGGGAAGGACAGAAGCTTTATAGTTCATTTAAAAAAAATTTCTACTGCTGGAACATTCACTCACTGTTTGAATGAGGAATGACACAGGGTTTTTAAAAATTCTGCTTCTATTTTAAAAATAATATACATGTATTTCTTTTTTAGTGCTGATGAAATCATTTTGAAAATGCATGGAAGCCAATTGACGCAAAGATATCTGGAAAAGCATGGGTTTGATGTCCCCATTATGGTACCTAAATTAGATGGCTTAGGTCTCAGGCTCCCACTTTCTACGTTTTCTGTTCTAGATGTGGAACGTTATGTAGGTATGGACTGTTGGTTCAAACACAAAAGGGCAAGAAAAAGTAAATGGGTTTAAATATTTTTTTCCTGAAATATTTTATGGTTGTGACATTTTCTGAGAATGAATTCTCCCAAGCTTTGGTTTCAGTTGTAAACTCTAAATATCATGTCTTGAGATTAATCTAACCTGAATGAATGGAATACTCAAAACATTAATGGTTCACTTAACTATATTTTCTCTTTAACAGTTTCAGGATTTTCAAAAAAATTAGATACAAATAGATGCATAAATTACTATATTCCCATAATCCTGAGATGTAATTTCTACAGACCTTTGTTAGCTGGTTTATGCAGTGATTTAAATGTTTCATATTTACAGGTGGTGATAAAGTGATTGATGTTATTGATGTGGCAAGACAAGCAGATAGCAAAATGAAGCTCCATAATTACATTAAGTATTTTACAAACCCTGAGAGACCAAAAGTATTAAATGTGATAAGCCTTGAATTTTCAGACACAAAGTAAGTATACACTTTTCATATATGTATAAAATACTTATATTTTAAATTGTAGTATATAACAATAATTGCAGATTTTCTGAATAGTTGGAATAGTGAAATATGAAGTTGAAAGGTGGAATTTGACTATTTGGAGAGAAGTGCAAATAATTGGTTATGATGTATACTTAACGCTTGGGGTCACCCTAAATAACTTAGGTTGAAAGGATGAATAAATGCAATTGCTTTTTCTTTGGAAAGGGCTTATCTACATATTTTACTTATATGTTTAATGGTCTGTGTGAATGCTCTTTGGGAAAATGGGGAAGAGAGAGACCCTACGAAATAACCAGACAAGAGAGGCAGGAACCTCCAGTAGCCTAAAGGTCAGAGAAAGAAACTTAGAAAAGATATTTCCTCATGGATGAAACAGTTAAAAGAGGTGGCAGGAACTTTTGTACTTTCACATTTGCAGCTTTAGAATAAAATAAAATTCAGTTCATCTAGTTGTTTTTCCTGTCCAGCTTATCTGAGAGGGCTGACAAATATATGCAAGACAAATAAAAATATTTTAAAAATGTTTGTGACAGCTTATGTTACTTTAAAAAATAACCTTTATTTTTTAATTAAAAAATGAAAATGATGCCTGGGTTTATGTATCTAAACCAAATCTATTAGCAAATGCTAAACACATTGTATTTAATATTGTAGTTTTGCATAGAGATCAACCTGTGTGGGATATTCTATATTTTAGAAAGATAGTCCTTTAAAGCTGTAATTTCATACTATTGCATGACTTTTAATTATTTAATTTATGAATTGAGGCTCCTGATATAACTCTTTTTAAAATCCTAGCAGCCTGAAAAAATATTTATCATGCAATAAGGTAGTGATCTTCCCAATTTGAAACTACATATGGAAACACATATATAGTCATAGCCATATTCTTATGAATCAGTTATTTAAAATATACAAAAATACTTAATTGAATTTACCACCAATTTCTTCTTGAACATTTTGACCAGTAACAAAAAGTTCTAATTTGATATAAAGGACAATTAATTGATATAAAGGACAATTAATTTTGCTATATAACCATTATATTGTGTTGATATATATATATGTATATGTATATGTATATGTATATGTATATATATATGTGTGTGTGTGTGTGTGTGTGTATATATATATATATATATATATATATATATATATATATATATATATATATTAAAATTTAGATTTAGAAGAAAACTTTATTTTTTCTTCATTCAAATCCATATAAATTCCACCCCAGAGAATGTGTAACATAATTAAATAAGTTATATAATGGACTAATTCTCTATCTTTGGTGTTAACTGTTCAATCTAAATAACAGTATGAATCAAAATATTATTAGAGAGAAAAGATTTTTCATATTTGCATATACTAAGAAATCCTTAGTCATATTCATATTCAAATTGCATTTCCTGTTTTGAATTTTAAAGGATGTCTGAGTTAGTGGAAGTTCCTGAAATTGCCAGAAAACTTTCATGGGTTGAAAATTACTGGCCAGATGACTCGGTCTTCCCTAAACCTTTTGTTCAGAAGTACTGCTTAATGGGAGTTCAAGATAGCTACACAGATTTTCATATTGATTTTGGGGGCACTTCTGTTTGGTATCATGTTCTTTGGGTAAGAAAACTTTAATTTCTTTAATATGCAGATGTACTATATTCATTTTTAAAAATTTTGAATGTTTTCCTTTACATATCACACTGAAACCACTTCTTCAGTAAAAGGAAAAAAAGATTTGTCACACATATATATTTAAACCTTTTAAAAATTGAAGCAGACATTTCTAAATTCTGTTTTCACTTTGTCATTATGGGGTACTGACTGTAGATTAATGAGAAAAAATGAATTTCAGTAACTGTAGAATTGGGTTCTGCAGCATAACAAAATTGACAAAAGTGAAGGGGTACATTCATATTTTCTGAATGCTCGCTCTCTCCCTCCCTCCCTCCCTTTCTCTCTCTCTCTCTCTCTCTGTGTGTATGTATGAATAATGATTGGAGAAAATAATAAATGCTTCTCATTGAATTGCTTGTTTTGCTATCCACAAAGAAAATTGCATTGATTTCTGATTTTGTCTAACCAACTGGTTAGATTTGAGTATTTTTCTCCCATTCTATCATTTTTTTCTAACTCTAATAATTTCCTTTTAAATAGCAATACAATTCTACACTTTCATTATGTTATAGTCCTATGTGATATTAATGGTAATATAAAATTGTCAAAGATGTACAACATGTAATGAAATGTCTTCTGTCCATAGGGTGAAAAGATTTTTTACTTGATCAAACCTACTAATGATAATCTGGCAATTTATGAATCCTGGAGTTCATCTGTTACCCAGAGTGAAGTATATTTTGGAGATAAAGTTGACAAATGTTATAAATGTGTTGTGAAGCAAGGACATACCCTATTTGTTCCAACAGGTAAAAAGTTATTTCCCTGCCATTAACATTTTGATGTATTGGAGCTTGGTAACTAATGTTCAGAAATTTTTTAATTCAGTTTAGTAATTAAGTTTAAATTTAGGAGATGGAGATAGAAGTTGAGACAGGTAAAGAATTTGAAAAAGAGTTAGAAGATAGCCAAAGAATGATCTATTTGTATATTGTACATTTCCTACCACATTTTCAATAATTGTGTATTCAAACCTATAGAAGAATTTCAACACTGCTATTTGTTACTCCATGCTCTATTAATGTATACAGTAATTATATTTATTGTAATGTCACCTTCAGTGATATAGGCGGCATATAAATTTCAGAAATAAATATTTTTTTTAAAAAAATATTGATTTAATTATTCAAATATATAGGGAGAATTATTAATTCTTCAAGTTAGTATAATCATTGATAATATGATAGGGCATTTGTTGTATTGAA
This sequence comes from Masticophis lateralis, assembly GCA_030761175.1. Lineage (NCBI taxonomy): Eukaryota > Metazoa > Chordata > Lepidosauria > Squamata > Colubridae > Masticophis > Masticophis lateralis. The sequence goes on from JAUDYJ010000006.1 coordinate 22,494,083, forward strand.
TTTAATTGCCAGTTTAGTTCCAGATTTGATTTGTAATACTGTTTGGCAGATTCTTCAGAAAAATGTTGATCTTTGAAACTTTGTGGATATAATGGAAATTAAATTTCATACATGTCACCTAATACTACAGGTTTTTTTTCAACTGGAAATCTGTCTAATACAGCAGAGGTATCCAACCTTGGCAACTTTAAGACTTATGGACTTTAACTCCCAGAAATCCCAAGCCAGCCATGCTTGTGGTCTTAAAGTTGCCAAGGTTGGAGACCTCTGCTGTATTAGACAGATATCCTGTTGAAAAGTAACCTGTAATACTAGTAACACATATAGAACAAAAAGCAGCTAAGGTTAATGAAATAAAATAGAGGTAGTCCTCAATTTATGACCACAATTGGGACCAGAATTTCTATTGCTAAGCGAGGTGGTTGTTAAGTGAGTTGACCCCTGTCTCCAACCTTGGCAACTCCAATCTTGGGAGTTGAAGTCCACAACACTTGAAGTCACCAAAGTTGGATATCCCTATCATACGGGGTAAAATATTTTTAACTGTATAAGCAAGGAGATTTATGTAAGGATACAAATTGATGAAATATTTCAGTTATATTTGGTAGTCCAAAGGCTTTTTTTAAAGTTTTGAGATAAAAATACATAGAAAAATGGAATTTGGCTTTTAAACTGATACTTCAGTTACGGTAGGAAGAGTTCTTCATTTATTTACATTAAATGTTTATCCCATCTTTATTACTTTATAACTCAAGATGGCAAACATATCGAATATTCCTTCTTCCTCCTATTTTTCCCATCACAACAACCCTGTGAAGTGATTTGGGCTGAGAGAGTGTGATTGGCCCAAAGTCAACCAGCTGGTTTTCATGACTAAGACAGCACTTGATTCACAGTCTACTACTTGCTAGCCTGGTGCCTTAACCATTAGATGAAATTGATTTGATTTTAGAGATTTTTGGTTACGCTTTTGAGACAGCAGACCAGTACTTCACAACTGAAAGATATTAATATGTTGATAGTCCAATAAAATAACAGTAATATGATGGTAAAACTTTGATTTGAACAATATGTGGGTTGTTAAAATAACTTGCCTTTGTTGTGTTTTTGGGAACAAAATATATATTGTACATATAGGCTTAACTTTTTGTTTCAGGATGGATTCATGCTGTACTCACTTCTCAGGACTGTATGGCTTTTGGAGGAAACTTCTTGCACAACCTCAATATTGGCATGCAGCTCAGGTTAGACTTGGAATTTCCTCTTTTATCCAACTATTTGCTTCTACAAATGTAAATACATGTCTTTGTTAAATTGGTGTTAAATCATTTTCTGGTTTTATAAAGATAACATGCTGATATTTTGCAAAGAATAGAGGGATTATCATTACTTGATGAACTCCAAATGAATAGATCATTCTGAATTGCCTCTTTTAACAAAATTACATTAAAACAGAAATTGGTTAAACAGGTATGAAAGAGGAATATTTTTAATTAAGGTTAATTGAAGGCTAGAATATCCTGGGGTGGTGATGCTAACACCTTGGCTTTGATTTATTCCACAGCTAAATATTATGCCAGCATGTGGCTTAACAGTGCCGACACCCAAATGATTGATGTCCAACTCCATGAGACAAAGCATATTATCTCTGGTATTTTGCATCCCACTCCTGTGTATTGATTACCAATACTTAGCAATATCATACCTCCCCACTTTAAAAGACAACAAGCTCTCATTTGGCTATGGTCAAGGATGCTGAACAACAAGGCCCTCCCTATTCACAGGACAGTGCACAGCCCATCACAAGATTGAAATCCCATAGCCAAGGATAGAAAACAGCTATTCATTTAACATCTACCCAGCTTAATCCTGAGAATGTCTGGAGAGAGGAATGGTCCAAGGTATCTTCTTGTGGCCTGATCATTAGTGATCCCTCTACTAAACCACCTAGTTTTCACCTGCTTTCTCTGTCTGGTCGAAATTGAACAGAATTAGGTGGGATACTGGAAGAAATGCCTCTGCCCAGTATCAGTAGGGATGGAAAGATTCCTCTTGTTGTGATTGTAGTGATATATGAACTATTAAACATATTGGGCAAGATTGCCCATGACGTGCATTCCCTGGTTCTCTACAAGACCTGCACAAAGCAGCGCTAGAGGCAGTCATCTGAATTGGACATCCAGTTATGAGGCAACTGCCATTTCCATATAGAAATTTGTCTATAATTACGTGGTCTGTGTATATATGTTACTTCTCTTCTGTCATGTTCTCATATACTAAATAATAATAAATAATAAACTAGAGTTACTGAAAATATTATTTAAGTTATTGATAGTCCTCCACTTATGACTAAGGATAGTCCTTCTCTTATAACTAAAATTGGCCCTAGAACCTTGGTTGTTGAGTGAAGTGGTCATTAATTGATATGCCACATGATCACTTCATTCAACAACCACAATCCAAATTCTCCCAGTGGTGGTTGTTAAGCTGGTTGTTGGGGAGAGGGCCTGGACCTCCTGGGCTTTGTGGGGCAGGGAAAGGACTTCTAAGCATATTTGGGAGACTCGGACCCTCTTTCTGCTTCCTCCCCCCAGGAGAAATAATCATGAGAACACTGGTATTTGCTAGTGTTTTCTCCTCCCCTATGAACCATTTCAGAACACTTCTAGAGGGGTCAGGAAAATATTAGCCAATGCCAGCATTCTGATCCATTCCTCCATGTGGGACAATTTCCCTCCCTGCATAGAGAAGAGAGGAAATCCTCTATTGGGAAAATGGAGTGGAATGTCCACTCTACTTTCAGGGAAAGCCGGCAGAGAAGATAGCATGTGGCGATCATATGGTTTTAAGGCACTTGGTCAATAAATCATAAATATGAACATGTTTCCAAACACCCAAAACAATCTTGTGATTGGGGGAGGCGGAGGTGGCATAATGTTCTACAATGTCTAGAAATGCTTTATGGGCAGTGAAGCACTTCCGGGGCTATTGTGACTGTGAACAGGCATTAAATCATTGGTCAACAAGCAAAGACTACTTCTAATAGCAAACATCTGTTTCTTAATGGTTGAATTCATGGAATTTATAAAAATATATTCATATATCTGAATGCAGTTGATGGAACTCTTAAGCCTAGAACATGAAAAACCTGCCAAGTGTGCTTTACTACACTTCACCAGGTATTTTAATAAATTTTCGTTGTTAGGGAATATTTTATTTTATTACCCATCATGAACAAAATGAACAGTGATTGCATATTTATATAAAATAATCCTTCTTGTTTATTTAGGTGTTATGAAATGGAGAAAAGATTAAAAACTCCCGATCTTTTCAAATTTCCTTTCTTTGAAGCCATCTGTTGGTTTGTGGCCAAAAACCTAATGGAAACTTTGAAAGGTAACTTAACTAATTTAATATTTTAAGAAGGATTTGAGAGTAGGTCTTTTTTACAATGATTTAGTGGGTCTGTGAGCACATCATAGCCAGAGAAGCAAGTTATTTATACTTTGCAATTAAGAAAAATCAGGGTAACCAGTTTATTCAATCTTAAAATATTATGCAAGCTATGCTAATTTAAATGTTTGCACTTGAACAAATAATAGCAAGCCTTCATATATCATCCTTTGCAATATTCAAAGGCTTTGACAAAGGAAGTAAATGCATTCCCCTCCACCCTTTTGGGATATGTCTTCAAATAGTGATGCCGAGTACAGTTTTATGGATATGAAAACAAATATTTTTCCACTCTAAACTGTTTAATTCCCACTATTTTTTCTTAAGTACCTACTCATTTTCACCTCTTCTACACCATTCTCTTTCTGGAAGGATAGATTATGCTGTTATTACTATGTAAATCCTGATCCCCAAGCTTGCCAGGTAACAGTTTGGCTAGCACATGAGTCACAGTGAAGGTACTCTGTGGAATAGCTATCCCTACAGATTATCCTGCGATGCACAATTTTAGTGATTTGTACACCCATAGTGCTGGCACAGATGGCTGCACAGATGGCTTCCCATAGCTGCAGGATTGCCCATGCATGATTTAGAGTTCTAGCCAATTTCTTTGGCTTTTCCATGTTGATGATAGTAATAATAATAAAACTTGGCATGGTTGTGGGGTTTGTGGGTACTGAGGAAGATGAGAGCTATGCCAGAGGTTCAACTATTCTGGACAGGTCTCTTGAGAGTCAGACAAAGAGTGTCTCTCCCATAAACAATATCGTGAGATGTAATTTACAGAAGCTCATACTAGCTCAGTTATCACTTAGGTCAAAAAGGAGAACAAGTTCGTGGACATTTGGATAGGTTTCAGGACTCAAGACTGTTGGCTAAGCAACTAAGGCCAGCAGCTGTAGAACTATTAGAAAGAAAGATGTTTACCTGTCACAAACATACTGAGACAGAACACAAAGAAATAATGATCTATTGTTATAGATCAAGCCCAACAAGAAGAAAATACTTGAAATGAATGCACCAGTTCTGGAAAGAGCAATATCCAGAATCAGAAATAATAAAGCAGAGGCTAAGAAATCAGCATTGATTTATAATACAAAATTAAGTATTAATGGAAGCAGAACTGGAAGAATTGCAAAAGTCTACCAAGGGCAAAGAAAGCCTTGCAAGAAGCAGCTCAGACTATAGAGGCAAACCAGGGGGAATTGGTTGCAGAGAAAGCCAGCGCAGCTATTTAATTGTTTTGATTCCAAAACCAGATACCTTCTCCTCTACCTTAGAAAGAACAGAGCTTTCTAACTAAAGAAGTAGAAGAATTGAAGCTGCCTAAACAGCAGAGGAACAAAAAATCAATTTCTAATTGATAAGATGATTCTGGAAGACTGCATGAGAAGGAAGACCAACTTGAATGTAGCATAGATTGATTAAAGAAGGCATTCAACTCCCTGCCACATGATTGGATAATCAAGTGCCTCAAAGGAGTCAATAGAAACATCAGAAGATTTGTACAAGGATCGATGGCACAACGAAAACAAGGTCCCTGGTCAAATAGTGATAGACTGGGGGAGTTTAATATCAAGAGAGGAATCAGGAGACTCACTGTCTCTCTTGTCACGGCACTGATTACTCTGCCAACAATATTTAATAACTTAGGCCATGGCTATCAGACATCAAAAACATCTGCCGGGTTACGTATTTCCTTTATCTGGACAACCTGAAGCTGTATGGTAAAATGTCTGAAATAAAATTTCTGCTCAACACTGTCCCTAATAAACAGCCAAGATATTGCAGTGGAATTTCAACTGGACAAAATGTGGCAGGCACACCATCAAATGGAAAAAAATGGTAAAAACGTAAAGAATCAAGATGCCCTATGGAAGTAAGATCTGAATGAAGATGATCACTACAAAGCATACTGGTATCTTACAATGGTATTTTAACTGTCCTAGATCCTTGGGAAGGTTCTGATAGTTAACAGTACATTCAGAATGATCTGGTAGCATGTGTAAATAAAATGAACAACAATAATAATATAGTTCAAATAGTAAATGTATTAATCATAAATTCAAATTGCTGAGAAAAAGTAAGGAAAACTTCATATATCTGGTTTGTTTCACCAGGGTTAATATTAAGATAGCAGCAGCGTGGGTAAAAACAAAATAAATTGATCATCAAAAAAGAAGAATAATAGGAAGTCTTGTGTCAAATTTACATCGAAACCAAAATTGTTTTTTACTATGGTTTGGAAGAGATACCCTCACGAGCATGCAAATTTCTAAACAATGAATCTGGCTACCATCTGTTCTTCAGAAGTGAACCGGGCAGCCATGCCCAATTTAAGTTCAATTTAAAAACCAAATTGAGAAGCATTTTCATTTGCAGGTGAAACAAATTGGTCCTATGTCCTTTCTGTCAGACGGTGCCAAAGAACTGGAATCTACTGAGAATAGGGGTTCATTCACATCAGTAGCATTATCTAACTAATGAAATGGAACATCTGTATTTACTCATTGCTGTAATTTCTGGAGAGCTAACTATTTGTTGCATAAAAAACAACAGAATTTTATGCTATATTAAACAATTTGCATAAGCTTTTATGGACTATATATTGGATGAAATGCAGATAGACCTGCACATGCAGTTATGGCTTAATATGTTTTTCATTTTAAGGGGCCACAAATAACCTTCAGTATTGTTTGAATTATTGAAGTAAACAGTTACCAACTTTTCTCCTTATTACAGTCTCGAATTAATGGCAAATTAGATCATTTATATATTGAATACTAAGCTATTATGTAGGGTTTTTTTTAGAATCTTTCAATGCCTAATTCTTCTAATGCTGACTCTTGCAAATGTGCTGATTTGTTATTGTTTATTTTTAATCTGTGTTGATAGGAAAACAAATTAGGAATTCTGTTTGAGCTATAATAATAAATAGGTGTAATTGTAACAACATAGTCATTTAACATGTGTATACAAGAACTGCATCCGTTTATCATTATATGGAAACTGGAATTAAAATTTAATGGCTATATATAGTATGAAAATTTCATAGAAGATACCAAACTTCTGAAGCATGCAGTTCTGGAATATCCCATTTAAAGCAATTGAGAAGAAAAAGAATTGCTGTTCAGTTGTTAAGCTAACCGTTGATACATTATATTTAAATAATCTTCATCTGTTTGCAATAAGAGCTCTGTCCTTCCTCTGTAGTTTGAAGGTACTTTTTGCTTTAATTGCAGTACATTTCTGGTTTTACTCCATGTTTGATTAACCTGCATAGGTGCAAAAAAGTCCCATTTTATTTTCATAATAATTTTAAATATTTTGGTCAGATTTTACCAAAGGGTGAGATACAGTTACTTCTTGATGGAACATTACTGAAACAGTATTAACCTAATCTTAAATTCTCATTTCTAGAGCTTAAAGAAGATGGTTTTCAGCCCCAAACGTTCTTAATACAAGGAGTGAAAGCTTTACTTACTGCTTTAAAGCTATGGATGAAAAAAGATGTAAGTTTTACTTTTAAAAATGCAGTAGCATTTTTACTTTTCATAATGTAGTAGCATTTTTCATTTATCTAGAATTTAGCTGATTTTCTTTTATTTTGCTTACAGCTTGTAACAGAACATGCCTTTGAAATTCCAGACAATATTAGGCCTGGACAGCTAATTAAGCAACTTTCTAAAGTAATTCGATCTGTAGAGGTATGAATAAAAGATATTTAATTGTCATGGTGGAAATTTGCATCATTTTATAGGGAAACAATTAGGGTGGGATTGAATAATGGTTTGAATCAAATGGAAATTAGTTTCACGAACTGGATTGTTAAATTTTCTATTATTTCATACTGCATACAGTCTCAAAAATGCTGTTTTACAAGAAGACACATTACCATAGGGATATCCTTTTGGCATCCAGAGGCTGCATTTGGGATGAGATAAGAGTTATACTGGGCAAGATATGATACAAGATGTGCCAGGATATTTTCCTCTGGATTTTCAAGGGCTCCACAATTGTATCTTGCCCTTCCTCTCGGAGCACTGCTGCTGGAATGATTGTCCACTGTTACAGTGAAAGAAGAGGAAGGGATAGCCCTTTCCAATATCTTTCCCTTCTTATCTTGGTACATTGTTATCTGAATGTAAAATTGTAAAAATGATCTGTTCTAAATGGCTTTATTTTACTTAAAGGAAGAGAACAACAAACCAACAAAAACTCAGGGAACTGGTGTGTGTCAAGTTTCACGGTCATCAAGTGAGTTGGCCTCCATTCATCATTCCAGAAGAAGAGCAAGGAAGCTACGAGATCAGTCTATCAAAACACCTTCTAATCTGGACATTCTGGAGCTCCACACAAGGGAAGTTCTTAAGAGATTAGAAATGTCCCCATGGGAAGAGGCAAGTATTACAAGTTAGAATGAAATAAAATACAAAAAGGCTGGGTACAAAATACTATGATATGATTGTAATTTATTGCTGCTAAAATATTGTGTGCTTACATAATATATCAGCTCAAATAATTTAACAAATGTAGATTAAAAGAAATATAAGAGTTTAGTATTAAAGATTATGTTATAAATTTCCAGCTCGATTTCTGTCAATCTGATACCGCAGTATACTGCCATTGTTTGATATTATTGTTTACTGTTAGGATGCTAAGAAAATAATGAAAGACTGATATTTAAATCAAGTTTTGCTATGGTAATATTTTATGTATATGAGTTCTTAAAGTTGTTTTTATAGTTCCATGTTGTGCAATAATGCTAGAGGTCATCAATTCCAGCTGTACTTGTGTTGGCTATCTTCTTGACATGTTTTATTTCATTATTTCGTGTCCATATCAAACTAAATTGCCAAAATGAGGGCACCTTTTTGGCTTTATTGTTGGCCAGAGACAAATCACTTTCGGTGCATTCAACTGATAGATCAACAAATGGTCCGGACTCTGTGTCTCTCCACAATTGCACAGCTTATTGCTATCTGCCAGCAACCTCCACTTGAGGATATTAGTCTTACTTCAACCTATTCAATATCCTTCTTGACATGTTGATGCAATATGTATGTGCTAAACCTCATTAATCCAGAGAATGGAAGTAGGATCAAGTATTATGAAGTACAGAATTTAATAATTTCCTATTTGGGCATGATAATTTGTACATATCAACCTGTATTATAGTTATTATTAATAATGCATTTTTTCTTTTGCTTATAGACAAACTTTGCATCACCACTAATGTGGATTACACAGAGCTTTTTAAAATGGAATCTTGTTTGTTTCTTGCTTTAGGACACAACAAATTATAAATTGAATGGAAGGTTTAACAAGCCACTTCAACCATCTTCCACTGTTCCAGAATGGAGAACAAAAGACAATGATTTACGGCTTTTGTTGTCAAATGGAAGAATAATTAGGTAACAAACAAATGTTACATTACTTTTGCTTTATTGAATTTTGCTAATTCTGTTCACTTTTCAATTGATCGATTGAGGCTGAGAAATGGATATAGTTATATGTAACTTTTTAAAAGAAAAGAATTTGGGACAGGAAATATGCTATTAACTTGTAAGGCCAGATTGAGGTTTGTGGAGGACCCTGATTCTCTATTAATGAACTTTGGCATGGAAACAATAACACTCCAGAAAGTAATGTGCAGATTTGGTTATAAAAGGGAAGCTAAATCCAGCTAGTTTTTGCTATATGGAGTGCTGTGTCCAGAATAAACATTGGCTCAAAGAAGACATAAGTAAAGGCTCTGATAAGTTACTCAGTATATCAAATGTAAATACTAATGTTACTAATATGGTAGTGCTTTAAAATCATTCAAAAGGACTTAAATCAACCTTTTATAAAAGAAAAAAAAATCCCTAACAATTCTGCATTCTCTTTAGAAATTCATCGATAAAAACACAGTATGACTTGATAAAGGAGAAAAATATTTAAATTTATTTTTAGTTTAGAGTTTTTAGTATTTATAGTGAACATTAGATATCACTCTTTTAAAAGATGAGAAAATAATAAAGGGAAAAATCCAATGGATATCCTTTACAACCAATTATTTTGTGACAGAGATGAGCGGCAACCTTTCAGAGATCCAAGTCTATACACAGCAGACAGTGAAGATGAGGATGAGAAGAAAAGAACTATTAAGACAGGCGAGCCGAAGTCCCAGGAAGCAGATGGCCATGCGGATACACAGAAACCACTGAACAGTATGTCTATTTTTTCTTGAATTAGTAATTCATACTTTTTCTTCCTTTATTTTTTATATATCCAGTTGCTATATACATTATTGATGGATGTGCCTTCATAATAAAGTTAGCTTCACTGCCATTGATAATGCCACAAAAGGAGTGATAAGTTTTTAGTACTTTTTCACATATTAAACAGGGAAACATTAATTCTTTCATATACCAAATAGACAAACATTGATTTTGTTATATCTGACTTATATTTTTTTACACATGCTGAACAAGACTGACCATATATTTATTAGAAATATACTATATTAAATGCTGTAAAGGTTTTAAAGGAACTATTTTGAATTTTTATATTTAGATTATTTAGGATTTCAAAACAATTTAATATTTATTCTCATCATTTTAGTTCTAAAATGGATACCACTAGTGAAAACCAAGAATTCTAAACATAAATCTGTAGAGTTTAAAATCCATTAGAACATAAGCAAAAGTTAAGATTTTTACATTCTACCTAAACCTAGGCAGAGATAGTGTTTCTAAATACTAACTCATATAGATGTGTGAATTCATTCACATGTAGGGAAATGGATCTGAGTTTAAAGTTATAGGAATGGGGCAAGAGAGAAAATTAGAAAATAAATTTAAGCATTGCAGTTTATTATTGTTCTGACACCAAATTCTATTTGTTTCTAAGCAATGAACTGTTGTGGGATTAACAGATTGGCAGAAAAAGAAAATAAAAAATAATGTATATAATGAAAAATCTAATGTCCCTCTTTTTGTTTCCAGTGTTTTTTGAAAGTGTGAAATCAGAACTCAGGAATGGCAGCTCAGAGTATTCTGATATTTCTGATTCAGAAGAATCTGAACCTGATTGCACTAACCAGGTAAAGAATATTTAGTTTCAAATGAAGTATGGAAAAAATAGTGAAGAAGACTTCTGTGTATGACTGAAAAAAATGAAGATTAGCTAAAGATGAGTGAATTAGACTGAATACAATATATACAATATTAGGAATTTTACAAAATAATGCTCCCTCTGAATCTAAGCTTCTGCTTTTTTTATTACTGTAAGTGGTTTTCTTCTTGTTCAGTGCTCTTGATTCTTGACTGATCATAACATATGACCATGATTTAAAATATGGTTAATCCATACTGAATAACAATTGAGGGTCTGTAGTGGGTGGATGCTCTCTTTGATTGAGTCCATTCACACCAAATGCAAGTTACTCCATCCCCAATTGTTATTCAATATGAATTACTTATGTATATGGGGATATCTTTATTTTATTTTCCATCATACTTGACATTTATATTCATTTATTTAAATTTAGGACTTCCCAACTCCAAAGTGACTAAATAACTCACAATATATCAAGCAATAAAAATATAAAACAAAATGTTATGCAATCTCTTACTGCAAAAACATAGAAAAAAATACATCTAACAAAGGAATCTAGCCATCTTAACTCAAGGCTTGGGAGAAGTTTTTCAAGACCATATGTAATACTAACAAGATGAAAGCCATATGGATTTCAGAGGAGATCTCATTGCAGAGGGTAAATGCTGTGACAGAGAAGGCATGCTTCCTGGGTCCTGATAAACAGCACTATTTAACTGAAGAGATCTAGATCTGAGTCTAGTCTATCAGCACCAACTGGCAAAGCAGAAATTATAGAAGATAGGTTGTCCCACCAATAACCTGGCCCTGTGCCATGTAGAGCTTTATATGTCTTATATGTAGGATTGGTACCTTTGATCCCACCTGGACTCGTAGAGGCAACCAGTGCAATTTAAAAAGACATGTCACATGAAAATACAGAGCCATGCCTATTGCTGTTCATGCTATTGAATCTGGACCTATTAGAACTTTTGAATTGATTACAAGGGCAGCTTCACATAGAGTATATTGCAGTAGTCAAGCCACAATTGTCCTAAGAGTCTTCTGGTCAAAGAAAGAGCAGAACTGGTATACCAAATGAAGCTGGGAAAAGGGCCTCTAGGCCACAGCTGTCACCTGTTTGATCAGGAACAGTGAGTTCAAGAAGATTCTTAAATTGTGGACCAGAATTGACCAATTGTAGCCCACAATTTCAACCAATTGAATGGTTGTTCCAAATAACAGTGTTAAAGCTAGGATTTCAGACTAAGGCATTTCAGCAATCTGTTCACATTCATTACAGTATTATTTGAATGAAAAAAAACCCCTATTATCTTTCTGATGACTCAACCACAGTTTAAATCACAGATTATATTTAAGTCAGAGGAATGCATAAATAATTTTCTCTCTCTCCAGCAAAAGGACTCCTCACTAGAGGAATCGGAAAGCTCAGGAGATGATGAAAAACAAGAAGTAACTTCAAATTTTAAAGAGGAAAATAAAGTAACAAAGGACCTGTTTCAAATCACAGAGAAGCCATCTAGAAATGAAAATGCAAATAAAACGTGAGTAGTTATATAGGAGATCTATAGTACAAAAACTATTGGAGATAATTTGAACAAAATGACACTGAACAGGAATACACACACACATGTATGTATGTAGTTGTACTTCTACTCTTCCTTTTTTTAGGGAATGTCCTACCTCGACCAGTATGGAGGAAGAAGCTATTCAGGGCATGCTGTCAATGGCAGGATTGCACTATACCACTTGTTTACCAAGTCATACTCAGACCACAGACAGCACTGACCGAAGAAGCTTTGTTCCAGATCACAGAAGCTATTCCAAAAATAGGCATCAAGATAAAATGTCTTCTCAGAGTTATAAACCAGAATATGGTAAGTTGTCCTGTTGCTGATATTTCAGGGTGGCTTGAAAATAAATTGTAACCTAGTGGTTTGCAATGGATCAGTAAGGGTTTTGTAACTCCCAACAGTAACAGAAACAAAATAGTTTCCATTTACAAAATTATATTGCTCTAGCTACAAAAGTTTGAGGTAATTAATTGTGGATTTTATATGTAGATGAATTCCATCCTGGTTTTCAAAGCCTGAGTTCAACATTGTTTATTCTAAGTCTGTGTCTTTTGACCAGGCTCCAGTACTTCTAAGTGAAAAGGAAACAATTTAGCACATTCTGAAAGCCAATAATGTCTAAATTGGGGTCATATATCTATTCCAATTTTGGTCTTCAACAGTATCATTAATATCCTCTTGTGCAACTAGGCCAACCAAGTGATGCCATTAAAATCCTAGCTCAGTATTTGGAAGATCTGTGACTTTAGAGTAGGCAGATCAGATTTGGACTCTACCTTAAAAGACCAAATGGCATTTTTTAAAATTTTGGCCTTGTGGTTCTGGTTTATTTTGCTGCTAGTCTTCAGTGAAGGTTGCATTTCCTCATTTGAGTCTTCTGTACAATTTGGGGATGCTATTGGAGTCACAGCTTCTGTTGAAAAAGCAGGTGGCAACTGTGGCCAGGAGGAAAATAAATCAGGCATTGATTATTCAGAATATAAATTATGAGCTCTATGGAAAAATGACCCTTCTGAACAATTCCCTAGCATCATTAGATCTGTCCAAATCAAACCATCATATATCCTCCAAGTGTTTCAGTTTTATTTACAGGAAGGAGGACTTTCAATTAAGAATTGTTTCATTCAGCCATTCCTTGACTCTTAAAGAGTCTTCACATGCATCATCATTGGTTGGGTACAGTACTTAAGAACTCCTGTGGTAGAAGCAATCAGGACTATTGACCAGACTTTTCTTCAGTGTTTGTGTTTGTGACTATGCATTTGTGGTCAGTAGGGAGAAAAGTTATCTGAGAATCATAATAGGCACTTATTATGGAAAAAGGCTTTCCTGTCTCAAGAGTGCAGACTAATGATCCAGATTGTAATTCAGGAAGTGTTAATATGTAGCATCCACTTACAGCCCAGATAAAGATGCAGCATATGATGACTGTAGTTCAGGACTTGGTATGATTGTATACAAGGACAATACCCCAGTTTCTTCTTTCATTAAAAGAAAGGGGTGCATTAATATCACATTTAATTCCTTGCGATAGGAGTGGTGGCAGCCGACTTGCATTGGTGAATGCCCTTGAGAGAATCTTGTAAGGTCTGTATTGCCATGGATACAAACATGTTGGGCTGGGGAACTCCTTTTCAGAATAATTAAATTCAAGGGCTTGGTCTCTAGAGGAATAAATTCTTTCAATTAGTCTGTTGGAGATGAGGCCAATTCACCTTATATTAAAAGTTTCCTCTGATTGAATGGCATCATATTATGATCTGCACAAACAATATCTCCATAAACACTATATGAATAATAATAATATAAGAACTGTGAACTGTGCAGTATGCTTGTATCCCAGTGTGCTTAGCACAGGACATGACATGATGATAAAGAGAGGACAAAGGTCAAAGGGACTGCAAAAAGACATACATTACTTATTCCTCTGGTTCAAGAAACATCTACCTTACCTGTTGGCTAAATATATATAGGATACAATGTTTCAGCAAATTGGCTAAATTAATCTGCCTGATGTTTTGTGGGAAACCATAGAAAGTTGGAGAAACAACTTTCAAAACATAGAAAGTTTTGCCTGAAGTTTTGTGGGGAACCATAGAAAGTTTTGCAATGGTGGAGAACAAAAAAGTCCCTGCATGCGTTCCTGCCAATTCCAGTTTTAGCATAGGGCAGTGATGGCTAACTTTTTTTCCTTCGGGTGCCAAAAGCGTTTGCGTGCGCGGTATCGCATGCATGCACGTGCCCACACCCATAATGCAATGACCCGCATGCGCCGCCCCTCTGCACATGTGCGCGACCCCCTGCATGCGCACACAGCCCATGCATGCCCCCCCTTTTGGCCTCACATCCCAAAACAGCACTGGGGGGAAGCCTTTGCTGGGGGGGGGGAAGCTTCCAAAACAGCTGGGGGTGGGGAAAAAAGCTTTTGCCTCCCAAATTGGCTGGGAGGGAGGAAAAAAAGCCTTGCCTCCCAAACATCACTGGGAGGGGAATCTCCGGGGATCTGGGAAGGCACAGGCAAGAGAAAGTGAGGCGAAAGGTAGGTCTCCCCACTCATGCCGCTTTCAGGGCAGACCCAAAAATCAGCTGGCTGGCGGGAAGCGATTGTGCATGTGCAGTGGAGCTGAGCTAGGCGACGGCTCGCGTGTCCGCAGAGGGGACTCTGCGTGCCACCGGTTCGCCATCACGAGCATAGGGAACGCAGTATGCAAGTGATAGGGATCACTCCCTTTTGGCTCAGAGGACTTGAGATGAACTTTGAGGAACTGTGCCACTTTTCAATGTGTCTATCAGTGCATCTTGAACCAGGGTCAGATTTAGCATCTAGATGTAGAATAGCTTTAACTCAGTGCATGGAACATGAAACAAAGCCAAATCCCGAGAACTTCCTGCAATGACAGCAGATATAAGTTTGGCTTCCAAATGTCCAAACATGGTTCATATATATGATTTGACTTGGGGAGTCATAGCCTGCTGATCAGAAAAGACTGGTGTATTTGCCACTTAGGATAGTTCATAAAATCAGATCCTAATTATATTCTAAACACTAGTTCTGTATTTTCTCTTTATTTAGTTTTAGAACTTAAGAAAAGAACAGGTCATGTTTTAGGTCATATTTATGCAGAAATATTGACAATTCAAGAGGAATTCTTAATGTTTAAGCACTACTGTATATTACAGTACAGACTGTCCTTGACTTACAACTGCAATTGGGCCCAAAATTTCTATTGAGACATTTGTTAAGTGCGTTTTGCCCCATTTTACGACCTTTCTAGCCACAGTTCTTAAGTTAATCACCACTGTTGATAAGTTAGTAACACAGTTGTTAAGTGAATCTGGGTTCCTCATTGATTTTGCTTGTCAAAAGCTTGCCAAAGGTGATCACTTTGGGACACAGCAACGGTCATAAGTATAGGTCAGTTGCCAATCATCTGAATTTTGATCACATGATCATGGGGATGCTACAAAGGTCGTGAGTTTACAGATGGTCATAAGCCACTTTTTTCAGTGCTATTGTAACTTTGAACAGTCACTAAATGAATTATTGTAAGTTGACTTCTTGTATATGAACTGTATGAAACATAACAATTATTATCACTGTAGAGAAAATGGGAAAGAATTCTTCTCTTTTTTAAAATCAGAATTCTTGAAATGTTTCTGAACATTTTAATTTCCATACAGGCAAGCACATAAAAGATGAAAAAGACATGGGAGCTTCAGTATTTCTTACACCATTACATGCAATTTCTAAAATCAGTCCTCAGGTGAGATACAGTATATTGAATATTCAAAAATTTGACTTTTTAAAATAAGTATATACCACATTTTGCATATTCACTAATTATAACTCTTTAGTATCTTCCCTGATAAAATATGTGGGTCTCTACACCAGCCAAGTTTCTGATCTATAAATGCTTTGGTTTAAAATTCTCATAATCCACTGAGATTGGCAAAACTGAGACTGAGCATAATTGAAAACTATAAGATTATTCATTTCTGTTTAATATGAATGTACAAATTGTGAATCTTGCTACATTAACTGAAAGAGTGAGGTGTTTCTGCAATGTTTTTAAGCTGTAGAACGTTCAGTGGGATTACAATAGGGCTCAGGGCCCAGTCTTATGTTGTTGTATACAGTAGTAAATTGTAGGTGTAAATGTAGGTATGAAGCAGGAGATTTAACCATTTTTAAAGATCTATTGTGTTAATAGCAAGTAATGAAATAACAAATAAGTTCAGATAGTTATAAACAATTTGTTCTTATTATAGCTTGCAAACGTCTGAAAATGTACTGTAATAATGTTCAGTATCTGTCAAAATATATGAAACTAAATTTTATAGTTTTATTTTAATATCTATTGAAAGATGTGAGTTTAGTATTCCTAATTTCATGTCTTTTGCATCACTTTATATAATAAATAAGCTATTTTATTTAGTTTGTATAATCCTTCTAGTATATAACTTTAAGTGTAGATAAATCCAGTTACAACCAATCAAATCACCACTGTGTCTTGTAATAAATGTTGGTGCTGTTCGCTTAAATCTACAAATATGCATTCAATATTTTATTAAAAACATTATGGATTTAAATGCTTTTCTTCATCTATAGGAGACAGGTAAAACTCAGAAACATGTTAAGAAAGAAGTTGCATCTGAAAGCTGTTACAGAATTCCAGAAAACAGGAATCCTGTGCAAAATAACGGAATAAACTTTCAGCATAGCAAATGTATGCGGGATTGCAACTTAATTGATGGGGAGTGCAGATTAAGTGACAGCGGTCTCAGCTCCGATCGACCATATGGTGAAGCCTCCACTGTACCTCTTCATCCAACGAAACGGCCAGCATCAAATCCACCCCCCATCAGCAACCAGGCAACAAAAGGTAGTGTAATCATCTGTGTTCTTTCTTTTGGCAACCAATTTACTTGCTGCTGCCATTTGTACCACATGCTTATCTTAAAATGTGAATATTCAGAAAATGGGTTTAGCATGCATCCCTGTAAACAGCTGTGTCCATTCAAATGTGATATGAAAATTTCAACTTCAGTATTTTTTCACACAAAGTTTTTATCATGCTCAAACTTCAGAGCTATCACATTGCAAATTTCTTTAATGATGTAAACATTGGCATAATGTTGGAAAAATCATCAGTTCAAATCTTGTCTCAATGAAAATTTCCTAAATAAATTAGAAATAAATTCTTAGCCTCAGGCTTCATCCATGCATCTTCTTTGTCTCAGTTCTGAGATAATTTATTGTCTTCACAATAGAGCCTTTTTTCTGAAGCTGGAAAGTGGTGTTTATTTTCCATTAAAAAACATAACACAACATCCTATGAAAACATTCTGGTTCATAAGAAGGAACCTGGGTGAGGTCAGTGCCAGAGCAGGCTCAGATTGGCCTTCTGCAGGACTGCAATCTTCCTAGCTTTCACGACTATTTTGGCCATAGCTACCAAGAGAAAAGAACCTTCCTGACAACCACAGTTACTGGTAGTCAGTCCTTCCTTCTTTGCTCCCTCCCTCCTGGTTTTTTAAAAACTATATTCACTATTTTAATTTTGCTGTGTAGACTTTTTTAATATTATCTTCATATACTACATATGAATATATTGCTCATTTGTTGGTTTATAATGGTTTAAATGAGTATTTATTTTATTTATTTATTACACTTAGATGGGTACCTGCCCTATACAAAATAATCCTAGATAGCTCAAAAGAACAACCAATAAAAATGGAATGAGATATTTTATCATTTTACTAATAGAGTCACTGCAAAGTTCTATGGGCCAACTTGGCTGATAGTATATAAATCCATTAAATAAACAGCTGGCCAGCACTACTACAGGAGCATTTGGTGTCTTTGTTATCTGACGTCAGGACTGAATGCAACTAGATGATGGAAGTCTGTGTCACCTGTGTTCATTTAGCCTGCTTTAATTTCATCATGTGCCACAAAATTGTTTCTTAGATCCTATGGTGTTTTTATGCAGTGCATTTTAGTACTTATTGGATGAGGGAGTTGAGGGGAACACTTATATAGCATTCAAAACTAAGAGAACAAGTAATACTTTAGATGAAAGAGAGAAATCTAGACAAAATGATCTACACAGATTAGAGCCTTTGGACAAAACAAATAGGATGAAATTGAACCAGGAGAAATGTTAAGTTCTATATATGGAATAAAAAATATAAGGCAGAACCACCAGTGTAAAGCAGCTACTAAAAAAGCAAATGCTATCTTGGAGGACCAGAGCATAGAATCAAGATCATTGGAGGGAATTGCCTCATTCTAATCTGGTTTGATCAGATTTATTTATTTATTTGATTTGATTTGATTTGTAATGTATCTCCGAGGACTCAGGGTGGCTGACAACAATCAAGAAATCCAAACCCAAGTAAAACATATGAAAAATACATATTGAACACATATTAAAACACATTAAAATAATCAGAACCAGAATAATCAGTCCAGGTTAAACAACCATGTTTTCAGTTCGCGGCGGAAAGTGCATAGGTCAGGGGCCAACCGGAGCCCAAGGCGGAGTTGATTCCAGAGGGTGGGTGCACCCAGAGAGAAAGCTCTACCCCTGGGGGTCACCAGCCGACATTGTCTAGCTGACGATACCCTGAGTAGGCCCCCCCTGTGAGAACGCACTGGGCGACGGGAAGCTGTTGCTGGTTGCAGATGGTCCGACAAATATCCTTGGCCTAAGCCATGTAGGGCTTTATAGGTCATCACCAGCACCTTGAATCTCACCCGGAGGGCAACCAGCAGCCAATGCAATTCGCACAGGTAAGCTGTAACATGGGTGTATTGGGATCCTCCCATCACAACCCGTGCGGCCGCATTCTGTACCAGCTGAAGCCTCCAAGTGGTCCTCAAGAGCAGCCCCAGGTAGAGAGCATTGCAGTAGTCAATACGGGAGGTGACTAGCGCATGAGTAACTGTGTGTAGGGCATCCCAGTCCAAATAGGGGTGCAACTGGTGCACCAGGTGAACCTGGGCAAATGGCCCCCTGGTCACGATTGTTATATGGTCTTCTAAACTCAACCCTGAATCCAGGAGGACACCCAAGTCGCGTGCCCTGTCTACAGGGGGAAGTACCTCGCCTCCTATAGCCAAAGATGGAACTTCTCAATTGGACCAGGATGCCGGTACCCACAGCCACTCGGTCTTGGCAGGGTTGAGTCGAAGCCTGTTCCTCCCCATCCAGACCTGCACCGCTTCCAGGCACCAGGACATCACGTTGAGGGCAACACTGGGTTGATTCAGGGTGGATATAAGAAGCTAGGTATCATCGGCATACTGATGATACCTCACCCTGAAACCACGGATGATCTCTCCCAGCTGCTTCATATAAATGTTGAACAGTAGGGGCGAGAGGACCGACCCCTGGGGCACCCCACAAGTGAGGGGCCTCATGACCGACCTCTGCCCCCCCATTAACACCGCTTGCGTACAACCCAAGAGGTAAGAGGAGAACCACCACAAAACAGTGCCTCCCACTCCCAACCCCTCGAGGCGTCGCAGCAAGATACCATAGTCGATGGTATCGAAAGCCACCAAAAGATCTAATAGGACCAGAACAGAGAAATAATCCCTGTCTTGAGCCCTCCAGAAATCATCCACCAGCGTGACCAATGCCGTCTCCGTGCTATATCCGGGCCTGAAACCCGATTGGTACGGCTCTAGGTACTCTGCTTCATCTAAGGCCACGGGAGCTGACATGCCACCACACTCTCAACAACCTTTGCAAGAAAGCGAAGGTTGGAGACCGGACGGAAGTTACCCAAAATAGCTGGATCCCATTGATGTATGGGATACAATAGCAATCTTCAGATATGAAGAATTTTGACACAGGACAGGACAGGTCCACAACCAGTGGGTTAACATGGAGAAACTCCTGGCAGTATGAGTTGTCAGCCAGTGGAACAGACTGCCACATCAAGTTGTGAGTTCTTTTTTTACTGGAGCTCTTCAAACAGTCTGGATGCTCATCTATTAGAAATACTATTGTGGATATTACATTGAGCAAGGGGCTGACAGAGTGATCTCTACCTTAAATTCTATGATTCCACGAAATTGTTTTCTAAAGTTTTGAAATTATATGTAAGGACTATAATATAATGTTCATAAATATATGTGTTTCTTTCCTCTTTCAGGCAAGCGTCCAAAGAAAGGAATGGCAACTGCCAAACAACGGCTCGGGAAAATTCTAAAACTGAACCGAAATGGTCATGTACGATACTTAGTTTGATGTAGTAGTTGCTTCTGCTCTTCTTCACACATAGACCAGTATTGAGGGTAACAGTGCCTGGAGCTTCTGTTTTATTCCTCTGCTTGAAGCAGAATGCATGTATCTTATTTGAACATTGCCTGATGAACAAAAACCCAATGCTGCATTTTCACTGTGCCACATCTGCTGAGCAATAACTTTTGGGAAATGAAAATATTTGAAAAGACTATGAATCAGAAAATGGTCTGTTTTTCAGGGCTCATTTTGATGCTTTGGTAGTGTCTGAGCTAATTCATGAACAGAAGAGTGTGATGAAAGTGGTAATCAATAATTTATTTGTCAGATATTGTCAAGGATTGAATTCATTTTAAGCTATTTATTTGGAAACCTTTTGGGGGCAATTATTTTAATTTTAAAATGTCAAAATGTGAAGGTTTTATTTGTCTTTAATGTCTGTCTGCAAGTGGAGAGAGCTGCATTGTTTGTTCTGAATTCGAGCATTTGATATAGAGATAATAGATTTAAAACATGGACATGATATATTATATGATTTATTAAGTTAAGGACAAAAAATCGTACCTTAGATTCTGTTCTTTCTATCCAACATCATGGATGGCTTTTTTACTGACTCCTAAAGTACAAAGTCTCTGGTCTTTTAGTTCGTTGAAATGTCTTCCTTCATTACTTCCATTTCATCTTCCTGTTTCACCATTTATTCTGGATTATAAATTAGCATAATGCAAGCAACATTTGCTTTATTCCTTCCCCTTATTTCCATGATGTGGAGAATAATCCATAGCTGTCACCCATGTAGGACTACAGGTATTGATTTTAAGTATAGGTATTTAAATACATTTTGTGAAGAAAGACTGTTATAGTGGCAGAATATTGTTTGGTTGTCTACATATGCCAGCTGATTAAAGTCTTAAGTCATTTTTGTAAATATGTAAATATGTTTGATAGCTTTTGAAGTTTAGTATGACATATTTTATGTCATGCTTGGCAAAGATCTGTTAGTAAATGCCGATTCTAAGATGCATGTATATAACCTAGATGAAAAATCATATTTTTGTAAGATAAAGTTGAATATTTAAGCTCTTTTGGGGAAAAATGGGAAAGCATCTGACTACCGCTTTACTAAGAGGGCTATACAGTATCAGAGCAGGAATATTAGGGATACTGCTTTAGTAGTTTGGTTTTCTTATTGATCAAGAGTTAGAGCATGGCCAAAGCTACTCAGTTGCTTGACTTTCTTAAATAAATTTCCCAGCCTTCTGGGCCTATCTAAAATAACATACCTAGATGTCCCGAAATAGGACCTTTCTGTGCTCTACAGTTTTGTACTCAGTACTTTCTGCATTTGTGTGCAACATATCTGAATTAAACTAATCATATTTTTGTTGCATATCAAACTAGTCACTGCAGGTACTAGGACTTAGCTAAATTTCAAGGTTGTAGTCCTCAGTGACATTGCCACTGTCCCATTTAAATGAATAGATCGTTTCTATAACTGTGAGGGAGTGATAGCCAAAAATTTAAGCTAATATTCCTAGAATGAAATCTGAAGAAGTATTTTTTTTCATTAAGGAAAAGTAGGTTGATTCTCTATCCCACATGCAGCAGGTCCCTTTCAAATCATTTTGGAGGGTTGAGAGTAATTTCTAAAACAGATGGGGAAATTAGAGAGGTTGCATGAGTGCATTGCATTTGTGTAATAATGGATTTCACTTTCTATTAGGAAGTAAGGTCTGTCACAATAAATAAAAGAGATTTAAGAATACACTGAATGAAACTGAAGAATAAAGGAACAAAAATCAAACAGATACCAACCTGTGATATATCTGAGGTTTCGAAAATAAGTTTCTTTTTCTTGACCTTCCTTCTTTCTTCAGTTTTCTTAGCATACAAATGTCAAATGTAGGGGAAAAAAGAACTTCTTGACTGCTGGCATTGCCAAAACAATTGATTACAGGGTGAAAACTCAACATTGGTTTTTGGAAAAAGAAGAGATTTACTTATCAGTTTTAACTCATTTTTTATCATAATAAAAAAATGAGAGTTTCAAGAGTCATATCTTCTAACTGGGCTATGGTACATTAAAATATGTGCTTGTACTGTGTATTTTCCATGTGTTTTAAACTTTCTTTTGTCTTTTCTTTTAGGCAAAAAACAGTTAGAAAGAACCTGGTTTTAATTTAGTTCTAATTTTTATAAGCCATATTTTTAAGCAGTTTATTTCTTATGATATTCTAGCATCATCTGTTATGCGAAAAATATTGAGGCTACAATTAACTGAATGATAAATACATTACAATTATATATTCTTTATTGATCAGAATAACTGATAAGTGTCACAACTGGTCTGATTTCTCTGAGAACCATATTCATTAAAATGCATACCTGCAGAAAAGAGGTAGTGAGGGAGAGAAGGTGTAGGTTTCGGATAGACTATATTTCTATTCCATTTTTCTCATTTTCTTCCCAGATGCCTATCCCCATCAATTGTTCTCTGTTGTTATGAGCATAGAGATATATCTTCTTAGATTACTAAAATAAACATTCTGATTATAAAATTCTGTATTTTCATGTTTCAAACACAATTTGAAGCAAATCTTCTGTTATCACCTCAGTTAGGATATTTCTTAGACTTCAAATGTTTTGAGGAAAGCAAAGTTAAATATCTCTATCAAAATTAATGGTTTCGATGAAGCAAATATTTTAGTAATACAATGACATTACAGTGGGCAATCTTGTTTGTTATGCTAGTTGCTTCATTTATACAAATCACCATTGCTCCAGATTTTACACTTGTAGCAGATGTCTGAATTTAATTATGTAGCCCCCTACTTGTTTTATTTTCTTGAGGGCAAAAAGGATTTTTAAGCCAAATTTGCTATAGGTTTGCTCTATCCTCAGTAGAATCTGTATTCAGAGAAAGATTCTTTTAAATAAGTAGGCAAGTATTTCAGCTGTAGGTTAGAATTACTTTAGACCTCTTCCTCTCTAAACCAATAGGGTAAAATAAAGTCTTTTGGATCATATTGAAGACAGAAGGAAAACAGAATTTTAGAGCAGCAATTTTAGCAGCATCATTCTAAGCCACATTTCTTATTGTCTTTGCTTACTGAATTCAGGCTGCAGTATAGCTTCAAATGATCTCTGGTAGATTTACCTATGCAATCATTGTAATTGATGTACGCATTTCAAATAATTTTGATAGGATTGAATAACACAGTCAAAGTTAAAATACTTAACATTAACGTTCTTCAGTGTAACAACATATGTCATAATCAAATTAAAGATACATTATTTCACTGAAGTTTTTTATATCAGATTACTTTGATTCACCAGAATTTCCATTATTAAATTTAGGGATATTAGGATGGAAAGCAACTCCAGTCTTTCTTCCAGATTTTGCCAACTTTATAGGTGGTAACTGGAAGGAAATTGAGAGGCATTACTTTCTACACAATTCCTTGCATAGTGCCTCTTTGATCACAATTTCTGTGCCGCAATAAACAAACAGAAAAACCTCTCCCCTTTCACTTTTTTATACTAACATGCATTCATGCTTCCAGACCATAAAAATCAGTTCATTGACTTAAGCAGGTAAACCCAGGGCAATTTTATTTTGTGAAAGAAATGTAAATTGAATTTAAAGGCCTTACACTTTGTAGTTTAAACTGGATTAAGTGCTGCAGCTCCATTTTTTTCCCAAAAGAGCAAAGTTCTGTATACAATAAAACGACTGTATTGTGCAGAACAGGATGGTAATGAGATTAGCACTGATTACAAAATGCAGCTGCTGATAAAGCTGCATTTTTGCCTGGAAGAAAACTTTGAATATAAATTTTAAGCCATAATAGTTTCTTGCTGTAAGAAGGGAATGAAATAATTCACTTTAAGAGATTATATTAATAGGAATTATCACTTCTGCTGGGAAAAGTTTAACTTTGCCAGTGCTTTGGCATTTTTAAGATATTCATTACATTTGCAAAAAGGAGATAAGTCTTGGCTATATTTGCTAGTTTTGTAGTAGTGTTTTGCTGATGTGTCTGTTTCCCAATACCTTTTTCTACTGTCAATCTAAATTCTCAATTTTTTCAGTGTGGTGAAATAGCTGTCTTTCTGAATAGAGATTTGTGTGTTCTTTGCTCCTTTTTATACAAACACACTCCTATGTGGAGTTTTTGGTTGGAAAATGGAAGGCTGCAGCTTTAAGAGCGCCCCCCCTCCCCCCAATTTAATCAAGTTTCCCATTCCATTTTTGCCTGCAGGCAGGGAAAGTGTATGTACAGTATTTATTTTGTTTCAATTTTATTTTAAAATTCGTTTTTATAGGTAGCTTACTGATTTACTGTTTGGAAGGACAAGTGGTTTGTTTAAATTTGTATTTGACCATAGGTTTCACTTTCTGTACTTTATAATATGGAAATTAAAATCTGTATTGCTTATGTTTTTGATCTTTGCATTCAAGTGTTTAATTTCTTTTTTGTTTGCTTACTCAGATAAAGATAAAAGTATTGCTTAATTCCATCTCTTCTATTTCTGCACCTTTTGTTTTGGTGATTTTACCATTTCTCATTTTCAGCAAAGCTTGAAATCAGACTGTATCCCCAAAATAATAGTAGTTATAATTATTTCAAAAATGGTGGATAAGCAGCTTCACCTTTATTCGCTTAATTTATTAGCACATAAACTATCAATAACTTGCTTAAACATACAAGAAGGAGGTCTTGAGTCATAACATCTGAAAACGGATTTGCCACAAATGTGGCAAACAATTGGACAATTGTATCAATAAAAATTCTAAAACTGTTTTTTCTTTTCTCAGCTTGTTAAATTCAGTTACTGTTCATAGACTATATACTGTGGTAGATGGATATTTGAGCCTCCAAACATTTACTAGCAAAAAGATGAAAGTTTAGATTTTAGTGAACCCCCATACATAACTAGCAATATGACTATATGTTCTAATGCAGGAGTCCTCAACTCCTGGTCTGTGGCATGCCAGAAACCAGGCCGTGCAAACAAAGCCCCATCTGCAGGATGCAGGCAACATGCAAAACCACGCACTCTCCGGTCCATGGAAAAAACTCTCTGCACGGAACTGGGCCCAGGAGCCCAAAAGGTTGGAGGCCACTGCTCTAGTGTTCAAAAGTTGTGCAGTTTTACTACTCAGCAGTTTGCAGTTTCTCTTTCTGTTAGGCCATGATAGCATACTCCCAACTATATTTCTTAAGATACAGATTTTACATATGGTACAAGCACCTTGTTTGCTTTTGTTTTTGTTTTTGTTTTTTTTAAATATGACTCTGGCTAGTGCTTCAGCACTCTTTAAGGCTTAGAAGCAATTATTTGCAGTGGAATGCACAGTTATAATTTATTATTGTCAAGGAATTAAAAAAACTGATTACATCTGTTACAAAAATTACTTACAAGCATACTTTTAAAGAAACGAACAGAACAAACATTAAAACAAATCATTGCAACACTTGCCCTAATTTTTTAGGGTCATATGTGTAGAATATTTACTTGGGCTATGTCTCTGTAGCAGCATTGTGCAGATCATTTCAAGATTTAAATAGCTAGATTTCAGAAACATCTGTCTCATCAGAAGTATTCCAATCTTCACAAAATGTTCTGGCTCTGAAAATGTTAAGCAGAACAGCCTATACTGAAATCAGTTTTTTGTTGAGGGTTTTTTTTTTGTTTTTTGTTTTTGGTAGAGCCAGAGCAGTCTGTTCCAATGGCAGACCATTTCTGATAAGGTTGGGAATGGTTTTGAGGCTGGAATATTTTGGATCTGGAAATTTGAATCTTGAAACATTTTCTATCTCTATTGTATACATCATTTTTGAACTGAATTTTTGTTGCTTTAACTAATTATTACTATACTTTTGTGCAAGGTTGAACATTTTTAGGGCGAGCAATCTCACATTTCCTATGACAATAGATTCGTTATTGTGGTCATAAGAAGAAAGTGATGCATTGGACAAGAATATTATGGTTACTGTATATACTAAACTAAGACTTGCTTAAGGTTTTGCAGATATTGCTGTTGGGTTTTTCATAAAGAGTTTTGATTTATTTTTATTCCTTATAAACTGCTTGTTCAAGCTTCTGGGTAGAAGATCAGTCTTATACCTTTAAAAAACAAAATGAAACAAGGGGTAACTCATGGAAAGGGATTCTCACATATTGTATCTCTTGCTGCTTGCTTTAAAATGGCTTGGAGGCATGTTCCTTACAGTAGTAGTGTGAGGAGTTTGCAGGTCCCTTGCAGTCTAAATACTGTTTTCCTTACTCCAATACACAACTCCTTCAATGCATCTGGACTTCCTGAAGAGTCACCTTCATCAGGATTTGTAGCTTCACTGTCATAGAGTCTAAATAATTCCAAAGAGGAAACAATAAAAGACTTCCTTTGAGAGAGCTATCGTTTAATGTCCTTCAGTTAAAAAAGAATAATTAGATTGCTTCAAATATTGGCTTGGTGGCATCTTTCTCATGCTAGCACGTTTTATTAAAAGACATACATTTTTATGAGCTACAGCTCTCGTGAACCATAGATTTCCTTGTGAAATCGTTCCTATTTTGTTTGGTACTATCTTTTTGCAATTAAATTTTAATACTATTAACTGCTTATGGCTTATTTGAATTTCAGCAACATAATATTCATGTATAGGCATGTTGGTGAAGAGGTTCTGAAAAAAGTTCACCTAAGCATTTCTTACGTTTTTTGCTGAACATATTCTTTGTTTTCTCTAGAACTATATAGACTGAATATTAATAAGAAGTTATTTCTATTGCATATACATTCAGTATATATGCCTCTGCTAATGCAAACAGGCTGCAGGCTGTGCACAGCCCGTTTTGGGCCTGGACAGCCTCCTGCAACATCCTACTGGCCAAAAGGCGCAGGGGGGCTGCAGGCAGTTTGCCCGGCAGGGTGCTGCAGGAGGGCATCCGTATCATCTCCCCCCCTGCCTGCAGAGGACAACTACAATGGTGTCCAGCCCTCGAAGAAATCCAGTTTGACACCCCTATTCTAGACTATATAAAGAGAAATCCATATCTTCTTTATCTTCATGCCTTGACTGCAAGCACTAGCATAATAATGAATATGATTTCATCGTTAGTGTTGAAATTTTCAGTAAGAATTTTTATCTGTTATAATCAATGCTGTACTCAATGGCATAATTACAACTGAAACACAAAAGCACCTGTCAGGTCAACAAATGACAAAAATGTAGCAACTGTTATAATGTTGCACTAAACATCTGGCCTACTTCTTTACCCTGGATGATCTCTGAATGTTTGTTGGTCTGTATCAGGGATGGGGAATGATGGCTCTTTTATGACTTGTAGATTTCAACTCCAAGAATTCCTGAGCTAATCATGCTAGCTCAGGAATTGTGAGAGTTGAAATCCACAAGTCATAAAGCGACCATCATTCCCCACCCGTGGTCTATATGATCCTTAGGTAACAAAGACTAGTGAAACTTTGCTTAGCTTCACAAGTTATCTGGTCTGTCTTGGGGTGGGTGAGTTATTGCTACATCTACTGCTCATTTTGCTACTGGTGGAGTGACAGGCAAATAAGATAAATATTTAGTAAAAATATTTCCCATTTTCCCAAAGATTTTTTAACATTCTAAGCAGTATAGATTTAGCACATCTATTTCTGCCGGCTTTCACATGTTTGTTTATTCATAATTCATTTTTCTAAACTGCCCATCTCCCTTAAAGAGGGTCTCTCTGCTGTGTTACAATGAATATAACTGATAAATAAAACAATGTATAAAAATTAACATTACAATTTAATGTTCAACAATTTAGGATTAAAAATTTTATAATTATATGTTAATGACAAACACCAAATGGAAATATCCTAAGATTTAACATTGCTTATTACAAGGGAGAGGGGTGCTCTCATGGGACCAGTCAGCTATACAGTTGAATAGTCCTCTGTGCCCCTCCCCCAGAAGGATTCAGAGCCAAGATCTGATCCCTTTGTGGAAGGCCAAGAGATTGGGGGCTTTCCTCATCTCTGCAGGCAGGTTGTTCCACAATGTGGGGGCAGCGATAGAGAAGGCGCTCTTCCTAGATCCCGCCAGTCAAAAATATTTGACTGATGGAGTCTATAGCATACTTTCCCTTCCTGATGGATTGAGACTGGCTGATGAGATAGGATGAAGCCTGTTCTGTAGGTAACCTGACCCCATGCCCCTTTCCTTATACTGCCCAAGTAGTGGCAAAGTAGAGTGCAAAGAAGCACATGGACAGAATGGTATAAAGAAGGTAGGTAAAAGCTATGCAATGAAGTAGCCAGAATAGGGAGCATATGACCTGGTACCTCCCCAATATAGTAGTATTCCTGGCTATACTTACTGAACTTTGATGTACAACAGCCTGGTATTCTAGTTTTCTGAACCACCAGATAGTAGACGGGTAAGCCAGATAAAGTTAAAGCACATCCAATACTGGTGTTCACAGGATCTGAATATAGTGATGTCCCCACAATGAAGAAACAAGCTACTGTGAATACCAGTGGGAAGAACAGAGGCACCTAAATGAACGAGTCAGAAGGTAACCAACAGGCCATCTTTAAACATGCAAGCAACTATAAAATTTACAACATGAGGAAGAACAATCAAAATAAATTTATATAATCCTGCCAATCAAACGGGCAATAAATTATTCATACGCTATGCAGGATTTTCTTTTTTGTGTGGCTTTATGAATCCTTGGTTTACTTTTGGTTTGATTTCCAGAGAACATGGGAATTCAAATGAGAACATAAATTGATGTTTCTGTTGACAATGCACAATTACAATATGTAATTATGATTGTTATATTTAATCCTGATTAAATATTAAACACAAATGTATATTCTATTGTTAAAAATCAATTGTAAACTATAACGATGGAACTTTATGTTTTAAATATTTCATTAGCAAACTACAGTCAAGATTTAGGGATCTCTGCTTCTTTGTTTCAATCCAGAAAGAAAGGAAAGGATAAATAATTATGAATGAACGAGGATGGTCATGAATATAAATAAAGATATAACACTGAATTACTGGAAAGAGTGTTGGACAAGAAACCAATTGTTTGCAATATGTCTTAACTGAATCAGTGTTTTATTTTTTTTTCCTATGTTCCTATATTAATGACTTTCTTCCAGAAAAGTAGAAGCACAACTCTGGTTTCTAATTCGATATTGAACCTACCTTAAAAGGTCTTTGTATTGTTGGATGTCGAAAGCAATGAATCATGAACCCCAGTGTGGTAAGTCCTATGAAGAACCAGCGGGAGAAGCTATAGAAGTTCAAAAGTCCATAAAGGTCACCAATGGACACCATCAAGTAGACCAAAGGTAACTGGGTCAAGAAAGAAAACCAACAGGACATACAAACATTTATTTTTGGTCCTTTTACCCAACAAAATTGAACAGTAGCAACAATTTTCTTTCAATACAGATATTTAGACCTGATTATACTCTGTGTCCCCGAAAATAAGACATCCCCTAATAATAAACCCAATCAGGCTTTTGAGCACATGTGCTAAAATAAGCCACCCCCCCAAAAAAAGTCCTCCCCCAAAATATTTAAACATTTAAATATTTAAATGCATAATCAGCCAGTCCCTCCATTTCCTCTGGTTAGGGTCAGGGAGACAGAGCTGGAAATAAAGTAAGATGGCAAGAGGAGTCTTGCTCCACGCGCCACAAAATAATAAGAGCTCCCTGAAAATAAGGCCAAGTGCTTATTTTGGGGTTCCAAAAAATATAAGACAGGGTCTTATTTTCAGGGAAACATGGTAGGTCAGGTCAGAAAAACCAACTTAATTTGGATTACTTGGTAAACACAAATTTTAAGTTGAATTATCTAAGTGATGGGAATGTTAATTGTGAGAACCCATACCAAATGTTAGCTGAAGGGCTTTTGGGGGGGGGGGATTATTTAGAAAAACGAAACATCTGTGATCATAACATAGGATTCTGCTAAAAAAAGGATATATGTAGACTTCGTTCCTTCATTTAAGAACAGGAAAGTAGAAATCTGAAATTTAAGCTCATACCATTAATATCAAAGCTGGGACAGGAGTGTGTCGTTCCAGGTGTATCATTGAAAAGAGAGCTGGCCACTGTCCTTCTCGCGCAGCTACAAACAGCATCCTACGTAATAAAGATAGTTTTAAGTAGAGCCAGTGTTTTGCAGTATTGGTTACAGTGAAGTCACAAAAATTAATTTCATCGTTGTTTGTAAACCATAGATTATTGTTTTAGTTATGTGCTATTACTTGTTCATCAGTCTATGGTTTAAAAAATCCTATAGCATAAGTCCAGTGCAGTGGTGAAATGTTACTACCGGTTCTGTGGGCGTGGCTTGGTGGAGGGAGGTAATGTGATTGGGTGGGCATGGCCAACTTTTTTTTTTTTACTTTTAAAAGCATTTTTTTTTACAACCTTAAGAGGTTGCAGAAAAAAAGCCTCTGACACTCAGGCAACTCAGCTGGGATCGCCAGAGGCTTTTAAAGGCATTTTTTTTCTACAACCTCTTCGGCTGAAGGGGTTGCAGAAAAAATTGCTTTTAGAAGCCTCTGACAATCCCAGCTGAGTCGCGCAATCATCAGAGGCTTTTTTTTTTTTTACTTTTAAAAGCATTTTTTCGGCCGAAGAGGTTGTAGAAAAAATGCTTTTAAAAGTAAACAAAAAAAGCCTCTGATGATCTCACTGTTCAGCTGGGCAGGGGGTGGAGGGATTTTTGCTGCCAGTTCTCCAAACCACCCGCCACCATCACTACTGGATCGGGTGATCCAGTCCGAACCGGGAGCATTTCATCCCTGGTCCAGTGATAGAATTATATTTTGCTTCTTGAAAGTTGGAACAATGCAAGATTGTTAAATTGCCCACTGCAGTGCTAGTGAATTTTTAAAGAAGTGTTTTTAAAAAATTGTTGGAATCCAACCATCTCTGGTTTGTGGCACATGTAAACTTATGTATCTGTTTGCTGGATTTTTAAAAACTTGCAGTATAAGAACTATAGTGTGTTCAACGCTATATTAAGTTTTTCTTTAAACTGTATCAGAACGTTACATAAATTCATATCTTTCTTTTTTATAGCCATCTCAATTCTTTAAAGAATGTGTCCTTTATTTATATTAAAGATTTATTGTGATGACTTGTTTTTCCTATAATTTATTACAGTTTAGAAGTTTCCCTATAAAATTGCTATTTGGAAAAAAGGAACCAAAATGTATATTTCTAATACTATACCTCTTGTATATATCAGTGACTCTTTCTCTTCTTATTTTTTAATTTATTTTTATACCTCTATATTATTTTGATAGATCAGGAACCAGAGTGAGAATCCAATTTATTCAAAATACTTTTCAAGATTTTACCTGGATGCAGCAAATATTCCTCCATTCAAAGCACCAAAACATGAGAGAGCTACAAGGATTAGAATTGCAGAAGAAATGTTCTTGAAAACTTTATCAGTGAAACTCTAGGAAAAAAATGAGGAATCTTTATTTTTCCCTTCTGTTTATATATTAGTATAACATTTAGAAGAAGAAATTATTACTATTTTATTTTATTCTTTCTGTAGGTATCTTTCAAGAGAACTAGCAGTAGTAAAAGGCAAGACAAATATAGTGCTTATTATTAACTTTTTTAAAAAAATTGTTAATGGACATCTCCAAATGTATTCTTTAATTTATTGATTTTTTAAAAATGGTATCATTTATCCATTGCTTTAGTTCTAGTAACTGTAAGGCCTAGTTTATAATCATTCACATAATAATCATGAAATTAATTCAGTATAATGGAAAACAATAGCAAATCATAAATCAAGTATCCATCCAAAATTATTTATGGTCCAAGATCAAATACAATCAAAAGACCAGAACACAATGCAATAACTATAAAAGGAAAATTTAAAATTGCAAGAAAATCCTAAAACAGTTAACTGCTAACAATTGATAGCATGAGGGAAGAACCAGACAATTTTTAAATAGCTATAGATATTGACAAGAATTTGGCAAGGCCTTCGAGATTTCTGAAGATCTCAGGAGAAGGATAAGTGCCTCCTGGTTACAATGGACGATTAAGAATTATTAACAATTGGAAGTATTAATTTGATCACCTTTGGGTGTACAATGGATATTTTCATGTATATGTGAGACAATTTCTCATGTCTGAATCTGAATGTAGACTGGGGAGGAGGAATAATTGTGGGATGGGGAGAGTTTGGCTCTGGCATTTTGGATGTCTAGATCCCAAATTGTTTGTTTTTTATCAGATCCCAAAGCAGGCAGCATTGACAAGAGCACAACATGCCAAATTGTCAATAATTTGCCTTCTTATATTGGAAGAGAACTTATCAAGCAAGATGAATAAACTAAAGGAAGTTCCCCAGTAGACTTGCTTCAACCAAAATTTAGGAAAACAAAATCTCAATGGAGCTCCAAGGAAAATGCAGCCTAATTCTAATTGTGTCAGGGGATGGGAAATGGAATAAACTTGTACGCTTTTCAAGAATTTTGATTGAACTGCTTCTAAATTAGGAGCTTCCTTATAAATATGCAGCTGAGTACCATATAGCATCAAACCTAGAACTTTAGCTTTAAATAGTTTAAGAGCTGCTGGGACATAATGGTTACCAAATTGACCTGCATATTTTAATTATAAGAGACACTTTGGAGCCTTTTACTAGAAGCTCTCTTGTTTGAATAGATCTGTAGGAAAACGTTGAAAATAAGAGACATAGATATTTAAAGGATTTTACCTGCTTGAGTTTGTTGTTAATTTAATGGAGCCTTAAAGTGTTTCTTAGAGAATGACTGTATTTTTGTTTTGGAGCAATTAATTTCTAGATGTTTTCCAGAGTAGTAAAGTGGTAGAGATTTAAGGCATTTTCAAAGGCTTACAGTTAAAATATCAAATATATACACGTCCATCATTTTGACAACTAAAGAGACAGATGTATTATTACTTTACTTTGAAGAGTATGGGGGAAATCAATTTTCAGATGAATGGACTATTTAGTAGACAAACCGAGACATAAAGAATGTGACCTTGCAACTTCTAGCTCACAACAGTCTATTGTAAGTTTTTATAAGAACATTTCCTTTAGAACCCCTGAACCTTAGAATGCAAATTTCTGTACTCATTATTCACAAATCTATTCATTATTACTTATGAATATGTATTACTTATGCATACATGTGCTGGTATCATTTTCCCCTCCTTTCTGAAATGGATAAATATGACTGCATTTCTATGTCTGCAGAACATGTCTTCCACGATTTGGAGGACAGCCCTCCAGGCTGTACATCTAATAAATACAACAGTGAACTTTGGTTTTTGGTTTTGGGGGTTTGGGTTTTGGGGGTTTTAGGGTTGGGGGTTTGGGATTGGGGGTTGGGGTTGGGGTTGGGGTTTGGTTTGGTTTGGTTTGGTTTGGTTTTCTGAGTTTAGATTCCACAAGAAGCATTGTATTCATTAATATTATGTAAACCATTTAATTTTGATTATTTTTAGGTGCACAAAGTATTTTTTACTGAATGCTTTTTGTGCTTGTTTCACAGTCCATGAAATCAGTGTTTACTTTAGACATTCAATTTGTTATTTTTTTGATTAAATCTGATTTTTTTCCCCAGTAGGACTTCTTGCTCCTGATTTTACTAACAGCATTTAAAGAGTTGCAAATAGTGAGCAAAGTACACTCACCACAGCTACTGCATCTGAACTGAGAATTTCTTGCGGTGTCAAGACAGCATAGTAAGATACATTAGTAAGGACATAACAGACTGTAACAACAATTAAGGAAACGATTACTGCCCGAGGAATGTTCCTGAAAAACAAAAGCTTAATTTTAATACCATCCAGCAAAAATTGTACATTATCTTTTGGCTATGTCTAACATCAGATTAACCAGCCAGTATGCCGTGATGGGCTTTATACATGGTAACCATTATTTAAGCTGTAGATAACCAGAATTGTTCCTACAAGCCTACTGCCAACTAGTGCAAAGCATAGAGCAGAGGTGTTACATTGGCACGTTGAGGCCTGCTCAACGTGCCCATTCAATCTGGACTTGCTACAGCTTCCTAGTAGTCTTCAAGGGTATCCCATATAAAGTGTGTTGCAACAGTCCAACCACAAGATGACCGACTTATGAGTTGTGACAATTTTGGTATGGGAATAATTGGTGCACTACATGAAGTTGTATAAAAGCGCTCAAAGCTATAGCTCCTACAGTATCTAATGCTTGAGCAGGACCTGCGAGTAAGAGACCCCCCTCCCCCAAATTGTACACTAGTCCTGAAAAGGGAAGTGCAATCCTGTTTAGTACTAAAAATAGAACCACTCCAGATACAGAAGGTCCAAACATCCATGGCCACTCAGACTTGAGCTTAAGTGTTCCTCCCATTCCGAACCCACAAAGCTTCCATGCATTGGGGTAAAACCTTGATAGAATTTCCTGGCTGGTCCTTGGGTTAGATTTACAGCTGGGTGTGCTGATGATACTGGATATTGAAAAAGATGATGACACTCTAGAAAAGAGTGCAGAGAAGAGCAACAAAGATGATTAGTGGACTGGAGGCTAATTGGGTATTTCTAGTTTAATGAAAAGAAGGACTAAGGATGACATGATAGTGTTCCATTATCTAAGGGGCTGCAACAAAGAAGAGGGGGGTTAATGTATTTTCCAAAGCAACTGAATATATAATAAGAACCAATGGTTGGAAACTAATCAAGGAGAGAACCAACCTAAGGAGAAATTTCCTGACAGAATCAGTGGAACGACTTGTCGCTAGAAGTTGTGGGTGCTCCAACACTGGAGGTTTTTAAGAAGAGATTTTAAGAGATGAGGAATCATTTGTCTGAAATGGTATAGGGTTTCCTGCTTGAACAGGGGGTTGGACTAGAAGACCTCCAAGGTCCATTCCGACTCTGTTATTCTGGATTCCAACAAATGACCTTACCTAGTGGCCTCATGAAGATGGAAAATAGGAAGGGTGAGAGCATTGAACTGTGAGGCATGTTACATAAACAGGAGATTCGGAATCAACAAAAATTATGCTGACAAAAATTTTGCCAGCATAATTTCATGCATCCTGTGTAACATCCTAAAGTGTAGGCTACATTAAAATATTAGCCTTAGCTGTACAGAAGTAGAAGGCAAGCAAACCAGTTAACATAACCTGTTATTTGTCCCTTTTCTTCCTGATGCCCCCAAATAAGTTCTGTTATTTTCCTGGCTGCCTCCATTGAAACGGCTCTTTAATTATGGCAATTTTGGTGATGCCAACAGATTTCCTTACTAATCCGGTCAACTCACTCTACTAAGCAGACCGGAAAGGCTGTTAAGTGCAAGAAGAAAAACGGCATCAAATTAAACAATGGCCAAGTTCAGCTACAGGAGGCCACACCTCTCTGTGAATCGGACATAAAGACAGTCCAGGATCTCAAATAATCCCTTTGTCGTAGTGAGGTAATAAATAAAGTCTGAGAATAGGAGTTTACTCAGAGGAACTGCTGAAGTAACAAAGAATAATGGAGTCTTCAAAATCAGAACTCTGGGAAGAAAAAGGAGATCTTTGATGGAAGAAGTTAATAAATGGCACTCTAAGATAGTTCCAGAAAGCACTAGTTCTTAGTACTGAACAAAGTTAGCAGTCAAACTTGATAGACTGATTGCAGATTTGAGCAGACAATCAAGAAATAGGAGCTGTTGGGCATGAGATTTCTTCAATTAAGACCTAATAACTCTTTTGGGTTCAACCTAGTCCTTTGGTAAAAAGACAAGAAAACCAGATGGACGTGCCAGAGTTGTACTGGACTGGATAGTTCTTTGTCATCCAGCTCCTTGTTCCAAGTTCAGATTTTGTCCTGGGAGTTTGTCCTGTCTGCAGTCCTGACCTCAGAGTAGCAAAATTTTTCAAAAGAGCCTTGGGAGTAGAACTGTTACAAGTCGCAAGCCACCTCCCTACCCCCCGGTCATGAATGTGCATGACAAGCACTTTTGGATTGGCATGAGATATACAACCACTCCATATTATATATATTTAAATCAGGGGTGGGCTTCAAAAATTTTAGCAAGGGGCTCTCTGCCTGGTTGCTGGGTGGGTATGGCCATGGTGGGTGTGGCCTAGTCAGCCTCTTGCACTGTGGTGGAGAGGGCTTTTTGCCCTCCCTAGGCTCCGGAGGCTTTCTTCGAGGCTCCAGGAGGGCGAAAACAGCCTCCCCAGGCTCTGGAGGCCCTCTGGAGGCTCTCTGGAGGCTGGAAACTGGCCCATTTCCAGCCTTCCCAAACTTCCGGTAAGCCCATTTTTCGCCCTCCCCGACCCACCCCACACCCTGCACTTACTTGCATCCAAAACGGGCTGCATGGGGAGGGAAGGGAGGGGTGGGAGGGGCCAGCCAGGAGTGGTATTTGGGGGATTCTCTGAACTTCACAGAATCTTACCTAGAGGTTCTCCCGAACCCCTGCGAACCCCCAGCAGCCCACCCCTGATTTAAATCCAATATATTATATAAAGATATAACATATTCGTGGACTCAAACAACTGCTAACTTTTCAGTTTTACTCATCTACAACATTTCAACTTCATCCCCTGATTTCTCAGTTGTCCGGCAAATTTTTAGCGAAACTTCTGGGTCTTTTAGTCTTTCTCTCCCCTCTTTAATTGTTTACTTCTCTCCTGGATTGAGACTGTAGTTTGTGTAATTCATAGCTACTGAATTTCCTTGGCAAGGACACCCTCTAGATGCCACATAGGATAACAACAATAAATGCAAAATGGGTGATTATTGCTGCACACTCACTTTTGAGGATTTACAATTTCTTCAGTTACAAAGTTTATATAGAACCTGAAACAAGCAAACAAATAAGAGTCAAGAGTCAAAATGTGATCTGATCAAATGGGTTGTTCTAGTACAGACTTTGCATTTTATCTTAAAGGAGAGGTGTAATTGTTGTCTAATGCCTAACCACATAAACAGCATCAAGTCAATTACAAAAATGCCTTTATAATTTAAAGTCAGTTTCTGTCTTCAGAAATGGAATTCACAGTTCCTTCAGACAGGGTCTGTCAAGCTTAAAAAGGCAGCTTGTAGCTTTTTAAAAAAAGTTTGTGATACATTTAGGCAATTGTGGGATTCAGTCAGTTCGCACCACTTCGGGAGAACCGGTTGTCAACTTTCTGAGCAGTTTGTCAAACTGATCGTTGGAAGAAATCATTAGGGCAGAGAACCGGTTGTTAAATTATTTGAATCCCATCACTGCATTTAGGGAAAAATAGCAGACACACTGCAACAGAGAACATTAAAGTTATTAATGCATTGCCCAACTACTGCTTGAGCTGATATATTGCATGAACTCATAAACCCTAGTATACAAACAATTCTGTTTGCTCATAAAATATGCTAAATTATCTTTGGCATGTCAACATACATAATTTAAAAATAAAAGCAAACCAATCATATGGCTTAACAAGATATTTGCATTCCGCTATGAATTTTGTGAAAGTTGATGACATGTAATGATTTCCAAATAGATTTTTTTTAAAAATCGAGTTACAACTCTGAGGGTGCATCAGTGTCCCTTCTACCATTTACAAAAGGAAAAAGTTAAAAAGTTTGTAATTTAGAAACTTACCATCCTCCATAAGCAAACATCCCAGAATAAAAAGCAAGAGGCAGCTTTTCAAGTGTCAAGGAACTTGTTTCAAAACTATTCTGGAAATTTTCATTATGACCTAGTTTAAAAAAAAAAGGGTCATATTTTTCCTCTTTCTTGTAATAAGAAATACAGATAGTCCTCAGCTTATGACTACAATTGAGCTCAGCATTTCTGTTGCTAAGTGAAACATTTGTTAAGTGAATTTTGTTATTTTACGAGCTTTCTTGCCACAGTTGTTAAGTGAATCACTGCCGTTGTTAATAACAAGGTTATTAAGTGAATCGGGCTTCCCCATTGACTTTCCTTGTCTGATAGTTGCAAACGGGGATCACATGACTCCGGGACACGGCAACTGTCATAAGTATGAGTGAGTCAGTTGCCAAGCCTCTGAATTTTGATCGTATGACCATAGGGATTCTACAACGGTCGTAAGTGTGAAAAATGGTCATAAGTCATCTTTTTCACTGTTGCTGTAACTTTGAACAGTCACTAAATTATAAGGTAGGTCGAGGACTATCTTATAATTAGCATCTTTCTAATGTAGGCTTTGGTATTACCTGAACAAGAGAACCTGGGAGAAATCTAACATTCCTGAAATTTAAGGGCTACCTAAATCAATAGCCCTCTTCTTAAAAAAAAAGCCATAGATATATTCTTATTCTCTTCTGGTGCTTTCCTTCTCCTTCTCCCCCCTAGACCTTCTGAAGATATCGGGGTATCCACAAGGTATGATTTTTTTTTAAAAAACCCTGATAATGGTGCAATCAAAGTCCTGCATATTTTTTATTATTGTGTTGCGCGAAAATAGACGGAGCTTTCATTTCATCATTGTAGCTATCATCTCAATTTTTCTTTTACACCACATCTATGGACAGCCCTGTAAGAAATGAAGTGGTTGTGCATGACAATATTTCAAATTGCTTGTAGAGTAAATGGAAGACAGAGAGAGAGAGAGAGAGAGAGAGAGAGAGAAAGTATCAACATCAGTGTCTGGCAAGGAAATTAAACAATAGGAGAGATTATCATCATCATCATCATCATCTCTTTTATTCATTAAACATGAAACTCAGTCAACTGAACATTTAAAAATGTGTCACAAATACCATTGACTGGTGTTAATGGTTGATACGGGTTGCTGCCAGCGTCCTAGGCATCAACCAAGTATTATTATTATTATTATTATTATCATCATCATCATCATCATCATCATATTTATTTGCCATTAGTTCAAGATGACTCAGAAGAGGAAACAACGGGAGAAATAATTGCTGGTGGAATGTCAGAAGCATGTGTGAAGGATTCTTGCCCCATGGGTCCTTCTTTGACAACTTCATTGAGACAATTCCAATTCTCTTACTCACAGTCAGCCATGCCTTAGAATAGAATAGAGTTGGATGGACTTCCGGTGGCGCCTTCCTCGGCGGCGGCGGGCTCTTTCATGCCCGCCGGTGTCTCGCTGCGTATAGAGCCGCCTCACAGCTGGCAGGCGGCTCGAACAACCTGCTCCTCAGCGGGAGGAGCAGGTAGAGCTTCTGGGGGTGAGGCTGGGCCCCCTGAGTCGCCCCAGGATTGTCTCGTTTGTCCTGGGGAGGGCTCAGAAGGATGGCCCCCTCTATACCTCCAGAGAGGCTCCGCGACGAGACTGTCCTCCGCTAGTTAGTTAACTAGCGGAGCCAGACGCTGGAAGCAACACCACAGCGTCTATGGAGCAAGCCGAAAAAGAAAGAAGCAAAGATGAAGCAAGTATGGATTTTTTTTTTTTTTACTAATTTTTTATTGAAGAGGAATGAGAGGAGGGGGGAAGGAGAGGAAGAGAAGTGAAAGTTTCTAAAAAAGTTTTTTTAAGATGGCGACTGATCTTAATTGGAAAAAATGCCAGAGTGATTGAAAATGGAGGCTTTGAAATGAATACTTTGCTATGGGAGAGTCACTTAAAGTAAGAAGAAAAAAAATTTTTTTTTTTCCTTTTTTCTGGATATTTTTCTTTAAAACAAGGATTAAAGTAAAGTATGGCAAAGTGAAGTAAAGCATAGTAAAGCCATTCAAAGTAAAATAAAGATGACTAAAGGAAGGGGGGGCTCCCCCTTGAGCCAGCTGAAGAGCAAAGCTGAGATGGTGCAATTGTCTGGATTGGCAGAAGGGGACTTAAAAGAACTTATAACAACTTCTTTATCGAGTGTAGTTGACAAAATTAAAAACTCACAGAAGAATCTTGTGGATTTGACTGTTGGAAAGCATGACCAATTAAGTCAAACTATTGTTAAAGTAATTTCAGATCTTTCAAATGTGGTGATTGAAATGGAGGAGAAAGTAACTGAAATTAGCAGTAAATTTGGCTCCCAGATTCAAGAAATACAAGAAAGGTTTGTGAAAGCTGAGATTTGTAATCAGACTATACAGAATGATATTATCATGCTTCAAATTAAAACTATGGCCTCAGCAATCAGAGTAAGAGGTATTAAAGAAAACCAGAGAGATTTAAAAGCAACCATTGCAAAGGTTTTTGCTGAACTACTAGAGCTTGAGGATGAGATAATTCTTGGTTGTATAGAGAAAGTTTACAGAGTCAACTCACGAGTAGCTAAACAAAGGAATTTATCCAGAGATGTTGTTGTTTACTTTACTGATAAAAGGTTGAGAGATGACATCTTACAAAGGTCCTATTCTGCCAGAGCGCAAGTAGAAGGTGAACAAATTAATATCTTTAAAGAGTTACCACCGAAGGTTCTAAAGAAAAGGAAAGAATTTGCTTTCTTAACTAAAGAATTGAAGGAAAGTAATATCCCATTTAGATGGGATTTACCAGTTGGCATAATTTTTAGATATTATGGCGTGAGATATTGTCTGAATACTATTGAGAAAGCGGAACATTTTTATAAAAATATTTTTAAGGGAGCTTCGGAAGACCTCAAGAAGAAGAAACAAGAAAGAGAGTTCGTAAAAGGTAAACAGAAGGATGAGACTCAAAGAATGAATCAAAGAATGTTAAAAGCACAAGGAGTGCAATCTGGTTTCTCTGAGGATCTTATTATCGACCACACCAGTGAACCTAGACTAGGAGCACCGGACCTTGTACTGCTGGAGCAAGATTTAAAAAATACTATAATTCAAGATGATCAGCAGCAGAGGTCCAACGCTCCGCAAGAAAAGGATGGTGATATCGAGCAGCAGGAACCAGATTTTAACGAGGAAATTCGAGAGCTAACTAACGAGTGTCGTAGAGTCCTTCATCAGATGCAGCTGTTATCAGAAAGCTTGGATAATTGTGAAAATTGGTTATAAACTTTCTAAAGTTTATATGGATTTGGATTTAAGGATTATAAAGTCTTCATCCTGATTTGGAGTTTCTTTTTCTTATTTTTGAATTGGATTTAACATCTTGAGCAAGCTTAACAGAGGGCTGCAATGGTAGCAGCGTTCTGTGATTATCCTACCATAGTTTTTTTTTTGGAACTTATCATCCAGGAGGAAAGAATGGAAAGGAGAATATCTAACAACCAGAAGGAGTGAAAGGGTGGCAGGTTTTGAAACAACTTTATGAGAACATTTGGGTATGCAGTTGCTAGGATTTTCTTCTTTTTTTGATTCTTTCTGTCATTAAGGTTTGGCGGAGCTGCATTGGGTTTCTTTTTGTCGTAATAGAATACGCTAGTTTGAATGTTTCTACCTAGAGGAATGAATATCTTCGTGGTTGGATGCTATCTATATAGTAGTAGCGTTTTGTGATTACCCTATCATAGTTTTTTTTTGGAATTTATCATCCAAGAGCAAAGAATGGAAATGAAAATGTCTTACAACCAAGAGTGAATGACAAAGGGTGGCAGGATTTGAAACAGTTTTTATAAGAACATCTGGGAATGCAGTCTATAGGATTTTTTTTCTTTTTTCTTGATTTTTTTGTTTCTAAGGAGCTGCATTGGGTTTTTTCTCGTTGAAATAGAACACGTTTGTTTGAATGATTCTACCTAGAGGAGTGATTATCTTCTTGG
Organism: Masticophis lateralis; assembly: GCA_030761175.1. Taxonomy (NCBI): domain Eukaryota; kingdom Metazoa; phylum Chordata; class Lepidosauria; order Squamata; family Colubridae; genus Masticophis; species Masticophis lateralis. The sequence goes on from JAUDYJ010000006.1 coordinate 22,536,139, forward strand.
TTGGATGTTATCTATATAAAGTCACACGGGGGGTTCATGTGGAATGTTTTGTTTTACTGATGGGGGCAGATAGAAGATGAAGAGTATTGGAATTGGATACAGGTGAAGAAAGAAGACCTAACTTCAATCAGGAAGAAGAGAAGATTGTAATTCGAGTTATGGAAAATTATAACAATATATGCATAATTATATTATATTATAATATACTTTATTTTTTTTTTCTTTGAAGGGAGGATTTCTGGGCTTTTGAATTAGGGGGAGTAGTTCGGATTAAAATATGTGGCATTATTTAATATGAACAAGTAAGTTATATAATTTTGGAGTGATTGAGTATGGTATATGATTAGTAATGTTAGTAATGTTTCTTTCATTTTTATTTTTCTCTGTTTTTAAATTGTGTTAAATATTATAATGGTTATTTTTTCTGGTGTTTTTTTTTATTACAATACTGTTAAGCTTAGACAAATATTTATGTTTATGGGTCTTTCTTTGTACTACTTTATTTTATTTTATTTTATTTTTTATTTTTTATTTTATTTTTTTTTAATTTCTTTCTTTCTTTCCTCTTCCTCTTAACTTAGAACTGAATATATAATAGTATTTGTTTTCTTTGTTGTTATAAATTCTTGTTGTTTTTCTTTCTTAAGAATGTGTAGCGGAAGTCAGGGGTGGGTGGGAGAGGGAGGGGGTGGGGTTGGGGGGAGGTTGGGGGGCATGAGAGGGTGGGGGAGGGGGGAGGGGTGAAAAAAGGGGGAAAAATTTTTTATTGTAAAACTTTTTCAATTAAAAAAAAAAAATAGAATAGAGTTGGAAGGGACCTTGGAGGTCTTTTGGTCCAGCCCCCTGCTAAAGGAGGAGAAGAACTTACACTGTTTCAGATAAGTAGCTGTCTAGTCTCTTCTTAAAAACCCTTAACAGTGACCATGTTAGTAGAGACTAAAAGTGGGAATCTAATAATATAGCTTTGCGGAATTCTGGGGGTTGTAGAGGTATATCACTGGAAAAGAACAAGAAAGCTGAGCTAGCTGAAATTATATTAGTTCAATGCATGAACAAATCTTTAAGGATAACAAAAAGACTCTTAGCATCTTTGACCAGCGCTGTCAAATTCAAGGTCTGTGGGCTGCATCCGTGCCCACGGGGTGGTTAGATCTGGCCTGCAGAGCTGGCCTGGAAACTGCGAAGCACCAGCCTGTGGTGACTCTGCCAGCAAAAATGCCAAGCTCTGTTTGGAGGCCGTTGCACCCTAAAACAGAGCTCGGGAGCCCATTTTTGCTGGCAGAGAGCTTGGGCCACCACAGGTGCCCCCAACATGAATGACATCAAGCTAGCCATGTCCACACTGGCCATGCCCCCCCAGTTCCCCCCCCCCAAGATCAAACACAACCCTGATGCGGCCCTCAATGAAATTGAGTTTGACATTCCTGCTTTAGACTAACGAATTAAGTCTGACTTGAATAAAATAACCCTTCAAATAAAGGATCAAAAAGCAAATATTCAAGTGTTTCTGAGAGTGGCCAGTCCCTAGGTATCTTTTATCTCTCTTTCCTTTATCGTTCCAATAGCCCTTTGGTTTTTTGTTTTGTTTTGTTTTTTGCAATTTTGGCATCCTCCATTTCTTCTGATGCTCCCTCTCATCTAATTCCTCATGAGATTTCTGATTAGTCTTACCATTTCTAAGAGCCAAGATCCCAGGAACAATAATTAGACACACGGTGACCATCTTCAGGGCAGTGAGTCCTGTCTGTACTTTGGCAGCCCAGCTCACACTCCAACAGTTCAGGGCTATTGCTAAGGCTGAATTTGGAGAGAGAGAAAAATGAGCAGAGCTTCATAAGCCAATTTAATCATGCTTTCAATTACGTCTTTCTTCTATCATAATTGCAAAACTAAAGAAAGTGATAACAATCAGTTTGGATAAGAGCACTCTGTAAGCCTGAAAGCAAGCCAGATTCCCTTGCTGCAGGTCATTTATTTTAAAAGTTATGCAGGTGAGATCTTTTAAACTGTTATATTAAGCTAAGCAATAGGAAAGAATGCATACTGGGTCAACATTATAGAATAAGAAATATGAAATAAAAGAAAATGGTCTAAATGATTAACAAAATAATTATACATTGATCAGATTGCTTGAAACTCTTCTTTCTTCTTTCGTTTTTTTAAAAAACACTAATGAAAATACTAGCTAGCTATACATAACAAAAATATGCTGCTGCATATTGGTTGACTGATCTTTCCAATGTTGTTTAATAGATTTATGCAAAGAGGTGTTTTTGATCTGCCTTGAATAAGCAACTACATTCGAGAGAGTTAACTTCCTTCCTTCCTTCCTTCCTTCCTTCCTTCCTTCCTTCCTTCCTTCCTTCCTTCCTTCCTTCCTTCCTTCCTTCCTTCCTTCACATCACCCACTCACTGAATGATCCATCAAGGTGCTTATATATATGTTGTCTGTTCCACAAATTCTACACCAAATTGAGGGGACTATCCATGCAGTAAAACTTGTATGGACAAACCTATCACATTACAGAGTATTTATAGTCTAAGTGTTTTTACATGTTTTTGAAGCATGAATGCAACTATTAGAATTCCTGAGTAAATAAGGATCTAGTATGTGCTAAGATTTTAATGGTGTCAAATAGTAGCATCTAAGATGAGCACAGGAAGAAGCTGAATTCAAATTACTTTCTTATTCACACATTGCACTAAACCATGGTTTGTTTCAATCATGGATTACTGAATAATTTTCTGTCTAACTTTACTTTGGAGGAGGAAATATTAATTTAGGATTATCTTGGTGGTGGAGATGAGGGATGGGTAGTCGCTGGAGAAGATGGTGTATTGAACTGATTGTTATTACCAATCCAGCTTTTCCAATAATTTTCACTGTTTGCATTTGACTATATCCAACTGATTGGCAATATTTGTAGTAAAAAAAAATAACTTACAAAGATAATTCACAAAAGGCAGAAGGTTACACGAACATTCAAAATGTTCTGATGGACTGCACAAAAATTAATCACTGTTCAGGATGAAACTTTAAACTGATTCTATAGGAAAACTAATTAAGCAACTGAACAGATATTAAGGTGGAATGTGACAAGTTAGCTAATATGATCCAACAGATGTCGGTAGATATGTTGCTAATAAATTCAGTGAAAATAATTTTCTTCTCAAGTTTCAGAAGTTGCCCAGACTTCTGTTGTCTCTACAAAAATGTGTTTGATACTGGAAGAGTTCAAAAAGATATTACAGACGTTAAACTGATACCCAGGATCAGAATAAAAGGAATGATTTTGCAATTAGAGAACATGTAGAAAAGACTGATTAACTGTATATTTTATCTGCAAATGTTATTATCTGGCCATGTTACAAAGAAGAAAAGCTTTCAAATTTTTCACAGAAGAACTATAAAAATGTGGAATAAGGTATAAATGGAGGTTCCTTTCAAGCTAGTTTTATTTCAACCACAAGAAAGAACGACTGTTTCTATGCTTCTAGAGATGAATAGAATTTTAACAAGACTATTTTATAAAGAATGTATGAAGAATTAACAGAGATGATGCTTAAAGAACTGATATATCTTTTTAAAAAAAAAGATAGGGTAAAAAAGATTTTCTGGCATTAGGGACTTACAGGACGGCTGGTAGTTATAAAATGTTCAGTATTGTTTCATAAGACTGGAAATAGGAAAGAAAGAAATAAGATAAAATACAAAGAATGGAAAAGAATTATATAGAAGTTAATATCAGGTAGGGGAAATTAGAGCTCAACATAGCTCTCCTCTAACCTAGAACAATTAGAGGATTTAATTAACTCTCTGGATTTAATTAACTCAGAGGATTTAATTGAACCTCTGTTCATATGGGTCTAGTTGGGTGAGGAGGTTGAGAGGTGGGGGATAAATGGAGAAGGGAACTGAGGGAGAGTTTGAAAAGGGCTTTGGGGAAGCAAGAAAAAAAATGTAGTAAAAATGATGTTGAAGATTTCACAAATCACAACAGTGATTGATCTCATTCAAGACAACGATGAAGCTGCATATAGATGGGAGGTAGAACAACTAGCCTTGTGGTGCAACCAGGACAGACTTGAACTAAATACACTCAAAACCATAGAAATGGTGGTTGATTTTAGAGGAAAACCTCTTATACTACCACTTCTTACAATGCTAGACAACACAGGATCAACAGTAGAGTCCTTCAGGTTTCTAGGTTCTATCATATCTCAATCTCTTAATTTTTTTAAAAATTAGATTTATATGCTGCCCTTCTCCGGAGACTCAGGGCGGCTTACAAGGCGTTAAGCAATAGCCTTCATACTTTTGTATATTTTTTATACAAAGTCAGCTTATTGCCCCCACAAACTGGGTCCTCAATTTACCTACCTTAGAAAGGATGGAAGGCTGAGTCAACCTTGAGCCTCGAATTGGTGAAATTGCAGACAGCTGGATGTTAATGGACACCTAACATCCAAAATGTCATCAAGAAAGCTCAACAAAGTATGTTCTTTCTGCACCAACTCAGGAAGCTCAAACTGCCTAAAGAGCTGCTGATCCAGTTCTACAGAGGAATTATTGAGTCTGTCATCTGCACCTCTATAACTTTAGGGTTTCATTCTGTAACCCAACAAGACAGACACAGACTTCAGAGGATAATTAGAACTGCAAAAAAAAACAATTGCCACCAACCTGCCTTCCATTGAGAACCTGTATACTGCACAAGTCAAAAAGAGGGCTGTGAAAATATCTACAGACCCTTCACATCTTGGACATAAATTGTTTCAACTTCTACCCTCAAAACGATGCTATAGGGCCCTGCACAACAGAACAACTAGACACAAGAACAGTTTTTCCCGAATGCCATCACTCTGCTTAACAACTAATTTCCACAATACTGTCAAATAATTTACTAAGACTGTATTACTATTCTTCTTCTCTTCTTTACTAGTATCTATCTCTTCCCACTTATTACTATAACCATGTTGCTTGTATCTTTCAATTTATATTGTTTTTATTTGTTTCCTAGTATGATTTAATAGTTTATTAGTAACATTGACTATCATTAAGTGTTGTATCTTTTTATATTTGATGAATGTATTTTATACTCCTTATGTACACTGGGAACATATACACCAAAGACAAATTCCTTGTGTGTCCAATCACACTTGGCCAATAAAGAATTCTATTCTATTCTATTCTATTCTATTCTATTCTATTCTATTCTATTCTATTCTATTCTATTCTATTCTATTCTATTCTATTCTATTCTATTCTATTCTATTCTAAATAGCAATAGCATTTAGATTTATTTACCACCCCATTGTGCTTTACAGCACTCTCTGGGAGGTTAGCAAAGTCAGTATATTACCCCCAACAATCTGTGGCCTCATTTTACCTTGAAAGGATGGAAGGCTGAGTCAATCTCGAGCCCCGTCAGGATCAAACTCCAGACTGTGGGCACAGTTAGCCTGCAATACTGCATTCTAACCACTGCACCACTAGGGCTCACATAATCATAAAAATGTTGGCTTATAAATTAAATAGGGTTCTGATATTGGGGCTGAACAAAAAGTAATTGTATACTTGAATAAATTAGCTGGGTGACTTTGGTTCTAATGTGTGATTTAAATATACCCAGTTATGTTTGTGGATGGAATGAATTTATGAAAATCATATGACAATTCTGAATATTTGAGAGACTGCACAGTTTGAAGCATCTGCATAAACTTATTGATATCTGGGAAAATGATAGATATTTCTATTAACAAAGGGATTTATATTTCTTTTTATTTATTATATTTAGAAGCTGCCTGATTTGAGAGTGATAATAGGCAGCTTGTATTTTGAAAGAGAAGAAAACAATAAAAGAAAAAAGATATGAACATCTGGACAAATCACAACCCTTCCCCCAACAACTAGGGTTGAGAAAAATCCTGAGGACTGAGAAAAATTACCGAGTTCACAAATCAGGCTAAACAATAGCTGGTTGAACAAACCACTATTGGCTGAATACAGATAAGTCATGAAGGAGAAAACCTGGTTTACAAATTGCCAAAGCCTGTTTTCACCAAAACTAAACTAACCATATCATGCTTGATATGTTTGGTATGCTATATCATTTATCAGGTGTGTTAACCCATAGTCAAAATAAATGAGCTAAGTTTGTACTAATCATTGCTACAGCATTTTCACTCTGCTGTACCCTGATTACATGTTAGAAATAGAAACTGGGACATCAATTTAACAAGTTTTGGATTCTGTGTTTATCAACTATTCCTGTACATGAACTATTCCTGTTATTTATTTATTTATTTATTTTTATTTATTTATTAATTAAATTTCTATACCGCCCTTCTCCTTCCGGACTCAGGGCGGTGAACAGCCAATTTAAAACCAATACAATACAATAAGTTAAAACGTACTAAAATCAATATAAATTTAGGCTGAAAATATAAACCGAATAAAAACTCCAAGACTCTAAAAATTTAAAAGCATTTAAAAATATTTAAAAATAGGAGGGATCAGGCAAGTCCGGCAAGTTGGAAGAGATGAGTCTTCAAAGCCCAACGAAAGGACCGGAGGTTAGCGATAGTCCTCAGGTCTGGAGGGAGATCGTTCCAGAGGGTGGGGGCTACCACAGAGAATGCTCTCCCCCTGGGGGTCGCCAGCCGGCACTGTCTGGCTGACGGCACCCTGAGGAGGCCCTCTCTGTGGGAGCGAACCGGCCGGTGGGAGGCAATAGGTGGCAGAAGGCGGTCCCGTAAGTACCCTGGTCCTAAGCCATGGAGCGCTTTAAAGGTGATTACCAACACCTTGAAACGCACCCGGAAATCAACCAGCAACCAATGCAGCTCACGCAGGAGAGGTGTCACATGGGAGCGCCCTGTCGCTCCCATAATCCCCCGCGCGGCTGCATTCTGTACCAGCTGAAGCCTCCGGATGCATCCCAAGGGGAGCCCCATGTAGAGAGCATTACAGTAGTCCAAGCGAGACGTGACGAGCGCCTGTTAAATTTAGCTTCATAGATTTGATCAGAATCATTCTGCAGTAGGTAGCGATTAAATCTTCCAGTTGTTTATCTTACTTCAGAGCAAAGATACAAAAAAAAAAAAGCATTGATACTGAAGACTGGGTAGTAAATACTCATTTATTGATAATAAACTACAAGTACTTTGATCTTGCATTCATTGATACTCACTAATTCCTGCCATTGTTACCAATTTCACAGCCAGAGGAGGGACATGGCAAGAAGCAAAGAAAGGCTCAATGAGGTATCGACCAAATGCCAAAGATACCACAGCTATATTTGCAGGGCTGGAATATAAAAATTAGAAATGACAGAATATCAGATACAAGTCTTTCACTTTTTTATTGGCTTCTCTCATCTTTGCTTCTGTTGAGGGCTTGTGGATTTTCACTTGTGAAAAATCCGCAAGTGAAATGAAGTGAAAATAGTGAAAATAGTGTCTGCTTTCAGAAATATTCATCTGGAAGACTGGGTAGAACATGAGGAGAACTCAAGTCTTTCTCATCCTTTCTCCTCTATGAGGAGAATGAGACAATGAGAAATGTCTACTTCTAATGTGTGGCAGACCAAAGTTTATCATGTAATCAAAATGGTGGACTTGGTCTACACCTTGCTCCAAATCATGGCTTGGTTCAGTTACAATGGAATAAGCCACTTCTGGTTTTAGTCATTTTTTATTGTTCATAATATTTAAATTAAAAATACTATATCATTTAATGTTTAAATATTGCTTTTGTATTTTAGTTTATATTGTGAATTCTATAAGCTACCTAGAGCCTAGCAGGTTTCAGTCAGTAGATAAATCACATAACTAAATGCAAAGTCCAAGTCATTAGCTTCAGCCAACATGCTAAATTATCAGTACAACGTTACAAATCATAACAGACTAATAATTTTAACATATTAATAATAGTTTTTTTTTACAATGTGTGCTATCCTCTTCACATTCTTCTGGTTTATGATCTTTACGATAACATAATAACAAAAAAGAAAAGGAGCACAATTGTCCTTAGTATATGGTCAAAAGAGTCAAGATGACTGTGGGATTATAGCTCCATCCATTTTTATATATGTTACATAGAAAAAAAGCTAAAGTTTTGATGCAACACCACAATCACAATCTTTTTTTTAAAAAAACATACTCTGTCTATGGACTCTGCTGAAAGGAAATAAATCTGGATTGGTTGTTCTGACCATGGGGAGGTAAGATTCTTGCAGAATCATCGTGTTGGCCTGCAATAGGAGTGGATCTACTGTATAGATGCAAGACTTGTCATCCACCAGCTGCTGGAATCTCTTTCAAGTCTGTAATCTCCCAGATGTTCCCTGGAAGATAGTTCAGTTGAACGAGGAATGATCTGGCTTGGAGGGGGAGGACAATGTCATTCAATCAATCCCAAATTGATTTTTATAGAGCCAGAGAAGCAGGCCTTTAGTTTATTGCAAGGAGGGCAGTGGTATCTGCCCTGTAAGAAATGAAGAAAACCATCCATCTTATGACTGAAAGGGAGAAGTCTCTTCGGTTTGTGATTGTTTTTGATCTGGAGTCTCCCTAGAGCTTTCTCTATTATTGCTTCCATTCTTCCTTCTTCCCCACTGTTCCCTGTCATTCTCAGATGCTTCCCCCCTCTTCCTCCTTCCAAACATTTGTTAGATCTCAGTGGTGCTCCATTCACCAGCTGTCTGCCTTTAAAAACACAGCTGGAACATGCCCCATTGAGAGATTTAAAGAGACAAAGCTCCCAATAAATCTTCCCATCATCTGGCGTTTCTTCCTTTTTAGACAAGGAAGGGAAAGAAAAGCCGTCCTTACCGTATCATAATAAATTCAGCCCACAATCGGAGGAAAGCCGGCAATGGTCCTAGAGTCTCTAAAAGATAAATATAATGCCCGCCTGACTTCGTAATACATGTTCCAAGATCTGCATAGGACAAAGCACCTGGAATTCAACCAAAAAAAAAAAAAGAGTTGTAAGTCATATCCATCGTCCTGGGACAAAGCTACACTGAACTCAATAGATCTTTCTCCACAGGTAATGTGGACATTTGGGGCCATAATGAGCCATATTTGGTCCTCCTAACACCTTATCTTGCTCACCACTGCCACATTTTAAACTTGTATTGAAACTATTAGTACCTGTAATGTTTAATGTAACACAGAGTGATATAAAAGAACTGGGAAGTAATCCTTAATAATTTGTTTTATTTCAAAGTAAATGAAATCCAATTCAGAGGGTATTTTGGCCCTGAGACAGTCCCTCGGTTTTTATTTCATTTATTTGGTGGTTTGAAATTGTCAGCATCCCAGTTTGGGAAATGATTCACTCGTAAACTATTAAAAGAGCAAAAGTGACCCTTGGACCAGAAAAGATTGGACAGTAATTTTCACCCAAGTGAATAAGTAAGTGAACACAATGAGATGAAATTGATTTCTGTAAAGATGTAGTAATTAACACTGTGAATATATTTCCCCCCCTCCCCCCAAGGAGTTGGAAGCACCTCAAATGGTGCAAACTCACGTATTGGTCCAGGCCGTCTGACAGCTGCTTAAAAGGCGATTTGGGGTGAATGTCGCCCCTGGGATCTTTCAAAGTCTCATGGAGCGGCTGCTCCATGGACTGCCAGGGGTGGTACTCTATTTCGATGACGTCCTGATCGCGGCTGTGAATCAGAACGAGCTCGTTGACAGGCTGAGGGCCATGCTCACCCGCTTTTGTCACGCAGGGCTTAAAGTTAAAAGGGGAAAGTGCCGCATTGGAGTCCCACAGGTCGAGTTTTTAGGGTAAGACAGCCTGTACCAATACGCAAGCTGGTATTCTCCTGCTAATTTGTAGCTCGCGTCTTAGCCAATCCGCGGCGGCTAGCAACACAGCCGGTAGGAGTGGAGTCGCTCCTGCAAGGACTCAACACAAACATTTATCTGTGCATCAACAACTATGAAATAGTTTGAATCAAATCAAAATGAACAACACAAGATTGCTCGGGAGGGTGGGGGCTTTTCACCTGGAGATCTTCAGCTCAATCATTTTATTTAAAATAGTTTTCTAGTTTCTTTTGCTATTTGTTCCCTAGCCACTCCAAAGCTTAAACCCGTGGTGGTGGGGTGGCACGCGGAGCCATATTGGTGGGCAAGCAAGCTCAGATCCCGCACACATGCGCACACCGGCCAGCTGATTTTCGGGCCTTCTGGACCCACTGAAAGTAGGCAAACATTCTATTTCCTGCCTCTGGAGGGCCTGTGGGGGTTGAGGAAGGCTGTTTTTGCCCTCCCCAGGCTCTTAGAAAGGCTCTGGAGCCTGGGGAGAGCAAATAACAGGTCTACCGGGCCCATCATACCATCACATGCCAAAAGCGTGAGGAGCGTGGGAGGGGGGGTGGTTGCCCGGGCATGCACAGGGGGCGGGGCATATAGAATTATGGGTGTGGGCACACACATGCGTGACCTCTCCCCACACTACCCCTGCTTTTGGCACGCGATGGCAAAAAGGTTAGCTATCACTGGCTTAAACCATCATAAAAAAGAATATGGTACATGATGGCAAAATAGGTATTAAAAATGCAACCAGGATTCAAAAATGAGTTCTAATATAAAAGGCTATCTCCTATTCTTTCATCCATGTTTCTGCTCCTATTTAGACAGAAAATACCTCGCTAGAAGGCTGTGAGTAGATTCCAAGGTATATTTTTGTAACTGCCAGAATGAAAAGATTTGGGCAGGGCATGGTGTACGAGGAGACTTGTATTAGAGAGTCCACATGCCTTACAGGTAGCCCTCGACTTACAACCATTTGTTTAGTGGCCACTCAAAGTTATAATGGCACTGAAAAAAATGACTCATGACCATTTTTCACACTTATGACTGTTGCGGCATCCGCATTGTCATGTGATCAAAAGTCAAATACTTGGCAACTGGTTCATACTTACGACGGTTTCAGTGTCACTTTTTAAGCCCTTCTGACAAGCAAAGCCAATGGGGAAGCCAGATTCACTTAACAACGGCGTTACTAACTTAACAACAGCAGTGATTCACTTAACAACTGTGGTGAGAAAGGTCATAAAATGGGAGAACTCACTTAACAACTGTTTTGTTTGGAAATCTTGGGCTCAAGGACTACCCGTATTCCTTTCAGCTACTTGTGAAAATGTTACACAGTATTCTGAAACATTGCTATGCCATGTGCACTGTGTGCAATTTTAGAAGGCTACACCAAACTGTCAGTCTGACTTACTAACAGCTGGCCATCTGCTTTACTTTTCATAGGATAAGTTTCTATTGGAGCATGTCCTTTTATTTGAAGGGATACCTAGCAATGTGTGATTTTTTTTAAAAAGAAGAAGAACCACACAAATGGGGATGATCAGCCTGGTCAGAGGTAGAATTCAGCCAGTTCAGACCAGTTTGGGCAAACAGGTAGTGCCAATGATCAGTAGACCCCGCCCACCTGCGCCCGCTCTATCCTGTCCTTTATTTCCTGCTTTGTAGCTGATCTCAATCACTCAGCACAGCTGATTGCCCCCCTCGCTGTTCTACTTACCGTTGCTGACCTGGAAGGTAAGCAGCTGAGCTTCTAAATGCTCCATTTTCAGCGCTGTGTGCAACCGCCTTAGGCACATGGGCATGCAAAACACGCACTCACCAAACCAGTTGTTAAACCGGCAGGATTCCATCGCTGAGCCACATATTCCACCTCAGCTCAAATATTAGATTCTCCCTCTTCCCACTTCATTTTTTAAGGAATTTATCATCTATCTATCATCTCTACCTATAATTATCTATCTCTATCTATCATCTATCTCTATTTCTCTCTCATCTATCTATCTATCTATCTATCTATCTATCTATCTATCTATCTATCTATCTATCTATCTATCTATCTATCTATCTATCTATTTATCTATATCTATCTATCTATCTATCTATCTATCTATCTATCTATCTATCTATCTATCATCTATCTATCTACTCTATTTATCTATCATTATCTATATCTATCATTATCTACCTCTATTTCTCGCTCTGTCACTTTCTCTCTCTGTCTCTTTCTCTCTCTTTCTCTCTCTCTCCTCTCTCTCTCTCATTTGTATCTATCATCCAGTAGTGAGTTTCACTTACCTTTGCTATCAGTTCGGAACTGTGAGCGTGTGCGTGTGTGTGCGTGCTTCCCTCACTCATGGTACTTCTGTGCATGCGCAGAACCTTCTGCATATGCACAGAGTGTCCATGACGATGTCCGGGTGGGTGGGCGGAGCCTCCCGCTGCTGCTGCTACCAATTTGCCCAAAACGAGGCGAACCAGTAGAAACCCACCACTGCTATCATCTATATCTACCTACCTACCTACCTACCTACCTATCTATTATCTATCTATCTATTATCTATTATCATCTCATCTCTCTCTCACACACACACACATCTATGTCCCTCATCTATCATCTAGCTACCTTTTGATATTTTGAGTTTCTCATGATGTAAAAATCAACATTTTTTTAAAAAAAAATGAAAATCACACAACTCACCAAACAGAGACAGAATCCCACAAGCGAGCCATACAAGTAAGGAGACCCCTACATTGCCTGAGTTTTGCAATACCCCTTTAGGAGAAATGAAGATCCCACTTCCCACCATGGTGCCTACAGCCAACGCAACGGCCCGAGTAAGAGTGATCTTCCTCCTCAGAAAAACAGCTTCCTTCTCCTCCATGAAAGCTTTTCTCTTCCTGCAGGGTCCCATATTTTCACCTCTCTGTTTCCTCTAATGTCAGGCTCTACTTGGGTTACTGATTGTCTGGCAATTCTGACTCTGTGCTGTCAATCCCTCTTTCTCTTCGTTTCTCTTTACTTAGCTAAGAGCACAGTTTGGCTGGGAATTCTGTGGAATAATGGGAGCATGAAGTAAACAAATATTTAAAGAAAAGTATCATGTGGGATAGGAAGTAGAGGCCAAAATCCTAAGGAACAATGTATGCTGGTGTTTTCACTGCAGTGGCTGATAAACACGTGCATGTCCTAATTCTCAATTTTGCATCCAAAGAATTTCGTTTAGGTAGTTATATACTCTCCTTGGCTTCATTTACAGTATGTACAAGGCCAAACTCCCAGACAGGGTATTGACCCAAAGTTTTATTGATAACGGGCATATTTCAAAGAAACTTCAGTCAGATTACAAAATAATTCCTTAATTTACCTTAATTTAAACAGGATGGTAGGCAGTTTTTAAAAATGGTCACAGAGGTTTATTTTTAACTAGATGTGCCCAGTTCATTTTGAGGATAAGCCATATGAACATTAGGAATAGGGGAAAAATGTTATCCATATAGATCAGTGATGGCTAACCTTTTTGCCATCTCTTGTCAAAAGCAGGGGGAGCATGGGGGGTCTCGCGCGCGCACATGCCCACCCCCTTAATTCTATGTGTCCCGCCCCCCTGCATGTGCATGTGATCTACCCACACTCCACCCGCTTTTGGCATACAATGGCAGAGTGGGCCTGGTAGGCCTATTTTTCGCCCTCCCCAGGCTCCAGAGGCTTTCTAGGAGCCTGGGGAAAGCAAAAATGGCTTTCCCCACCGCCCCCGGAGGCCCTCCGGAGGTCAGAAACAGCCTATTTCCTTACTTTTGGTGGGCCCAGAAGGCCCGAAAATTGGCTGGCCGGCACACACATGTGCACCAGAGCTGAGCTCGTGTGCCCACCGATATGGCTCCTTGTGCCATCTGTGGCACGCATGCCATAGGTTCGCCATCACAGATATAGATAATCCTCAGTTTACAACTGTTTATTTAGTGACCTTTCAAAATTACAATGGCACTGAAAAAAGGGACTTATGAGCTTTTTCACACTTACGACCATTGCAGCCTCCCCACAGTCATGTGATCAAAATTCAGATGCTTGGCCAACTGACTCATATTTATGACGGTTGCTGTGTCCTGGGGTCACGTGAGCAGTTTTTGTGACCTTCTGACAAGCAAAGTTAGTGGGGAAGCCAGATTCACTTAACAACCGGGTTACTCTTTCATCTACTGCAGTGATTCGCTCAACAAGCATGGTGAGAAAAATCGTAAAATGGGGCAAAACTCACTTAACAAATGTCTCACTTAACCACAGAAATTTTGGGCTCAATTGTGGTCATAAGTCGAAGACTACCTGTATTCTTAAAAATAAAAACAACATGATAAGTGAATTGTTTGTGCAGAAAATCTCATCTCTACTGAAATTTAGTTTCTGAACTACTCTTTCATTAATTTTGGGACTACTGTGTTTTCCTGAAAATAAGACTTGGTCTTATATTAATTTTTGCTCCAAAAGACACATTAGGTCTTATTTTCTGGTTAGGTCTTATTTTGGGGGAAATATGGTACTAAATGTATCCATCTGGCTGACAGTCTTAACTGGGGCTTATTTTGAGGGTAGGGTTTATATTACAAGCATCCTGAAAAAATCATGCTAGGCCCTATTTTCTGGTTGGGAGTTATTTTCGGGGAACAGGGTAGCTGTAGTTTGCAAATGTACAAAAATGCAATTCTTTTTTAAGTGCATGTGCAAACACCTATTTAAGAAATTCTTTTCACACATCAGAAGGTAAGAAATTACCAAATGATGCCACAATGTACTTGTCAGCCTTGTACTCATGAACAAAAATAATACAGTTAATCCTGTGCATGTGTCCATAATACGATTTCTGTTTATTATTACATTCTTCATTTATTGTTTTTTATCGACACAATAAAAATGCCGAGTGGTTTGCAAGGCATCCTTACCTGTTCAAGATGATACCAAGCATAACTGGACATGGAAATAAAAAAGCATATCAGGAAAAAAAAACATTTGTTTTGAATTCCTGGGATTTTGCAAAGCTGACCTATCCTGTTATTTCAAATAATGGAAGAAAGAAGAACAGATTTCTTGGCTGGTGCTATGGAGATTGTATTATTTCCACATCATGCAACACAACAGCTTGTACCTTAACAAAGTAATGAAAAGAATGTAATATTTATTAAACCCAACCACCCCCAGTGCTTTCCTGTGGCAATCAATATTTCCATCCGTGGATCATCCAAGTTTGATGCCTACCTGTCAGGCTCTACTATTTACATCACGTTCTGTTTTATTTATTCTCCGAGTATCTTCCGTTAATGATATCAGTATGTTCACAAACAACAGAGATGGAGAAGTCTCAAAGTCCAAAAGGAGGAAAAGAAATTTCAAAATAAATACAGGAATCAGACAAATTACTTGGAATCCAAGTGTACCGGCCAAGTGAAATAGGTCATGGCATGGGTTTTTCAGAAAAAGCTTAATCTTCCAAATTAGATTTTCTTCTAAACAAATGCAGCTTTTTTTGTGTGTTTAAAGTGCAAGACTTGTTCCAAAAACAGAGGAACACAACTTTACCGAAAGTATCTAGATGGCCTACTATTCATTCATTTGCACTGATTTTTTTTAAAATTGTTGTAATTAAGAAGGCGGGGAATGTCGGTCATCAATTTTTTTGTTTGTGTTGTTGCCTTCATTTTGGTTGGATAAATTGGCTAGCTAGCTCTGAGATTAGAGAGAGAATTATGAGGTTAGAGAGGAAAATCAAATTAATTTTTCATTTCATTTTCCTGCCACTATCTAAGAACAGTTTTCCTGACAGTGGATAAAACAAACAACAAAACAAAGCAAAATGAAAAAACTAGAGGATGTATATTACCATTCAATTCAATTCAATTCAATTCAATTCAATTCAATTCAATTCAATTCAATTCAATTCAATTCAATCTCTCTCTCTCTCTCTCTCTCTCTCTCTCTCTCTCTCTCTCTCCTCCCCCTCTCCCTCTCCCTCTCCCTCTCCTTCCCTCCCTCTCCCTCTCACCCTCCCTCCCTCCTTTGAAGGCACAAATATATAAAAGGAAAAACACTATTATATTCTTAGGCATTTACACACTATATTATCTAATACAGATTCAGGGTATTCTCTGCCTCCCCCTCAACTAAATGTTGATGTAAGTAGAATGAATCTGTTTCCATATTCTCACTAATTTTATGAAATTATGGTACTTTCCCCTCAGAATGACACATTGACAATGACAATTTTTATGCAATTATGGTAATTTCCCCTCCTGCACACATTCAATCACATTCCGCATCACAGCTCTGTTAAGAATTTGCACTCCATCTTTAGTCATCTATTTCCCATTCGCCTTAAATGGAAAATGGACCTCAAAATCTAAGATACCCCCCCACCGCAGTCAAACATAAAGTTTAGACAACCATTCCTTAAAAATCACTCCTTTCCAAAGCAGCCCATCAATTCCTCCTAGCATAAAAACACATCCAAACCTAATCAACAAAGACTATATTCAGTCACCATCAGACTTAAATATGAAATACTAGCTTCAAAAGAAGTATCTTCAAGGACTTCCATAAAGTCAACAACTAGGGGACAATGGGGAGTTTTTTTTGGAGGGCCCATGTTCCACAAAACTGGAACAATCATAGAGAATATGTGTCACCTACTGTCACATTCTCCACTCACATGGAGCTCTCTTCTGTGGTGGGCCTACAGCTCAATATTTGTCTAAGTTGGATCTTTTACTATTTTTTTTAAAAAACCGATGTTTAAAAATGCTCCAAGAAGATATTGAAAAGATTTGAATTCATCCTTATTTCTGAAGATCAGGAAAGCAGGAACATTTTTACTCAGTGTCAATAAGAGTCCAGCTGTTGTAGAAAACTGAGATTGAGCAGACCTGAAATCTAATAGAGAAGTTAAGATGATGACCTTCTGACTGTCATCAAGTTTTACGAGGAAGTGTTTTACAGGGAAGTGTCCAACATATTTCATTACTTAAGCAAAGTTTAACTGAAAAGACTTTTACATTTCAACATAGAAATACTGAAACTGAGTTGTGCTGATTGGCTGATGTGTTATTTATCTTGCAGTAAAGAATTTTAAGTCCTTTTAGATTTTTAATTTGCAAAATTGACTGTAGCCTGTTCATAATAATAATATGCTAACAATACAGAAACAAACTAGATATTACATAATTATGTATATCCCAAAGGTGTTTTTTCAAGAGGCAATTGGACTTTCTGGTTTTTCTCTGAAGACATTGCGCTTCTCATCCAAGAAACTTCTTCAGCTCTGAGGAGCTTCTTCAGAGTTGAAGAAGCTTCTTGGATGAGAAGTGAAACGTCTTTAAAGAAAACCCAGAAAAAGTCCAGTTGCCTCTTGAAAAAAGCATATTTGGAACAACCATGGATGATTGGGAATCTCCATAGATAATTATGTATACTTTTCTTTTTTCACAAAATGTGAAAAATTGTCTTCTTGCATATAGGGATGGAATGCCCGTTGATTTTTTTTTTTTTTTTTTGTAGAAAGAAATGATGAATATTAAACAGAAAAAGAGCTCTAAAATTAGCATATTAAATTAATTCAAATCATCCAAATAACAACATTTCAATGTAGCCTCCAAATGTGCTAACAACAACAATCAACAAGGAAAAGAGTCTCCATCTGTTGCAAGAAAGTAGATCCTCAGAAATGTTAATTACATGTGCATTAAAAAAAAAGTGACAAGAATGCAGGAATGCAAGAATGCTCTTTGGAGTACCAGAGCTGGACTGCAAAACTCCAATCATTGGCTAGATACCAGCAAAAAAATCGTAAGTTTCTTCTGCCATCCAATGGCTAACAGGATAGTTGCAACCCAAATTTTGATTTAACAAAATCAGAGCTAAAAATCAGAGGCTAGTAGCACTGTTTCCTACTACCAAATTTAAATGAAACACATAAGCTCCCTTGAGTGGCAGCTCTCATCATTAGATACAAGTTTTGTATTTGAAATGCAGAAAATGTCCAGAAGCCAAAAACCAAGTCGCAGTTCACAAAAGATAATAGCTTTTAATAAAATTTGTTCATAGGAAAAGGTGCTACCAGGATCCTTGTTATTTATGTGAATACACCCTTCTGAGTATAGTATTTAGGTTATGAAGGTGTCTCGTTTATATCACAGAATTTGATGGAGTGATTGATCTGTGATACATTTGCATTTAGCATAAACACTAGGCAGATTGTCTAAGAATAGAAATTATTATCTATCTATCTATCTATCTATCTATCTATCTATCTATCTATCTATCTATCTATCTATCTATCTATCTACCTACCTACCTATCTATCTATATCTATCTATCTATCTATCTATCATCTATCTGTCTAAAAAATTTAAGAATAGAAGTATCTTCTGTACTAATGTGGAAGTACAGCTAGTAGCCAGAAGATTCACAACTGTCTAATCATCTTTTAGCCCTCAGCAGGCTGGTAAAAAAAAAAATTAAATTACAGGCTACAAACATTTATAGGCTTATTTAAAAGACTGATGGATTATAAACAAATTATATGTTCTTTCTCCAGGGAGCAATTACATGGTTTGAATAATTGAACCCCTGAATCATTCAATCACTACATCCCTTATAATAGTGGAGTGCAATGTTTTTTTCTCCTAAGCCGAAAATCACACTTGGACTTTAACTGATAAGCCAGAATTCTCATTTTTAAAAGTAGCGAATGCAATGAGTGGAACAAGGAAAAAAATTAAATATAACCAATATGATGACTCTCTTATTACATATATAATACTTTCCCCCTTCCTTCCATTAAGAACTACAATTTGGTAACAGCTTTTGGAAGCTTCTGTAGATCTCACCCAAGGCTATTATTAGGGACCTATGATTGTGTTACTTTGCGTTACCGAATGCTCCCTTACTGGGGATATGGAAAACCTTCCATTCTGGGAACAAAGTTGATTAAAAAACAACTTCCAAATGTGATTCTTACCAATGTAATCATTATAACATTATTAATGTTGCTCTCTGCCAGCATATGCCACAATAATGAAATGGAAGCTACCAGGTGACTTCTTTAGAGGATGAATGAATTTCAAGACTACTTAGTGTGTGTGAGTGTGGTAGGGGTTTCATGGAAGGCTGCTTCCTTCTAATTAGGAGCTAGGAGGACTCTGCCTAAGAAACATCTCATTTTCTTGAAGGTTTTCTAGTTTTTGTTGCTAGGAGGCTTTTACAGGTAGTCCTCGATGTACAACCACAATTGAGCCCAAAATTTATGTTGCTAAATGAGAAATTTGTTCAGTGACTTTTGCCCCCAATTTACAACTTTGCTTGCCACATTTGTTAAGTGAATCATTGCAGTTGTTAAATGAGTAACTGTTGTGGTCCGGCAGCAGCCTGTGGAGCTGACAGCAGAGTCAGACAGTGAGGAGGCTGAGGAAGAACATGGGCCAGTCCTGGAGGCTGGGGAAGGCCCGGATGAGGGCTCTGCATCGGAGACAGGGCCATCAGGGAGTGATGTGCAGACTCTGGAGCCTCCAAAGGCTCACATCAGAGAGGCAGAGGAACAGGAGGAGCCTGTTCCTAGTGCATGCATGAGAAGAGCTGCCAGAAGGCAAGAGCAGTTAAAGCAAAAAGGACAACTTGGGAGTAAAGCCAAGAGATGATTGGCCCCGCCCATAAGGCTTAAAAGACCAGCAATGGCTCTTGGGCTCTTTGTCAGAAAACAATGTTGATAGATTTGTTTCTTGTCTTGCTGCATTTATTTCTTGTTGGCGTCTTCTACTCCTGAACTTTTGCCAAGAAAAGCCTTTGGCAGGTTGCCTAATTAGACCAAGGTTGGTGATAAGGCTGAAGAATAGTGTTATGAATAATTTGTTTTGAATTAATTTGGACTACGCTGAGAATGAGTTAATTCTCAGCTGTTCTAATAAAGTCTGTTTGTTTTTGAACTGATTGCGTCTGATAATATCTACTTGGGCCTGGGTCACAACAGTATATGGTTGTTAAGTGAATCTGTTTTCCCCATTGACTTTACTTGTCAGGAGGACGTAAAAGGGGATCATATGACCCTGTTGGAACACTGCAACCATCATAAATACGAATCAGTTGCCAAATGTCTGAATTTTGATCATGAGACGACGGAGCAGCTGGAATGGTTATAAGTGTGAAAAATGGTCATAATCCACTTTTTTCAGTGCTGTTGTAACTAGGAACTTTGAAGTGAGCTGCTGTAAGTTGAGGACTACCTGTAGTTTGAGCATAGTGATTAACTCCAAACATTGCTTATTCAAGTCTGCCAGGGCAAATACATGCCTGAGGCTGAAATGAACTCTGACCTACTGTGTCTACTCTAGACAGTGTCTGTATTCTGGACATTCACCTTTGGAACCTGGCAAGCTATCTGGGAACAATAGGAGATTCACATCCGAACTTTAACTGGCTAATTGAAGTCTGTTCTTGTTGTTGAGGTGCCTTCTCAAAACGTTGGATTTCAACTCCCATGAACTCTAGTCCATATACTTTTTCCAAGTTGGTGATTAATGAACACAGCCTGCTTCTAAGTCTTACCTCCATTTTGTGTTAATCTAGAAAATTATTAAGGGTTTCCCACCACCCCTTTCTATCATAGTAAAACAAAGGAACAAAATCAAGGCACTGTAGGTTAGGGAAGAGTAATAGTCTATCCCAATGTTTCTCAACCTTGGTAACTTGGAAGTTTATTTTATTTTATTTATTTATTTTATTTATTTTATTAGATTTATAAATTGCCCTACTCCCGAGGGACTCAGGGCGGTGTACAGCCATAAATAAAACATATAAATACAAAAATTTAAAATAGAATAAAACTAATTAAACAATTTGGCTGACAATTTAAAACCCCAGTAATTTAAAACAAATTAAAATTGGCAATTAAAAGGGGAAATAGTCTTGAGTCTTGAGCGCGCGACGGAAGGTGCGCAGGTCCGGGATCCTCCGTATATCCGGGGGGAGTTCGTTCCAGATTGTAGGTGCTCCCACAGAGAAGGCTCTCCCCCTGGGGGCCACCAGTCGACATTGTTTGGCCGACGGCACCTGGAGGAGCCCCTCTCTATGGGAGCGTACAGACCGGTGGGAGGCTATTGGTGGTAGTAGGTGGTCCCGTAAATAACCAGGTCCTAAGCCATGGAGCGCTTTAAAGGTGATAACCAAAACCTTGAAGCGCACTCGGAAGACCACCGGGAGCCAGTGTAGCTCGCACAGGAGAGGTGTTACATGGGAGCGCCACGTCGCTCCCATAACCACCCGTGCGGCCGCACTCTGCGCCAGTTGGAGCCTCCGAGTGCTCCTCAAGGGGAGCCCTATGTAGAGAGCATTACAATAGTCCAGACGAGGTGGGTGACGAGGACGTGAGTGACTGTGTGTAAAGAGTCCCGATCTAGAAAGGGACGCAACTGGCGAATCAGGCGAACCTGATGAAAAATCCTCCCGGTCACGGCCGTCAAGTGCTCTTCTAAAGACAGCCGTGAATCCAGGAGGACACCCAAGTTGCGAGCCCTTTCCGTGGGGGCCAGTGATTCACCCCCAATAGTCAGCGATGGCACCAGCTGACTATATCGGGACGACAGAAACCACAGCCACTCGGTCTTGGATGGGTTGAGCCTGAGCCTGTTCTTCCCATCCAGGTCCGTACGGCCTCCAGGCACCAGGACATCACCTCAAGGGCATTGTTGGTCTGGGGTTGAGATGTACAGCTGGGTGTCATCAGCGTACTGGTGGTACTCCACCCCCAAAACCACGGATGCTCTCACCCAGCGGCTTTACATAAATGTTGAACAGAAGGGGTGAGAGGACCGATCCCTGTGGCACCCCACATATAAGGGGCCTCGGGGTCGACCTCTGCCCCCCTGTCAACACAGACTGCAACCGGTCGGAGAGGAAGGAGGAGAGCCACCATAGTACAGTGCCTCCCACCCCCAACTCTACCAACTGGTGCAGCATGATACCATGGTTGATGGTATCAAAAGCCGCTGAGAGATCTAACAGGACCAGGACAGAGGAGTACCCCCTGTCCCGAGCCCTCCAGAGATCATCAACCAATGCGACCAATGCCATTTCAGTGCTGTACCCAGGCCTGAAGCCCAACTGGAACGGATCCAAATATGTTGTTTCCTCCAGGTGCTGGGGAAGCTGTCGCGCAACCACACTCTCAACAACCTTCGCTACAAAGTGAAGGTTGGAGCTGGATGATAATTAGCCAATACTGCCAGGTCCAGGGAAGGCTTCTTGAGGAGAGGTCTCACCACCACCTCTTTCAAGGCGGCAGGAAAGACACTCTCACCCAATGAAGCCCTTATAATCCCCTGGAGCCAGCCTCATGTCACCTCCCGGGAAGCCAGCACTAACCAGGAGGGGCACAGGTCCAACAAACATGTGGTCGTGTTCAGTCTACACAGAATCCTGTCCATGTCCTCAGGGGTCACAGGATCAAATTCATCCCAGATAACATTCTCAGGACCTGCCTCCATCATCCCTGCTGGATCTACCCAGTCGGAGCCCAAATCTTCCTGAATCTGAGTGATTTTATCATGCAGATACTGAACAAAATCCTCAGCTCTTCCCTCCAAAGGGTCCTTCCTGCGCTTCCTGGTGGAGCAGGGAGCGGGATACCCTAAACAGGGCGGCCGGGCGGTTATCTGATGATGCAATAAGAGCAGTGAAATGAGCACATTTTGCTGCTTTTATCGCCACTAGGTAATTCTTAATGTGAGATCTTACTAGTGTCCGGTCAGATTCAGCATGACTGGCCCTCCAACTACTCTCTATTCAGCATGACTGGCCCTCCAACTACTCTCTATCCCAGGCGGCCACTAGGTCTCCAGTCGAGGTGTGAGCCAGAACCTCAGGAATTGGCCCAAGCTCCATCTGGAATCTATCAGGTTCCATCAGGCACCTGGGGTGGTACCATCTTGTCGGTTTCACCTCCCTGTGGCGGGGTACAGCGGTTCGAAGGTCAAGGCGAAGGAGAGAGAGATACGACCATGACATGGACTTCAACTGGCAGAGGAATTCTGGGAGTTGAAGCCCACACAACTTCAAGTTGCCAAGGTTGAAAAACATTATTCTATCTCAGGGTTGTCAAACTCAAGGCCCACGGGCCGGATCTGGCCCATGGAGTGCTTAGATCTGGCCTGTGAGGCTGCCCTGGAAACAGTGAAGGACCAGCCCATGGTGCCTCTGCCAGCAGAAATGGAGTTTAGGAGGGCCACATATGGTGGCCTTTTTCGCTGATGGAGGGCTGCAGGAGGCCATCACAGCCAGAAATGGAGCCCAGTGTGTGTGTGTGTGTGTGTGTGTGTGTGTGTGTGTGTAGGTCCCGAGTTCAATTTTCGCTGGCAGAGTGCTAGCAAAACAAACCACTAGCAAACTACCCTCAGCCCCTCCCAGGCTACCACAGGTGCCCCCAACAAGAGTGATGTTGAGCTGGTTATGCACACCATGGCCATGCCCACCTGGGCATGCCCACCCAGCCCCCTGACATCAAATACAACCCTGATGCGGCCCTCAATGAAATTGAGTTTGACACCCCGATCTATCATATGTCTTTGGTGTTAATCTGGCTGTGTTTTGCTAATATTATGACTCATTGTTCTACTTCCAACACCTATCAAACCATTACTGATCAATTCTCATTGATCACAAAAGGTTATTCATGGATAGTCATAAAATGTTCTGAAAGCATAATGCGATTATGCTTGAAAAGATAGATTTATAATGAAAATGGGGGAAAAATAAAGAGTAATGAACAGCAGCCTCCCCTTACTGTTCTTACTAAGAGTTTCTCAAAGGAACCACTGTGGTGCGGAAAGTTAATTCTTACTAGCAGCCTGTACTAATGAATTCAATCAAGAATCCACAAGATTCTTTGAGGAGTCTGTAGCTCATATGCCTTGTATGAAGGAGATCCTAGGTGGAATGCCTGGGATTTCCAGGTATAGCAGAAAAATCACACCTGATAACTGGCGATGAATCAATCTAAAACAATAATAGCTAGATGGTCTTATGATATAATAGAGAGTAAGGCTTATTTCTATGTTCCTGACAGCAGAATTTTGTTTCTAAAAGTGTTGATCCCATTAGCTTTGCAAGGATCGTATGTCAAGCACAAGGAAGACAAATCTGGCTTCATGCCTGTTCCCCAAATATGTCATGGCGATAGACATTATGTTTACTCACAGGCACCAAACCCTCTTTGATCAGTGTTCCTATTTATTTAGTTTTGATTCGGTTTAGCTACTAACTGTTGCCACTTTGTCTGGCGGGAAAGTCTTACTTTCTTTTTCTAGTTAATTCTGAGAAGGTTTTCTTTTTAAATTTTAAAAAGTCATAACAGGGAACAATTTGTCTTGCCTTTGAAAACTGGTGTAAATGAATAATATACAGCATTGTGCCCAGAAATAGACATCCTATTTGGGTATCTTTCACTAATGATGAAAGAATAGGATAATAAGAAAACCCAACAGTATTCTGGTGCACTAACAGGGGTAAGCAAAGATTATTCCAGTCTAAATTATCTAATCATATGGAGAAATATACTAATTTGTTTTAAATTTTCTGGCATATCGGGAATAAATGTTCTCTCTCTCCCTCCCTGCTCTTCCCCCCTCTCTCTCCCTCTCTCCCTCTCTCCCTCTCTCTATAAACTTTACTATATAACTATATATATTTGAACTTTAATTGATTAATAATTCAGAGAAGATGATGATGATGATAGCAATTTCAGAGTTAAAATGAAAATATGTTTGTTCAACTGGGACTTGTCCTTTTGGCTTATTTTTTTTTTTTAATAAATAGATAACAGCTGAGCTAAAAGCCCAAGAGCAGAAAAAGCATCCAGTAGAGCTCTGTTCTTGGTCCTGGAGAAGAATTAAGGTGCTCTCACAAATTAGTGGCTGGACATCTGCAAAGACAAGTGAGTAACTTGGACATTCTGAAAGAAATAACTTTTAGGCATAAAGACATCAGATTCGCTCTCCAGAAGTGCTGGATTACAATTCCCAGGATGTTCAACTGGTCATGTTGACTGGGGTTTATAATAATCAGATTATAGGTTGGGAAAGCTAGAGAAGCCTCTTGAATAAATAGCATAGAAGCAGAAATTGTCAGAAGGTTAGAGAAAAGCCAGGGATAGGTGGCATCTATCCCTGACTTTTTTTTTTAAAGGTTCCTTTAATTGTCACTTGATAATGCATGTCCTGATAATGCTGGAAAAACCTGTGATGAAATTCTGCAGATGAAGCTGATATAATGGCTCAGGAAAAAGCTACTTTTATGGGCAATAGGCTATAGCTTATTCTATCCTTAGCTAGAAAATCACAGTCCATATGAAAATATATTTTGGGGGGTGGATAAGTTGAAACTTTGTCAATTCCCAGATACTCCTATTTCATAAACATCCTTGCGATTAGAATTGTGTTTGAATGCCATCTGCAAAGCTGGTACAGCTATACGGGAAGCTGCAAGGAGATTTTTTTAAAAAATAAACTTTTTCTTTTTTTCTTTATGGCCGTGTAGATTTTTGTTTTATTTGCCTGAGGAACGTAAGAGCTCTTGCAAGGAAACCCAAACAGGGCTAGCAAATATGGGCTGTGAAAAACAGGATAACCACTAAGGCGTCAAAGGATTTGATGAATTTTTTTTTTTGGCTGTGCTCAAACTGTATATTTGATTTGGTGTGTGACATTTGGGGGATGGGTGCTTAATTGGGAGGTCAGATTATATTGTCTAACTTTTTCATTATTGTGAGCTAAGGGAGGCTCAGCCAATCTCATAGTACACATGTTGTACATGTTTATTGTACTCTGACAATAAAGGTTTGAATATGAATTTGTGAGTCTCTGAACAGTCTGGGGTTTTTTGTTTTTTTTTTTGCTTTGATAAAAATACCAATTAAGAAAATCTTCGCCGCAATCTCTGAGACCTGCTCTTGGCTTCTCCAAGCAAACTGAACAGAGTTACACGGCAGCTACTTTCCTTCACTCTATTTTTAGCATTTGGTAATGTGCCTTCGAGTACGAAAGCTCTGTTGCAATCTCTTGTTGTTTGCTATCGAGAGACACATTCTTTGCAGTAAGAGTCTTACCTACTTTGAAAGTCGTGTAAGCCAACGAAGAGGTTGGTGTTTTGTTTCTAAACGGGCATTTTAGGACTTAGGAGAGCTTGAGGGAGCACTCCTGGTGTCTTGCTCATATGAGAAATACTAGTGCTAATTACTGGAGCTGAAATAGTTAACGGAATAAAAATTGCTGGGAAGTTGTTGTTTGCTATAATATTGGACCCCTACAGAATGCTGGCCTTTATTTTTGTTTTTGTCAACACAGCTAAAAAAACAGTGGCAGGATGAGACAAAAACCGCTCCTTGTCCTTGCGTGGAAAAGGGCTTGCTTATTTTTCATTTGTTACCAACAAAATGGAGGGTCATGAGATTCGTATGAGAAAAAGGGAGATCTCTTTGGGAATATCTGAAACAGATCCTGCTGTTCACAGAAGGAACTGGCCAAGAGGCATCAGCATACTAGATCCCTCCTCCCCCTCCTGAATTCCTCAAAATAACAGGATTGGTTGGCTGAATGTTGAAATAAACAAAACAAGCAAAATGTTGGGGTTCTAAAGTCTTTTGAATCATCAAATCTTTCTTCTGAAAGAGACAGATCAATTTCTTATTTAAGTTTTAATAATTTTCATTCCTATCTTTCTTGTTTTGCAGGAAGGCAGTTTTTATTTCCATGATTTTTTTAAAAAAAATCTCAATAATAAGAATAATTCTACAGTAGAACCAATGATTCCACAGTAGAACCAAAGAGGAATGCGGTGGCTCAGTGGCTAAGATGCTGACCTTGTCGATCGAAAGGTCGGCAGTTCAGCAGTTCGAATCCCTAGTGTTGCATAATGGGGTGACCTCCCGTTACTTGTCCCAGCTTCTGCCAACCGAGAAGTTTGAAAGCACATAAAAAATGCAAGTAGAAAAATAGGGACCACCTTGGTGGGAAGGTAACAGCGTTCCGTGTGCCTTTGGCATTTAGTCATGCTGGCCACATGAACATGGAGACGTCTTTGGACAGCGCTGGCTCTTCGGCTTTGAAATGGAGATGAGCACTGCCCCCTAGATTGGGAACGACTAGCACATAAGTGCAAGGGGAACCTTTACCTTTTACCTTTTAGAACCAATTATGCTAAGAATGATGGGTTCTTATTCAGGATATTGGGAGAGATATTATAAGTTCTTTTGGTGTGTTCTTCTTTTCTTCAATTCAGGAAAGACAAGGAGTATGGTTATTTTCTGCCACTGAATGATGTGTCATGAATTATACCCCCATAAATTGGTAGGTCCAAGATTTGAAAGTAGATAGGGACAGAGAAAAGGTTATGATTAATTTTAATTGAACTAAAATTAGGACCAACCAGTTACATGAGCTATTATGTATTTACTACTAATATATAGTAATGCATTTATGAATATTGAATCATTTTCTCTTGGCATTAAAAATCCAAATTATAGAGGAACTATGAAAATTACATTCAGGCCTTTGGGAAATTGCATCTGCTCCTGGAAACCTATTTTCTCTACAAGATGAGAATCCCTCATACGTTCGTCAGTAGGATAGAGAAGTGTGCCATTGTAGAATTATGGCTTTCTTGGTTAAAGTTCTGCTAGCCAAGATGAGGATTGGACTATTAGCTTCTACAAGCAGCTGGATTTGTTTCACCTGTTTTATAGAAAGACTCTAGGGCAGAGGTCTTCAAACTTGGCAGGCTTAAGACTTGTGGGCTTCAACTCGCAGAATTCTCCAGCCAGCATAGCTGGCTGGAGAATTCTGCGAGTTGAAGCCCACAAGTCTTAAGCCTGCCAAGTTTGAAGACCTCTGCTCTAGGATTTAATGTAACAGCTTCAACAAACTTTCCCCAATGAGATCCATTTTAGATATAGTTTCCAGTATTCTGAACCAGCATAGCCTTGCATTCACAATTTATCTAGAACAGTGTTTGGGAAGGTTGGCTTTGAAGGTTGCACTGGGCTAAACCAGAAATATCTCAACAGGTTATTGTCTACATTCATTATGAACAAAGTGCTTTGAGTGTGCAGAGTTAGTGGGTATTTATGGAAGAATGTGCTTCCTTATTTGTACTAGGGTGCCCCACTGTTACTTTCTCTTCATGGAAAGTCCAGTTATTTTCCTGAAAAGCTTCTTCATTATTCGCTTTTAAGTACTTATCTACTGCTAATGATAGCTTGGCAGTTTTCTATCACTGGAAAAAAGTGATACGCAGAACTTAAAAAGATATAGTGATTTCCATAACATTTCCCTATGATTCTTTATACAGGTTGATATAGTTTTAGAAAACATCAGTACGAATTTAGTAGAAACAGAAGTCTTTTTTAGTCTGCCAGCTGAGATCAAAATGTGCTAGCTTTTGATAGCAAACCTTATCCTTTTTTTGTGTGTGTGATTCTTTATATTGAACTTTGACGGAGTAACGTTCAGTTAGAATAGACTTCAACTAGAGGATTTTCCTTTGATGACTCTTTACAAAGAAAACTACCTTTTAAAGCTGAACACAGTCATTCTAATAATTAAAATCCAAACTGATAATTACGTTAAGCTTCTGATAAATTCCTGAAGGACTCCAACTGGTTCCAAAGTTGAATGTGTGCCTAAAAAGTGTGTGGTTTTGTTTTGTTTTTTTGCTAAGGGACTTGTATCTGGCTCTTAGTTTACCAGTTCTTATTATTCAACAGCTCTGTGATCCTACTTATCTACACTGCTTAATGCTTTCACATTCCTTGCTTATTTTTCTAAAGAAGTTAAGATTCTTTTTAACTCTTTGCTAAATTAGGGATGTCTGAAGTTTGATGTTTTTGCCCATTCTTGCCGTTAGAGATTACTTAAACGAGAGGATTCATTTTCAGCATTGTTCCGTGGATTAAATAATCCTGCATCAGTCCATTTCTATAGGGTTCCTTTAATTGCTGGGTAAGTGCCTTTTCTTATGTATGAGCTGTTATTAAGAGTTGATGAATGTATGCTAAGAATAGTGTAGCTAACTTAGGAAATAATGGGAATGGTGTGGAGTTTAAATGAAAAATGAATGGTTGTCATTTTAATGTGGGTAAAGCTTTTCTAAAATTGACTCTTAGATTGGAAGCCAAGCCCATGGTCTGTATGAGGAAAGTCCAGACTTCAATACCTGTGTCTCTAACTGTTAGGGGAGGACCTCAGTCACCATTCTTAACAACCTTTGTCCCCTTTAAGTCTCCTAAATTGAGCCTCTGCTGACTGATGCTTTCAATTGTTTTGATTGTGTTTTCAAAATTAGAAATTCACGTCACATTAAAGAAAACATGGAGTCGCAGCATTATGTAGCAGACTGTCTAGAGTATCTTTAGGTTGTTTTGTAAATGTGTGAAACAAGCCTTTTAAAACGTCCAAATCTTCTAGAATTTTCCTATCGTTTTCAGTAAGAGATTGTTGTGGGGAAAGGAGAGCATTACAATAAGTTTCACTTGCTGTAAAGAAGGAAGATAAACAAATAAAACGTCATAAGTCTCTTGTGTTAATCTGGAATAGAAAAAGTTAACCCAAACAGCAAGTAACTCAGAAAGCGATAAATACTATTTGTTAGAAAGAAGGTTAAGTGTATAAGAGAATAATTCCATCTGGTTCTTTATTTTCTTGTGAGATATATAAAAGGTAAAGGTAAAGGTTCCCCTCACACATATGTGCTAGTTGTTCCCAACTCTAGGGGGTGGTGCTCATCTCCATTTCAAAGCCAAAGAACCAGCACTGTCTAAAGACATCTCCATGATCATGTGACTGGCATGACTAAATGCCAAAGGCACACGGAACACTGTTACGTTCCCACCAAAGGTGGTCCCTATTTTTCTATTTGCATTTTTTATGTGCTTTCGAACTGCTAGGTTGGTAGAAGCTGGGACAAGTAACCGGAGCTCACCCCATTATGCGGCACTAGGGATTCGAACCATTGAACTGCCGACCTTTCGATCGACAAGGTCAGCATCTTAGCCACTGAGCCACCACATCCTTTGTGAGACATATACGTGTAGGCAATTTAAGGTAGCAAAATTCTGGGTTCTTGTACTTTTTCAGCATGCGGGAAAGCAAGATTCATATATCACTGGTCACAGATCTCTGTGTTATAATTTCCCTAAGAGGCACTAAAGTTCTGAGAAAGGAGGAGACTTAAGATGGAGAGAAATCCATTGTTGTTATCAACTATGTTTGTGGCCATGTGTTATTTTTCTTTTGAAGAGAATTGAAGTGACTCCGTTGTGAAATTTCTAAATCCAGATCTAGTTCAAAAGTATAATATTTGAAGTATCAGAATGTTGAAAGTAGTCTCACAACATAAGCTTTCTCCTTTGGGGGGCGTGTGTAAGACATCAGAACACAGATTTTCAAATGGTAGAACTTGCATTGTGAAGGTGCTGCTTTCATCTTCCTGCCTCTTTACTCCTTTCTGTTGATGTCATTGTATTGGTGTATCTCCCGGTGCTATTTCTCTCCCCTACTACCAAATGTCACCAGCTAGCAGGAAAGAATAAATATGAGATGGGGGTAGAGCTTGAGAACAAGTGAGCTCTGACAGATGGGCAGATTAATCAACTTAGTCATCAATCAAAACTCACTCCAGGTTTTCCACATATGGATCAAAAAGTAGTCCACAAACAGCTGCCAGGTGTTATGAGGGATCACAGACCAAAATGAGAGGATTGCTTCCTCCGCTCTGCTCTTTTAATTGGGTCATTTCCTTTTCCTGCCTCCATTCCCAGGCTGGGAAAGGAAGTACTGTAAATTTCATCTGTGGGATTGGAGAGTTAATAGCTTTGAAGAAGCCCAGTTCCCTATTTTTACCTGTTGTCTATGTATAAATAACCTGGCTAACAACTAATAGCTGCAGGAAGGTGGGTTGCATGGCACATTTAACAATTATTATCAGTAGGGGGATAAGTCCTCTTTCTAATGCATAACTCTAAATTGAGGATTGGCTTGAAGACCTGGACTTTATGGCAAAAGCTGGTTTGAAAGATTCAGACTGTCCCACTACTCAAATTAGGTTGGCCAGGGACACAATGCCCAAGGCCCAGAATGATTGCAAGTAGGATCCCATTCCTTATGATCCCATCCCTGTAAGTCACCTGGCTCCTCTAGGAGAAGAGCAAGGAGAGCTGAGGGTGGAGTTATATGTGCCATCAGTTTAGAGCAGTGATGGCGAACCCTTTTAGGGATCGAGTGCCCAAACTGCAACCCCAAACCCATTTATTTATCACAAAGTCTCAACATGGCAATTTAACCGAAATAATGAGGTTTTGTGAGGAATTTCAATCCCTCTTTCACAACTTGACTTCTCTCTGGTGGCACTGGATTTCTTTAACAGCACAACTCAAGAATGATGGTAGTGCAGTGCAGTAGCCTCTGGAGGAC
The DNA here is from genome assembly GCA_030761175.1 of Masticophis lateralis. NCBI lineage: Eukaryota > Metazoa > Chordata > Lepidosauria > Squamata > Colubridae > Masticophis > Masticophis lateralis. The sequence goes on from JAUDYJ010000006.1 coordinate 22,567,471, forward strand.
CATCACATCTTCCTTCCTTCCTTCCTTTCTTTCTTCCTTCCTTCCTTCCTTCCTTCCTTCCTTCTTTCCTTCCTTCCTTCCTTCCTTCCTTCCTTCCTTCCTTCCTCCCTCCCTCCCTCCCTCCCTCCCTCCCTCGCTTCCTTCCCCCTCCTCTGATTTCACCTTCCTTCCTTTAATTCAGGGGTGAAATGCTCCCAGTTCGGACTGGATCGCCTGATCCGGTAGCAATGGAGGCAGGTGGTTCGGAGAACCGGTAGCAAAAATCCCTCCCCACCCTCATGCCCAGCTGAGCAGCGCAATCATCAGAGGATTTTAATTTTATTTTTAAAAGCAATTTTTCTACAACCTCTTCAGTCAAAAAAAGTGCTTTTAAACGTAAAAAAAAAGCCTCTGCAGATCAGGCAAGTCAGCTGGGATCATCAGAGGCTTTTTTTAAAAAAAGAAAAGCCTCTGTCAATCAGGCAAGTCAGCTGGGATTGTCAGAGGCTTTTAAAAGCATTTTTAAACAACTTCTTTAGTCAGAGGTTGTAGAAAAAATGGTTTTAAAAGTTAAAAAAAAAAGTTGGCCATGTCCACTCAATCATATTACCTCCCCAAGCCACGCCCCCAGAACCTGTAGTAACAAATTTTACATTTCAGCACTGGTAAGCAATAATATCTGTCCCTAAAATAGTAGAGAAGAAACAGACTTAGGTTTCATGTTTTTCAATGTCTGGTACATAGGCCAACATAGCTTTAAATGAACAGAACTATCCTCTTCTTTTCTGCAAAACAGAATGTGCTTGAGACAGATATTGGGGGAATTTCTTGCCTTTTTTGATTGGGAATATGGATGGAAAAGATATATTATTCCATTACAATCCACCCACACCTCCCAGGCTTCAAGTTCATTATTAACATTGAACTATACCCTCTACAAAGTTTAGTCCTTTCAACTAAAATTACCTCTTTTTTTGCCATAACATTTATTTTCATCTATTTTGTACCAATATTACCTTTCATTTTCAGCTCTAATTTTGACCAAATTCCATTTTCCCTTCTATTCTATATTAAACCCCTTCCCATTATCATCTAATTTTTATATCCATCATCAAATTAATTATGTGGTGTTACAGTTATTTAATTCTTATATTAATAATAAACCCACTTATTTTATAACATAATTTCCTTAACTAATACAATCCAATATTTTAATATAAATCAATTGATTTTATTTATTTATTTATTTATTTATTTATTTATTTATTTATTTATTTATTTATTTATCTATTTATTTATTCAAATTTATATACCACCCTACTCCCAGACAGGACTCAGGGCGGTGAACAGCCAAAACAAGATACAATAATATAAAAGTTAAAAATCATTTAAAACAAATTAAACAATTTGGCTCGAACAATTTAAAATCCAATTGTATAAAATTTAAGACCCAATATGAAAGGAGGTTAAGCCAGACCAGCTTGTTCAAATAAAAACGTTTTTAAGGCATGGCGAAAAGTACGCAGGTCCTGTAGCCTCCTTATCTCAGGGGGGAGCTCATTCCAGACGGTAGGTGCCCCCACAGAGAAGGCTCTCCACCTGGGGGCCGCCAGTCGACACTGTTTGACCGACGGCACCCTGAGGAGACCCTCTCTATGGGAGTGGACTGGTCAGTGAGAGGCTGTTTGTGGCAGAAGGCGGTCCCGAAGATACCCTGGTCCTAAGCCATATATAGATATCTTTTTCATTTATATATGAACCAGAAGGAAAAAAACAGTTGAATTTAAAAATATTCTAACTATTATCCTCTAATCATATAGCTTTCCCCCTGTATTATTCCAAATCAACACTTAATCGTTTGTACACACACCACAGTAAATCATTAAAAACATTTCAATTATTATTCCAATTATTTTTCAATTCATTTTCACCATCATATGATTTAAAATTATTTCTTACTCCAATTCAGTACAGAGCCTGGATAGCTCTGCAGACTAAGCACCCTAATTAATATCTAGCTGTCTGCAATTACTTCATGTTCGAATCTCACCAGGCTCAAGGTTGACTCAGCCTTCCATCCTTTCTAAGGTGGGTAAATTGAGGACCCAGTTTGTGGGGGCAATAAGCTGACTTTGTATAAATATACAAAAGTATGAAGGTTATTGCTTAACGCATTGTAAGCCACCCTGAGTCTTCAGAGAAGGGCGGCATATAAATCAAAATTTTTAAAAAAATCATATTTCAATTCTTGTCATATACATCATATTCCTCTTCCATTTCTTTCCTTTTTTCCCTTTCCCTTTTTATTTTTACCTTTTTCTTTCCCCTTTTTTCCTTTTGTGCCTTAAAATCCCGATCTCTCCTGTTTTGCCCTATATTTCCCGTTGTTCCCCCTCTCTTTTCTCTTTTTTTGTTTCACCACTGTTTATCCCACTATTTACCCCTGTATTATCATTTTGTATTTCAAAGTCCTGAATTCTTCTATTTTGCTCTATATTTCCTGTTATTTTCCACCCTTTCTCTCTCTTTTTTTATCTTTTCACTGTAAATCCCAGTGTAATCATTTAAGTTCTTTATATTCTTTCTGAATTGAAGCCAGGTGAGTGACAGCCAACCCATGGTTGAAACAACAATAAGGAAAAAAAAATTAACTTTAAGACCCTAGCAATAAAATAGCAGCTAATGAGCATGGGGGGAAGAAAAGAAGATTTTGAAGAGTAATCTTAAAGGGATAAAACCCAAAGGAAAATTGACTTTTGAACAAAATTATTTGGAAATAATTTGGAAAATTTTAAATAACTAGAGAAATTGCCCCAAGATTGGTTAAAGGATCAGAAAAAAATAAATAGATTCTTTTTTTCCCCCTTTCTTTTTCAAATTTCAAGAAAAACAAAAGAGAATGGACAATAAGCCCTATAACAGAAGTGTTGTATAAATAAAAGAAAAAAAGAAGTGAGAAGAGCTGCTTAAATTCAGACTGGACTATAAAACTGATTTGATATTTTTAAAGCTAAAAAGAAAAAGAGAAGCTAAGTAAGATTGTTAATGTAGATTGAAACAAAATGGATATTTGTTAGACAATCAGAAATTGTGGATTGCAGAGAGACAAGGAAATGAAGATGGAGAAGCAAGACATAGAGGCTGAAAATAAAGAAGATAAAGACAATGTGATTAAATATGAAGAAGTAATTGAACATGTAGATAGTAATAATAAAAAGGAGGTTTTTAGAGATTATATTGGGATTAACAATGAAAAAAATAAAGAGGATGGAAAGAGACAAATAAGAAGGGAGGATGGAACAGAAAGAATCACCTGTTCCATTCACCATTCCTGCTCAATGCTTAGTCTGGTTGCCCCAACTTCGTGACAGCCGCAATGGCTACTGTCCCCCGCTGCCAAGTCATAGAGAGTTTCCTCTGACCTTTGAGGAACTCTTGGTCTTCCGAGGTGCCTCTCCTTCTTCCCTGTCCCTACAGGATTGTTCTGGTCCGAAGACCCCTCGGCAGCAGTTTGTCAGTCTGGGTTTTCGTGGAACTCATCAGAGCCCACTAATTTCCTAACTGTCTCACTGCGACGCTTCCGGTCGAATCCTGGTTCCCCTTGCACATATATGCTAGTCATTCCTGACTCTAGGGGGCAGTGCTCATCTCTGTTTCAAAGCCAAAGAGCCAGTGTTGTCCAAAGACATCTCTGTGGTCATGTGGCTGGTATGATTAAATGCCAAAGGAACACGGAATGCTGTTACCTTCCCACCAAAGGTGGTCCCTATTTTTCTACTTGCATTTTTTACCTGCTTTCGAACTGCTAGGTTGGCAGAAGCTGGGACAAGTAATAGGAGCTCACCCCATTACGCAGCATAGGGATTCGAACCGCTGAACTGCCGATCTTTTGATCAACAAGCTCACTGTTTTAGCCACTGAGCCACCACGTCCCCCTGTATAAACACTAGTGGATATAATATAAGTTATTATGCCCTGACATCACATTAATGTCAGGATGCAAATATGAGTATAAGAATGCTATACTTGTTTCAAAATTCTATTACAATTCTATCCTATTAACTTTAAAAATAAATGCTCTTCCTTTTTCAATGCAGGTTGATCCAGAAATCAAGGAAGGATCTTTATGGTCTCTCAAGACATTCACCAGCATCAAAATCTTTGACATCAGCTTATTCTTCTACTGATCCAGAATCACACTAGCCATGGGAAAATCTAAGAAGAAAGATGAGGCTGTCTTTCTGAGGAAGAAGGTCACACTTCTCAGGGCCTTTTCACTTCTCATTGGGAGCATGGTGGGCAGTGGCATATTCATCTCTCCCAAGGGGGTCCTGAAAAACTCTGGCAATGTGGGCCTCTCCTTAATCGTTTGGTTTGCCTGTGGAATTCTCTCTATGTTTGGTGCGTGGTGAGTTTCTTTTGTCTTCAGCTTTCAGGGGATCAGAAGAACTGTTGGTGCAATGTCATTGACTCTTACTGAATTGATAGCTGCTACTGTCATATCTAGGTACGGGTGGTGTGGTGGCCTAGAGGTAGAGCTCTTGCCTCACAATCAGGAGGCTGTGAGTTTGATCCTAGGTAGAGGCTGATATTTCTCTCTCTGGGCACAATGAGAATATATCTGCTGGGGAAAAAAACCCTCCGCCTTGGCGACAGGAAGGGCAGCCGTCCAGTAAACACTCAGCTCCACTCAGTTGCCCAGACTTCACTCCGCAAGGGATTATGGGGTCATTAAAAGAATATGATTGTCATATCTAGCTTGGTGGTTCTGAGTGCTAGCAGAGAGTCTGTCTAAAGTTAATTTCCCCCAAAAGAGAGGCAGCAAATAATAATAATAATAATAATAATAATAATAATAATAATAATAATAATAATAATAATAATAATTCACCAATGTGAAACTTTTCCTGGTGTTTGCCTTCATATGCATCAAGTTCTTCCTGAGAACATAGGCTGTCATAATGTCCTCACATAGTATAAGTGTGGATCCAAGCAACTGACAGATGGAAATTCTGTCAATGTGCAGTTGACAGAATTAGTATGACAGAATTTAGTATGACACCCTGTGTTCCCATAACTACTGGGACTACCATCGCTTGTTTGTGCCATAATCTTCTAATTTCATTTTTCAGATCTTGTTATTTTATGATCTTCTCCAATTATTTGTCTTCTATTCTACTATCTCTAATATTGCCACATCAGTTATCCACACTTTCTTTCTTTCATCTGCAGTTATATATGGTATCTTATGAACCAAGAAATGTACTTGGAAATCTCACAATATTTTAATCTGCTCATTATGGTTTGTCACACAGCCAGATGTTTAGGCTGGATCTGGCATTCTTTATCCACCGATCAAGTCCATCCCAAGGAGCTGGGATAGGCATATGTTATTGTTAAAGTTACTGTTGCAGGATGTGAGCTGTTCCAAGTAAAACTGCCTTTTGCAATTGACTGATGGTGATTTTGTCAATGCCTACAGTGTTCAAATGGTACTCCAGATGTTTTGGGATTGTTACTGATTTCATTGTACTGATTTCATTGCTTCCTTTTATTTTGAATATAGATGGCTATTTTCCCTTCACCTATCTGATGTTTAGCCTTTCTGACACCATTCCTCCAATCCTAGCTTATCTCCATGTGTGTTTCCTGGTGCTCTATCCACATTTCTCTTTCCATCTTCTATAAATGCCAAAGTTAGTTTTCAGATTTTTGCTAGGCGTTTCATATACCTACATGGGCTTCTCTTCCTGTCTTTTAAATGTGCTTCTCATTGAAGTTGTTTGCATTTGTGTTTTTTTTTTAAATCTCCAATTCTTTTGAGCTCCTTTTCTCAGAAACTGTCTTTTTTTTAAAGTCCCAAGTATACATTCAAGTATATTCAGTTTTATTTTCCCTTAACATTAGGAATTCCAGCATTACATGGTCAAGAATTGTAGCATTATGTTACAGAGCTCCCCCTTCTTTCACTTCCTTGATTAAACCTCTTCTATTGGTTAGTTAAGGGACATGGTGGCTCAGTGGCTAAGATGCTGAGCTTGTTGACCAAAAGGTGGGCAGTTCAGTGAACTGAACTGAATCCCTAGTGCTGAGTAACGAGGTGGAGCTCCTGTTATGTGTCCCAGCTTCTGCCAACCTAGCAGTTCGAAAGCAGGTAAAAAATGCAAGTAGAAAAATAGGGACCACCTTTGGTGGGAAAGTAATAGCATTCCATGCGCCTTTGGCATTTAGTCATGCCGGCCACATGACCACGGAGACGTCTTCAGACAGTGCTGGCTCTTCGGCTTTGAAACGGAGATGAGCACTGCCATCTAGAGTCGTGAACGACTAGCACATATGTGCGAGGGGAACCTTTACCTTTATCTTATTGGTTAGTTATATCAAGCATAACTAATTCTCTTGTGTTTTTCTGTAGTCTGAAGGTAAAAGTTGTCAGGAAGAAAACTCAGGAATTTCCTGAAATAACTATGCTTGGCAGCATTTGTCTCCCATCCAATGTCTCTCATTCATGCCTCTCAGAAAGATCTACAATGTACTCCCACAAAGCATGACTGCATTTTCTCCTTGGTTGGTTGGACAATAGCAGATACCTACAAACAAAAGTGTTTTTATTATTTTTTAACTTACTATTTTATTTTCATTTTTAAAAAATTTTACTTGATATGCATTATTTGTATTTTATTAACTTTGCTTATTATTTTGTCGCATTCCTGGTTTCCCTGGATTTTTGAGCAGGAAATACCGTAATCTCCCTTTCAATTGTTTCTCTACCTTTTGATCAAACTGTATAATTGCTATATTCCAATCATGCGATTCACCCCACTGGTCTGTAATGTAGTTGTAATATAATTGCTCTGGAAGATCAAAAGCAGCAAGATTTTCTCTTAACACTGCATCAAGGAGTATTGAATTAAAATGGCTAGATGCCCAAGTTTTGCTGTTGAAAACAACGAGGAGAAATCAGTAAGTGCAAGGAAATTCCAAGATTTGCAGAAATTAAAAAACAAGTTGGGGGAAGAACAAGTCACCATATTCCCCCCCCCCCCGCTTTAATATGTCCAACATTATCAGGATGAAAAATGTGTATGTGGGGGGATACGCTAGTGAGAGGTGAAGATTCTTTGTACAGAAAGCCTGGCACCATTTTGAAAACAAACATGATGTACTCCAATTCAGTGGGGTTCTAGCATTTACCCAGCTTCTCTAAATGTCATATCCGTGTTTTATTTCTGATGAGTTTCCATGGCATAAACATAGGGCTAGAAGCTTAGCTGGGAATAAGTAGGCTTGAATGTAAGAATCAATTTTGCTCACACAAAACTAAATTGATTTCAAAAACCTCCAGCTCATTGTTTTGCCCAATGGTGTTTGGTCTTGATTGACATTATCAAACAGAGAACTTCTGGCAGCATCCAATCTGGGTCGGTCACTGAGACCAGAGGTTTAGTCTTCCAAGCTTTCAGATTCATGCTGGAGCCCATCCTAGGGAACTTCTCTCTACCGGAATTTACATATGACCCATTCTGGTAGAGAGAAGTTCCTTGAGGATCCCAAAAATCTGAAAGCTTGGAAGACTAAATCTTTGGTCCTGGTGACTGACCCAGATTAGATCCTGCAACATTATCCTGGGACACATATATTTGCCTTCTTTTGTGAGATACCTTTTTCATCACTTGATATTTTAAAATTTGAAGCACTAGGAACTTATATATGTCGCTCTTCCAATGCTTCATGGAGAAAATCTATGAGGTTGCTGGGAATTGAAAATGATTTGATGGCACATAATCAATCATTCATGATAACTTCATGATAATGAAATGTCTGCAAGTGAGCAACCAAGCTCAGAGAGCACCAAGATAGCTCTTCCTTCCCACCGCAAATAGAAAAATTTGGGCCCACCCTGCATGTGACATGGTTCTGTGCAGTAGTGGTTTTCACTTAACTTCCCTACTGGTTTGGAACTGTGAGTGCGTGTTTACGTGCAGCACTTCTGAGCATGCGTAGAACCTTCTGCGCATGCGCAGAACGTCCATGATGACATCCGGGGAGGTGGGCGAAGCCTCCCGCCAGCGCTACCAGTTTATCCAAACCAGGCTGAACTGGTAGAAATCCACCATTGGCTCTATGGAACTGGTACCATCACTTCATTCATTTTAGCTCTCATTCCCACCTAATTTGCTATGGGGTGTACCCATCCCTTACAGGGGAAGGAAAGCATAAGTATTACAGACTGGGAATGATGATCCTTCTTTAGTAAAGGGGTGCATTTCCCCAGAGCTGCATGTGGGGTAAAGCTTAAGCCAGTAAAATTTAAGCATATGGGAATGTCTTTCTTTCTCTGAAACTCCTCTCTATACCTGGTAGGACCACAGAATGTATTTAACCATGAAATGATTGTTTTGAATGTATTCTGTCTCTCCCTTCATAGGAGTTTAGTCCAGAGTGCATAATATATAGGGGACTCCTATAATTTAGGCTAGGAAAGCCCTAATTTTCTCTTTTCCTGGGACAGCACTTTAGAATGACCAAACCTTTCCAATATAAAGTCTTCAGGAGTTGTTAAAATTGTAATTAAATCATTCCAGGTGCGTTGAGTTATGCAGAACTGGGCACGCGAATTACCAAGTCCGGAGGCCATTACATTTATATCTTGGAAACTTTAGGTCCTCTGCCTGGATTCCTGTTTCTATGGGCTGAATACTTTGCTATAAGGTAAACTTTTCCATCATAAAAGCAGTTCCCCAACCTTTCTGGCTCTGTGGGAGAGCAGAGGGGGTGGTTTTGCGTGTGCACACACCACTTGCACAAATGTAGCTTTGCGCCTGCCCACTGCTTGCATGGCTTGGATCCCAACAGGCTGCAATGATAGTGTGCTTGCACGATAGTGAACAAGAAATGCTCTGAATCATTGATTATTGAGTATAACTAATGCTCAAACACAAATGGAATAATCTGTAGACTCGGATACAGAAATAAAAGATGATCTAGGCAAATCGTCTAGATGAGGCAAGAACAACCTTTTATAATTAGCGAAAGAATAGAATGTCTTGCCTTTATTTTGTCCTGAATCAGCTTTTTAAAAAAGTTTTTAAATTAGTTTACATTATAACCAGTGGTGGGTTTCAAATTTTTTACTACCGGTTCTGTGGGCGTGGCTTGGTGGGCATGGCATGGCTTGGTGGTTGTGGCTTGGTGGGAGTGAGTGGCATGGGAAAGATACTGTAAAATCTCCATTCCCACCCCACTCCAGGGGAAGAATACTGTAAAATCTCCATTCCCTCCCGATTAGCTGGGACTCAGGAGGCAGAGAATAGATGGGGGTGGGGCTAGTCAGAATTTTTACTACCGGTTCTCTGAACTACTCAAAGTTTCCACTATCGGTTCTCCAGAACTGGTCAGAATCTGCTGAAACTCACCTCTGGTTATAACTAAGGTTATGTTATAACATACAAAGAAAATACAAATGCAAATAGTCAGTTGTCCCATTGGGAAAATACTGGGCAGGAGCATCCACAAAGGATAGCCGCAAAAGTGAAGTGGTGGTCATGACCCTGTGAGCAAAGGCTTGGGGCTTCAAATGTGCAGTTGCTTGCACCATCTTGTCTTTTTTACCCCACCCACCCCATACGCCGACATCCCTAATACTAGGTGCAGAATATTTGTACTGTGTCCTAAACCAGGGGTGTCAAACTCAATTTCATTGAGGGCCACATCAATGATGTGTTTGACCTTGAGAGGCAGGGGGGAGCGTGGCTGGGGTGGGTATGCCTAGCTTGATGTCAATTGTTTAGGACATCCCTGCCCTAAACAATTATTAACATTGTGTTGGGGGTGCCTGTGGTGGCCTGAGTGCTCTGCCAGCAAAATCAGGCTCCTGAACTCTGTTTTAAGCTGCAACAGCCTCCTGCAACCTGGGCCAGGAGGCTTGTCTCTGGCGGAGGCACCACAGGCCAGTCCTTTGCTGTTTCCAGGGCAATCCTGCGGGCCAGATCTAAGCACCCCTCAGATCCAGCCCCTGGGCCTTGAGTTTGACACAGTGGTGGGTTGCCCCTGGTTTGGACTGGTTCTATAGAACTGGTAGTAATACTGGAGGGAGGCTCCGCCCACTGACCCTGACATCATCAGAACACTTCTGCGCATGCACAGAAGAGTGTGTGGCCCCATTGCGAACCAGTAGTAAAGGTGAGTAGAACTCACCCCTGGTTTGACACCCCTGCCCTAAAGAATTATTAAAATTAAACATGATTAACTCAGATATGATTTCTGGACAGCCAATCAATACAAAAATAAATGTTTTATTTATGAGAGAATATTTGGTTTTGAAATTACTTGATAGATGGGGTACAATTATATCTGATTGCTTCAAAACAACAACGATTGAGAGTAAATAATTGAGGGAAGCTGAATTTTGCAGATTCATTCTCAGTTGTTGCTGCTGTTTCTTCCACTTTCTCCTTTTTATCACCTTCCTTCTCCTGTTTATCGTCATCTCTGTCAGCTGCACTAGGATGTTGCACTATGTGCTGTAACATCTTCAAGTCTCCTCAAAGAATATAATTTTTCTTTAGACCAGCCAACAGCGCCGTTGTTGCCTTAGCATTTGGACGCTACATATTGGAACCATTTTTTGCACCTTGTTCGGCTCCACTCCTGGCTGTGAAGCTTGTTGCTCTTCTGGGTTACTGTAAGTCCCAATGGAAATCTTGGCCTTTTTATTTCCCTAGCAGTAGTGAGTCATGCTGATTTTGTGTACTTAACTCATGCAGATCAAGTACTTTCCCTTTCTTGCCACTCTAGATATTGTCCTCATCTTAAATTCTTGGAGTGTCAGCTGGAGTGCCCGACTTCAGACCATCTTATCTATCATCAAGTTGGCAGCACTCGCTCTCATTATTGTCCCAGGCATGATGCTTTTAGCTCAAGGTATTTCACATTGTTATTCTTTTTCTCTATTAATCAACACAATGATAAAAACACATGGAATACTTCAGAGGATTGAAGGCTTTGAACCAGTGGTGAAATCCAATTTTTTTTTACTACTGGTTCTGTGGGCATGGCTTGGTGGGCATGGCAGGGGAAGGATACTGCAAAATCTCCATTCCCTCCCCATTCCTGGGGGAAGGATACTGCAAAATCTCCATTCCCTCCCCACTCCTGGGGGAAGGATACTGTAAAATCTCCATTCCCAGTCCACTCTGGATCCAGCCAGAGGTGGTGTTTGCCAGTTCTCTGAACTACTCAAAATTTCTGCTACCGGTTTTCCAGAACCTATCAGAACCTGCTGGATTTCACCCCTGCTTTGAATACAACATATAAAATTTGACAGAAAAGAAGAAGAAGAAGAGGAGTATTTTCAGGAACAGACTAAAAAGTTCTCCATAAGAAAGCCAATCATTATAATTTATAATATGACTTACTCAACAAATGGTGGTTAAAACATGGCTTATTGTGATGTTAACCCAATCTAGTTGTTGTTATAAATCATTCAATGCTTGGCAATGGCTTGTGAGATCTCAAGGAGGGGGAGTGTCTTCTTATCTCCTGCAACAAAATCCTTTTTAGACAAGATGGTTGTTTTGAATCTGGGCCTGTCTTATGCAAATCATGTTATACCACCAAGTTACATACATACACACACATATATATACAATAAAACCTGACTTTGGCACTAATCTATCCATCATCAGGATGCCTATTTCTGCTATGATGCCTTTGCTTTGCAATTTTACTCTTTTCTTTAGGCTGTACAGAAAATTTCCAGGATGCCTTCAATACCCAAGCACTTGTTTTGGACAAATTACCTTTAGCCTTTTATGCAGGGATGTTCGCCTACTCTGGATGGTATGCATTCTTAATGTATATTTCTGAAACCTTCTGGTGATTTGTCACTGTTACTGAAACAGTCCTTTCTGTCTCTTGCTCTGCCCTTAATGCAGGTTTCAAACTAGTTTTGTACGAGAAGAACTGGTGAAGCCAGAACGGTGAGTTGGAAAAATGAAACTTCATTCTGACTTAGACCAGTCTTTTCCAATCTGGCCCTCTCCAGATGACTGAACTCCTCTGTTCATAGGAAATGCTGGAGTTGCGTTTGGAAGGCACCAGGTTGTTGGAGAAGCCTGGGCTAGAGTAACAGGCCGAACAAGATACATTTTTGTGGTATAGTACTTTCAGAAGAAAACAGTGGGGAGGCAGAAATTATGGAGTTCACTGCCTGAACTAAAATGTAATATTTTAATTTTGCAGTCAAATATCAGAGCTAATGCTTTTGCCCTCACTGTCTAGAAAACTGACAAGCCACATGAGTTCCCTATTGCGTAGATCAGGGGTGTCAAACTTGATTACATTGAGGGCAGCATCAGGATTGTGCTTGACGACAGGGTGAGTGTGGTGGCCGTGGCCGTGGTGGGCGTGGCCAGCTCGACATCACTTGTGTCATGGGTATCTGTGGTGGCCAAGTGCTAAGGCAGGACTTTTAGATTTAGATTTTAGATTTTATTCAATTTCTATACCGCCCTTCTCCTGAAGGACTCAGGGTGGTGCACAGCCAACAATAAAACAAGTCCAAATACAAAATTTAAAAAACATTTTAAAAAAATGTATTAAACAATTGGCCTAATCATTAAAAATAAACCCCAGTTAAAAATCATGTCTAGGCCAGCCCCGCTTGTTGGAATAATAGCGTCTTGAGGGCACGGCGAAAGGTGCGTAGGTCAGGGATCCTCTGTATCTCCGGGGGCAGTTCGTTCCAGAGGACAGGTGCACCCACAGAGAAGGGTCTCCCACTGGGGGCCGCCAGTCAACACTATTTGACCAACGGCACCCTGAGGAGTGGGACGGCACCCTCTCTGTGGGAACGTATTGGCCGGTAGGAGGCTATTGGCAGCAGAAGGTGGTCTCATAAGTACCCGGGTCCTAAGCCATGGAGCGCTTTAAAGATGGTCACCAACACCTTGAATCACACCCAGAAGACCACCGGGAGCCAGTGCAGCTCGTGCAGGAAGGGTGTTACATGGGTGCGCTGAGTCGCTCCCATAATCGCCTGCACAGCCGCATTCTGGACCAGTTGGAGCCTCCGAGTGTTCTTCCAGGGGAGCCCCACGTAGAGAGCATTACAGTAGTCCAGACTTCCCTGAGACCCTCCCTCACTCTCATTATATCCTTCCTTCCTTCCTTCCTTCCTTCCTTCCTTCCTTCCTTCCTTCCTTCCTTCCTTCCTTCTTCTTTTTCCTTCCCTCCTCATTCTCCTTTCTTCTTCCTTCCCCTCTTTCCTTATTTTTCCCTCCTTGCTCTCTCTGCATCTTTCCTTCTTTTTCTTTGTCTTTCCTCTTTCCTTTCTCCTTTCCTGTTCCTTCTTGGAAGTTCAAATGCAAAAGAGAAAACATTTCTTCTTTTGCTTTATTTTGCTTTTAGTTTGTTTTGCTAGCCCTCTGCCAGTGAAAATGGGGCTCGGGGGGGGGGGCTTGTGTGGTCCTCCTGAGCTCCATTTTCACTGGCAGAGACAATGGCAGCCACAGGCCAGTCCTTTGCTGTTTCCTGGATGACCCCAAGGGCCAGATCTAAGCTTTGACACCTCTGTAGATAAAGAACAAAATGCCCATTTTTCCTTCCAGCTTTATAAAAACCATTGGACCAAGGGACCATTGGCATATATATATTATTTTACAAGATGAACGCTAAAACTTTAACAAAGTGGATTTAAGGATATCTCAGGGGGATGAAGAAGTTCTTCATGTGTCCTTCCAAGTCCACCCTAAGATTCTGGACTATTTATTTATTTATTTATTTAAAACATTTATATAGCCATCTATCTTATAACCAACTCTGAGCAGCTTCCAATCAAAGGTTAAAACTCCATTACACTAAAAACTAAAAACTAAACCCATTAAAAACAAAAACCTGGAGTCAAGTCAGATTTTGAAGTACAGTTATCTCAACTCAGGGATGAAATCTATTTACCTTCCCAACCGGTTTGGAAGTGCACATGCGTGTGGACTCTCTGCACATGTGTGAACCTTTCTGCGCATGCGTAGAGGGTAAAAAACAGGTTAGTTCCTGGTTAAAACCAGGAACTAATGACGACTGGGTGGGTACCTCCACCACTACTGGTTCTCTGAACCACTGGCTGCCATCACTACCGGTTCGACTGAACCGGTCTGAACCGGAAGCATTTCACCCCTGCCTCAACTTATTCCAGTGCTTGGTGGAAAAGCCAGGCCTTCAAAGCTTTATGGAAGGCTAGGAGAGTAGAAGCCTGTTGAATTTAAGAGGGAAGACTGTTCTGTAGGGCAGGGGCTGCCATGGAAAAGGCAGAGTTCTTAGATCGTGTCAAATAGCAATATTTAGGAGAAGGGATTAGAAGCATGCCCACCCTATCTGACTTGGTTGGGTGGGTAGATGTCCTTAGGGAAAGGCAGTCATATAGATAACGCAGCGCTGTGGCATAATAGACAAGTCATTATTTCAAACACACATGCAATATACTGTGGTTAAAATTGATTTCCTAAGAGTCCTTCGCAAATTATGTATGTCCGCTCAGAGATAAACCCTATTAAGCTGAAAGGAGAGGCTTCCTTCTTTGTGCATGCAATGCGCAATGAATTGCAGGGCCCGTCTGAGTTCATGCTTGAAAAATAATGAAAAGAAGAGAGTAATTAAAGATATATAAGACAGCTGCACGTTGCCAAGCACTCCACACCATGGGTATGGTGCAAATGCCTGAATGAATTCTAGGAGCTAGAAAAGGATTCCACACAGGTAAGGACAAGAAACAATGGATGGAAACTAATCAAGGGGAGAAGCAACCTGGAATTAAGGTTCACCACCACTGCATTAGGACACTTCTCGCTATTAGAACTGCTAGGGGTGGGACTGAATGAAGCAGCTTTGCCAAGGTGCTTTGCCCTAACTTTTGCTCAAGCACAGCTCTATAAAACTTTGCTGTGCTACAACTGTAGTATTTCTGTGAAAAGGAGAATAGATAAATCAGTGAGCAAACAATGCGAAATAGAGATCTTTACTCTCAAAACTTGTGAAAAGGTACAATCTCCTTCGAGTCATGCTTGTTTTCTGGACAAGTCCAGATTCCTGAGCTCTGCGTAATTGTCATTAATTTTAATTCTCATCCAGATATTAACTTTGGCTCCCTCTAGAGGCTTTATGTTATATTTAAAACACTGATTTCTGCAACCTCTTTAGCCAATGCATGGACATGAAGAGAAATTGTTTCAAGAAATGTTTCTCGATTATAAAATTGTGTATCCTTGAAAGGCAGTTAATAGCAGCGAATGACAGCAGTGATATACATTCAAAAAAGGAAAATTTAATGAATTTTCATTAGTGACAATTTATATATTCATAATTAATAACGATGATATATAATAATAATAAACGTAATTTCATTTCATTTCTGAAATGGTATAGGGCTGTGATGGCGAACCTATGGCATGCATGCCAGAGGTGCTATGCAGAGCCCTCTCTGTGGGCACATGCGCTGTCACTAGCTGCTCTTCTGGTTTCCATGCGCACATGTGTGCCGCAGTGGTGAAATGTAAATTTTGCTACTACCGGTTCTGTGGGTGTGGCTTGGTGGTGGTGGTAATATGACTGAGTGGGCAACTTTTTTTTTTTTTTTTACTTTTAAAACCATTTTTCTACAACCTCTTCGGCTGAAGAGGTTGTAAAAAAAAATGCTTTTAAAGCCTCTGACGATCCCAGCTGACTTGCCTGATCGGCAGAGGCTTTTTCTTTTTTTTTAAGCCTCTGACAATCCTAGCTGACTTGCCTGATCAGCAGAGGCTTTTTTTCCTTTTAAAAACATTTTCTCTATAAACTCTTCGGCCGAAGAGGTTGTAGAAAAAATGCTTTGAAAAATAAAAAAAAAGCCTCTGATGATTGCATGGCTCAGCTGGGCAATGGGGGGGGGGGGGGCAGGGATTTTTGCTACTGGTTCTCCGAACCACCTGCCTCCATTGCTACCAGATCGGACAATCCAGTCTGAACCGGGAGCATTTCACTCCTGATGCGTCGGCCAGCTGGTCTTTGCAGGAGCCGGAGCGCCTAAAATGGCTGGAAAACGGCCCAGAAATTGGCCCAGAAAACAGCCTGAAAAACTGGCATGTGTGCACCGGCCAGCTGGTCTTCAGGCTTTTAATGCTCTGGTGCGTGTGCATGGTTTGGGCACCATGACTGGTATAGGGTCTCATGATTGAGCAGGGGATTGGATTAGAAGACCGCCAAGATCCCTTCCATCTCTATTATTGATTATTAATTAATTGATTATTTTAAAAGCTATCCTATTCATGTTCATCTGCTATTTAAATTTAGCTAGAATTATGTTGTACAACATGATTGTTGAAAATTATCCTAGGATGCCAAGTGGAGGACAGTTTGGCCTCAAATTATCAGTCATCTGGCCAAGAAGCCTAGAATATATATATAGGTGACACATTTCCAAAAGAACAATGACAAGGGAAAAAAATAATCCTGTCCTGTATTGGATATAAATGTTACCTATTTCTTCATTCCAGCCAATTGATCTTCTACTTCTTATCCTGATTCTACCTCCCTCTGAGACTGTTACCTGAAGCTTCCGTTGTTTAAATGCCTCTTGAGCTGAGTTCTGTTCTGAAGTTCTGTTTTACTTCATTCTTTGCTCCCAGGAGTAGAAGATAGTTTACTTGGCTTTAGTTCTCGCTCAGAGCTGAAGACGCTTCTTGGATGAGAAGTCCAGTTGCCCCTTGAAAAAGCACCTTTGGGATTGCCACTCTATGATTTTCATCTGCTAACTGCCCTCTCATGGAGGAACCAGTGCCTGGCATAAGATGACTAAACAATTTTGGTCATGCTTTGTCACCATTTGAAAATTGCACTTCCAACCTCTCTGGAGGGCATAAGGTCCAGGATAACTGAATTAAATCTTAATTGGGATGTGGGCTACGGAAGTACTCATAGATCTCTCTATTTCCTTTTCCTTTTTGTAGAAATATCCCTCTGGCTGTGATTGTGTCTGTGATCACGGTGATCGTGGGGTATATGCTCACCAATGTTTCCTATTACACAGTACTGACAGCAACAGATGTACTTGTCTCCCAGGCAGTGGCTGTGGTGAGTTGAAAGTCAAGGCTGTTTTTACAATCAGATTAAATGAACACGTACAAACACACACGAGCCCCTCGCTGCACCCCTTTCAACACAGACATTCCAGAGGGTTCAATTTGCAATTGATGAAAGAGAGGTTTGGCAATTAAGTGGCCATTAAGCACAGTTTCACCGAATAAGGCTCCCAAGAGTCTGTTTTGTCTCTGTAAAGCCTTGGAATAGCAAATAGCATGAATATTCACACAGGGTGGAGGCTCAGGTGGAGACAGTGCTGTTATCTCTTCTTTATAAAGATCTCAAGACATTTTTAATTTTCCATTATATATTATTATTTTTGTAGAACTGAAAATTCTGAAATGGGCTTTGGCATGCAGCCTGAGGAATTCTGCAAGTTGAAGTCCACAATCTTAAAGTTGCCAGATTTGAAAAACTACTAAGAGATAGAGATAAAAATAGAGAGATATAGAGATAGATCAATGCATGCACACATACATACAAACCAGTGGTGAAAGTCAATTTTTTTTACTACCAATTCTGTGGGCGTGGCTTGGTGGGCGTGGCAGGGGAAGGATACTGCAAAATTCCCATTCCCTCCCCACTCCTGGAGAAAGGATATTGCAAAATTTCCATTCCCATCCCACTCCAGTGGAAGGATACTGCAAAATCTCCATTCCCACCCCACTCCTGGGGGAAGGATATTGCAAAATTTCCATTTCCACCCCACTCCAGTGGAAGGAATACTGCAAAATCTCCATTCCCACCCCAATCCTGGGGGACGGATACTGCAAAATCCCCATTCCCTCCCCACTCTGGGGCCAGCCAGAGGTGGTATTCGCCGGTTCTCCGAACTACTCAAAATTTCCGCTACTGGTTCTCCAGAATCTATCAGAACCTGCTGAATTTCACCCCTGGTACAAACACATAATATTTCAAGATTACAGTATTTCCAAAGCTTTCTTAAAGACTGATGAAGCAAGCAGTAATAATATTAGAGACATAAGGAACAAGCAGGTATAAAACTAAAAATGAAATACTGTTGAGCTGATGCCCTAACATCTCTGAAGGCCTCCTGGTGGTTTTTGTTCGCGGCTGAGTTGATTCATGCAATGTTTCACATATGTGAATTACAACCATGCCTTTCTTCTCCCATCAGAGTTTTGCACAGAAAGCTTTCCAGAGCCTTATCTCTGTGATTCCAATCTTGGTTTCCCTGTCTTGTTTTGGAACCATGAATGGGGGAATTTTTACATTTTCAAGGTTGGTAGTTGGCTAATCTCTAATGTTTACCTTTATATCTCATGATACTGTTGGAAGAAATATCCATCTGGGTTCAGTTCCAAGTGGGGAGAAAGACCCTGGAACCATGGAAGCTGTTTGGAAAGATGGTTTAATGGTGGACAGGACCACATGGTTTGAGGTCCTGGGCAATTGAGCACATGTGTGTGTGTGTATGTGTGTGAGAGAGACATTTATACCCTCTCTTGGGCTTCGAACTTGCTTCCTGTTCCTGTGAAAGAAATGTATTCTGATTGGTTGTCAGACTCCCATGGGGCCATGCAGGGGTAACTTTGTAGGTTGTCTTGAGTCCTAGGCTTAGTTGAATGTTGCTAGTGGATGTAATAAAGGGGCTTTGGGCAATTCCTATTATGGCTTAATGGCTTTGTCCTGGTTTGGATCTTGAGTGAGGGCTAATCCTATCCCCCGGAACTGAAGGTCTTTTGTCTTGTAGATAAGATGGCACAGTCTTTTGTCTTGTAGATAAGCTGGCACCAAAATATCTGCTGGGACTGAGTTTCTGTGTCCCTTAAGATTTCTATTTTTCTTTTAGGGCAAACATTCTACCTTTTTAATGTTTTCCAGAATATTTCATTCTTCTAGGAGAGGGGTGGGTGCTAACTTTCTACAATACTATGACACATGTCACAGTGATCTTATTATGTCTTGTGGCAGACATGGATTAGGACCCGAAAGTCATAGAGGCAGGATAGGAACTGGTAATCAGGATATCACATTTGATACTGATACAGTTTCTCCCAACTGAAGGATGATGCCAAATTCAATTCAGACTCTAAGCATTTGAAACTGAATAACAAAATACAACAAAGACAGTTGTTTGTTTCAGAGGCACATTAAAGGGAAATTATCCAGAAATGATGGATTATAATGAATTTTGTATCCCTACATTTCCCTCTTGGGCCCTTGCTGTTAGCTGTTTCCTTTCCCTAATTAATTTCCAGGTCCTCATTTTCACTACACAGATGTGAATGCATGTGGAAGTCAATTGTGGAGAAAAAAGAGAAGTGGGAATTTCAGGGGAAAGACGAGAGGAGGAGGAATGAAAAATTTTCTCTTTCAAATGATCCATTCTAATGTGTTGGACCAAAGGAGGAGAAAATTGTGTTTTTCTCACAGATACTCCTTTTTTAGGTGTTGAACATTATGCTGAGCCTTGCCTTGCTTAACATAGACTGTTAAATAAATCACTGTTGGTCAAGTTCATACAAACTTAGATTAGAAGCAGCTGATAAGCCAAAATCAACCAACTTTTCAGAAGGAGGGGCAGATTTTTCCTGCTGTTTTGATTGTGCATATAACACCCTGAATGATCTCCTCTGAAATTAGTGAATGTCTTGGAAAATAGTAACCATTTAGATAAAAGAGGAATTGATCATTCTATAAATAGTTAATTAAATCAATACCAATAAAATAAAGCATATTTTATTTTAGTATCCTATGACATTCACTAAGTGTCGTACCTTATGATTTATGATGAATGTATTTTTATTATGACTATGGTCATGATTTATCACTTATAGTTTTTATGTACAATGAGATCTTATGCACCGAAGACAAATTCCTTGTGTGTCCAATCACACTTGGTCAATAAAGAATTCTATTCTATTCTATTCTATTCTATTCTATTCTATTCTATTCTATTCTATTCTATTCTATTCTATTCTATTCTATTCTATTCTATTCTATTCTATTCTATTCTATTCTATTCCATTCCATTCCATTCCATTCCATTCCATTCCACTCCACTCCACTCCACTCCACTATTTTGAAACAAGAGAAATGAGAACTTTGAGATACTCTGCTGACTGTTTTTGCATTTAGATTTTAAAAATATCATTGCCTGATTTCATTCAGAGCTATCATTTGAAGAATAGCATAAAATTACCTCTATGAAATGTGTTTCCAATCTATCAGGCTTCTGCTAGTGAAGTTTCTACATTCTTGAGCTCTTTTACAGCCATTTTTTTACTTCTAGGACATTGTTTGTGGCTTCCAGGGAGGGGCAGTGGCCTACCCTCTTCTCTATGATCCACATCCAACGCCATACCCCACTGCCAGCCGTCTTGCTAATGGTATGCTTCTTTGTCTATAGTGTCAGATTCATTTCTTACTTCAATGGCTCTGATGTGGAAATCCTGTGACAAGCATCTTGAGCTGACAATAATGCAAACAGCCTGTGCTATTGATAACCTGATCATAGTAATACCAATAGTTGTGAAAGTGTGTTGTTTTGCTTTTAAAATCATTATGATTGCCTATATTGATTACTGCTTATGATTTTGTGCCCTCAAGTCAGTGCTGACTCTTAGCAACTACATACTGTAGATAGATCTTCTCAGTGGTGGGATTCAGCCAGTTCGCACCACTTCGGGAGAACCGGTTGTTAACTTTCTGAGCAGTTTGGCAAACTGGTTTTTGGAAGAAATCGTTAGGGCAAAGAACCGGTTGTTAAATTACTTGAATCCCATCGCTGGATCTTCTCCAAGGTGATCTGTCCACCACTGGGCCATCAGCCTTTCTAAAGTTGAAATCAATTAATCAGTCCATCACTGCTATAGTTGAGTCAGTCATCCTCTTCTCTTTTCTTCTACCTTTCCCAATACTATTATTATTAAATTCTCTGAAACAACAAAAAAATTAGGTTAAATCGCCCAGATTGTGTGGTGAATTGTGGCATGTCTGCATACGTATCTTCTAGGGTAGTCTTCTATTTGTATCTGATAGCACTTAGAGATGTTGGACTACAACTCCCATTCACCAGTCAGATGTGTGTTCTTGTGGGGATTTTATGACTTGTAATTCAACACATCCAAATGGCATCTGATTTTGCAAGATTTATCTATGTGTAGATTTATCTCTGGGTGAATTTTCTACAATGCTTTTTTTCCCATGAAATGCCAGGTGCTATTCCTAAATGAAACAATCCATCTGCAAGATTTTACCTTCTAAGACTGATGGAACCAATTAATATGCTGGGGTATTGATCCTATGGTAAAATTTAAATCAGCTAAAACTCATTAACTGTTTAGCAGCTGACATTGGCAATTGATTTCTATTGATGTTTTATAAAATATTTCAGTGGATTTGTTCTTATTTAGTTTAAAACATTGTGCTTTGAAATTTCTTTCTGGTTTGGATTTGACCTATGAGCTATTGTCATTTCACATGCATGTCTGAAATGTAATCTCCTTTCACAAAGCAGCAACAATCTTGCATTCTTGAAACTGTTGGCAATACAAGTGCAAACCAGTGGTGGGATTCAAATAATTTAACAACCGATTCTCTGCCCTAATGACCCTCTGGGTAGACAGCGCTTGGTGGTCATGTGACCGTGTTGGCGTGGCCAACTCAATGTCACTCACTGTTACAATGTAATAAGGGTTAACCAGAGAGGCACTTTCTGTAAGAAGGGCAATAAAGATTAGGCTAGAAGCAACAGCAGAATGTTTCCTTCCTGCCTTCCTTACAGGATTAGCCCTGTAAAGTGGAAAAAAACAAAATAAGATTTCTTCCAACAACCGGTTCTCCGAACGGATTAGAAAGTTAACAACAGGTTCTCCTGAATAGGTGCGAACTGGCTGAATCCCACCACTGGTGCAAACACTATAAATAATCTTGAAAAACAACAACACACTTTTTATGCATTGTCCAAAGCAAATGAGCCAAAGTTAGCTTTGGATTTCTGCCTTCTTCCTATGAAAACTCTGATGGTTTAATTTATTATTATTTTTTTTCCATTTTATTTCTTCAAGTTCCCTTTGGTGACAGCCATGATTTTTGTAGGAGATCTTTTCCACTTGTTGAACTTCTTCAGCTTTTCCCGGTGGCTTTTCATAGGATTAGCCACCCTTGGGCTTATAGTTCATCGCTGCCGCCATCCTGATATATTAAGCCCATTCAAGGTAAGGTTTGATGGTTTGAAGTCTCTTAGGAATATAATGCTGTACTTTTTTTCATTAGCTCTGGAGAGGGGAATCAGGAGTTCTTCGATCTAATTCCTCTCAAATATAAATCAAATAGTAAAATGGCATTGTTATTATTAGCCGTGGTGGCACAGTGGTTAGAGTGCAGTACTGCAGGCTCTTTCTGCTGACTGTCAGCTGCCGGCAGTTCGAGTCTCACCAGCTCAAGGTTGACTCAGCCTTCCATCCTTTCAAAGTCTTGGTAAAATGAGGCCTCAGATTGTTGGGGGCGATAGGCTGACAATGAGAGCTGTAAAGCACTGGGAAGTGGTATATAAGTCTAAGTGCTATTGCTATTGCCATATACTTCAGTCCAGTGGTGAAATGTAAAATTTGTTACTACTGGTTCTGTGGGCATGGCTTGGTGTGGGGGTGGTAATATGACTGAATGGGCATGGCCAGCTTTTTTTTTTACTTTTAAAACCATTTTTTCTACAACCTCTTTGGCTGAAGAGGTTGTAAAAAAAATGCTTTTAAAGCCTCTAACAATCCCAGCTGACTTGCCTGATCAGCAGCTTTTTTCCCCTTTAAAAACATCTTTTCTATAACCTCTTCGGCTGAAGAGGTTGTAGAAAAAATGCTTTTAAAAGCCTCTGATGATCCCAGCTGAGCCACGTGATCATCAGAGGCTTTTTTTTTCTTTTAAAAGCATTTTTTTCAGCCAAAGAGGTTGTAGAAAAAATGCTTTTAAAAATTAAAAAAAAGCCTCTGATGATTGCATGGCTCAGCTGGGCAATGGGGGGGGGGGCAGGGAAAACCACCCATCTCCGAACCACTCACCTCCATCGCTACTGGATCGGACAATCTGGTCCGAACCGGGAGTATTTCACCCCTGCTTCAGTCACATCCATACAGCTTTCTTGGCAGAAGGGAGTGACCATTGCTTTTTTTACTGATTTGGTTTTGGATTTTATAGCTTCTGATTAAAAATGTATTAAAAAGCACATGTTTTTGTGAAGTGGCATAAGCATTGATAAACTGTAGTTCACAAAATCTTATGCCTTTTAAATATAATTTGTCTGTTGGATAAAGTGCTACCCGGTCTTTGATTTCTCCAAGGCAATTTGATTAAGAGTCCTACTGTCCTCATTCTTGCAGTAGATTATCCTCAGCTTTTCCCCTCCCCTTTGAACTTTACCATCAGAGAGATCCTACTAGAAATTTATACTCTCACTCAGGGGTGGTATTCACTTACTTTCCCTATCAGTACGCAAATTGAGCATCCCCGTCCACACATGCACCTGGCCTTCCGTGCAGGCACCAGCCTCAAAAATGTGCATAAACGGGATGGCATAGAGTTGGGGTGGGTGGACAGGTGGGTCCTTGATTTCCGCTACTGGTTTGGATGAACCGGTCGAACCGCCTGAATACCACCTCTGCTCTCATTGGAATCACACTCAGGTTCACAGAAGCTATTGAGCTCTGCTATTGTGTCAAGACAATAATTCCCTAGAACAGAGGTCTTCAAACTTGACAGCTTTAAGACTTGTGGACTTCAACTCCCAGAATTCTCCAGCTAGCTGGCTGGAGAATTCTGGGAGTTGAAGTCCACAAGTTTTAAAGCTGGCAAGTTTGAAGACTTCTGCCCTAGAAGGATCTGTCAACCCTCAGAGATACTCCAGACAAAAAAAAAATACCTAGGGTAGTAACAGTACCTTTATTACAATAGAATCGTGCAAGTCTGAAAATACATATCACCTTTACAGTTCAAGAAAATTATAGAGGCTCAATTGCCTTTTATTTGACCATTGCCTAGTGCAGGGGTGTCAAACTGGCGGGCCATGGTTCAGATGCGTCATGCATAGACCACGCCCACTCCAGCTCCATGAAGAAGGAAAACATCACGATACATCATGTGATGGCAACATGACACCGGGCTGACACCCGTGGCCTAGTTTGTTGTTGCTGCTGCTGTTTCTCAAGGACATTCCCACAGATCATTACAAGCTCCATCTATGATGGAAACTTTAATTACGATATGACAAAGACCACCTATGAAACATTTTTTACCTGATAACGTGCCTTTCTCTCTCTCCCTCCAGGTTCCTCTTTTCATTCCCATTTCCTTTACTGTCATCTGCCTTTTCACAGTGGGGATGTCTTTTTACTCAGACCCGGTTAATATCAGCATTGGATGTGCCATCGTTTTAAGTGGTCTTCCAGTTTACTATTTGCTCATCAAACAATCAATGCCAAATTGTTGCCGTAAAACTTTCTGTGAGTGGATCATTTTGGATTATGACGTCCTTAAAATCATAGCCTATGATACTGTAAGCTGAGGCAGAAGCAACATCCCCTGTTTAGCTTCAACTTCTGATATCTCTAGGAAGCTTGGCCAAATGGGTCAGGAATCAGGATGCTGGAGAAAGGGGCATCATTCTTTGACTCAGAGGTTTTTGCATGCACCTGTAGTGCCCTGTATTTGATCCCTAGGATATATAATATAGGGATCATTTATACAGCTCAAGCCAATAAGCAAGCATGAAATAGTTCACCTTGTATGCTTAACTTTGGATAGAACTTTTTAGGCTAATCCGTCTAAACAATAATACACATTTTTTTACATCATAATTGTATTGTAGTTATAAAACAATTATATTATTTAAAGACCAGCCGAGTCTAAGAACTGACTTCAATTGTGGTAATTCAGCTGCGATTTCCAGCTAACATGGCTACTATATTTCTGAGCATTTTGGAACCTGAAGTCTTGAGATCTGGAGTTGTCAAAGTTAGGACATAAAGAATACCCAGACCAACGCAAATAATATAATTATAGGTAGTTCTTGGACAGATCTGGTTCCTAAATTATGTTATTGGACTTCTTATTGTTCAAATGGAATTGCCTCCAAACATTCTGTCCACAATTTCACTTTTATTTATTCAGTTAAACTTATAGTTGCCCACTCCAAAATTCTTTTGAAAGAATTCAGGTTTGAGACAAAAAAGTTTTTCCCTGTAAACTTGAATCCAAACTTGAACATATATATGAGCCTTAACTATAGAAATGTTACACTTTAGAGTCTAACCTTACACCATAGCTATTTATCAATAAGGGCATGTCATTATATATTCCTCCAAAAGATGGAGAAGGTCTAGAAAACCAGTACAGCAGCCACCACTGTTCAATCAGCATAAGGGGGGCTATTCTTGCCTTTTTAATTTCATTTATAGTTCTTTTATGAATTTATTCATATTCTTCATCCTTTTCTTTCTGCAGGTTTTCTTACACTGAAGCTTCAGATCCTGTTGAAGGTAGTACAGCAGGAGATCAGGACATATTGACCAGGCCTTACTTTGAACTGCTGACTTTGGAGACCCTTCTGTACAAGCTTGTATTTCCTATCACAGCTTTGCATGGCTGCTTCCAGTTTTGAGTTCCAACACCATATGGAAAGTTCACCAGAGATCAAAGGCACAAAGAAGCTTGCCCTGATTCTTGCTTACTATTTGATTGTTTTTACAAATGTAGTCTATGCTACCCTTGGTATTATCCTCATCTGCAATGCAGATGCACTTAGGTGCAACCCATAAATTGGATGCAGTTGTATCTGCATACATATTCTATTTCTGTGTAAAGCTTGGGTAGAAACACATTCCTTGTAGATTTTGAAGTACCTTAAATTTGTTATAGTTATGGTATATTTTGATGAGCATTTCTGGGTAAAAGAGAACTTTGGATGCTTTTCAGTCTATGAAAAGCTTTACGGAAGACAGGTTTTTCAAAGATCTAAGTGCATTTGGTTGGATTCAAGGTATTTTTAAACATGACTGGTGTCATTACAGTGGGTTTTCTGAACATCAGGATGCTATGCTGAATCACCATTGACATTCCTTCTGTCTTTGATGGTATACGTTTGGAATATAGTTTTAACAGGGTTTTTCAACCACAGTGACACCCAAGTTACTGTTACTGGCACTTCAGCAAGCGTTAGTAACTAAGTGTTAGTAACTCAAGTGTTAATTTCAAACACTTCAGTGCCATCACATCAGTTGGGAGAAAACTATTGTTCCCTACCCATGCAAAGGAATAATGATCTTGACACAGTTGCAGTGATTAGGATCTAGTCTAACAACAACAACAACAACAATAATAATCATATATTTTAAGAAGATACTTGGTTGATACCTAGGATGCTGGCAGCAAACCGTATCAGCCATTAGCTCCAGTCAATGGTATTTGTGACACATTTTTAAATGTCCAGTTGACTGAGTTTCATGTTTAACAACAACAATAACAACAACAACGTGATTATGGATGAAACATGTAACAGTGATACCCATTGTCATTGAGGCATTTGCTACCATGTCCAAGAATTTTATAAAAAACATCAAGAAATTGCAGCTTCCTGGAATAACACCAGCAGAACTGCAAAAAACTGCGCTACTCGGAACATTGTACATCTTAAGAAGGTACTTGGTTGATACCTAGGATGCTGGCAGCAACCCATATCAGCCATCAGTGCCAGTCAATAATATATGAGATACATTTTGAAATGTTCAGTTGACTTTCATGTTTAATGAATAAAAAAATAAAATAAAATAAAATAAAATAATAATAATAATACAGCAAAAAACACTGGGAACATCAGGTTGAGAAAGTTTTAGAGAATGAGAAACTCAAGATCTTGTGGGACTTTAAGATTCAGACTGACAGGCACTTGGTCCACAACACACCTGACATAACAGTAGTTGAAAAGAAAGAAGTATAGTTCATTGACATTGAAATACCTGGTGATGCACGGATTGAAGATAAGCAGCAAGAAAAAAATCACAAAGTACTGGGACTTGCAAATTGAAGTTAAGTGACTGTGGAAAAAGAAATCGTGTGTTATCTTGATTGTAATTGGAGCCCTTGGAGCAATACCCAAAGTGCTACCCCACTATTTAGAAATTCTAAATTTACCGGACTTGAACATTTTGATTACAAAAAAACAAATTACTCGGAACAGCTTACATCCTCCAATGATACCTTGACAGTTCCTAGGTCCTTAGTTAGGACTCGAGCTGCTGAGCTATTAACCAGCCTCAAAGGCTGTGAATCTCACTAAAGATTAAATAATAATAATAATAATAATAATAATAATAATAATATATTAGCAGGGCCATGGTCTCATATGTGCTGCAGCATTTGCATAATATTTTGCTTAAAACAGCAAGATTCCATTCTTTTACTAACATGTTTTAAGACTGATGTGTCGGACTGAAATGCATGGCTTTGTAAAACAGAGGGTAGAGCATGTTGTAAATGTTTTGTATATTAAATTCTTTTCAGTCTATGTCTGTTTCAGATGTGTTCATTCATAAATACATACTATTTCTGCCTTAATCTGTATGTTTCTGAAAAAAAAGTAGAAAAATATACTCATTTTATATAAAGTATATAATACTTTATTTTGTCATAAAGTATACATTTTGCTGTAAACTATCCAAGTTTATTTATTTGGACTGAAAATTAGGGTGTAAGATTTGAAGAAGCACTAAATTGCTTCTTTGGTGTAAAAGTTAAGGTATTGATCTAAAAACCAGGAGAAGGTGAATCCTAGTCCCATTTTGGGCATGAATGATAACTGAGTGAGTCACTTTCTCTCTCTCTCTCTGTCCAGCCCACGTCACAAAGTTGTTGGGGGGAAAACAGGAGGAGAAGCTTTATGTATGTTTGCCCCCTTGAGTTATTTATTAAAAAAATAATAAAGTTAGGATTTAAAAAATCTAAAAGAAATTGGGAAGGATTTAATTTGGGAGGTTCTCACTATCAGGAAATTTCTTCTTAGTTCCACGTAGGATTTCTCTTCCACCCTTTCCTTCTTGTTTGGACCTCAGGTGCTTTGGAGAATAGCTTGTCCGCCTCATCCTTGTGACAACCAGTCAAGTACAGGAAGGTTGGTATCATATAACTTTTAATCCTTCTCTTTATTAGACTAAACATACTGAGTTCCCTTAATCTAAAGGTGCTTTTCCAAAAGGCAACTGGACTTTCATGGTTTTTTCCTTTGAAAACGTTCTGCTTTTCCTCTAAGAAGCTTCTTCAATTCTAACTATCAGTAGTTTTCTTAACTGTTCATTGTAGGTGTTGCCTCCAGACCCTCAAACATCTCTCTAGGATCTCAGCATCATTTTTATATCATGGTGACCTGAACTGGACATATTATTTCAAGTATTTTTCTCATTAGTGCAGTATAAAGCTGTATTATCATTTCACGTGATCTTGATGTTATCCCTCTTTAATGCAGGGCTCAACTCATAGCAGTTGGCTTCCACATGTGGAGAAATTAAAATGTTAAAGGACCTTACTTACATTTGTGTGTTTATGCTTTTAAATGCTTATTCTAGGAGAATTAAAATAGTTATGGTATTGTTACAATGGGGGCAGCATCTAGCTCAATTTGTTTGGTCTCAGAAGCAGAAAGTGGGGTTCGATTTGGTAGTAACTTGGATGGAGGAACTCTAGGGCACTCCATATCTATGTACATGGATACATGTATACTTTACATGGAAATAAAAAAAATATCTTAGTAGACAGTGCTAGCAAACCAACATTGCCAAGAGAACCCTATCGATGTGTCAATGTGATAACTAAATTGAGATCTTCTTTAAAGTGTTTCTTTTCATTGCAATTTAAACACCCTTTAATATACAGGTAGTCCCAGGGGTGAAATTCAGCAGGTTCTGACAGGTTCTGGAGAATAGGTAGCGGAAATTTTGAGTAGCTTGGAGAACCGGCAAATGCCACCTCTAGCTGGCCCCAGAGTGGGGTGGGAATGGAGATTTTGCAGTATCCTTCCCCCTGGAGTGGGGTGGGAATGGAGATTTTGCAGTATCTTCCCCCTGGAGTGGGGTGGGAATGGAGATTTTGCAGTATCTTTTCCCTGTCACGCCCACCAAGCCACGCCACCAAGCCATGCCCACAGAACCGATAGTAAAAAAAATTGAATTCCACCACTGGGTAGTCCTCAACTTACAACAGTTCACTTAATGACCCTTCAAAGTAACATGACTGAAAAAAATGACTTATGACCATTTTTCACACCTACAACCATTGTAGAATCGCTATGGTTACATCTCCAAAATTTAGATGCTTGGCAACATATATGTCAGTGTTCAGAGTAATGCACCCATTGAAAGCAGAACTCTGAGGCAGGCAGATTCCTCAAAGAACATGTTTATTGGATACATCATATTGACACAACCAGTGAAAACCAACTCTAAAAATTCCCGGGGTTTTCACCTAATTAAAAGAGTAGAAGTCCCCTCCACCCAGGTGTCACCGGTCACATTATCCAATGAATATGGATGGCAGGCTTCTCTCCTCCTTCAACAGCCACCTGTTAAAATGACCTTGGCTCTCACAGGAAAGCTTTTTGTTTTGACTGTTAGCTGGGCTATCTGCTTCCCCCACTCCCTTCCCCCTCTCAGGCTTCATAGCAATTATGAGGCAGCACAAGATGGCTTCGCTTCAGAGGTTCGCTTCAGAGTTGACCACATATTTATGATTGTTGCAGTGTCCCAGGGTCATGTGATTCCCTTTTACGGCCTTCTCACAAGCAAAGTCAATGGGGAAACAAGTTTCACTTAACAACCATGTGTTGTAATGTACCAACTGCAATGATTCACTTAACAACTGTAAGAACTTAACCATTGTGGCAAGAAAGGTCATAAAATGGGGCAAAACTCATTTAACAAATGTTTCACTTAGCAACATAAATATTGGGCTCAATTGTGGTCGTAAAATGAGGATTACCTGTATGTTATCCTAGGAGGATGCATTATCCTGTAGAAAATTAAACATAATTCACCAGTGCCAAAATATTCCTTTTTTTGGTTTCCTTAATCCAAGAAAAAAAATGCATACATTTTTGTACCTCCATTACAATGCTGTTAATCAATGCTTGGAGTTCCCATGTTCCAGGGGTGCTGGAATTCAGCAGGTTCTGACAGGTTCTGGAGAACCGGTAGTGGAAATTTTGAGTCATTTGGAGAACCGGCAAATACCACCTCTGGCTGGCCCCAGAGTGGGGTGGGAATGGAGATTTTGCAGTATTCTTCCCCTGCGATGCCCACAAAGCCACACCCACAGAACCAGTAGTAAAAAAATTTGAATTCCACTACTGCCATGTTCCAATGTCTAAACTAGAGAAAGAAACAGGATGTGATTTTAATTTATTGCCAAATCTACAGCATGTAAATCAGAGGTGGGTTTCAGCAGGTTCTGACCAGTTCTGGAGAACCAGTAGTGGAAATTTTGAGTAGTTCAGAGAACCGGTAGTAAAAATTCTGACTGGTGCCGCCCTCATCTATTCTCTGCCTCCCAAGTCCCAGCTGATCGGGAGGAAATGGGGATTTTGCAGTAACCTTCCCCTGCCATGCTCACAAAGCCATGCCAATCAAGCCATGCCTACCAAACCACACCCACAGAACCGGTAGTAAAATTTTTTGAAACCCACCAGTGATGTAAATGTAGTGTTGTGATGTGGTTAGCTTTATACTATGAAACGAAAGTTTAAGAATTGTAGAAGTTTAATTTTCAATAAAATAATATATCGAAGGTTCACCTACATGGCATCACACTTTTTAAAATGGAATATTTTTATATATTATTTTATCTAATGGATATAACTTAGAAAGCTATTTTAATAGAATGCATATTTCATTATTATAATATATGTTCTAATAAACACATTGTCATACATACATCTTATTGAAAAGTGCATTGCCAAATTATGCACAGTGCAAATGTCAAATTATAATTACGTTTGTGGGGCTCTGAGAATTATGGTGGGAATGCCTATTGAACCCATTTCTTCACAGTGCCTAGAATTAAAACAATTGTTCTGCAATACCATTCCCCTTCAAATTATTCCCAACACATTTAAAAGTAAACCTGCATTTTCCTCACACTTGTCCACACCATCTGCAGATCAAAAGTATGTTCAGATGGTGCCATGATCCATATGCTTGTAATTCTAGAACTAACCAAAGGCACATTTAATCAACCATTGATCATTCAATGCCGACCAATAGCTGAATACAGGGAATACCACTCAATCAAAGTTCTCTCTCTTTCAAAATTGCCAATTACTGAATTACTATCTTCATCCAACCCCACAAGATCTGCCAGCATTCTCTAAATTAAGAATTATCCATTAATTGATTAATTTGGCTTAGTTTGGTTTCTTCCAGGCAGGCAAGAGACTCTTAGCAGGTTACAATCTTAAAAAATAAAACACCAAAACATTCACAGTGCAAAACAAATCAAATCAAAATGAATGAAAAATAAACTGGCATAAGCACAATAACTTAAAAATGACAAAAACATGACCAAAAATACTGACACAACCAATAAATAGATGGTGACATTCTGAGTTCCACAACAGATCTGTTTTGAATAATTTCTGAGAAAACAGTTTCTGAAAAATAGGATCTTTCTGATATTGTTAATCTTCACATCAGGCAAAATTATTAATCTTGATTCTCCAGTTACTGAAGTCTACTGTGTATTAAAAAAACTTGCTTTCCGCACAAATCTCAGAGACCTGTCATGGCTAAGATTACCACACAGTAGTTGCTTTGTTGCAGACAACGAAGTAAGGTAACTTCCACATGCCTTTCTATAGAATGTAAGTGAAAAATATTTTTCTTTCAGGATAAAAATTGATTTCTTTTCTATCAATTTCAATAAATCTTATTTTAAAAAGGGAGTATAAATTGACATGCCTTTATTTTAACTCAAGGTTCCATTTCCTGAAAAGAAAAGCAACTGGCTCAGTCTATGTAATATGGACTTTGAGCATTTTGTATTTTAATTGCTTGCTATAATTTATTAATGCTTATATACAGTAACTGGTTTAAAGGTAAGAGATTTTATACAGAGAATTACACCTGATTATGGATACAAATCCAGTCCTTCTCTATCCATAGTTAAAACTATTGGCATCACCAGAATGGTTTTCAAATCAGCAATTGTGAAACAGAAACGTATCAGGAAATGCTGATGTTAATCATGCTAAAATACAAAATTATAATTATTTTTCTTTCTTCTAAATGAACAATCTTCTTCCTGAATGTGTGACCCTCTGAAGCTTGAGTTCAGCCTCCAGATTCAGGGTCCAAAACTTGCTGTAAACTGAACTTGATGGACGAGGAATACAGGAAAAATTACGTGTATTTAAATGTTTAATTCAAGTCAGGGTATATTTTGGTTCTGTGCTGGTCTCACATTTTAAAAACAAAAAACAAAAAGAGTTGTGCAGAATTTTACATCTGTTCACCTCCTTATTTTAAACAATAGTAGACAGGAAACAGGAACTGAGGCCATAACAGCTACATATCATATGTATGTATCAGGGGTGGGTTCTACTTACCTTTACTACCGGTTCACATCATGCCCGCATGTGCATGCTTGCTTAGCTTGTGCGCGCACGTGCTCTTCTCCGCATGCGCAGAAGCTTCTGTCCATGCACAGATCACTTCTGATGATGTCCAGGTCAGTGGGCGGAGCCTCCTGCCAGTTTTACTACCGGTTCTATAGAACCTGTCCGAACCCACCACTGGTATGTATACTACATACATATACATGAAGTTGGTATGAGGGAATCATACAGTGGTGGGATTCAACCAGTGTAACAACCGGTTTGCGTGGTGCGTTTGAAAACATCTCTAAAACCTACCTTCTACTGCAGCCCCGGTGAGTAAAACAGCTGAGGCATGGCAATCTGCTCTGTCGTGCTGATTAGCTGGGCTTCAAACAAAGGAAATATAGGGCAGTATAGGGCAGGGGCAGGCAGGCAGGCAGGCCCAGCTGATCGTCGGAGCGAACCAGTTTGCTCTTAGGTGATCGTTGGAGCTACCAGTTCGCCCGAACCGGTGTGAATGGGCTGAATCCCATCCCTCGAATCAGATCAACTTCATGTTCATTTCCAGCTTCATGTTCAGCTTTCTTCATGACTAAGAATATTGGCTCAGAGTGCTGGGAGTTGTAGTTGTAGTTCAATTTTGCAGAAAATCTCAGATCTTCCATTCCTGCTTTGGGTAATAAGCACCAAGTCTCTTATGACAGGAAGGAATAAAGACTGGATTTACTTAGTAAGCTAACTATAATGTCATTGGTTAGTTTGTGGCATAAGTGTTTTACACACTCAGACAGATTATGATTCAATATAACATACAAATGCAAACAATTGTTTATTTAAAGATCTATGATTCACTAGATTGGTATTGTGGAAACTCAATCAATATTGTGTGCAGTTGATTGTTTCAGCCTGTCTATGCATGTTCAAACTTATCTTCTAATTCATGACTCTTCCAGATATCCATCCATCCTTCCTCCCTCCCTCCCTCCCTCCCTTCTTTCCTCCCTCCCTTCTCAACTATTGTGGCTACCTCACTGTTTTTAGATTCAGTTGCAGCTATTTTTCAAAAAAAGTTTAAAACATTCTACCTCCTCCTCACATTCAATATACATACTCTCACATAAACACACACACTCCCTAGCCTAGCTGATAGAATTATGTCAAGACAATGCACCACAATTTGAGAATGCATTTGCTATTAATAGATAGTTAGATGTGGATCGCTTTGATTGAAACTGCAGTGGTTTACATCCACCGTTTTTTAGGTTGTGGTTGTTAGCTACACTGCACCACAAACCAACTAACCACCTTTTAGTCTAGCAGATTGTTGAAATTCAAGTTCTCTGTTATTCTAAAGTACAGTGTGTACAGAAAAAAAGCAGGCAAATGTTAAATGAGTTAAAGAACACAAGAGCCTACTCCACTAATTCTGGAAATAATTAAAATTTTGTGCCTAGGGTGTTTTCTGCCAGTATCCACAAAACTGTCCCCTCCCATTCTGGATTAATTTCCCAGCTCAGGAGGGAATAAAATAATAATGAATGTTCATAACATAAAGACCTTAAATGTTTTTTTTTTTAAAAAAAGCCTATCCTATTTGACTGTAATATCTGCATGTATCATAGTTTTCCATAGGTAGGTGCTAGTCTAAGAAAGACCTGGGAAGGGGTTAAGAGGTGGACTTTTACCTTGGAGCAGCTGACTTTTCAGTTAATTATCCCGCCCAGGAGATCATGCCAGAGGCCTGTTCTTTGTCCTCCCTGTTGAGTTAGGGAGCAGGAGCACAGGAAAAAGTCCAGACAGAAGTCAAGGCTTGGCAGATTTTTTTTTTTTTTTTTGGTATTTTTGTAAAATTTAGTCTCCGGGGGAAAAAAAGTGACATCGGGATTTTCATTACCTGCAATATGAAAGTTTTACTTCAGAATTAGGGTGGAAGTGACGTCTGCCATAAAATTTTGGGAATTAGAAACTTTGTAGTGAGGTTTTGTTTTGTTTCCTTCTTTTCATTTTGTAGCCTTTTCTGATCGTTTTAAAACCTTCCCTTCTGGCATGAATTTGATCCAGCCTTGCATTTTGTTGGGCTGGTTGTAAATTTAGGAATATGGTTTGATTGCTGCAAAATTCGTTCACATGAAAAAGAATGGATGTATGCTTTCTTTCTCTTGCTGTTTCTACGTGAATATTGTTGTTGGATTTATCTAGAGAATAATCAAAGACAAGAGAAGGAACTCCAAGAAAAAGTAAGTGAATAAATTGATTCTCTTGGGGTTTGTTTTTTGTTTTTTTTAAACTAGCAACTGTCCTCGGGCCTAGCAAAGGACAGCTGTATAGAGAAGATGAAATTGTAAACCCATTAATCGGGGAATATTACACTGTATGTTCACAAGAAAGCCTCAGGGCAAAGTTTAATGTGCTGCTTGTTGAAATCCTTCAAAAGTGTTTATTTGAAATATGCATTTCCAAGGAATTGGGGATAATAACAGAATAATGTATCCATTTAATTGGTAAAGCACCTTGAGCAAGATAGAGAACAAGAGAAAGGAACTGTATGTACACAAACATGTTTAAGTAAGATCAGTTACAAACCTAGTGGAGGAATGCATGCAACATGCTGGCTAGTGTGAGATAGTTTAACATATTGTGCGAATCCAGGGCATTTGTTCAGCTTGTGATTTATGATATTCAGCAGACTCAATAACCAAGTCAAGCATGTTACAATGTTCATAACAGGGAGAGGCCCATTGCAATAGAGAGGTAGATGCAGTTATGCAGTCATTGGTTTTGGTTCTTATATCCAAAAGGAAGTAATGCATGATCAAATCCCTGATTTGCTTCTGTATATGAATTTAGGAAAGTGTCCATTACTATAAACTATGGCTCACTCTAGCTGAATCTTATCCAAGCAGGTTTGATTTGAATACTGTGAAATTTCAGGCAGCTTAGTAGTATTTTCAACGCTACCCTAAATACTAATAAAATGGAGCCCTTTTGAAAGCAAGTGCTTTGTTTTACAACTTTTCTGTTCTCCTCAGATCCACCTCAGGTATAGATAATTTCCCTGATTGCATTGGTCAAATCTTTTGTTACTCTGAGAGGATCATATGACCCACCTGAGCCTGAATAGGATTGTTTTCAGGAGATCTGGAGAAGATGGAAGAGATCAGCCCTGCATAAGGAAAAGATATTTAACAATTTTTAATGTAAGACTAGCTAGATTCACAATCCATGTTGCAGTTAAATTTGGACTGGCACCAGGAAGATGGAGGTTCAAATGCACTTTCATTTCACCCATTGAAACTGACTCGGGGACTTTGGACCAATTGTACTCTCGGAGCCCAACCTACCTTAGAGAGGAGATGTTCTAGGGGAAGACTAGAATTCAAGCTCTTGAGGGAAGGCAGGATGGAAATCCAATGAATAATGAAATAAAAATGTGCTAAGCTAGGAACAAACCAGTGGTGGGTTTCCCCCAGTTCAGACTGGTTCTATAGAACCAGTAGTAAAACCGACGGGAGGCTCCGCCCACCAAGCCCAACATCATCACATGCGCGCGCAGCCCTATTGCAAACCAGTAGTAAAGGTAAGTAGAACCCACCCCTGGAAGAAACATAGTTGGTACATTTGCCATGAGATTTGGGATTTAAGTGGACATTATGCAATGACTGATGAAGTCACCAATGGATAGTGGTTCTGGGTAACCCAGTGTTGTTATTTTTCTTTTGTGAGTCATGATGGGAAGCC
The DNA here is from genome assembly GCA_030761175.1 of Masticophis lateralis. Classification (NCBI taxonomy): domain Eukaryota; kingdom Metazoa; phylum Chordata; class Lepidosauria; order Squamata; family Colubridae; genus Masticophis; species Masticophis lateralis. The sequence goes on from JAUDYJ010000006.1 coordinate 22,603,892, forward strand.
ATTCCTAGAGAAAGGAGGTTGACAACCAAGCACGGACTTTGCTTCTCTGTTCTTTCTCAGGTAACATTGCAAATCATAGAGTTAACAAGACAACTGGTAGAGAAACGGTTACCATTATTTATTCATCACATTACTACAAGGCTCATTTCACCTAAGTCAGGGGTATCAAACTCAAGGTCTGGGGATCAGATCCGGCCTCTGGCCCGTGGGGCTTAGAACTGGCCCGTGGGGCTGCCCTAGAAACAACAAAAGACTGGCCAACAGTGCCTCTGCCAGCAAAAATGGAGCTTGGGAGGGCCACCCTCCTGAGCTTTGCTTTCGCTGGCAGAGGGTTGCAGGAAGCCGTCGCAGCATCAGGCTGCCACAGATGCCTCCTACATGAATGATGTCGATCTGGCCACCACCCATCCTAGCCATGCCCATCCCAGCCCCCCGAGGTCAAACACAACCCTGATGCGGCCCTCAATGACATTGAGTGACACCCTTGACCTACGGGACACAGTTTACAGTAGAAACATGTAATATAAAAACATAAATAAGAACAAGTTAATTTTAAAGACTCTGTTGTTTCATCAAGCCGGTCTGACTTAAATCTTTAAATTTTTAAAAGGGTTTTTAGTAGGGGTTTTAAATTTTATGGCCAAATAGTTTAATTATTTTATTAGTTTTAATTTTCATATGTGATTGTTTTAATATGGCTGTAAACCGCCCTGAGTCCCATTCGGGAGAAGGGCGGTATATAAATGCAATAAAACCTAAACCTTAAAAAGTCAGTGTTAAGAAGTTAAGGATTTAGAAGTTAAAGGATTAAAACGTTAAAAAGGTTGAGAGAACCTCAGCATAGCACCAACCAAGCTTCCATATAATTTTTGATCCACATCCTAATTGGCAAAACCAGGTCTTAGCACTCTTTCTGAAGGCCAGAAGTGTGGGGCTCTGTCTCATTTCTGGGGGTAAGAGATGGGCAGGGCAGGGACAATGACAGAGAAGATTTTCACCTGGATCCCACCAGTTCAAATTCTTTGACTAATTGTATCCACAACATATCCTCCCTGCCTGACTGGGTGGGATGGGACAATGTAAAGACAATTCCTCAGATAATAGCAATAGCACTTAGACTTACATACCGCTTTACAGTGCTTTACACCCCTCTCTAAATGATTTACAGAGTCAATATAATTGCCCCCAACAATCTGGGTCCTCATTTTACCCACCTCAGAAGGATGGAAGGCTGAGTCAACCTTGAGCCTGGTCAGGTTCAAATTGCCAAATTTCAGGCAGCCAGCAGTCAGCAGAAGTTCCCTGTAGTACTGCATTCTAACCATTCCGCCACCATGGCTCTTGGTTGAGTAACTTGATAATTTGGTTGTATGTATGCCATTTCATAGGTCCATGATGGCGAACCTATGGCACAGGTGCCACAGGTGGCACGTGGAGCCATATTGGTGGGCACGCGAGCTCAGCTCCAGCACACATGCGTGCGCCAGCCAGTTGATTTTTGAGCCTTCTGGGCCCACCAGAAGTCAGGAAACACGCTGTTTCTGGCCTCTGGAGGGCCTCTGGGGGAGTGGGGAAGGCCGTGTTTGCCCTTCCCAGGCTCCTAGAAAGGCTCTGCAGCCTGGGGAGAGCAAAAAAAGGGCCTATCGGGCCCACGTGCCATCGTGTGCCAAAAGCAGGGGGAGCAGGGGGGGCAGGGCACATACAATTATGGATGTGGGCACATGTGCGTGTGACCTCCCGCGCTCCCCCCGCTTTTGGCCCGCAATGCAAAAAGGTTAGCCATCACTGTCATAGGTTGTAGCTTGAGCGTAGTCACTATTTCTTGAATTTGAAATCAGAGTCCTTAAAAATGAATGGGATGCTACTTTCTTTGACTTATTTAAATTCACCTTCATTCCCTGTATAAAATGAAACAAAACAAATGTTAACAAGGGATGATATTTATGTAGTTACTTACCAAGCACATCTAAATTCTATTAAAGAAACCGAAATATCTTTATAATCCCCAAGGGATGTCACAACTTGTGAGCACCCCTAATATTTGGAAATTGAAAGTTGAAAAATTTGACATGCCCTACCATGTCCTATTGAAACATTCATTGCCTGTCAACAGAGTATGCAACAAAGTTTAACATAGAAAACTACTTTTGCTCTAAAATTGTGAATCGGCAAAAATATATTGCACTCACTACCTAGTTTTCTTTTTTCTTTCTGAGTAGGGATTTTTTGCGTGAGGACATTGATTATAGGATGTGCTAAGCCATGATTACCTAAATCATAGGCCATTCAAGATAACTTCAGTTTCTGGGTTTGCATAAACCCAGATGACATGGCTTTGCTATGAATATCATATTAGGCTGCAATGTTGTTGTTAAAGGTGGTGTCCATATCTGCAATTACTTTAACTTTTTACATGGTTGGTTTATTCCAGCCCACATAGACCTCAATATTTTGCAACTCATCCTGGAGGGAGCTATCTTGATGGCACATATCAATTTGCAGCCATGTCATAAAAAAAATATGAAGGAATGAACACTACAGTTATATTAAAGAGCCATGGTGGCACAGTGGTTAGAATGCAGTACTGCAGATCTAACTCTGCTGATTCCAGGAGTTTGATTCTGACCAGCTCAAGGTTGACTCAGCCTTCCATCCTTCCGAGGTTGGTAAAATGAAGACCCAGAGTGTTGGGGGAAATGTGCTGACATTTGTAAACCACTTAGAGAGGGCTGTAATGCACTTTGAAGCGGTATATAAGTCTAAGTTAATAGCTGCTGCTATTAATGCTGACTGTTCTGTTCATTTACTGTATAAGATGGTTCTGTGTAAGCAGATTTGATGGAAATTCAAAGTTATTTAAGAAAGGGGCAAACTCTGGAATCTCTTACATCGAACATAAAAGTTTAACCTGGTTAGATAAGACAGACCAATTTTCCTGGATTTCCTTTAGGGATTAGGACAGGGATTGGAAAAAAAAATATTAGCCAGCTTTAAGCAAAATTTAAACTGCAAACTATTTTAAGCAATTTATTTTTAAAACATCAAGAGAGTTGCTTCCAGAAGCTGTGGGTGTACCAGTACTGGAGGTTTTTAAGAAGAGATTGGCCTGAAATGGTATAGAATTCCCTGCTTGACCAAAGGGTTAGCCTAGAAGACTTCCAAAGTCCTTTCCAACTTTATTATTCTATTTTAAGAGTAGGGGTATCTCCCGAGTCACATGCATCCAGTTTGTAGGTTCCAGTTTTGGGTTGATTCATTGAAAATGAGCCTGAGTAGCCTGAGTAGCATAGGTGGGTAATGCCTCCTACAAAGGCAGCATTTAAGATCCAGCTGCCTGCAATTACTTGCAAGTTCAATCCCACCAGGCTCAAGGTCAACTCAGCCTTCCATCCTTTATAAGGTGGGTAAATTGAGGACCCAGTTTGTTGGGGGCAATAAGCTGACTTTGTATAAATATAAATATACAAAAGTATGAAGGCTATTGCTTAATGCATTGTAAGCCTCCCTGAGTCTCCGGAGAAGGGCGGCATATAAATCAAATTTTTTTTAAAAAATGTTATGCCTACAAAAAGATCTGCTGCTAGTAGATGTACTGCATAGCTTCCTATAGAGGAGAACCTAACTGGAGGACATTGAATGTCTACCTCTTGTTTCAGATTAAAATTTGGTTTAACTGATTTCCCTCCTTTGTTTTTATGTGCTTGATTTGTTTTTGTTTTTTTCCAGAAGATGCCTGGTGCCGGAATTCATATCTGACTCTCCGAGCGAATGCCAGTGGTCATGTTGTTTGACTCCATTGTCAGAGTAGAGTTCATCTGGTATTGGCTGGATGAAAATGGCAAGTGGATTGAGTATGGCCAACAGGTAAACTTTTATCTGCTGCTGAATCAGACCTGGGATGTTGTCGTTGCTGCTTAAAACAGTTTGAGTTTTGCTACACAGATTTATTAGCTGGGTTCACACACTGCAGTAAATTACAGTGCAAATCAATTTGTTTGCCTTTGGCTTAGTGTGCTGCACAGTGTGGCCTTTGTGACTTGAGACACTCTGTGCTCAGCGATTAATATTTATAAGCTCAGCTTATTAAATCACGATAAAGCAAACGATTGCTGAATATGATAATTGAACATGATCGTTTTCTGCTGCTCTAGACGTCACTACAGAGCAGCACCTGGGGCCATGTCTTGAATATTGCCTGTTCCTGCTTTAGGAAATGGATGGTAGAGTTAAATACAGGTCGTCCTTGGCTTACAACAGTTCATTTAGTGACCGATCAAAGTTACAACTGCATTAAAAAAAAGTGACTTGTGATCATTTTTCACACTCAGGACAATTGCAGCATCTTCATGGTCAAAGGATCAAAATTCAGACAACTGACAACTGACTCATATTTATCATTTTACCTTGTGACGAGCAAAGTCAATAGGGGAGGCAGATTCACTTAACAACCATGCTACTAACTTAACAGCTGCAGTGATTCACTTAACAACTGTGGCAAGAAAGGTGGTAATAGGGACAAAGTTCACTTAACAACTATCTCACTCAGCAACAGAAATTTTGGGCTCGGTTGTGGTCATAAATCGAGGACAACCCGTATGGATAGATAGTCCTTGTTTAGTAATTACAATTGGGACCAGAAATTCACTTGTTAAGTGAATTGATCTCTAAGGGAAACCACAACTGTGCTTATGATCTTACTTCAGCTTTTCTTTGCCTTATAGACCTGGAAAAGTTGTACATATGAGTATTGGTTGTAAAATTACCTTTTCATCACCATCATAACCGAGAGAGTTAATAAACAAGGACTACTGTAATGTAACATCCTATTTTGTGTTTTGCTGTCTAATGTGTTCGAACACAATGACCCAAGTTAATTTACTCATTTCCCCCTCTTTCTCTTCGGTCTCTGTTTTCCTACCATATTTTTTTTTCTTTCTATTTTGCAGAACTCTAGGCACTGTGCTGCCTCAATTTCATCCTCTGAGTTGGAGGCTATTTTCCTAACTGACTACAGAGGAGTTTTATTCTTCCAGGCTGGGACTCAGCTGTATACATTGAATTTTCAAGGTAATTTTTAGCAATAATAACTTGGTATGTGACAATGACTGCTAACTGGTTCCCCCTGTGAATGTTTATCAAAGAAGTCAAGATGGCAGCTACTACTCACATGATTTTTTTTTTTAGGGATGGAGCCAGTGGCGGGATTCAAATAATTTAACAACTGGTTCTCTGCCCTAATGATTTCTTCCAACAACCAGTTCACCAAACTGCTGAAAAAGTTAACAACTGGTTCTCCCAAAGTGGTGTGAACTGGCTGAATCCCACCACTGGATGGAGCTTTCATCACATTTTTGAAGCTACCACAGTGGTGGGATTCAATTATTTTTAATACTGGTTTTGTGGGCGTGGCTTGATGGGCATGGCTTGATGGGTGTGGCAGGGGAAGGATACTGTAAAATCTCCATTCCCTCCCCACTCCAGGGGAAGGTTACTGAAAAACCCCCATTTCTTCCTGATCAGCTGGGAGTCGGGAGACAGAGAATAGATGGGGGTGGGGCCAGTCAGAGGTGCTATTTACCAGTTCTCCGAACTACTCAAAATTTCCACTACTGGTTTTTCAGAACTGGTCAGAACTTGCTGAATACCACCTCTGGCACCATCTTGAGTTTTGAAAACTCCCCCTGTAGCCATCCATGTTGCTAACAGGAACATTATTAGCCTAATTTATTCAAACTGTAAAATGAAAAAAAAAATGCAACCAGGCAAAACAATTGCCATTTAAGATTACCGAGTAGTACTGTGGGTTAAAAAAAAAAACATTCTGAACCTACCGTTGCCAGTAATAGGCATTTTCTTGACAGATCATTAATTTAACAAATGTAATCATTAAATATTTTGTTCATCTAGAGTCCTTGGGGTATAATTTGTCTCTTCTTGATAATATTTTAGTAAGATTAAATTTCCATGAGACTGATCTGACTGAGATTCTGGTATCTTACTTATTTTTAAATATTACTAAACCCACAGAACCGGTAGTAAAAAAATTTGAAAACCACCACTGCACAGGAGGACTATATTTGATGCACTTGGCCAGATTTACATCTGGCTTAGTGGATGTGGCATGGCTTGATGGGTGTGGCAGGGGAAGGATACTGTAAAATCTCCATTTCCACCCCCCTCCAGGGGAAGGATACTGTAAAATCTCCATTCCCTCCCCAATTCAGAGGAAGGTTACTGCAAAATCCCCATTTTCTCCCGATCAGTTGGGACTTGAGAGGCAGAAAATAGATGGAGGTGGGATCACCTCAGAATTTTTACTACCAGTTCTCCGAACTATTCAAAATTTCCACTACCAGTTCTCCAGAACTGGTCAGAACCTGCTGAAATCCATCTCTTCTCCTGTGTAGCTAAAATACTCTTTTCTGCATAGTCCACAAAGCTTTATCAACAACAGCAGCTTACAATGCCTTGTACTTAAGTTAAATTGATAAGTGAATTAATTCTTAGTAGAGGTGAGTTATTTGACAGTGTGTTTTGCTGTTTCCTTCAAGAGATGGTTCAGAGAAATGTGTACTACCGAACAAAGAGGAGAGTCTGCAGATGGCCCCGACTTGTATTTTTTGGAGGTCAACGCAAAAGCAAGAAGAGGTAATTAATATTTTTCACAAAACCATTTACAGGTTGTTCTCGATTTAACAACCACAATTGAGTCCAAAATTTCTGTTGCTAAGTGAGGTGGTTGCTAAATGAGTTTGCCCCATTTTGCAACCTTTTTTGCCACAGTTGTTAAGTGAATCACTCACTGAAGTTAGTAACACGATTGTAAAGTGAATCTGACTTCTCAACCGACTTTGCTTGTCAGAAGGTCACAAAAGATGATCATCATCACCCCAGGATATGTAACCATCATAAATATGAACCAGTTGCCAAGCACCCACATTTTGATCCCTTCCCCCTTCTCCCAGTTTCAGCTCTGCCACTTCAGTAATTTCACAGTGACACTAGCCACAGCCTATGTGGTCCTTGGGCAGGCGGTACCCTCCTACTCCAGGCCTCTGTCCAATACCTCATAATATTGTGGGAGGAAAAAATAGCAATTATCTAAGTAGGATAATGAAGAAAGACATTTCAGCCATTTCAAGCAAAAGGTCTGTGGAAAATAAATCATGATTGTGTTAATCCATTGAAACATTTCCAAATAAATAAACAACAACTGGATTTGTACATTGTTCTAATCAATATGTTACTTAAACCAGTGGTTCTCAATCTATTCTTCACCACAGACCCCCTTTAAATACCTTTTGTGGCCACTGACTATGGCCACAGACTCCCGAAGACTTAACTCAAAATTTAAATCATAACTTTTCTTCAAGTTGTCGTGGGCCCCCTGTGATGACATCATGGCCCCTCAGGAGTCCATAGACCTTTGGCTTAGAACTACTGATTTAAACCATGAACTTGTTGGCCTGATTCACACTCTCATAAACCTAAACAATGATTTTGTTGGAAGTGTGACTTTCAAACAATTTGACCATAAGGAGCTCTGAGATGTAGATACTTCAGGGAATTAAGCCTGCTCTCTGGCTCTCCTCCTCCTGGTAAACTATGGTCAAAGAGGTGCTTGTCATATATTTCTTTAAATACATCTTTCTGTTACAGTTATAAAATCTGCTTCATTGCTCATGGCTTAGGCTCATTTCCCAGTCTCATGACACTCTTATACACAAACATCTCCTCTCCATCATTTTACCCCTTTACTAACCCTGAATTTGATGAAATAAAAGTGATAAGATTAGGAATAGCTTTCCAGTTCTAATAGCTTTCAATAATTTGGGAAAGGGCAATTTTTTTTTTGTCTTTTAATAACCCCGTAACCCCTTGCATCAGGATGGAGTCAGGGCAACTGAATGGCCGGATGCCCTTCCTGTCACCAATGCAGAGTTCTCAGCTGATATTTACTCATTGTGCCCAGAGAGAGAAATATCTGCCACTACCTACGATCGAACTCAAAGCCTCCTGATTGTGAGGCAAGAGCTTCACCTCTAGGCCACTGCACCACTCTGGGAAAGGGTAAATATGTTTGGAAAAATTAGTTTGAGGAATTAACACAGTTTTTCTTGACCTGTTACCCTTCAGAGAGTTAGATCAGGGGTCCCCAAACCCTGATCCATGGACCAGCACCAGGTTGCAGCATGCCAGAAACTGGGCCACGCAAACAAGCAAAGCCCATCTGTGAGATGCAGGCAGCACACAAAACTACACCCCTTCCGGTCCCCAGAAAAACCTCTCTCCACGGAACTGGTCCCTGATGCCACTCAGGGACCAGGTGGGGGCCACTGAGTTAGATTGCTGTTTTCATCATTTCCAGCCACAATGAATATTTTTAGCCAAAAACCTGCAGAGATTACTGAATTGGGAAGGTTTGCTCCAAAATAGAAAGAGAAAATTGGAAATTAAATGAGACAATAATGCTCTTTGTTTCTTTATTTCCACAGTAATGCTCTTTGTTTATTTCCCATTTGCAGCTGCCATTTTGAATCTTCTTTTCCCTTCCACTTGTTTCCTTCAACCTGGGATCAGTCAGCCCTTCCTAACACAGGCTATGAGGTATTCTGTTTTATCTGACCATAGCAACAACCTCTCTTTCTGCTCTTATTAAAAACATCTTCCAGGCGCACAGTAGTGGGTTTCACTTACCTTCGCTACCAGTTCGGAACTGTGTGTGTGCGTGTGCTTGCTTCGCTCATGTCTGGCGCTTCTGTGCATGCGCAGAACCTTCTGCACATGCGCAGAGCATCCAGATGACATCCGGGTGGGTGGGCGGAGCCTCCTGCCATTGCCACTACCGATTTGCCCGAACCGGGGCAAACTGGTAGAAACCCACCACTGCATGTGCAGTTGGGTAACTTCCTTCCCTTTTTCTTTCTCTGCCTTTCCACCCCCACCCTGAACACAACTTGGTATGTTCTTTCAGGTTTATGCCACCCTACTTCCTAAAACTTCCTCCCAAGTTCATAGGGGCTCAAATGCAGTTTGTTGGGGATCAGCATTTCCCTTTGCTCCCGGTCATTTGATCGTTGCTGTAATGTTGACAGAAGTCATCTTTACAACATTTCTAGGGGAAAGATACCAGCTAACAATAAAAAATACTGTTTGGTGGTATTGTTGGGTCATATACTTCTCTAAGAGCCCTGGTGGCACAGTGGTTAAAGTGCAGTATTGCAGGCAAGCTCTGCCCATAGCTTGGAGTTCGATCCTATTGGGTCTCAAGGTTGATTCAGCCTTCCATCCTTCTGAGGTTGGTAAAATGAGGACCCCAATTGTTAGGGGCAATATGCAAATAATGTTTCTTCATTGCTCAGAGAATGCTGCTAAGTGCTATAGGGTGGTATATAAATCTAAATGCTTCTGCTTTTCCCTATGCCTCCATAAGTGCCTAGAGATGATACTCAAACCTTCTTACCTCTGGCCTATGTCATATAAAAGACACATCGTTTGAAATAGTCCACCATTTCTTTTGAAATTAGCTTTCAGGTGGCTTGAAAGATACTTCTGGTTTTTTGTGAACATTAGATAGAATTAAATGTGAAATAGCCCTCTGGCAAATAATGATAAGTGAACAATTTTACTGGGGTTACAACATCATGTCCCTTGGCAATATTTTGCATGTGCCCCACCCCCACACTCGAGCGTGTGGCCCCCCACACGTGCCATGCCCCCACGCATATACACAACTCCCCTTTTGGGTCTCTGCTGCGTGTGCAGAAGGTGGGGCGCATGTGGAGGGCATACACATGCACCACACACCCCTGCGCATGCATGTGTCCTCCGCATGCACCCCCCACATGTGCAGCAGAGTCCCAAAGACCTATGTGTTTGGGACTCAGCAGGAGGCGGGATGTGCATGCATATGTGCAGCGGAGCTGAACTGGAGCGATGGCTTATGTGCTATCAGAGAGGGCGCAGTGTGCCACCTCTGGCACGCATGCCATAGGTTCGCCATCATGCCCCTGTACCATTTCAGACAAATAGTTAACCAATTTCTTTTTTAAAACTTCCAGTGTTGGAGCATTCACAACTTCTGGAGGCAAGTTGTTCCACTGATTAATTGTTCTCTCAGGAAATTTCTCCTTAGTTCTAGGCTGCTTCTCTCCTTGATTAGTTTCCACCCATTGCTTCTTGTCCTGCCCTCATGTGTAATGCTTAACTGTAAATCAAAGTTGGATAATGTATAAGAGGGATTAGAGACATAGTAAATAAACAATGGTGTAGTATGATTGAGACATATTTTTATGTATATGGTGAGCCATATGGTTAGTTCATTCATTGTGAAAAATAGGTTACAGCTACTTAGTCCAATGTCTAAACCCAACTATAATTATTTTTTAAGAAATTTATTCTGCTCTTAATTTATTTGATCTACATTGGTTATGTTACGAGCCCCCATTTTGACCTGAAAGGGACAAATATAGAAAGAATGAAAAATATTTATAGATCAAAAGCAACTAAAAGATTCGTTCACAATAACTCTGATCTTGTTTCTAGCTGGTAGAGGTCTCTAATTCTTCAGAAGAGTATCATGAAATCAAGATGCTTTTTGAGAAGACAATGGAAGATTGCATTATACATAGACTTCAAAGAGTTCAGAACCCTTCTCTCTGGCAAGTCTTTCAGTGGTTTGTATTGGATTTTAATTTTCCTCCTAGGGAGTCAAAAACATGGTATAATAATTGGATCCAGTACTGAATCTGGAACTTATCTTATGTGTTCTCTATTGAGTATTAGTACTGTTATGAATTTATTTTTTGTGATCGTATACCATATCTATCTGGTTGTGAATAGACTGTGGCCTATAAGCAAAAAGTAGGAAGGGACTTGGACATCATTTAAACCAGACTTTTCTAATCTGATCTGTTTGATCTAGTTCCATTTAGATTTAGATCATTGTTGCCTTACCACAGCTCTGCAGAATTCCACCACAGTTCCAATTATGCTAGAGATTGAATTACATCACTCATGCATATCCACTGCCACTGAATGATAGCCTAGCTTAATAGATCTGGGAAAAATGAATTTAGTACTTTGTTTGGGAAAGCTACAGTAAATTGGGGTAATAAATTTAAATTAGTAAATTTAGCTAAATAAATAAGTTTACTAAATGTTTTAGATCCTTTTGCGGTATGTCTTTTAAGTCAGAAGAGAGAAGTGATTTAAATTCTTTTTGACCTCAAGTATAACTTGAAGTAGTTTGTTTCTAGGCAAAAAGAGCAGATGAAGAAGCTAAACAGAGGAAAGGAAATTGATGAACGGCTCTTGTTTCATGGCACTAGCACATCACACCTGTATGACATCTGTGGGCAAAACTTTGACTGGAGAATTTGTGGCACGCATGGAACACTATATGGAAAAGGTACTGGAGAGTTGTGAAGAAGTAGTGAATCCTGGAAGAGCTAAGTATTCCCTACCTTGAATTAGAATTCATATAATTTGCAAGATTTGAAGATATCGGAGTTTCGGCATCTTCAAGTATTGTTTTTCTATTTCCCCAAATGTTTGCATTTACGTCCTGACTTTTATTTGAGAACTCAAATCCGCGTATGTGGGAAGCCTCCTCTAATTTTATTCCCACGATAACTCTGTTCAGCTGAAAGGTAGTGGCTGGAACTAAATCACTGAAATAAACCCCTTACTCCAGTGGAAGTGTGACTTTGGGTCTCTGCTCTCCAACTCCTTAACCACACAACCACACTGACTTTCAATTACTTGGCAAATTGTATTACCAGGTAAGTTCATGTGCAAGATATATAGTTGCAGTTTTGAATGCTTTGGTTCAGTGTGCCACCTAATGATTTTCCATATATGCATACTCAAACTATCTGTCTGACACACATCTGTCTAATTCAACCCTATAATACATCCCTATTATGTGAAGATTGTGTTATTGGACTACATAAACAGAGACCTTACTTCTGAACACTGGAAGTAAAAAGAGCCATTAAAAACATGGGCGAATGTGTTCTTGTGGGAAACTAGGGACCTCTAGTGTTGCTAAATCTGAGTATCCAGCAGTCCCAGTCAACACAACCAAAGGCATGTGGGGAGTTGTAGTGTAGTAATATTTGAAACAGGCATGGGCTGCTGGGGGTTCGCAGGAGTTTGGGAGAACTTCTAGCTAAGATTCAGTTAGGAGAACCCCCAAATCCCAATCCTGGCTGGCCCTGCCCACACCACCCTGCTCCTCCCAGGAGTCCCCATGGGGCCCGTTTTGGATGCAGATAAGTGCAGGGTGCGTACGGAGGCTCAGGGAGGGCAAAGAATGGGCCTACTGGAAGTTTGGGAAGGCTGGAAATGGGCCCGTTTCTGGCCTCCAGAGGGCCTCCGGAGTCTGGGGAGACCATTTTTGCTCTCCTGGAAGCTCAAGGAAAGCCTCCAGAGCCTGGGGAGGGCAAAAATGCCCTCCCCCCATGGTGCAGGAGACTGACTAGGCCACACCTACCATGGTCATGCCCACCTATCAACCGGGCAGAGAACCCCTTGCTAAAAATTATTGAAGCCACCCCTAATTTGAAAACTTGAACAATATATAGTAAGTTTATTTTTTTCTTTACAAAGAGTTTGGTTTTTTAAAAAATGTGTTTTCTTGTAGGAAGCTATTTTGCCAGAGATGCCTGCTACTCTCATGCCTATTGCAAGTCGAAGAAACAAGCAAAGACCATGTTTGTAGCTAGAGTTCTGGTTGGGGACTATGTCCAAGGAAAAGCTTCTTATGTCCGCCCTCCTCCTAGACCTGACCAATCAAATGGCTTCTATGACAGCTGTGTGGACGATGTTCTGAATCCTTCTATTTTTGTCATCTTTGAGAAGCATCAGATTTACCCAGCCTATGTTATTGAGTATGAAGAGATATCCCATTGTGTGATCATGTAAAGGCATCAATTCTTTGCTCTTTTTTTTGTTTCATGACCTTTCGTTTCTTTTTATATGTATATATAAATTTAAAATATTTCTTATTTAAAAGATGTCTGCGATTCTTTATTTCCATCTCTTGGAGGTAAAAGAAAGAAGACAAGAGTTTTGTCTTTTGAATACTTTACTCAGTAATTTCATCATCACCAGCAACAATTTATTATGAATAATAAGTGAAACTGGGGCTTCTTGTTTTAAATGAATAAATCTTTCATAAACATGCGAAGTGTGTATATACTGACGGGGCTGTACAAATATGCACACAAACATTTACAAGGCCCTTTCATTTAAGATGCTGAAGTCTCTTTAATCATGAAATAATAGCACAGCTAGACCTCTTGATTGTGCATAGCAAAATGAATGCTTTCTGAATAGCAGTTGAATCTCCTCCATAATCCAGCCAATTTGTGCAACCATAATGTCTGTTGTGGAGCTCTTCTTGGAAAAGTCTGCTATGCTGTGGTTACTACTTGTTAAGAAATGGAAAGCTGCTTCACTTGGCTAACTGTAGAGGGCAGCAGGAGGATAAGTAAGAGATTCAACAAATCTTCCGTGAAGTCTCAGGAAGCTTGGTAATTTTTATATGATTGTGGATGAATAAAGATGATATGATTGCAAATGCATAATACTAGTCTGGATTAATAAAGTTTAGAAGATATTAGAGCAGCAGATCTGGCTTGCAGAAATCAACACCTTAGTTCTTTCCTATCATCTAACAATAGTCCCAATTTTTGCAGCTCGGAAAAAGATTCAGTTGAGAAGAAAGAGCAGCTTTGGAGACCCATAAAAGATGTTTGAAACATGGCTTATATTGCATCTTGCATGAAAAAAAGATATCTGGGATATCTTCCATCCACTTCTTGTTAAGAGATGTTGTATTCCAGTGTTTCTCAACCTTGGAGAACTGTGTGTGGTTCAATTCTCAGAATGCTGGCTGGGGAATTCTGGGAGTTGAACTCCACACATCTTCAAGTGGCTGAGGTTCAGAAACACTTTTTTTATCCCACAGACAGCTCGTTTTCTTTAATCATTGGCCCATTAAAATGTCATGCATGAAATGGTTGAATTTAAATCAACTTGAAAGTTACTTAATAGCTGTAGCATGATGATGATTACAGGCTTCTAAGTAACGCTGAAGCATAATTCTCAACGTTCCTCAGCTTTGGGAACCGGGTTGAGGGCTGTGAATGACTCGGAATCCAGCAACATCTGGAGAACCAGAAGGCATGGGCTTTTCTTCAGTGAATTTTCAGGAATGTAATATATTGGATGGAAGGCATTGGCTCGTATATCAGAGGACAAATTTTCAGGACAATTCTTTACTGTTGTAAATTCATCACAGGATTGAGCAGAGTGGGGGAGTTTAAAACCTGAATGTTGGATGTTCTGTTTCTATTTTGGAGGGCAGAATTCAGCTATATAACTAGGATTAGTGTCAATGAGTTATTGCACCTCCTATAATAATGCAAGGAAAGGGGGGTTGCATCTTTTTGACTGTATTGGTCACTTTACAAGGGGAGTTGGAGAAGTTAAAGCTTCCCTTTTGAAGAAAATCTAATGGACTGACATTAGAAGTCAAGGGGGCTGTGTCTCCCTGCCATAGAACAGAACAGAACAGAATAACAGAGTTGGAAGGGACTTTGGAGGTCTTCTAGTCCAACTCCCTACTTAGGCAGGAAATCCTATATCATTTCAGACAAATGGTTATTCAATTTCTTCTTTAAAACTCCCAGTGTTGAAGCATTTACAACTTCTGGAGGCAAGTTGTTCCACTGGTTAATTGTTCTCACTGTCAAGAAATTTCTCCTTGGTTCTAGGTTGCTTCTCTCCTTGATTAATTTCCATCCATTGCTTCTTGTCCTGCCCTCAGGTGCTTTGGAGAATAGCTTGACTACCGCTTCTTTGTGGCAGCCCCTGAGATATTGGAACACTGTTATCATGTCTCCCCTAGTCCTTTTTTTTTCATTAAACACCATAATTAAATACAACATGATAAAAGGGTTTGATACACAAGTTATAGACCACAAAATATTGCATATATCAGTCTTGGCGTTTCTCAACTTTAGCCAACTTTAAGCTTTGTGGACTTCCAGAATTCCCCAGCTGCCTGGGGAATTCTGGAAAGCCATCCAGCTTAAATTTTTCAAGATTGAGAAACACTGTTTTAATTGTTGTGTTTCTAGCAGGGGTGAAATCTGGAGAAAGATTAGTTTTTATGAATGAGAACAGGTCTACCTTCTTCAAGCCCCTTGCTTGAAAGGCAAGATGTAAACCAGGAATGAGCACATTTGAAAACTCCGAGAGCATGTTAGAGGCACCTTCCTAAAATGCTCACTAAAAAGGCTTGCATAGTCATTAAAAGTCTGGTACATGCGTTTTATCAGGAAAAATATTCCATTCCTTTGGCCATCAAGAGGCTGCTTACCACCCATTCCAAATAAAGCCCAGAGCTCAGGGCTGAAATTCAGCAGGTTCTGACAGGTTCTGGTGAACTGGCAGTAGAAATTTTGAGTAGTTCGGAGAACTGGCAAATACCACCTCTGGCTGGCCCCAGAATAGAGATTTAGCAATATCCTTCCCCCAGGAATGGGGAGGGAATGGGGATTTTGCAGTATCCTTCCCCTGCCATGCCCACCAAGCCAAGCCACACCATGCCCACCAAGGCATGCCCACAGAACCGGTAGTTTTTAAAAAAAATGAATTTCAGCACTGCCAGAGCTGCAACCACTTACAAGTTGTATCTCATAAAGATGTCAATAGAGCAAATAATGATGATTCCAGAAACTGACCCTTTGAAGCTTTGCAGCTTCCCAATTTGGTTTTCTTTTAATTAAAAGAGTCTAGAAATGAAACAGGCAGGGAATCCTACACCAAGAGAGATGTTTCAGCAGTCTTCCCCAAACATTTATGTTCTCCAGATGCATGGACATCAACTTACAGAAGGTTTGTCTACAGGAGATATTGCTGAGATTTCTGAGAATTCATCCACATTTGTAGATGGCATTCTGGTTGGCTAAAGCCCATCTATGGCCATGTTGTTTATACCTTTTGACAAAATTAAAACTGAGGGTAATACATAGGCTTCCCTGCATATGTAGCAACTGTCTTACACAATAGGGCTATGTAGATTTTTGGAGTCCTTTAATCTGACAATGGCTCAAAGCTGCTTCGGTAAACAGTGCCATCCCCGCCCTTCTAAGAGCCAAGCCAAACAGCTGCAGTGCTCCCCTTTGCATCTTTTCTGAGATCTCCCCTGATAATTCCAAGAGCTAAAAGGAAATTTTTGCAGTGTATTAGTCCAAGAGCAATCTCCAATCCAAAAGAAGCTGTGGAAATGAGCTGTGACTTAGGTTGGTTTTCTTTCCAGTACATTTACAGGAAGCTCAATTTTGAACAATAGAATTATACATATAAAAATAACTTGTTTTATAATATATGGATTTCTGTCAGTAGAACTACTATATATGAAAAGATTTACTTTTTGGCCAAGGCTATTAAAATACCACCTTTTATTTTAAACTGTAAGCTCAGCAAGTTAGTTCTAAGTTTTCATATCTGGATATGTGAATTTTAAATTTTACAGATGACTTAATGGAATACTTGGAAATGAGAAAACTAGTTTGTTCTATACTACTAGACAGAAGAATAAAATTTCAAACAGCAGTATATCAAACACAACTTTAATTTCATTTTTTTAAAAAACTCTGCTCCTTTATCTATTAACCAATCTGCTATATGCAATGTTAGATCTGCCCTAATAATCTGCATTTGCCCTTGTACTGAGACAGAAAAGTGTGTCTGCCTTTGAATTTGAATGGGCTTGTTGCAATTCTGAAACAAGGCCAGGATTTAAAAGGAAGTTACTGTACATTGAAACTCTACCTCTTTCAACCCCTTCTCTAAATTGTTGCCAAATTGTAATATTTAAAGTGTTAGATGTGCTTGTTAGATGTATAAATGTATGTGGGCTGTAACTGTAATCAAATTTAAATATTACATTTACATGTTTCATATTCTCACTTATTTTTTTATAGTATGGAACTGGTTTGAACCTCAAATCCCTTAGATTTGGATTATACCTCATCTCTTACTCAGAATAACAGAGTTGGAAGGGACCTTGGAGGTCTTCTAGTCAACCCCATGCTCAGGCAGGAAACCCTATACTGTTTCAGACAAACGCTTGTTCTTCTCTTCTTAAAATCTTCCAGTGTTGGAGCACCCACAACTTCTGGAGGCAAATTGTTCCACTGATTAATTCTTCTAACTATCAGGAAATTGCTTCTTAGTTCTAGGTTGCTTCTCACCTTGATTTGTTGTGTCTTGTCCTGCCTTCAGATGCTTTGGAGAATAGATCGACTCCTCTTCTTTATTGCAGCCCCTTAGATATTGGAACACTGTTATCATGTCACCCTTAGTCCTTCTTTTCATTAAACTAAGCATACCCAATTCCAGCAACTGATCTTTATATGTTCGAACCTTAGTCCCCTAATAATCTTTGCCATCATCCCCTTTGGACGATGAACTTCAAACAAGGACCCCAACTTTTGACTCCTTCTAAGCACACTTCATTCTGGCTTGATTGTAGCCAATTGAAGAATTACTCTGAAATAGGCATCTCACTTTTTCAGTGTTGATCCTAAACCAAGAACACTCATTTTTTTTCATTTAAGCCACTGGAGCTTTGTATTTTGGGTTGCTTACAGTACCCAACTGGGTTTATTTTATGTTTTCTGCTGAATCATGATGTATTGTTTGATTATTGTTCTATGTTGTATGACTCATGAGATTACATTAGTCTTTCATAGTCTAGTGCCTTCCAGATGTGTTGGATCGATAATAGCAATAGCACTTAGACTTATATACCACTTCATAGTGCTTTACAGAACTCTCTAAGAGGTTTACAGAGTCAGCCTATTGCCCCCAACAATCTGGGTCTTCATTTTACTGACTTTGGAAGGATGGAAGGCTGAGTCAACCTTGAGCCTGGTAAGATTCAATCTGCCAAACTGCTGGCAGTCGGTGATCAGCAGAAGTAGCCTGCAGTACCGTACTCTAACCACTGTGCCATCGCAGCTCATAATTCAATAATGGCAAGGAATTCTAACAAATGTTCCCACCTATTATTATTGTCAGTTGTTAATTTGAGACATTCCCATTTATGTTCTGCAGGTTTTCCTTTGGATAGCCATGTGCTCTTTTGTTTGTCTGTTTTGGTTTTTTTTGGTAATGTGTAATATAACATTCTTTGTTCACCATCCCGTCACTGTATTTTCATGTTTTACAAAGCTGATGTTTGCCACTGAGTTTATCGGTTGTTACTCTTTGTCTCACAGCACCAAGATTTCTCTCTCAAGGCCCAACCTTTGCTGGGCAAGGTTGGGAAAGGTGTTTTTAGATCAGTGTTTTTCAACCTTGGCAACTTTAAAATGTGTGGACTTCAACCCCAGAATTCCCTAGCCAACAAGGTCATGTGTTGTGTTGTTTAGATTGGCAGTATTGGCAACATCATATCCAATGCCCAAGATCTCAAAAAATTAAAGTGGAACGATAAATCCCAAATCCTTAAAAATTGCCACAACTTGGGAGTCAATGGCTCATTAAAATGCATCAGACCTTATAAAGCAGGGGTATCAAACTTGATTTCATTGGAAGCCCACATCAGGGTCGTGTTTGACCTCTGGGGACCAGCGTGGGCATGGCCAGCTCGATATCACTCATCAAGGGTGCCTGTGGTGGGCTGAGTGCTCTGCAGCGAAAATGGGCTCCCGACTCCATTTTTGGCTGCCACAGCCTCCTGCAACACTCTGCCAGAGGAAATGGAGCTTAGGAGGGCCACATGTGGCCCCCTCAAGCTCCATTTTCACTGGCAGAAGCACCCCAGGCCAGTCCTTCGCTGTTTCCAGAGGCCAGTCCTTTGCTGTACCCTGCGGACTGGATCTGGCCCCTGGTCCTTGAGTTTGACATACCAGTTATAAAGTCTTGGTGCTTGCCTGGTGAAGAAAGGATAGCATTAGGCAATACATTTTTTTTCATCTATCCAAGAGAAAAATAGCATGCTGCATATGCCCTTTGCTAAATCAAGATGAAGCTGTATCACAACATGCTGATTGTCCCCAGTTTCAAAATGTCTATAGTAAAAAAAAAAAAAAAGTTGCCCCATTATAAGTTTGGGAATTGACTGTCCTCTTGGGAACGGGGTCTCTTTGGCTTAATTTGCTTTAAATCTTCAACAAATAAACAGGACTGGATTCACAAAGGTTTCTTTAGACACATTAGAAGACTAATTTTACTATCGTTCCCATTTTGGGCCTTTTGCATCTCAGTGCAGATTTGTCAGCTGGTATGCATTTGAAAGCCAAATGGTCAAAGTTTTGGAACAAAGTCTCAGGCAAAGTACGTACTTACGCCAAGACAGTTATCATTTTTCTAGTTGTGGTTTGAGATAAAAGCAGAATGTCAGGCTGCTAAAAGACTATCATGTTCTAAATGGGACGTAGACACATCTAACTTTGGATGGTAGCCTTGATTATTTTATTTTTTAAATGCCTTCTCCATCTCCAGCTGTTTGATGAATGCATTCAGAAGTTAAACTGCAGCACATTTTGTACAGCACAGAGTGTTACATTTTACTCTTACTGGATTTACTGGCTAGGTTCCACCAATCTTACTGGAGCAGGATTAAAATTTTACATCCCAATCAAGGATATGTAAGGATGCTGCCGAGGTTGCCCTTCTGTGCACGAGTGCCACGTGTTTTCTAATGAAAACTATAACTGTGGAATGAGAAGATGGTGTAGATAGTCCTCAACTTACAATGGCAATTGGACCTGGAATTTCCATCACTAAGCAATGCAGACATACAGCAAGGTGCAACTGCATTGCTTGGTGATATCAATCTCAGCTGCCTTTGTTAATTGAATGCTACAGTCATTAGGTAAGGGAACTTCGTGCCAGATTCCCACAACCAAATTCAGTGGGGCAGCTGCCAGGAAGATGCAAGTCCCAGGCCTGCAAGCTGATAAATGGCTGCTGCTGGGTGAGAGAGAGAGAGAGTAGAGGTGAGTGGGAGCAGTGGTGGGATTCAAATAATTTAACAACCAGTTCGCCCAGGGTCATGTTGGTTGTCATGGGAGGCGTGGCCCATCCCCACCCTAAAACTCCGCCGCACATGCAGGATGAGCCTCCCGCGATAGCCAACCTGACCCTGGGCAAACCGGTTGTTAAACTAACCCCCACCCCCACTATCAAAGTGAATCCTGGGCACCGCGCTGCAATGGAGAAATGGGCAATGGAGTGGCCAGCATGAGGGAAGGAGGAAGAGCAGGGAGAAGGAAGAGGGAAAGTGGTCTTCTCCTTCTCTCGTGCCGGCCACTCCGTTGCCTGTTTCTTCATTGCAGCACGGCGCCCATGATTCACTTTGATAGAGGGGGTGGGGTAATTTAACAACCGGTTTGTCTGAATCAATGCAAACTGGCTGCATCCCACCATGGAGTGGGAGTGTGGAGGATGATCTGGAAGGGTGCACGAGAGGTGCAGCATAACATGGGAAGGGACAGCAGGGATATGAGAGATACTGCATGGATTGGCTTAACAGGAGGAGCCATAAAGGCTGGGGAGGGGGAGTGTGGGAACACAGCTGGCTGGCATGGGGCAAACCCAGAGGGACTGGGGGATGGTGTGCAGGTTGGGAAGCTTATTCCCGCTACCTGCAACCTTCCCTGTCAGCTTCACCTTTGACTTTCTGGGGAAATTGCCATGGAAGGTTGCAATGTTGATATGTGACTGCAGTGTGTTTGGCAACTAGTCACAAGTGCAGGTTGCCAAGTACTCAGATTGTGATCACATGGCTGTGTGACTGCTGGGACAGACAGGACTCCAAAGATCAGTCATAACCACCAATCATTCAGTGACCTCGTAATGTGAAATGGCTGCTAAAAGGTCATAAATTGAGGACTAATTTTAGTTTTACTTTGAATTGTTCAAAATATTCACTTAGACCTACAAAATGTTCACTTGGATCTGCAAAGTGAGTAGGAAGAGCTTTACATTTTTCGGTGGCTCAGATTTTGAGTTCCTCTCCTCTCCTTCCATTTACAGCATAGAGAGGAAGAGCAAGAAACGATTGGAAATGAAGGCAGGTCCTCCTTCTTGTTATCTCCCATTCTCTGTTGCAGCAAGTGGCCTCTGGGAAATATGAAAACTGCAGTCTAGCACATCTGGCAGCAAGCATTTTTAGGGGGATATACAATGTGATTATTCATGCAAACGTTGTAATAGGAACGAAACATATAAATTAGCTATAAGAGTAAAGAGTGTTCGAATCTCGAAGGCCGTTAAACAAATAAGTAAAAAGCAACCCAAACGATTCCCAAAAATTATTTCCAGATTCACTTGGAATAATTGCTGCCCTCAATCAATGTTTCCTGCCTTTGCATCCAGTAGCTCTGGTTCACTGCAGGCTTAACCAGAACTGTTCTTTCATGTGTGTTAATCATGACAAGTTTCGAGACAGCTGGAGAAAGATATATTTTTCATATCTATGTAAAAAAAAAAAAAGAGGCAATCCTGTTTTCCTCTACTAAAGTTTACATTTGGCAGTATTTGCACACTAAGTTTCAAAACATTTTTTTTCTGAATGTGCTTTATTTTCTATATCCACTACGTAAGTTGTAGCACTAAGGATTGGACTGGGTTAAGTTGACTTAAGAACTACTACCAGATACAAACTGGTATAAGATATTAGCTGAGATCACTACAGGTGAATGTATGCTCTTGGATACCCCAAATTTTCAGTACTCATCATGGAAAGGATACTCGGGATGGTCTTTCCACCTGCAGGAAATTAAAAGTTAGGATAAAGTCAATGAAAAAAACCCAACAGTCACGTAACTGGTTCACAAACAGTATTTTATATTTTATTTTATAAATAAAATACTTTATATTTCATATTCGGTGTGACCTAAGCATAGCTCATAAAATCATCTGCTACAATGTCCTACCCAGTGGTGAAATCCTATTTTTTTTACTACCAGTTCTATGGGCCTGCCTTGGTGTGATGTGGCTTGGTGGGCATGGCAGGGGAAGGTTACTGCAAAATCCCCATTCCTTCCCCACTCCTGGGGGAAGGATATTGCAAAATCTCCACTCCCACCCCAATCTGGGACCAGCCAGAGGTGGTATTTGCCAGTTTTCCAAACTACTCAAAATTTCCAGTACTGGTTCTCCAAACTGCTCAAAATTTCCACTACTGGTTCTCCAGAACCTGTCAGAATCTGCTGGATTTCACCCCTGATCCTACCTATCAGTGACTACTTCAGCTTCAACCACAACAATACACGAGCACACAATAGATACAAACCTAAAGTGAACCGCTCCAAACTCAATTGCAGAAAATATGACTTCAGCAACAGAGTGGTCAATGCCTGGAATGCACTACCTGACTCTATGGTTTCATCCCAAACCCCCCAAAATTTTAACCTTAGACTGACTACTGTTGACCTCACCCCTTTCCTAAGACATCTGTTAGGGGCATGCATAATAGCACCAGCATGCCTGTTGTCCCTGTCCTAATGTTCCCTTTAATTATACTCATTTTATGTATACAATTCATGCTTATACTTATATATATTATCTAATATGTACTCAACAAAATAAATAAATAAAAATAAATAAAGTATTTGCTATGAGCAAAACTAATGTAGGAATGAAAATACTGCATCTCTCCCAGAATTGCTAAACCAGAACTCTCAATGCTATTTTGTAGGGCCATGATGCCTTACTGGAAGCTGTAGCAGAAAGACCACAATTTTATATTAATATATTAGATGCCCTTCCTGGCTCGCCACCTCTCTTAAGGCTTCTGAAGAAATAAAAATGCTGGTTGTCATTGCAACTTTGTTGAGAATTGTTCTAAGTGCTTAATGGAGAAAATA
Source organism: Masticophis lateralis (assembly GCA_030761175.1). Taxonomy (NCBI): domain Eukaryota; kingdom Metazoa; phylum Chordata; class Lepidosauria; order Squamata; family Colubridae; genus Masticophis; species Masticophis lateralis. The sequence goes on from JAUDYJ010000006.1 coordinate 22,626,790, forward strand.
ACCATTACTATTAGTTCAAGTGTAGTGTCAGTAACTGGTAGTACCAGCTGACCTTAAGATTAACCACAAGAAGCTAAGGTAGATCAGACTGGGTTACTACTTGGATGACAGATTTTCAGCAAATATCTGGATAGGCTGGGAAATTGAAAAAAACATCTCATAATGAGACAGGTTAATTTTCATATGATTGATGGAAATTATGGACTCATCTTGAAGACTTGGTACTACTAAGAGTATTAATTCCTTTTCTCTGAGAGCAGAAGGCCCCTAATCTTATTTGTTTGTTTGTTTTTATGGAATTTATTTGCTGCCCATCTCATATCCAATGACTTTGGGTGGTTGCAACATAATCTTAACTCCACCTCACCTGTATGAATAGATTAGGTTGAAACAGTGGGGGCCTAAAATCACTCAATGAGTTTTGTGGGACTGGCTTGCTGTCTGGAATTTTACAATCTACATCTCATAGCGTTAGGTCAGGAGTAGTCACTTTAAGACTTGTGGACTTCAACTCCCAGAATTCCCCAATCGGCATAGGGAAGTCCACAAGTCTTAAAGTTGTCAAGTTTGAAGACCCCTGCCCTACGTAAAGGCATGTTCAAAGTATTGCTTGGCTATTGAGAAGTAAAAGAAAATTATACCTCTTTAACACTTGCTGACTTAGCTAATATGCTGAGGACTATAGCCATTACTGAATTTTGTTTCAGCTCTCTTAACTGCCAGAGGTTTCTGGTTTGGCTAACTTTTTGTTAGTTTCTTTGGACTGCTAGGCATCCAATTTAAGATTGGCTATCCCTTTTAATTAGGCTGCTGGGCCTGAAGCTGGACCCTTCATTTGGTTATCTAAGGACATGCATGGTCTGGATAGCTGGATAGCAAAATAAAACCTCTCTTGGTGTCATTTCTTATTTAGTTTATTCTTCTGCAGATTTTTGTCACTGATTTCAATGTTATCAATCCTGAAAGTGAGCATCAATCCTGAAAGTGAGCAGTAGCCTCATGAAATAGCCCCTTGTGCTCCTAAATCTTTTTTTTTTTTTTTTTTTTTTGGAAAACGTGAAGCCATTTTCCAACTTCAAGAGGAACAAAATTTCATGGCGGAGACTGTTGCACTATGGGAAGACACTAGACTCAAAAGCTATCTAGCTGGCTAAAAATTCTGGAGATTTTAATCCAATATACCTACGAAAGAGTCATGGATCTTAGCATTTATCTATTGCTTTTATATTCCAATTTCTGTCTGGAAACACAACTACATGAGGGACGTTCCTGTTTTTATAGAACTCTGTGGTACTGATGACATTTCTATGTGCTGAGGTAAGGGCTTGAGGAAAAGTGAAGCTGCCTTAGAAAGGAAAACTGATATATAATTCTCATATATCCTTAATCTTTGTTGTACTCATGGGAGCATGAATATTAGGAGAGTGGTGAATGAACAGAAAATGGGTTTGTGCCAACTTCCCAGCCAAAGGAATTCTTGGTTTTGGCTATTAGCAACTGTCCTGTGATGTCCTAAGGATGGGCCTAAGCAAAAGTGTGAAGCTCAGGAGATCCGTCCTTCAATGTGATGACTCTTTAGGATCCTGAATTCTTCACACATTATTCTAAACTTTAGTTTAAGCCATATGTTATACAAAACAGTTGGGCAAGTTCACAAGACTTACAAATCAAACATTTCCCAGTCTACTTACTAATCATTTATAGCCCCCAATTTTATTTTCTTAAAAAGTGACAGTGCAGTATAGAGTATCCCATAAAAACCACAATTTCTCCCCAATGGTTAATCTTTGGAATTATTCAGGGACTTACATTAAAAGCTCCACATAGCGGACATTTTTATTCAGAGCTTCTATATCTTTCATTTCCTTGTCAGTGAGGGAAAAGTCAAAGATCTTAATGCAAAAAAGAAAGAGTTGTGTTAGTTCTAGCAATATCTTACGGAAGAAAAACACAGTATAAATTCTTTGCAAAATGGAGTTTTAAAATAAGGTAAAAGTTCCCCTCACACATATGTGTTAGTCCTTCCCGACTCTAGGGGGCGGTACTCATCTCTGTTTCAAAGCCGAAGAGCCAGCACTGTCCAAAGACGTCTCTGTGGTCATGTGGCCGGCATGACTAAATGCCAAAGGCACAAGGAACGCTGTTATTGTCCCACCAAATGTGGTCCCAATTTTTCTACTTGCATTTTTTATGTGCTTTCTAACTGCTAGCTTGGCAGAAGCTGGGATAAGTACTGGGAGCTCACGCCATTATGTGGCGCTAGGGATTCGAACCGCTGAACTGCTAACCTTTCGATTGATAAGCTCAGTGTCTTAGCCACTGAGCCACCACATCCCTTTTTAAAAATAAGGATAAGAAATGGCAAATTTAATTGACTGTATGGAAGGAAAGAAGCAATCTTTTGGAGAATTAAAAAAAAAAGAGGAAAGGAAGATGGCATTCACATGTATCACATGCTATGTCACCCTGTAAGAGCATGACTGGCCCTAGTTTAATCAGCAATCAAATTCAGCAATCTATAATCTCTCTCTGAATATGGAATCTGTGTTCCTTCAGAAGATTTGAAATTTAACATTCAGCTGCCTTCACTATTAGCCACTCTATCTGAGACTGCTGGGAACTGTAGTTTAGTAACATCTGAGAAATAGATGTTCCTCCTTTGTGCTTCCTACTATATTTATTTGCTTTTTAAAAGGGGACAACTTGTAGCTTTCAAAATGTATAAAAATGTAAACAGACATCTGAAAGAATGGAGTTGGGGGAAAAAAAGATGTCTGATCTTTTATCCTTCTGGTTTCTAATCCATCCGGATTCCTTCCAAAGAAGCTGGATTGGAAAACTCCTCAGGCTGGCTGGAAAGGATGAGACTGGTATATTTGGAAGCTGCAAGGTTGAAGAAAGCTGCCGGCATAGAATGGTTTTCATTCTTGGGTTACAGTGGATGAATCACAGCTGCAATATCTCCACCCAGATACAACTGGAGATAGAGTAATAGTAATGGCACTTGCAAACAGACTCTAAATTTAAAAGATTGAAGACTGCCTCATTTTGTTTAAGTTGAGAAGCGTCTGCATTGCATTCATTCATTGTTTTTACCTGGAAGTTTTCTCTAATACGCTTTGGATTAAAGCTTTTTGGAATGACCACCACGCCACGCTGAATGCTGAAGCGCAGGGCTACCTGAGCTGCTGTCTTGTTGTATTTTTCTCCAATGGCATTTAGCAGGGGATCATCCAAGAGTGGAGGGGAAGATACATTCACCCTTGAAAAAAAAAATACACAAAGAGAAAAAAGAATCAAATTTTCGTTAGAAGGAAGATACGTAGATTACAACATGGGGTTGAAAGGGAGCTGGCACAAGACAACAACTATTGTGATCGGGTTTGAAAATAATCAAAAGTACCATACATCCACTAAAATCAAGTGCAGTATTGATCCTTGTTCAAAGTGAAGACAGCTAACACTGTCTTCAAACATCCAAAATGATGTTTCTATACATGGACATCACTTACATGGACATTAACTACTGTATTTTTCAGAGTATAAGATGCTCCGGACTATAAGATGCACCTACTTTTTTGGAGGAGAAAACCAAGAAAAAAAATCTGCCTGTGTTCTGCCCCAGCTCTGGATTCCCGAGGATATTGACACACACCAACTGTCCTTATCAGGTTTATTAAGTAGCAGGAATAAACCAAACTCCGGCAAAGGTTGGCAACCAGCCCAGAAAGCAAGATATGATAAGACTTTTCCAAAAAATGCTCTGGTGATAATTACAAGTTGTTTCTAGCAAGAAACTTACTAACAGCATGCGACTTCAATAGGCTAAGGGAGTGGCCAATTATCCTCAAGCCTTACTCTCGAGGAGACCTCCTCCTCCTGAGTAGCCACTCCTGCCTTTTGGCAGCCCTGCGTGCTCGAGCATTGAGGAGAGGCTCCTCCACTTCACTCTCTCCACTTGAAGGAGCCTCTGGAGGTTCTGAAGGCCTAGGCTGAGTCTCTGCCTCTGGCACCACATCCTCTTCAGCCTCCTTGCTGTCTGACACAAGCACCGGCTGAGCAGGTGCAATACCACATCAGCCTCCTCGTCGTCGGGATCAGCCACGATCCGCGCAGGTCACTGGCGGGTCACAACACTCTGCCCCCCAGCAATTTGCCTCCTTGCAGCAAATGGGGCACACAGCAATAGGCAATGGCAATCCTTGCAGCCTGAAACAGCTGATGGTCGGGAGGCCGATCCAACCGACAATCAGTTGCTTGTGCTAATCAGGCTGAAGCTGAAACGAGCTGTTTGGTGTTTGCTGCAAGGAGGCAAATTGCTTGGAGGCAGAGGCCAAAGGGTGGGGGCCAGCAGGTGAGTGGGGCTACATTTGGTGTATAAGACACACCCAAATTTTCACCCTCTTTTGGGGGGGGAATGCATTTTATACTCTGAAAAATACAGTATATTAGTGTTAAAAGGAGGTGGAGGGGCTCGATTATACCATCAAAGAGACAGCCAGGTGCTGACTGGAACAGATAATAAATTGCTCATATGCAGGTTCCACGTTAAGCTAAAGCAGAAGAAAACCAGTCAATTTCTATGATATGATCTAGAACAAGGGTGTCAAACTCAAGGGTGCTTAAATCTGGTCCATGAGACCAGCCTGGAGATAGCAAAGGACCACTCCATGGTGCCTCTGACAGCAAAAATGGGGTGTGTCCCCTGTTTTCAGCCTGGGGGGGGTCTTCCTGCAGCACTCTGCTGGCCAAAACGTGCCCTTTTTTGGATGGCAAAGTGCTGCAGGAGACATCCGTCCCCTCTCCTCCCAACCCCTCCCCAGCTGGCTGACCCATCCCTAGAAGAAATCCAGTTTTACATCCCTGATCATATACCATGCCCCCCCCCCATTTTCTTTTTCTTTTTTTTCAAGGAGAAAATCAGGAATTGCTTTGAAGTCCTAAACTTCATTGAGAGAAGACTCATGGTATGAAATTAAGGAAATGGCTAAGGATGAATGAAAAAAGGAACAGTCAAAAATGAAGAAAGAGAAGAAAGCAAAGTGGATGTCAGAACAAACCATGGAAGAGAAAAGAATCCAAAGCCAAAACTCTCAGAAATTAACTTAAGATTTTCAGAGAGGTATTACAAGAGACAAGAAATGGTGTTACAATCACATTTGTAAAGACATTGAAGATGGACACAAACATGGAAAAACAGGAAAAGTCTTTCAAAAGATCTCTGAACTTAGAATGGGATTTCAGCCTCAAATTGGTATACTTTGAAAGAAGATCAAAGAAAGATGGAAGGTACATACTGAAACATTATACAGTAGAAATATCAACATCCGAGATACCTTAGCAGATATTCCTTACTTACAAGTACCTCTAGCATGAAGTTCAATCAGCAGTTATTATGAAGTTGGAAAGCTATAGGAACTGATATAATACTCACTGAAATATGAATAAAAATCATACAAGGTTCTAGCCAAACTATGCCAACAAATTGGAAGAATGGCATAATACCCAAGCATAAGAAGTCAATCTACATTCCAACACCAAAAAATGGAGATTTATATATACAGAATATATATTAAGGGAACTGGATTGAAAGAAGATGGCAGTGGTTTAAAAACTGGAGGAAGAAACATCAGTAACCTCTGATGACGCTATCCTAATAGCTGAAAATGCACAGGATCTGCAAGTCTTAATATTGAAAGTGAAAGAGTACAGTGAAATAATGGGACTAAAATTAAATTTAAAGAAGATCCAATTAATGATAGTAGGTTGAACAACCAACCTTAGAATTGACAGTGAAGACATCAAAGTGATGGATAGCTTCGATACTCAAATGTGGTGATGGATCTATACCTAGAAATATCAGATTTGTGCAAACCATGATATTCCCTATGACACTCTATGGAAGCAAAAGTTGAACTTAAAGGAAACAGGTTTATGAAGAGCATAACTTTGATGTAGGAGAAGATTCCTAAGGATATCCTGGGCAGCCAATAAAACAATCAATGGATCATTGAACGAATCAACCCAGAGTTCTCACTTGAAGTACAAGTGATCAGGCTCAAATTATTTAACTTATGATATATTATGCAAAAGACCAGCTCTCTGGAAAAGGCTCCAGTGCTGGGAAAGAGAGATGGAAAGAAAAGAAGAGGAAAACCAGTAGTGGATGGATGGGTTGGTTGGGCTTAGTCATAGAAGCAATGAGTGTACCCTTGGGAGATATAAAAGAACATGTTAGGGATAGATCGTCATGGAGAAAATATATCTATGTGGTTGCTAGGAGTCAAAAATGTCTTGGCACATAATCAATCAAAATGCTATTTTTAAATCATCCTACTCATAATTGTTATTCAAACTTTTATTTTCATTAGGAAATAAAAGGAGCCTTGTGATTATCAGAGAAATGAACCCATTTAGCTGAGGGTCAGGGTTAGGGTTCTGATGGCTGTAGCATTAAAATAAAACAGGACTTGTAGGGAAAGGAAAAATTGCAGGACATATAATTAGATAATTGATCCCACTCTGCTTCTCTATTAGTAGTGCATTGTCAGCCGTCATAAGAAAAAAGGGGCATTCAGTGAGGATGGATCAGGAAAATGTTAGAGCTATCATCATCCCTACCACTCAACTTTCTGCTTTGCTAGCATGAGTAGTCCAAGAGGACTTCTACTTTGACTTCTACTTTTACCTCACATTTACTTCTCTCTTCACCTAAAGTAGTGACCAAAATTGTGGAAACTTTTTGGGAAAAGTGTATTTTTGAAGTTTGATGGCTAATAACACCACTTTTTTTTTTTTGAGTTTCAAAATAATCCTATCCACTGATGGAATAGCCTGGGAATAGCCCAGACCCTAATGCAATTGAAAATCTATGGAGCCAACTAAAGAAACTTGTTAGTCAGAATTGACCCAGCAATAAAACCCAGTTAATAGAAGCAATCATTCAATCTTGGTTTCACATTATAAAAGCTGCAGAACTAAAAGACTTTGTTCACTCCATGGGAAGACATTGTAAGGCCATAATTCATGCTAAAGGTTACCCAACTAAATATTAACTGACATGATAATTTTTGTATATCTCATTTTTTCTACATGTTTCACTTTTCTTCTTTATACTATAACTGTTATTCTAATAGCAAATCCTTCATACATTATTGTTATAAGGTATAAGTTATTGCATTACATTCTTGATTAAATTATCTTTCCATTGATATATAATTTTATGGTACTACTCCAAAAGAAAGTGGTGTTATTAGCTAGTTTTAGAAAATAAACTTTTCCCAAAAGGTTTCCATAATTTTGGCCACTACTGTACATGGAATCGCCATGCCAATCTCAGTGATGGAACTTCACAGTTAATCCATGACAAAACATTTTTTATTACTGTTTCTCTGCTTTGGTCACAAAGTTACATCAGTGTTACACCATAAATCCTTTAACATTTGTTTCACTCCTCCTCCTCCTCCCCTCCTCCTCTTCATCTTCAATGCAAAAACTTACCATCTTTCATCTCTTGAGGTGCCCAGTGGACTGTACCCAACAGGAACAATATCATGCAATTTGCAGAATTCTAAAAGTTTGGGTTGAGTGAAGTATGGATGACATTCAATCTACAGACAGAGTGGGAAACGCAGAAATTTTTAAAAAAATCATGGTTAAGAAACAAAAACAAAGCTAGCTGTATTTATTTTTGCAAGAGACAAAAGCTTCCAAAGGATAAAGCATCAGATGTGGATTAATAAGCTTCCTTTCTTGTACAGATTTCTGTCTCTGGTATGTAGCTTCTACAGCAGTGGTGGGTTTCAAAATTTTTTACTACCGGTTCTGTGGGTGTGGTGTGGTGGGCGTGGCATGGCTTGATGGGTGTGGCTTGGTGGGCTTGGCAAGGGAAGGATATTGCAAAATCTCCATTCCCTCCCCACTCCAGGGGAAGGTTACTGCAAAATCCCCATTTCTCCCCGATCAGCTGGGACTTGGGAGGCAGAGAATAGATGGGGGCAGGGCCACTCAGAATTTTTATTACCGGTTCTCCAGACTACTCAAAATTTCCACAACCGGTTCTCCAGAACTGGTCAGAACTTGCTGAAACCCACCTCTGCTCTATAGCTGCATTTTATAAAACTGGCAAAAATGTGCAAAGTAATTTAGGAGACCTCACTCAATTCAGCAGAGTTTGGCACTATCAAGCCTTCCCTCTGACCCTCTGTATGTATGTCTGTGCACACTTCGTTTTGTAACACAAAACAGTGACTTTGAATCACTGTTGACTCCTGCGGACTGCCAGGATTTCAAAAGTAGTTTGCTGTTGCCTTCTTCTTCTTAGGATAAATTGAAAGTGACTAGTCCAAGGTCACTTAGCTAGCTTTCATGCTTAAATAAGGACTAGAACTAACAATCTCCTGATTTATAATCTTTTCAACTGTTTTTTCCTCCCCCAAAATGGAGGTGGAGGGGCTATATGTATCCGTATAACTTATTTTAGTGAGGTCTATGCTTTTTTTGCAAATATTTTAGTTCAAAGTGGCCAAGACCGACAAATGACAGTTTGGCCTATTTTCAAGTGACTTGCAATTCTTTGTCTTTTAAATTTTATCAAAAGATAAACATGGAAAACAATTTCAAATGTGATACAAAACAATGGCTTATGATCAGGGGTGAAATCCAATATTTTTCCTACCAGTTCTGTGGGCGTGGCTTGGAGGGTGTGTCAGGGGAAGGATATTGCAAAATCTCCATTCCCACCCCATTCCAGGGGAAGGGCACTGCAAAATCTCCATTCCCACCCCACTCTGGGGCCAGCCAGAGGTAGCATTTGCTGGTTCTCTGAACTACTCAAAATTTCCACTACTGGTTCTCCAGAACTTGTCAGAACCTGCTCGATTTCACCCCTGCTTATGATACATTAGAAACGTACACTGAAATGCTTAAGTGATTCCTATGGTTGTATCTTCAATATTATTTCCTTGCAAAAGAAAACAGTGAAGTTTGGAGCATGGAAGGAGAAAATTCAACTCCCCAGAACTCTGAATAGCTTGGCCAATTAAACTGCTAATAAGAAGTTATTGCTTCATTGAATTGTTCCAGTTTACTCCAGGCATCTGAATGGTGTGTGACATTTATGGTAAGGGCAGGCCAAGGGAACCACAAATTCTAATCCATAGCATCTCCTGTGGCTAAAGTGGGGCCCTCTAAAGGGGTGGAGGAAGATTTCAGTTAGGCTAATCCACGTGTTTCAACTATAAGCTCAAACTGGTGGAACACAATGACCTTTTACAACTGCCAAGAAAGTTTGCTTTTAGCAAGTTTGCATATTAAAAAAAAACATATATGCCTTAGAAAACCTCATTGTCTGCAAGATAACTCATTGTCTGCAAGATAATAATAATAATAATAAGGCCCACAAGGTTTTTCTGATAGCGTAGCCGTGTGAGCTGTGTAGCATCTCATTTCCAGTTGTTAATTGCCAAGGAAGAAAGCCAAGTAGCTGCTCTTAATCATTCATCATCAGTTTGATGTAAGGGATATGGACCTTTAGGAAGAAAAAGAACCCTCATTCCAGACATCACTTCCAAATCTCTCCTCTTTTAAGATTCCTCCCACTCCTCCAACTAGCAACAGCCAATTCAACAAAATCCAGAAATTTTCTTCTTAGTATGTTTGAGTTCAATGCAAGCATTATGATTTCCTGTCTTTGATAGAATAGATCAACTGGGTCGCCTTATTATTTCCCAACTTTTTTTCATAGAGTATATGGTACATACATGATGTGTTCATAAACATTTGTCTCCTACTCATCTACTTTAAAGAATTAGGGGCGACTCTCACCCTGGTCATCACTTCTTTACCCTCCTACCATCGGGATGGAGATATAGAAGCATAGCCAGCCGCACAAACAGACTGAAGAAAATTTTTTATCTGTGAGCTGTCAGACTCCTGAATGAGAAATAACATCATAACTATGTAGTATGATGGACTGCAGGGCCGGTGCAATGTATAACATGTTCACACTGGTGCAATAGGATTGCACCAGTGATTGGTGATTAGTCACCTCCCGTCTTGACTACTGTAATGCTCTCTACCTAGGGCTGCCCTTGAAAACCATCTGAAGGCTTCAGCTGGTGCAGAATGCGGTCGCGCAGGTTGTGATGGGAGCGTCCCGACCCTCCCGATGTCAGTGTTCCAATACTGACATAGAAGCAATGAGGAAAAAAGTTTGACATTTCACCTAGAAAAACTTTCGGTGTATTCAGTCTCCTGGGAGATGTATGGGAGGGGTGACATTCCTGTGTGCTGAAGAGACAGATAAGAGAGAGTGATCTGGAAGACAGCCAATGGGGAGCAGGTAATGGGGAAGGAATAGGAGGGGTTTTGGGTAGAGGGGCCAGTACTGTCTGCATGGTTGTCGGGCACGGCTGCATCGCTCAATAAAGAGTATATTTCCTAAAGTTTGATGCTTGGAAATTAACTTTATTTTGAGGATGAAACCGAAACTTTGACACCCATGTTACACCCCTCCTGCGCAACCTGCATTGGTTACCGGTTGCCCTTCGGGTGAGGTTCAAGGTGCTGGTTATTACCTACAAAGCCCTTCATGGCCTAGGCCCGGGATATTTGTTGGACCCCCTGCAGCCAGCGACAATTCCCAATCGCCTGGTGCGTTCCCACAGACAGGGCCTCCTCAGGGTGCTGTCGGCCGGGCAGTGTCTGCTGGCGACCCCCAGAGGGAGAGCTTTCTCTGTGGGCACACCCACCCTCTGGAACCAACTTCCTTTGGAGCTCCGGATGGCTCCTGACCTTCGCTCATTCCACCGTGTTTTGAAGATCTGGTTGTTCTGCAGTTTGATGTGTGTGTGTGTGAGTGTGTGTTCCTAACGAATTTTAAATTGTTTTAAATTGGATTTTTAATTTTATATCATTTTAATGAGAAATATGCATTTTTACAGGTTGTGAGCTGCCCTGAGTTCTTGGAGATAGGGCGGCATTATAAATGCATTATAAATAAATACATAAATAAATTGGGTGTTTTGTTAATATGATTTATTAGGTTAGGGATTTTCTGTCTTCACTGTGAGTTGTATTGTGTTGGGGGGGGGGCGTGCACTGAGGGAGCTCAACCAATCTCATTGCCCATACTGTATGTTGTGCACCAACAATAAAAAATTGAATTGAATGGAATTGAATTATGGAATAGATGGCCTAGATCAGAAAAACTGAAAAAGCTTTAAATAAGGCCATTCTGACTTTATCTGAAGCATTCTATAAAATACTACATATTTAGATATTATTTCAGATGGTCACTGCCCAAAATGCCACCCTCCTCCCAAGGGTAAAGGACTCTTCTGGCAATAGAGTGGAATTAATTACTTTAATTTCCCACGATTAAACCTTGAGCAGAAAATTAACATAATTTTATGCTTGTCCTGACTGAGCATGAATTGTCTCCTTGTTCGTTTTAGCCCAAAATGAAAGACCTGTGGGGAAGATTGAATGAATAGGCTAAGATTATGTTTGTTTTTAGTAACATGTTTGTTTATCTTATGTTTTAGAGCAAACCAAAACCATAAAGCAAAGCTGGAAGGAGAAATATATGAAAAATGACATAGTTGTTTTTTTATGACAGGAAATTATGAAGACGCATCATACAAGATATTCTGAGGCTAATACACTAGTCAAGGACCGATGGCTTATGCCACTCATTACGTGAGAATGTCAACATGCTTACATGGGCTCATCTATTCACTGTCATTACCTGGTTGCTGACAGGTTTGTACTTCAAACCTGGCTTGTTCAGAATCATTTCCAGCTGCCTACGATTGAAGTTGGATACACCAAGAGATTTCACCAAGCCTGCATCTTTGCATGCTTCCAAAGCCTGTTAGAATGAAGTAGGCAAAACAATGTAATAAACCGGCAAATAATATTTTACTGCTTAGGGGTACAAAATAAATAAGGGTGATGGAATTGTGATGCTATTACAAGGAAACAATCCATGGTAAGCTCCTCAGCTGCTCCTCAGGTGCTTCTCAGGTGGACCAATTGCCAGAAACAGAAGGTCCATTCTCAGCAATTGCCATGCTAATTAAGGAACTATGGGAATTCAGGTTTACATAGTTGAGAGGCAGCCAGTGGAGGAGGGCAAAGGAGATGTAAGGACAAGTTGACTCATCCCCCACCAAAAGATTGTTCTTGGTCCGAATTTAGAAAAAGGAAGATGGGAGAGAAGACAAACAGGGAGAAGCAATAGGAAACAGCAATTGTAAGAAAGGGAGAAGGGAGAAGATTCAAATGATCCTTATTAAAAATAGTATAATGTACCCTACCTGATTTGTACCCTATGACTATCATTAAGTGTTGTACCTTATGATTCTTGAAAAATGTATATTTTCTTTTACATTTGTACATTTGTACACTGAGAGCATATGCCCCAGGACAAATTCCTTGTATGTCCATTCACACTTGGCCAATAAAATTCTATTCTATTCTATTCTATTCTATTCTATTCTATTCTATTCTATTCTATTCTATTCTATTCTATTCTATTCTATTCTATTCTATTCTATTCTATTCTATTCTACTCAAATCACCTCAATTCATATTCAATATTTAATGACTCATTCTCTCTCTCTCTCTCCACACACACACACACACACACACACTTAAAAGTTGTAAGAAAAAGTAAGAGTAAATAATGCAAAGTAAATTGGACTGGAGAAAATGAAAAAAAAAAAAAAGAAACAGATAAAGCTAAAAGTGCAATAAGAAAAAAAATGGAAGAAAAAGGAGGCCATTACAAAGATAGATATAAAAAATATAAAGAAGTAGCTCCAATATTTTTCCCAGCAGTAAATTATATTTTAACCTCTCTCTCTAAAGTTACATTGTGGCTCTCTTCTTTTTATAACAGAGGTCTTCAAATTTGGCAGCTTTAAGACTTGTAGACTACAACTCCCAGAATTCTCCAGCCGAGTTGAAGTCTACAAGTCTTAAAGCTGCCGAGTTTGAAGACCTCTGTTCTATAATATAGCTTCATCAAAACCATAAATCACAAGTTTGTTTTTTATTTTATTTTTTTTTTACTAAAAAAAAGTCTATCAAGGGTTTCCAGCCTGGTACTTCTCTGGGATTTCTTTCATTGCTTGAATTGATAGGCTGATAGATGGCAACAATTCTTGTCACACCAATTCCAGATTCTGGAACCTACCCAGTTTTCATCTCTGCCTTGGTATTAGCCTTCTTCAATAGATTTTTTTTCCTCTGTCCTTTTCTGGGCCTGGGTTCAAGTCCATACCCTTGCCTATGATTAACTCCAGGTGGGAGTTATCACACGTTTGCCATATGATCTGGTTCATATCACAACTGTTTTGCTTGCTATATGGTCTGCAACGCTGAACTGACAAGAACAATTTTTTTCGTTTCTTTTACATTCCTACTAGTTTGGTTCCTCGGTCTCCAAACTTTGAAATAATTCTACTTCCCACACAAACAGTATCATTAAGGCCACCAAAGTTTTCTCTGCTCTCCTGGGCGTGTACCGAGTTCAATAAAAACGTCAATAAAATAGTAATATATTAATATTTAATGTGCCAAAATATCTTATTTGTAACCATGTTTTACAAATTACAGAATGCATGCCCCAATTTATTATACCTGATAACCTGCTCCAATGCTACTTGTGGCATTGTAATTTTGGTCAATTAAGTAGACAGATCATTCCTGTATTGTGCAGCGTTATGTTGTTATTTTATTTTTCTTATTTTATTTTTGCCAAAATGATATCCCTCCTCATCACAGGCAGCTAGATTGATCAATCTTGAGCACACCTAGGTTTCAGGCTAATAGTACTGCTTCAATATAGAATACAATTCAGAATTCATTCCTGTTGAAGTGTCCAATGGGACCTAACTTTCTTTTCCCCTCTTAATTTATTGGAAGAGATGTCCTAAAAATGGTGAGAAAGATTTAGATACTGTTAGTTACGATATAATTAATGCTTCCTAAATACTCACCTCCCATGTGGCACATAGATCTGTTTCATGATAAAGCCATTTTCCACTTTCATCTTTAGGATAGATATTTTCTCCAGGCTGAAAAAACAAAACAAAACAAAAGTCACACAAGAAGGTGGAAGAAAGAGATGAACTCTCACAATGTTGCAATATTCTGTTAATTTTGGACAGGGAGGCAGTTTCCCTGTAGTTTGAGGAGAAGGTAGATATTTGGGGAGAAAAGCTCAAAGCAGAGGTGAAATCCAGAAGGTTCTGATAGGTTCTGGAGAACTGGTAGCGGAAATTTTGAGTAGTTCGGAGAACTGGCAAATACCACCTCTGGCTGGCCCCAGAGTGGGATGGGAATAGAAATTTTGCAATATCTTCCTCCCCCCCAGGAATGGGGAGGGAATGGGGATTTTGCAGTATCCTTCCCCTGGAGTGGGGAGGGAATGGAGATTTTGCAGTATCCTTCCCCTGCCATGCCCACCAAGCCACACCATGCCCACAGAACCGGTAGTAAAAAAAATTGAATTCCACCACTGGCTCAAAGCTATTTCAATTTATTGAACATTAACCATCAGATGTAGGTATGACAGATATGACAGACCCAATATGTGTCAAGTCCCGAGTAAGCAACTTGATGTGCTCCAGCTGTTTTTGAGTATATCTCTCATTGTTGGAGTTGAAGCCTAAACATCTGGAGGATACTAGATTGTGTACACTTGACCTGATTCCTTTATATTAATCTCAAATGATTAGCATTTTTTTCTTTTGGTGGTTTTGCCAAAAGGCAACTAGACACTGAAGCGGAATGTTTTCTAAACTGGGGGAAAGGAACAAGAGCTCAATACCAGCCAACTCCTAGCTGACTCTCTAGACTTTGAAAGAAACTGAATGAAGACTGGCATTGTCTCTGAAATTCCTCTCCATTATAATTAACCGGGAATGGGTATCTTTACAAATGGATATTCTGAACTACTCTCACTTTACCGCAAATCGAACAATATTAGCTGAACATTGATCTCTAGCTTGCTAAACCATGATTTAGCAAGCTGGGAATGTACAGCTGGGCTCCCTCCCTCCCTTTAGGCAGGAAGCCAATAGAAACAAGAGCCCAAACAAAATTCTAGAAAAATTCGCATCTCCTTCTTTTTGATGAAATCTCAAAGGAGTTTTGTGGGTGGGAGTGGAGAAAAAGGAACAGCTGCCAACACTTTGTTAGTCACCTATATTCGAAATGTGATTCATAACAATCGTAGGAATAGTAGGAAAAATACTATTTGTGTACTTCATAGAGGGGAAATCCTATTACTTGCATAGCGGCAGGAAACTATGCAAGCAGTGAGATTTATTGCATTGAAAAGAATGCAAATTGTGTCTTATTCGATTCATTCACTTCAGTCTTTAGAAGAGCATATACAGTTCATCTTCCCTTAAGCTCTCAGAGAAGAGATACCATATTTTTTGGAATATAAGACACACCTTTCCCCCCCCCAAAAGGGGGTGAAAATTTAGATGAGTCTTATAAACCGAATGTAGCCCTGCCCACCCACTGGCCCCCACCCTTTGGCCTCTGCCTCGTAGCAGTTACCTCCCAGCAAGAAAAAAGAGCTTCCTTTAGTTTCAGTACAGGCTAATTAGCACAAATTGATTGGATCGGCCTCCCGACTCTCAGCTGATTTGCTCTCAGCTGTTTTACACAGGGCTCTGCTGCTTGCTGCAAAGATTGCTGGAGCAGATTTTTTTTCCTTCTGCTAATCAAGCTATGCTGAAAATGAAAATGAAAGTAAAGCAGGCTGTTTGCTGTTAGCTGCAACAAGGCAAAATTGCTCAGAAGCAGAGGAAGATTTCTTTTTCTTCTTTTCCTCACCAAAAAAGGTAGGAAAATACGTAGTAAAATAGTATTTTACTACGAAAAATACGGTATATTAATTCTATGTCATATCTTCAAGAATATCATGAGTCGTGAGAGCAGTCATGAGTAGTTAGTAGTTAGTAATAACTTATGGATGCTTGTGAGTGTGTGTTGTCTAGGGACCTGTGTTGTGTTGCTTCTTTTCTGTCTCGAGCCCACCAAATTGGTGTAGTTAAAAGAACCTGTGATATCCCTGTGGTCCATTTTACAGGTCACATTGTAATTAATGCCATAACTATCTTCCAGATTACAATATGCCAATTAAAAGTTTGGTAGAGTTTGATGGTATTAGGTATGCTGTAAACATGTGACAGAAAATAAATTTATAAATAAACATGGATGCAGCAAGGAATCATACAGCTTGAAAAGTGTAGGAAGAAAATGCATAGGACCATTCCAGGACATCAGAAGTGCCAATAAATTTTATTACATTTAAACTGTGATTGCCAACCTTGTGGCTTGCATATATATTGGAATTCCACAGTTGGCATTATTTATCACAATTAAAACCCAACTCATTTGATGATGCCTAATTGAAAACGATTGTATTAAAGACTGTCAGTTCTAGCCCAGATGGTGTTTCAGGCAGGGGTGAAATGTAAAATTTGTTACTACCGGTTCTGTGGATGTGGCTTGCTGTGTATGTGTGTGTGTGTGGGGGGTAATGTGACTGGGTGGGCATGGCCAACTTTTTTTTTTAACTTTTCAAAGTATTTTTTTTTAATGCTTTGAAAAGCCTCTGCCGATCAGGCAACTCAGCTGGGATCGTCGGAGACTTTTCAAAGCATTTTTTTACCACCTCTTCAGCCAAGAGGTTGCAGAAAAAAATGCTTTGAAAAGCTTCTGACAATCCCAGCTGAGCCATGTGAACATCAGAGGCTTTTTTTTTTTACTTTTAAAAGCATTTTTTCGTCAGAAGAGGTTGTAGAAAAATTGTTTTTAAAAGAAAAAAAAATAGCCTCTGATGATCGTGCGGCTCAGCTGGGCATGGGGGGGGCGCAGGGATTTTTGCTACCGGTTCTCCGAACCACCCACCACCATCGCTACCGGATCTAATGATCCAGTCCAAACCGGGAGCATTTCACCCCTGCTTTCAGAGCTATACTACAAACTGATGTATACAGAACCTTAAGCCTTACTGTGATTGTTATGATGTAGCAGGTGCCTTTACACAATATGCTATGATATGACTTATTAATGGTGAAAGTCAAAGGGCTCAAATGGTACTTTTGCAAGCATTTCCTTTGTTGTGATTTGGGGAGTCAGATGAATCATGTAATTATATGAATCCATTGAAGTTGGGTGGCCAATGCTTTTACATAATAAAAAAACTACAGAATAACAATAGAATAGAGTAGAGTAGAGTAGAGTAGAGTAGAGTAGAGTAGAGTAGAATAGAATAGAATAGAATAGAATAGAATAGAATAGAATAGAATAGAATAGAATAGAATAGAATAGAATAGGAGTTGGAAGGGACCTTGGAGGTCTTCTAGTCCAACCCCCTGCTTAGACAGGAAACTCTATACCATTTCAGACAAATGGTTGTCCAATCTCTTCTTAAAAACTTCCAGTGTTGAAGCATTTGTAACTTCTGGAGGCAAGTTGTTCCACTGATTAATTGTTCTAACTGTCAGGAAATTTCTCCTTAGTTCTAGGTTGCTTCTCTCCTTGATTAGTTTCCATCCATTTTTTTCTTGTCCTGCCCCTCTGGTGCTTTGGAGAATAGTTTGACTCTCTCTTCTTTGTGGCAACCCTTGAGATATCGGAACACTGCTATCATGTCACCCCTGATCCTACTTTTCATTAAACTAGACATACATAGGGTACAAAGTCATCCATAATGACATGTAAACCACATTTCAATTTAGTGCTGACACGGCAAGTCACTCTGTGTACTTTGTACAACATGAGATACAGAGGCTCATGTTGCAGTAGCATTATGTATTAATTATTCTGTAAGGGAACAGTTTACCCAAAGCTTTTCCTGTACAGAGGAATATCAGTTTCTATATTTGGTATTGACTGATTTATGGGCAATTAAGACCATTCAGCAAGAAGAAAATTATTGGACATAAATCATTATATTCCAGCTTGTGCATGTTCAGTAGGAATTCCTGTGCCAGAGCCACAGCTTCACTACTACGTGTCTAGAGAGATTCTCAGTCATCCAGGTCATGATTGTCCCAAAGATGATTTTTCAAAAGGCAACTGGACTTTCTTCATTTTTCCTTTGAAGACCTTTTGCTTCTTATCCAAGAAGCTTCAGAACCAAAGAAGCTTCTTAGATGCGAAGCGAAACGTCTTCAAGAAAAAACAAAGGAGGTCCAGTTACCTTTGGAAAAAGCACCTTTGGGATAGCTTTATTACTATTTTACAAGAAAGGAAGATAATACATGGCAGCAATGAAGGCTAGGCTCTTACATGCACGGTCTGCTACTTGGTTAGCATGTCTATTAATAAATTTGCATATCTAAAATAGGAATGTAAAACAGAAAGTGATTCACAACACGCTGGAGCATGTACAGAACCTCTCTCATCAAAACAATAAAGCAAGTGAATTTCAAAAAACCTTTTTGAAAAGTTTCGCACAGCCCTAAATGTGTGCACAAAATATTTTGAGTACCACAGTTCCATATAATTTCCACAGATTGAATAAAAAGCTCTTGAATCCATGTTGGAGTTGATTCTTTATTGCCAGAATCCTTGCATATATGCAAATTGAAATCAAGAAATATGCATACATATTTGAATTCTGTCATCATACAACAGCTTCACAATAGGGATATTTAAGTTGTGAATAAAAGGTCTTTTGACAGAGACAGTCAATATAAATCTATGTTCTCACTTCCAGGTTTGTTCTTCTGCTAACTGAGCTCTTCACTACGTGGTGATCTACAATTGTGGGATGTTGTCCTCCCCAAATAATTGTCTGCCCAAGACTTTTAAGTATTTAAGCATTTACAGTTCACAAACATATACACTAGGAGGCGCTCCAGCACAATACTTTACCTGAAAAGCCATTGGCAGTTCAATGAGATAGAGATCAACATAGTCAAGCTGCAAAATTTGTAATGTCTTCTCCAGAGTTGGACGCACCATTTCTGGTGGGTGGCATGTATTCCACAACTAGGGCAAAAAGAAGGGAAAAAAAGAAAGTGGGAACTTTACTTCTTGGAACTATGGAATATAGAAGCACAAATTTTAAAAATATACCGTTTTGAGTGAACTGTATTAATCAAAATAAACCAGCACTAGTTATATTAAATTCTAGAATAATAAACCACAGATTTGCCAAAACGAACCCAAAATGTAACATTTTTTTTCTAAGGGAATGAATACTTTGGCAAATGTTCTTTAAACAATAGCGGAAACAGGCTAAGATACTATGTCCACTCCTGTGGAAATAACTGCCGATCAAATGACTAAAACTTACAGTAACTCTGAGGAGAAATGAATAAAATTATGCTGCAAAGGATTCTCTACAGGGAGGTGAGAATTAAACACTCAACTGAGTAAATTACGTATAAACTATCATTATTTTAATTGCTTAATCTTCACCCTGAAACTTCTTGAATTGTTGCTATGCTTCCATCTTCTTTTGGGGTGTGATGCCAGGCACTGTCTTTCAAAGGATGACCTTTGATATGATGAAAGTAGCACATTTGAGGTGAACCCCATCAAAAAAAGGGTGTTGCATTATTATCCAGCTATTTCAAAGCAAATGGAGTTTCATTATATAGATAACCCTAATGGGTTCCTTTGGACCACACAGTTGTGCTCTTTATAAAAGCGAACCCAACTCTGCTGATCTATGATCTAACCCCAAAATACTGAGTGGAGAACCCATTAATTCCAGCTGTGAATGGAGTTTGTCAAAAGGAAAGGATCAAGTATCATTGAAATGTTTGAGATTGTAACTCCCATAATCTGTTCACCATGCTGCATTTTCTGTTCACCATGCTGATAAGGGCTAATGGAAGTTGCAGCCCAAAACATCTGGAAGGTTCCTAGCTTGTTTCCTCCAAAGAAACAAATGATAATGTTAATATTATTAATGCTTCTTTTTCTTTTTCCTTTTTTGTCCGTATCAATTGCCCGTTTTATGATCTATTTTGTAAAGATAATTGTCTCATATCAAACCATGAGAATGAGAGAAAGCTGCCAGGTCACTCTTCTGCCAAAGTTATCACTTTGTCAGGAACAAAGTTAGTCTCATGAATCTTCCTTCCTATGGGGAAAGAAATGACTGCCACGCCCAATAAAGACCAACTCACATCAACAGAATTGGCTACTGATGTAAGAGAGTGAAACTCTCAATGATCATTGCTTGCTGTTTTTTTAAAAAGTCTTTGACTTTGATCAGCATGCCAAAATATGGATGTTGATGCTTTCCACCAGCAAGAACTTGTATGACTTGTATGACCCATCTTTCTGACAACTCTTCCAAGTTATTTAGAGTGCCTTGCCTCACCAACTCATGTCTCAATTTGTCAGCAACTCTCTCATTAAAATTGGTAAATCAGAGACAGATTTTTCCATCCCACATCTCCGGCAAATAATTTTAAAATTTATACATACTAATACATCCACACTTTCTGCTGACCTAGCTTGAGTTTGTGAGTTTCACAGCTGCAGTCAGGAACCTCATGAAATCATCAAAGGGAATTCTCAATCTTTGCATGAAGTTTTAATAATTGTCCACCACTGGTTTGTTCCTCTTAATGATAGGTATAGCCCATCTGGCTGCCCTTTCTTTCAGGAAATTCAGCATGGGAGTCACTTTGGTGCAATCTGTGGGAAATTCTGTTGGTCAGTCTGCCATAAATAGACCACACTGAATCATGAAGTTCAGGAATTGGCCTTGGTCTCCTCCAAAGATCTCTGGAATTCTCATGAGAGCACAGAAATACTAGTTGCACTAAAAGCTGCTGGCCAAGTTAAATTCTATCTCAATTTTTGCATTAGCTGCCTCATGGCGTTTTGCAAGTTATTCATAAACCTGTCTGTTGTTGGTGTGGCAACAATGCTGCAACCAAGTGCTCAGTGAGAATGAAATACCCTGAGGACCAAAGGCCATCTCTACCACTAAACTCCATCAGTCTCTCTTGAAAGAGACTTGCAAGGTTGATGTCAGACCAAGGTGAGTAGACCAGACCAGGAAAACAATTCCACAGGAAGATTGTAACTACAATTAGTCTGGCTAGCCTAATAGAATCTTGCAAATCTGATTGTGCCGTTTTATGCCTCATTCTTATACTTTTATATTGAATCAGGAAGGCATCTGTCTGAGCTGCTTTCAAATGTTATCTTCTCTCTCAAGGTTCAAAAAAAATGTTTCAGCCTCCTTTGTCCAGGTAATGGTTCTGGCATATTTCCATCAAGGTCCTTTTTACTCTCTACAACTGTGTACAATATGAGGGTATTGATTAAAAATCACCCTTTGCAAATGCAGATTTTAAGGTTTTGAAGACCTGTCTTTGTGCCCAGACCTGGGGCCCCATTTCCTGGCTATATTGACATCAGGAGTAATATTTTTTTCTCTTTCAACTGCCATATATATTTAATTTTGTACTATGTTGTAACTGTTTTTAAGTGTTCTATGATTGTTTGGCATTCAAAGTCATTTGTTTGAGATGGGCAGCTATAGAAAAGGAAGGAAGGGATGGAGGGAGAGAGGGAGGAAGGGAGGGCGGGAGAACACAATACCTATGGTCAGGACAGATGCTGTCCAGATGTATTGAAACATAACTCCCATTATCTCGAATCAAATAAGTCATTGTGCTAAGTATGGTTAATGAGAAGTCTCCTATCATTCAATAACATAGGGTCATGTGCTCATCAAACTAAATGGTGGGAGATTTGGTACAAAGATAAAGTTACCTCTATGATTTTACACATAAACCAAGCTGTTGGTTAGCACCACAAGTGTCCTTAAAATGGCTCTGAATCAAAATACACTTAAGATCCACCTCCTCCAGATATTGATTGGTTAAATTCACCAACAGCCAACAGCTAACAGCCATTTTGCCTGGAGGATTTTGGAGTTAAAGCTGGAGGATGACCATTTTGGGAAGGGCTAATTAACTCCCATGTAAGTTTCAACTCACAGAAAACGGGACTGGAAGAGATTTGATCTAGTTGAACTCAGGGATTCCAGACAAGGAACTCTATGTCTACCAATTCTCCTTTTTCTGAAGTATAACCCAGAGGGAGATCCAGCTGGCCAACCAGCAGAAGAATGGTATCCCATCTGAACTTTTTAAAATTGTGTAATTGAATGTTGAGGACTCCACAAGGCAGCTTATCAGCATCCCTGGGAAGCAAAATTATAAGAATCTTCTTCCAAACATCTAGGGCTGTGATGGCGAACCTATGGCACGCGTGCCAGAGGTGGCATGCAGCTCCCTCTCTGTGGGCACATGAGCCGTCGCCCCAGCTCAGCTCCGCCATGCATGCGCCTCCCGCTGCCCAGCTAGTCTTTGGATCTCTGCTGTGCATGTGTGGGGGTGGGTGCATGCAGGGGCACACACCCAAGCGGGGGGGCGGGTGCATGCGGGGGGGCAAATGCATGCAGGGGGGTGGGGCACATGCACAGAGCCTGCGCGTGCATTGCATTTTGGGGGCACACATGCATGCTTTGGGCACTTGGTCCAGAAAAGGTTAGCCATCACTGGTATAGGGTCTCCTGTTTGAGCAAAAGATTGGAGTAGAAGACCTCCAAGGTCCCTTCCAGCTTTATCCTTACTAATTAAATTAAATAGGTACCATTTCAAAGGAAAGGTAACAGTGTTCTGTGTGTCCTTGGCTGGCCATATGATCGCAGAAATTGTCTTCAGACACTGCTGGTTTCCTCAGCTAAGTAACAGATGAGCACTGTGCTTTAGAATCAGACATGACTGAGAGAGAAAGGCCCTCTGTCCCAATCAGATCTAGAGTTATAGTGACATAAGTGCAAGACTTTTAATAACCCTTTCCATCCCTGAAATTTGCCACCTGCAGTTTATCTGTTGGGACGAAATACCAACATTTGAGTCACAAGATGAAAAGTAAGCTTTTCTCCATCTGTTTACAATACTCATTTACTTAATTGCATCGGCTTCTTCCAACTGTTACCCTTTTTCAATGTTTTCAAATTGCAAGTATTTCAAGATTGTTTTTGTCAGGTTTCTGGCAAAAGAAATCTTTGAGATAAATGAAATATGAAGGCTGCTACATTTATCACTATCTGCATGGGAGGCATCATGCCTATCATTACTAACTGTTGGAAAATGTAAACAGAGGGATGTTTTTATATTTTTATATTGCCTTTTCATAGATAACTCAAGGCAGGAAATATATCTAATTCTCCTACCTCCTATTTTCCCCACAGAAATAACCCTGTGAGAGAAAGCAACTGGCCCAACATTGCCCAGACAACTTTCATACTTAAGACAGGCCAACAACTCATAGTTTCCTGGTTAGCTGCTACATCAAACTTGCTATTGCACTGGTGCCGTATTTGAAGACTTTCTAGAAGTTTCTGAGGTCTATTGTGAGAGATCCAGAAAGGCAAATGGATTCAGAATCAGAAACATCAGGTGTTTGTCAGAGAATAGCAATAGCCATCTGGACTAGTATGATAAGACTAGTATTCCACAATGTAAGTAGTCTTGGACCAGGGATGGGATTCAAATAATTTAACAACTGGTTCACCCAGGTGTCGTGGGAGGCATGGCCCATCCCCATCCTCCAGCTCCACCACACATGTGGGATGAGCCTCCCGTGATGGTCAACTTGACCCTGGTTAAACCAGTTGTTAAATTACCACCACCATCCAGTATCAAAGTGGATCCTGGGTGCTGCACTGTACTACAATGGAGAAACTGGCAGCGGAGCAGCTGGTGTTAGAGAAAGAGGAGGAGCAGGAAGAAGAAAGAGGTAAAGCAGCCTTCTCCTTCCCTCGAACTGGCCGCTCTGTTGCCCATCTCTCCATTGCAGCTCAGTGCTCAGGATCCACTTTGATAACGTGGTGGGTGGGTAATTTAACAACTGGTTCTCCCGAACCAGTGCGAACCAGCTGAATCCCATCACTGTCTGGGTCCCATATTAACCAATCTTTCTGAGTTGGCTGGTATCTTGGCAACCACAAAATATCCCAGGAAGTGCCATAAAGACCCATCATATTGCTAATGGCTGGACATCTTTAGGTCAGTCATTCTCTCTCCTTGGCCAACCAACAACCTTACAAGGGAAATTGGAGGAAGGAGCATTATGTATACCTTTGAGTTGTACAAAACAAAGGCAGGATACAAATTTAACAACAAAGAATGAATGCCCATCTTCCATGAAGAACATAAATCGTCTTTTCTTATCAGGATAACCTGGCTGGTTGAATTAATCATTAATTTCCATCAATAACTAAACATAAAAATCCAGATCTGGTTCTCTAGCCTACTTCCAACTAGAGTGTTACAATGACATTAGAGGCACATTTGGGGACAATTTATCTCAAAATAATTGATTGCACCTGCCCTGCTGAAATGGGTATTCTTTTAACATAACCACCCGATTATTGTGGCTTTATATTTTTCATGGTCTCTGCTAAAATGCCACAATTATTTATCTCACAATAATACAGTAAACAGTAGAGGAGGGGACAAATTGTACTATTTTGTTATTCTTTGGTAAGGGAAGCCATCTACTCCCTAAAGCTGGAATGTTTGAGCTGATAATTACACAGGAAAGGTATTAAAACAGTAGCAAAATTTGGAGTAGAATTGCGTTCAACAGAATGAGCACACAACGCCCTTAATCTGAGCACAACAGGCTTACTAAATTTATGCACATATGATATAATGCATACAAGCTAGTCCTCAACTTACCATTTTTCATTTAGCAACTGTTCAAAGTTACAATGTCACTGAAAAAAGTGAAATACAGTTGGCCCTCACATTTAAAACCATTGCAGCATCCTCTTAGTCACATAATCAGAATTCAGGAGCTTCGCAACTGCCATGTATTTGCAAAAACTGCAGCATCACAGCAGGGGTGCAATGTAAAATTTATTACTACCGGTTCTGTGGGCATGGCTTGGTGGTGGTGGGGTTAATATGACTGGGTGGGCGTGGCTAACTTTTTTTTTTTAACTTTTCAAAGCATTTTTTCTAATGCTTTGGAAAGCCTCTGCCGATCAGGCAACTCAGCTGGGATCGTCGGAGACTTTTGAAAGCATTTTTTTAACCACCTCTTCGGCCAAGAGCTTGCAGAAAAAAATGCTTTGAAAAGCCTCTAACGATCCCAGCTGAGCCGCGTGATCATCAGAGGCTTTTTTTTTAAAGCATTTTTTTGTCGGAAGAGATTGTAGAAAAAATGCTTTTAAAAGTAAAAAAAAAAGCCTCTGATGATTGTGCGGCTCAGCTGGGCATGGTTGGGGTGGGGGGAGAGGGCGCAGGGATTTTTGCTACCGGTTCTCCGAACCACCCGGCACCATCGCTACCGGATCGGGTGATCCGGTCCAAACCGGGAGCATTTCACCCCTGCATCACAGGGCCATATGATCACCATCTGCAACCTTCCCAGCCGACATCTGAGAAGCAAACTCCATTGGGGAAGCCAGATTCATTTAAAAACTACACTGATTTGGTTAACAAATCTGGCAAAAAGAAAAAAAAATTGTAAAATTGGGCGTGATTCATTTAACTACCTCTCTTGGCAACTTTACTTCTGATTCCAATTGTGGTTATAAATTGAGGATTACCCGTATTGTGTCAAGGAATCTCCTTTACAGAAATAAGAATAGCAGAGTTGGGAGAGGCTTGGAGATCTTCTTGTTCAACTACTCCTGCTCAGGCAGGAAACCCTTCAGAAAAATGGTTGTACAATCTCTTCTTATTAATTATTATTATTTTTTAATTATTCATATTTCTATGCTGCTCGCTCTCCGAGGACTCTGGGCAGCTTACAACAAAGACAGTATACTAAATAGCATATTGCCCCCAACAATCTGGGTCCTCATTTTACCCACCTCGGAAGGATGGAAGGCTGAGTCAACCTTGAGCCGATGAGATTTGATCTGCTGATCTGTTGAACTAGCAGTCAGCTGAAATAGCTGCAGTACAGCACTCTAACCACTGCGCCACCTCGGCTCTTCTTGCCTTTCCTTGAGCAAATGATGGATCTAATAGCAGGAAATCTTGTATGCTGGGATACAAGATTGTATGTGGATTTCAATCTGTCTTATATCCACCATGCAAATGAAGTAGGTGTGTACTGAGCATTCTTTCAAAAATCTTCAGTGTTTTAAAAAAGGCAGTTGATTAAATAAACTTCTGTGCACAAGAGAGTTGGAAGATCAGTTACAAATTGCTGTTCTAAAAGTGTTATATCTTTAATCCTTTACCTTTGTCAGTTTCAGAGGCAAGATTTTATTATGGATTATACTGTGTTTTCCCCAAAATAAGACAGGGTCATATTTTCTTTTGCCCCCTGAAATAAATGCTTGGCCTATTTATTTATTTATTTATTATTTATTTATTTATTTATTTATTTATTTATTTATTTATTTATTTATTTATTTATTTATTTATTTATTTATTTATTTATTTATTTATTTATTTATTTATTTATTTATTTATTTGAGGTGCAGGAGGAGCGAGCTCGCTATACCTGGGAAGAAGGTGGGGGGTCACAGAGCTGCAACCATTGGAGCTGGTCCAACGATGAGCAAGGCTGTGGCAGCTGGACATGTCAGCTGCTTGTCAGCAGGCTGCTCTCCTGGCTGGGTCTGGCCATGACCGGCACTGGCAGGCAACAAGGTGTGCACCAGTACAAAGAACAGGGAGGTGATGGCAGCGACGGGACTTCCGGCAGCAGCACAAAACAGGGTCGAACAGCTCCCCCTGCAGCCGTGCACACACTTCCAGCTATACTTCCCAGGACTCTGCACCATGCCACTGGCCCCGCCACACTGCTGTGATCAGATGTCCTGTCGCTGTTGCCTGCCCTTCAATGTTGTAATCCTGGAATACACTGAAAGCTCAGAATGGGGCATTTTTGCAAATGTCTTGAAAATGGGGAGGGGGATTTTCCTGCCTCTCACCCTATTCTGAAGCTCAGCACAGATTGAGAACAGGATAAGAGACAGGAAAATCCCCCCTCCTGATTTTCAAGCCATTTGCAAAAATGCCCCATTACGAGCCTTCAGCATATTCTAGGATTTTTTTTTTTAATTTGATTTATATGCCGCCCTTCTCCAGAGACTCAGGGTGGCTTACAATGCATTAAGCAATAGCCTTCATACTTCTGTATATTTATACAAAGTCAGCTTATTGCCCCCACAAACTGGGTCCTCAATTTACCCACCTTAGAAAGGATGGAAGGCTGAGTCGACCTTGAGCCTGGCTAGGATTGAACTCGCAGAAGTTGCAGGCAGCTGGATCTTAATTGCTGCCTTTAGTAGGAGGCATTAGCCCCCTACGCTACTCAGGCTCTGTTGATTGCAACAAGGTGGTGGTGATGGGACATGTCAGGACAGTGCCGGCCAGCCGCTCATCAGTAGCCTGCTCTCCTGGCCGGGTCTGGCCATAAGCAGGCAATGAGGTGCATGGCTGGTGCGAAGTACAGGGAGGCGACGGGGGTGACGGGACTTCCAGTGGCAGTGCAACACAGCCTCTCGTCAGCTGTTCACCACTGCGGCTGTGCACACACTTCCAGCCATGCTTCCCAGGACTCTGCACATGCCATCAGTCCAGCCACACCACTGGGTTTGCTAGGGTTTGCAGGAGCAGCAGTTCCACATGGATGGCAGGTGCGTGTGGGGTGTATGGGGCATGTTCCCCCTCCCCCCCTGAGGAAATGGCGGGGACTAGCTACACAGGCACTTCAAAGGCCTTATTTTTGGGGGAGGGCTTATTTTAACACGTGCTCTAAAGCCCAATTGGGCTTATTATTGGAGAGGCCTTAGTTTCGGGAAAACACGGTGCATTCATTCTAATTTTAATATTTTCATTACTTATAGGGAAATAACTATGAATCTCAATGGGAAAATGTGGGAGGAATTCAGTAATGATCTGAAATTAACTGATCTGTCCTTCCCTTATAGAATAAAAGAATAACAGAGTTGGAAGGGACTTTGGAGGTCTTCTAGTCCAACCTCTTTGCTTAGGCAGGAAACCCTATATCATTTCAGACACATGGTCATCCAATCTCTTCCTAAAAACTTGTAATGTTGGAGCATTTACAGCTTCTGGAGGCAAGTTGTCCCACTGATTCATTGTTCTCACTGTCAGGAAATTTCTCCTTCATTCTAAGTTGCTTCTCTCTTTGATTAGTTTCCACCCATTGCTTCTTTGTCCTGCCCTCAGGTGGTTTGGAGAATAGCTTGACTACCGCTCCTTTGCGGCAGCCCCTGAAATATTGGAACACTGCCATTATGTCTCTCCTAGTCCTTCTTTTCATTAAACTAGACCTACTCAATTCCTGCAACCGTTCTTCATATGTTTTAGTCTCCTAATTATCTTTTCTGCAGTCTTTCTCAACATCTTTTTTATAACGTGGAGCCCAAAACTGGATACAATATTCCAAGCCATTATCAAGTGGTATTAAGACATGATCTGGATTCTATTCCTCTGTTAATGAAGCCCCGGACTGTTTTGGCTTTTTTGGCAGCTGCAGCACACTCTCCACTAGGACTCCAAAATTACTCTGCTGCTGTTACTGCTGTTGACAAAGAAGAAATTTAAAGTATTATAGGAGTAATTTTTCACTAGTCCATCAGCAGAAGGAAGCAGTCTCATAGGATGACCTTGCAAGCAGAACTTTTTAACCAGGGATGAAGCTATTTCATTGACGAGACTCATCTGCCTCACTTACAAGAATTTCAACAAACAGAATTTCGATAAATCTAAGACGATACTCCAATTTTAAAGGCAAATTATCTGAAAAGGTTTTTGTTTTTTTTTTCCCTTGCAGGAAAACAAATATAGTGTTTCACCACAACTAAAAACAACAGAGATTAAAATAAGGATGGGGATCGTGATGATGGCCATGATCCAAACAGTAAATCAGGTTTCTAAAAACTATAGAAAACAAATGCAGTTATTTGTCAGTGATGTGATTTAGTTCTTTTGTAAGACATGGTCAAGCTGTGAATTAAAATGCCAGAGGAAGTCTAGTATGGAAGCTGTCCATCAGTTCAGAGACCTCATGTCTCCTGATGCAGAGCAAATGGGGTCAAGAGAAAGAATTTTATAGTTCCTAGTTAGGGAAAAGTCACACACATCTTCTTCATTGACTGGCAGAATGCTCTTTCAGCTGCTGAATGAAGCAATTCCCAGGTCCTGGCTGGAAGGTGTTGAAACTAATGCTCTAAGAGTGTTTTTTCTATCAGTGCAACCTGGTCTACGCAATTATGGGACGAGCATACTGCTTCTGCTTTTGCCTTTCAGCCCCAATCCAGGAGCCTTCACAGGCAGTTGCTTTCATGACAAACTATTTTTGTGTTGAATTTTGTGTTTTACTGACAAAGAAATAAAGGGAGATTTCAAACTATTTAGCTCTCATCAGCTAGCCATATCCTTCTGGGATTCAAACCCAGGTTACATGCATATTAAAGGTAAAGATTCTCCTCGCACATATGTGCTAGTTATTCCCGACTGTAGGGGGCAGTGCTCTGTTTCAAAGCCAAAGAGCCAATGCTGTCTGGAGATGTCTCTGTAGTCATGTGGCTGGCATGACTAAATGCCAAAGGTGCACGGAATGCTGTTACCTTCCCACCAAAGGTGGTCCCTATTTTTCTACTTGCATTTTTTATGTACTTTCGAATTGCTAGGTTGGCAGAAGCTGGAACAAGTAATGGGACCTCACCCTGTTACACAGCACTAGGGATTCGAACCACTGAACTGCCGACCTTTTGATTGACAAGGTCAGTATCTTAGCCACTGAGCCACTGCATCCCATATACACATACATATTAGGTGGATGTATTAACGTCTAAGCCACAGGCTCTCCTTGCTTTGTCGGCTATACCAGGGGAGAGATTAAGTGTTTTTTCTAATGCTCTAAGATGCAGATAGCTTCATTGATAAGGTATAGCAGGAAGACCAGGCAAATTTTGTAGAGCAAGAATAGGCAACATTTTAATGGTTGAGACATATTTAATAGTGGTGAGGGACATGAAGACTGCAAGTGCAACGACATAAAAAAGGATGAAGCATCATGCATGTCAACAAGGCTAGGATTTTCCATCAGGGGTATGTGCTTTATTATTTTTTTAATGATATATCCCAGTTACAGAACTTACAGTCTTTGTGTGTTCCCTCCTACAACATGGCTATCAATTTAGGTTTGGGAAGCTGCAAAGAAGAGGATGAGAGCCTGTGGGAGAATAGCAGTGTGTGTTGTAATTGCAGCCTCATTTCATGCTGCATTCAAATTTTTTTATTACCGGTTCTGTGGGCGTGGCTTGGTGGGTGTGGCATAGCATGGCTTGGTGGGCATGGCTTGATGGGCATGGCAGGGGAAGGATACTGTAAAAATCTCCATTCCCTCCCCACTCCAGGGGAAGGATACTGCAAAATCTCCATTCCCTCCCTACTCCAGGGAAAGGTTACTGCAAAATCCCCATTTCCTCCCAATCAGCTGGGACTTGGGAGGCAGAGAATAGATGGGGGCGGGGCCAGTCAGAGGTGGTATTTACAGTTCTCTGAACTACTCAAAATTTCCGCTACTGGTACTTCAGAACTGGTCAGAACTTACTGAAACCCATCTCTGTTCAGTAAGATAGACAGGTTGCCATTAAGGCAATAGTTGTATGTTATCAGAAATCAGCTCTATTTTTTATTGGGAACTTGAACATTTCCTGGGAACAGCAACCTAATGTTCAGTCTTTTAACTGAGGGTTTAAAACTGAATTCTTCTTATTTCCAAAACTTTGCTTGATTGGAATTTAAAGATTTTTATAGAGATTCTAGTGGCCTCTTCTTCCTCTTCAAGAAAATCAAGTTTTAGACACAAGAAATCAAGCTTCAGACACAAGAAATTAGCCATTTCCTGGAGTCTTTTCCAGGATAGATCAATGAACTGCTTCAGAGACTGATCTCTTAACAGAATCTGACTTTTATTTGCAAGGATATTTTTTTTCTTGCCTGAAAGCCCGTTGTTTAAAGTGGCAGGGTCAAGGTTAATTAAAACCACATTCATATTTTCTATTCTGCTATCAAAAGCCTTTGCAATTTTAAGAAGGCTTCACCCCAGCATTGTTGGAGTTCCTGTTCACCTTCAAACATTGGTATTTCTGATTTTAATTTTTAAAGAACTGCAAAAATCCTGCAAATGTAAAACTGCCACTAAGGGGTTTGGGGAAGCAAAATGGAGTTCTTAAGTTTCTGCAAGGCTTAGGGCACTCAATTAGCTTCTTAAAAACTCCCCCCTAACCCTCCCACAAAACAGGCCCCAAGTTTTGCTTCAAGTCACTCAGATGCTATCACACTTCTGCCATAGCTTTCTCAGCCCCTTAGAGATGAAAGCAATTTTTAAAAAAACCAAACACGTCCAGTTCCCAAGAAAACTTATTCATGTTCTACTTAAAAAGTTTTGCTGATTCTATTATGTCTTAAGTTGTAATGACTCTTTTTTTTCCCCGGAAGACTGTTCTGAAGTTGTATTTTTATCAGACTGCAATAGCTTCATGTTTTTGGTTTTTGGTTTTTTGGTTTTTTGTATAGCTGGACAGGATGTTTCTTTTATTATCAGTATTGTCATAGTTTCTTGGGAAAAAATAAAGAACAAACCTAAAAAGGGGGCAAATGTAAAGCAGGTTCATGAGGATATTTTTTTTAATGTTTATAACTTTGCTTTACCAAAGAAAATTCAAGAGGAAAACCAAAAAGGTAATGAAATAAATCAAAAGGGCTGCTTTCTGGAATAAAGTCATTTATAATAGAGGATAATTAGAGGTTACTCTAATTATCAGTTACTTTTATTATTACTTATGTTGGAAATCTCACTGAGAGAGGGTTCCTGCCATGAAAAGGCAGCCTAAAGATTCCTCTAAAATAATTAGCAGTATAAAATTAGCTGCAGCAGGTATAACAGAAAGGAGTAAGAATTGCAGGATCTTTGCTATGAAGCAGGGGTGGGTACTGGGGGTTCGCAGAGGTTTGGGAGAACCTCTAGCTAAGATTCTGTGCAGTTCGGAGAACCCCCAAATCCCACTCCTGGCTGGCCCCGCCTACCCTGCTCCTTCCAGGAGTCCCCACACGGCCCGTTTTGGATACAGGTAAGTGCAGGGGGCATGTGGGGGCTTGGGGAGGGTAAAAAATGGGCCTACAAGAACTTCAAGGAGGCTGGAAATGAGTTTCCGGCCTTCAGAGAGCCTTCGGAGTTTGGGGAGGCCATTTTTGCCCACTCAGAGGCTTGAGGAAAGCCTCTGTAGCCCAGGGAGGGCAAAAACGTCTCCCTGTATGCAGAAGGCCAACTAGGCCACGCCCATCATGGCCACACCCACCCAGCAACTGGGCAGAGAACTCCTTGATAAAATTTTTGAAGCCCACCCCTGCTATGAAGAATGGTAAATCTAGGTTCTAGCTCAGTGGTGGCCCCTTTATGACTTGTAGACTCAACTCCCAGAATTCCTAAACCAGCATCTGCTCCCTTTCTGATCTGTTTCCTTTCTGATCTGAGGAAAACAGAAAATGGGGCAAAACACTGGTTAAAGCAACAACGTGCTTCATCCTTATTCCGAGGGAAGGAATTGATTCAGACATCTTACTTTGCCACAATAAAATATGTCTTCACGCTTGATCTTCCCCTCCGCAATTTTCTCCCGTATGGCCTGTCCAACTTCATCTTCATTGTGATACACAAAAGCCCCATCGATATGGCGATAGCCGGCATCAATGGCAATTTTCACTGACTCAGCGCACGTGCCTTTGGGAGTCTGTAGATTAAGAGAAATCTGCAAATTAGAGAAAATTAGAGCAAACTTTTCACAGAGAGCTGCCCCCCCCCCCCCCGAGAACTTGAAAGCAAAGAAATGTAAATAAACACATCACGCAAATAAGCTTACGGTATATTCTCGGCCTACTATATTGTTTAATTTCCAAATCAACTTGGGTTGCTCCTTTAATTGTTATCAAAAACAATCCAAGCTGCTTCCCATAAATTCAGCCCTAATTCTGCCATCTCTCTGATAGCTTAATGTTAAAGCCGTTCAACTTTACAATGGTTTCTTTTAGAAGCACAAAGACCAATGTGGAAAAGTCCATTTACAATGCAATTCTATACAGTATCTACCCGTCAATGGCTTCCACAGGGAGCAAGGGGGTCAGATTGATGAAAACAGTTGTGTAACATAATCCTCACCACTTTTCTTTGTGTGTCATGATGTCATGCCATGCCCCAGAGCGGAGCTTGTAGCACAATGCGACAAAAGCAGTAAAATCCTGCAGAGGATGCTAATACCCATTCAAAGTTAAACCCAACTCTTCACAGTGCTGACAATATCCCACTGTCCCAGATGTAACCCAAATGTATAATATATACGTTATTATTGGTAAATTGCAAATATTTTTTTTTAATTATCCCTTTAGTTTTCTGAATAACAGAGTGAGCTGGCAATGACAGTAAAAGACAGTGATCTGAATGAGAGCTGCAATAACTTTGAATATTTGTATAGTGGCAACAGAGATTCCCTGTCATATATACACCTTTATTTCTGACAGAAACTTTAAAACCTGCTTAATATGGAGTAATTTGGCATGTGATATTATACTTCATTTCAGTGACTGAAGTAAAATTTCATTTGCTAATAATGTGTTCCAATGCTTTGTTAAGATAGGATGCTGCCAATTTTTTTTAAAAAAATTTTTTTTAAGCATTCTGTTCCTTGATTATTGTGTGTTCACACAATGCACCGGCCTGGCAATTGCAAGAGAGCATCTGATGACACAATGACATTATCAGAAGAGGCCTTTTTTTTTTTGAGGGAAGAGCTTTTAGAGTTGAAGCAAGAGTAAAACCACACCGGTTCCATTCATTCAAATTATCCTAGTGGGTTGAAATTGTGATATTGAAATCTAGTCGTTTGGTTTTTGATTTGGCCAAGTATAAGTAACAGAAGGACACTTTGATTCGTACTGTGGACAAATGGTTGTAGAAGTTGATGGAGTTGGCTGAAATGGCAAAACTGACCACTTTGATTAAAGAAAAGAATATAAGTACTTTTGTTTCCATAAGGATACCTTTGTGCTTGATGTGGAGAAGAATGAAACTCTGACTTTGGGTTTTACTGATTAGAGTGATACTGTAGATTTTTATAGAAATGGCTTGTTTGTATTATTATGAAAAAGCAAAAAGCTGTGACTTTATGCTAATGCCTTATTTTACTTTAACAGAGAGAGTCGGAAGCAGTGGGGGGTTTCACATTTTGGTACTACCACGCGCCTGCCTTACACACATTCACCTGGTCTTCTGTGCATGCGCCCAGCCTTCCACACGTATGCTTTTCTCACGCACTTTCCGCGCATGCGCCCGGCCTCAAAATCATGCCTAAATAGGATGGCATAGAGCCAGGGCAGGTGCAGGGCTATGGAGTCGGGAGATAAATGTTCCGACTCTGACTCCGACTCCTCAGTTTTTTGTACTTCCAACTCCAACTCCGACTCCAGGTACCCAAAATTCCCTCCAACTCCGACTCCTCGACTCCGACTCCGACTCCGACTCCACAACACTGGGCAGGTGGGCGGGCCCATCTGCAATTTCTGCTACTGGTTCACCTGAACCAGATGTGGGTTCTACTTACCTTTACTACCGGTTTGCAACAGGATCGTGCATGCTCTCTCTCTTCGCAGATCGCCTATGACGACATCCAGGGCAATGGGCGGAGCCCCCCAACAGTTTTACTACTGGTTCTTGCAAACCGGTCTGAACCAGGGGCAACCCACCACTAGGCCGAACCGGTCTGAACCAGCTGAATACCGCCTCTGGTCGGAAGTCAATGCTTCTTTTTCTTTCTTATCTTTCCTCACTTCTTTTTCCCCTCCTCCCTACTGCTTTTCTATTTACTTTGCATTTTGTATTTTATAACACTTTATAACTCAATAAAAACGTTAATGGGAGAAAAAAAGTGGGGAGCCATAAGCTTGGACCATCAACCCTTTACCAAGTAATCATGCCGAGTGCACTGCATCACTTTGTTGTTGTTGTTTTCTTGAAAGCATATTCTATCAGTTGAATTGGGATGGATGGAATTTAGACCATTCAATAAGGAAGGGAATATATGAGATCTAAAATCAATTTTTATTGAAGAAATATACACTGTTTTTTTCATGGAGGCCACGGGAGCATGCCTCACTCTCTTCAACCCGTCTTTTGTACTCTAAGAGCATGCAAAAAGGGTCAACCAAATACAATCAACCAGAGCATTTGGTGGTTAAGTGGGGGTTTGAATTTGCACTTTCCTAGTCCTTTTGTGACCTTTTTCACAATGCTTACAGAAAGCATTTTGGGTTGGATATTTAGTCATTTAGCTAAGCTGCACCCTTTCCGGATAAAACTCCCACTCTTCAAAGTCTCAAAAGGAACCGAGTTCATGCTCCCTCAACTGAATGTCCTCCTGGCCTGTCTGGAATGTCACTCCTAGTAATTCTCAGTAGAAAGAGACTCTAAAAAGAGTGCAGAGAAGAGCAACAAAGATGATTAGGGGGCTGGAGGCAAAAACATAAAGAACAGTTGCTGGAATTGGGTATGTCTTGTTTAATGAAAAGGAGGAGTAGGAGTGACATGATAACAGTGTTCCAATAACTAAGGGGCTGCCACAATGAAGAGGGAGTCAAACTATTCTCCAAAGAAGGGGTCTCCAACCTTGGCAACTTTAAGACTTGTGGACTTCAACTCCCAGAATTCCTCAGCCAGTTGGCTGAGGAATTCTGGGGGTTGAAGTCCACAAGTCTTAAAGTTGCCAAGGTTGGAGACCCATGCTCCAAAGCAACTGAGGGTAGAACAAGAAGCAATGGGTGGAAACTAATCAAGGAGAGAAGCAACTTAGAACTAAGGAGAAATTTCCTGACAGTGAGAACTATTAATCAGTGGAACAACTTGCTTCTAGAAGTTGTAAATGCTCCAACACTGGACGTTTTTAAGAAGATGTTGGATAACCATTTGTCTGAAATACTATAGGGGTTCCTGTCTGAGCAGGGGGTTGGACTAGAAGACCTCCAAAGTCCCTTCCAACTCTGTTACTTTACTCTACTCTACTCTACTCTACTCTACTCTACTCTACTCTACTCTACTCTACTCTACTCTACTCTACTCTACCCTATACTACTGTACTCTACACTACTCTAGTCTAATCTACTCTACTCTACTCATCACATTTTGGGAATGAACTCGATTGAACAGGATTTTGGCTATGTTGGCTGGCAGGTTCTGCCGATGATATTCCCAGCTGCAACACTGGAGGCTACAGTGGAAGAAGATGTTGTCCTATTGGCTAAAGGCAACTTGCAAGGGCAGAAGAGCAATGCCAAACTTCAGGCTCTTCCTTATCATTGTTGAAATAGACTTATAGAACAACCTAGTATCTCAGGAAAGTGTTGGATTACATTTGTCTTCACCTTCTAACCAGCCTTCCCAGGTTGTGGAGCAGGCCTGTTATGGCTTTAAACAAAGGGGGAGAGACGTAATGAACAGCCTTAATCTTTAGTGTTATTCACCAAAACGGTGTGATTGTAAACAAAAGCCCAATATCAGTGTGGATATCTACTGTGTATGTCTTTTGTGGTTAGATTGTGCCTTCAATTCCTAGGATGATGCTGAAACACCCAAAGTGCCACTTTAAGCTTGATTAGGTCTTAATATCCATTTTGTTTGTAGATGTAGACAGATAAAAGACTGGCATACTCCAGATAGTGCTTAGCCAAAACAACAGTAGGAAACCAATAACAAGAAAAACAAAACCAGGTGGGTTTTTTTTGGGGGGTGGTAGTGGTGGAGAGTCATTTAGGGTGAGGATTTATCTTATCAGAGCTAGTATAAAATTGCAGATTTTTCTAGGAATCTCTGCAACTTTCCAGAGCAAATATACCAATTCCTATACAGAAAAATTCCTATATTCCAACATAGCCTCGCTTTTGTGTACCAGCCAGGGTTTTGTGTACCAGCCAGGGTTTCAGCAGGTTCTGACCAGTTCTGGGGAACCAGTATTGGAAATTTTGAGTAGTTGACTGGCCTCTGACTGGCCCCGCCCCCATCTATTCTCTGCCTCCCGAGACCCAGGTGATCAGGAGGAAATGGGGATTTTGCAGTAACCTTCCTTTGGTGTAGGGGGAATGGAGATTTTACAGTATCCTTCCCCTGCCATGCCCACCAAGCCATGCCCACCAAGCCATGCCATGCCACACCCATCAAGCCACACCCACAGAACCGGTAGTAAAAAAATTTGAATCCCACCACTGGTACCAGCATACTGTCACTAAATAAGAATAGCTCTGCCGAGAGACATTTAGCACATGTGTTTTAAAATGATGGTTGCAGCAAAGGTCTTCCTGGACTCCCTGGTCTTCCTGGACTAAAGAGATTTTTCATCTCCAGAAGCATAAGCCTTAGTATTGACTGTCAAAAGTTATTAACAACCTGGAGGGTTTCTCAAATTGCTCTGTCTTAAAGGGATTCGCTGAAAGGGCTCTTGGAGTGCTGGTTGCAGAATCTGTACCTGTAAATGTTTCAATCTCTGCTAAAGGGAGATCCCACCTTCTTGCATGGAGGATAACACGTAGGGATGGATCAACACATTATGCCAAGCTTTTTTAACTTGTTGGGTTAATGTATCACCTTAGTTGAACTTACCAAAGTTAACGCTCATGCTCAAGCAGCATGCTAAGCCAAAAACAAAGAACCAAACCATCCAAAATTATAGCTTAGTGTTATAGAAGGACTTAGTCATTGCATATATCAGGGATGTCAAGCTCAAGGCCAGTGTCTGAGTACGAGTTGTCTAAAGAAATAAAATGCCTCTCACATTTTGATAATAAAGAAAAGAAAACTTTTATTGGTTAGAACAACGTCTTCACGGACTCATATGTAGCCAGGAAATGACCTCTGCTCCAAATTCCCTCCCTTTCCTGGCTTGCTTCCTTATCCTTATTGGTCATTATCTAAATCATTCTACGGCAGTCTCTCTTACTAATCCCACAGTAATTTAACCCCCCCTTTACTATGTCAGCCCTGAATGAAATGCAACTTTGAGAGGCTGACAGTCAGCAGGCTAGATTTGGCCCGTGAGGTGCTTAGATCTGACCAGCTGGCCCACCCTTTAAACAGCAAAGGACCAGCCGATGGTGCCTCTGCCAGTGAAAATGGAGTCGGGAGGGCTGTGTGTAGCCTTCCCAGGCTACGTTTTTGGCTGCAACAGCCTCCTGCAACCCTCTGCCAGCAAAAACGGAGCTCAGGGAGGCCATGCACAGGCTCCATTTTCACTGGCTGCAGGAAGATGTCATGGCCAAAAATGGAGCCTCAATGAGTGACATCAAGCTGGCCACATGCACCCTGGCCATGCCCACCCCCGGGATCAAACACAATCCTAATGCGGCCCTCAATGAAATCGAGTTTGACACCTCTGGTTTACATAGTCCTGTAGTTCTGCCTACTTTGTGAAGAATGATAAGCTAAGGAATTCCACCCCTCCTTTCCTGGTCCTTATAACTAACTCCTTTATGGCACATAAAAAGAACTAAAAATCACGGTTAGATGTTGGTCTCTCCACTCAGAATAACAGAGTTGGAAGAAACTTGGAGGTCTTCTAGTCCAATGCCTGGGTCACTTACACTCCCCAATCTTACTTACCGTATTTTTCAGAGTATAAGATGCACCTCCCCCCACCAAAAAAAGAGGGTGAAAGTCTGGGTGCATCTTATACTCTGAATGGAGCCCTGCCCAGCTTCTCAAATGGAGGTTTCAGAGGCTGAAAAAAGCATCAGAAAAGAAGCTTCAGAAAAGAGATCCCCAAACAGAGCTTCAGAGGCTTTTTTTCTGAAGCTCTGTTTCGGAGGCTTTCAGAGGCAGGAAAAAGAGTTTTCTCTGGAAGAGACTTGCAGAAGTTTCAGAGGCAGAAAAAAAAGCAAAAAAAAAAAAAAAAGCAAGGTACACAGCTCACAACCAAGGAACCTGTTGCTAAAATTCACCTCTGGGAACAGCTGATTGGGGGTATTTCAGGAGGCAGATCCACCTACCAATCAGCTTTTTTCTTATTTTCCTCCCCAAAAACTAAGGTGCATTTTATACTCCAAAAAATATGGTACAGTACCATTAAAAAAATTTCTACCATACCATCATCATTCCCATCATTCACCATATTTATATCTCACCTCTACAATGAGGTCTTCCCTTATTTAATATTTATAATTTAAGATAACTTAAGCCGAATATATGTGTGCATGTTTACATTTACAGGAAGGCCTTGATTTATGACTAATTAATTACGACACATTTTACCAATGTGGGTTGACTTTGTCAGTTGCATGAAGTCAGGGATTATATTTAGGACAGGATTTGTCCCAAATCCTGTTGGGAGCAACAGGATTTGCTCCCAAATAAAGCTGAGAAAAAGTGACAAGGGGATTCATTTTCTGTACTAATCCCTTGCTGTAATAATATAATAATGGAGGGATGAAGGGAACAAGTTGAATGAAGGTTGCTACTGAAGTCACAAAAACAGGTGATCATCTGCTGAGGCAGAAAATTTACATGGTGGACTTTTCACCTGTTATAAAATAAAGCAGATTAGATTATTTCAGATTAATCGTGTGGGGATCTTAGAATGGTTCTTATTTTGTATCACAATATTTACAACCAAGAGCTATTTATATGCTATACATCTGTCCTTCAGTTGGCAGAAAAGTATACCTACATCAAAAGAGGCTACCACAATTACTCTGCTTCAGAAAAGTGAGTAGAGTTGTCCTTGGCCACTTTTAGATGATCTTCAAAACATGAAATTGGATCAGATCTGGTGATAACTTAGATGGAAGAGCACCACAAAATGCATCTAAATGTCATCTAGACTGGGAATTTAAAAAGCACACTTCTTGTTAACAAAGCAGTGATCAATCACAACTGTATTGTTGCCAAGAAAACTACTATATACAGTAGACATCGCAATGTCTAATAAGCTTTGAAGATGTTGAAATGATGACATGTGCATCATGATGTCTTCTGCAAATGATGTCATGACGTCAGAGGGAAGCACTAAGCTGTTTGTGTGTTAGGTTACATCATTAAGCAGGGGTCAACAATTGCCTACTTTGTCCATCATCTACAGACGCACTACAATGACATCGATTAAAAATGGTTGAGGTGATGAGAAGAGCAAGAACCAGAACTTTATATCCCCCTTGAAGCCCAGAGTGGAAGAAGGAGGAGGAGGAGGAGGAGGAGGGGGGGGAGGAGGAGGAGGGGAGGAGGAGAAATGGAAATGGAATGGCAGAGCTATAACAAATACTCATTATTCCCTCCATAACCAGCAAGTGAGTTGCAACATGTTCATTGCATCAAAGGCAGCAGAGAATCAAAGGCAACAAAGAGCCCCCTCCTTAAGATTCTTATTGATCAATGGGAACTAAAGTGCACAGAACCCCTTCCCAGGATTCTGTAACTTAACCCTCCTTTCCTTTCAACACATCTGAGCAGTGAGAGTTTCTGAGAATCCAGATTTCTGATTGTAAGTGGCTGCTCAGGACGTGACCTTCCTTTACAAGCTGTCTTTGGCTTTTGCCACCTCTGAGTCAAGTTTGACATACCGTGACTCCTTTTAAGAATTGATATCTGCATATGTTGAAATTCTGCTTTTTACGCTTCTATTAATTACAGAGGCCTATAAATATATCCATATATTTGTATCTGGCCAATGCAGTTTCCCTGTGCTGAAGAGATCTGAAGCTATAGTATCTTCCAGATGTTTAGTATTTTGCTACTTGTTGAAAATTCAGCTGAGATTAAACAAACATACACAATGGCACATTCTCCTTGCAACTGGGATTTTCAAATGGCTTTTGTTTTTTAAAAATCTATGGTCTTAGTTTAGAACCATATATCCTTAAAGTAGTATACCACAATAAACCCAGAAAACTAGGAATAGTAGAACAAAGAAAAGATTGAAAAGGATTTTAAAATTCTATTCAGAATAAGAATGTCCAATTAAAGGACATTACACCACAATCTTGTATGGATTTGCCCAAAACTGAGCCTTGATAAAGTAGGGCTTACTTTTCAGTAAATATGGATAGAATTGTAATTCTATGCTTTTTTCCACTGGATCATCTGTTCCATTGAAAATTAAGTCAGGTTTACTTTGAAGCAAGCAAGCATTCAATTCTGCTATTAATCCAAGAAATTTAAATCTATTATCTGGTGATTAATTGAAAGAAGCATAAATCTGCATATGTGAGAACAGCAATCTCCCTCCCTCCCAAGTCAACAGCATAAAACTACTCATTAACCCTGCTTTTAATTTTTCTGATTTGGGTTAGTCCTTATGCGTGTATTTATTATTCTTACTTGTGCTTTTTTTTCCTCATATGAACCAACGTAGCAACTTTCTTTTTTACTTTCTAGGTGGCGGCTACGAAGACTTCTCCACACGCCTCCTTTGAAGGGGCATCCCTTGTTTATTTTTACAAAAAGAAGAATACATCTTCACAGATGGCCTGCCAGATTTTATAAGCTAACAGCAAGTCAGGAAAGCATGCAGACATTTAGTTTCTGGAATTCTTTCTAATTCTTCGATCCATGTTTCTCAGCCTTGGCAACTCCAACTCCCAGAATTCCTAAGCCAACTGAAACACTGAATTAGTCAATTATGAGGATTTCTGACTGTCCTCTTCCTATGAAGAGACAGCTCTCCTTTATTCCCACTCAGAAAAGAATGCCTCTAGAATAGAATAGAATAGAATAGAATAGAATAGAATAGAATAGAATAGAATAGAATAGAATAGAATAACAGAGTTGTTATTCTAGAGGAATTTCTTCATCTGAATAAGCTTCTTGGATGAGAAGCAAAACAAAGAAGTCTGGTTGCCTCTTGAAAAAGCACCTTTGAGACAACCATGACCTGGATGACTGGGAATCTCCATAGACATCAGTACTTTTCATTCTTTTTATTAAAAAATTAATCTATCTTTTAATGCTCTTGCACATTAAACTCCTTGTGCTTCCTAGATTTATTTATTCTTATAATCTTTCACTTAATTTTACAGACATGTTGTTATTATTGTTGTTATTGTTGTTGTTGTTTCATTCACTAATTCACACTTACCACTAAAGGGGAATATTTGTAAATCAGGGTTGAAATGAGGGGTCCTTGGTGCTTTCTGCCTTTGATTGCTTTGCTGCAGACTTTTTATTAAACCAAACATGAGGTTGGGTAATGAAATATCTGGAAGAAAATAGCCAAGCTCAGAGAGCATCAAGGACCCCCTCACTAATTCACATTCTTTACCGTTTTCTTTGTTTGGGTTCCAAGGGGTAATATAATATTTAATATGCTGTAATCATTGCCATATGGGCTCATAAGCTTTGATTTCTGCTGCCCATCATGGCTTTGGTCAATCGAGACTTATATAATAGAGAAGTAAAATGTTATATTAGCAGTCTTTGTTACTCATGCCAGAGGAAGATGTACTGCTGATGGCAAGGACAGTACTGGTGAGTTTGGGCACATTCTTGCTACTATGCCCCAAAACTTCATGCATGTTAATATCGTTCTAGGCAAGATTAGAGACATCCTTGCAAACCAAAATACTATTCCCTATTTCCTAATTTATTTACTTTTTATTGTTAAACTTGGATGCCACCCATCTCACCAGAAGTGACTGTAGGTGGTTTATGGACAGTAGCAGTAACAGAGTTGGAAGGGACCTTGGAGGTCATCTAGTCCAACCCCCTGCTCATGCAAGAGACCTGTACTAGGGATTCTAACCGTCGAACTGCCATCGAACTGCTGATCGACAATCTCAGTGTCTTAGCCACTGAGTCACCTAGTCAGGACATACAATTAAAATACAATGTAAAACATTAAAACTATAGATGGGAATCTTACATTTAAAAAACTGACCCAGAGGAGGAAAGAGGGAATAAAGTGTTCACAGGGAAGAGGTGGGTGTTATCTATTCCATTAGCCACCTCCAAAATGCTCCCACTCCCATTGGAGCTCTTTGGCACAGCCATGTCTTCAAGGACTTTCAGAAGGTCAAAATGTG
Organism: Masticophis lateralis; assembly: GCA_030761175.1. NCBI lineage: Eukaryota > Metazoa > Chordata > Lepidosauria > Squamata > Colubridae > Masticophis > Masticophis lateralis. The sequence goes on from JAUDYJ010000006.1 coordinate 22,669,920, forward strand.
TGTGTGATTCTCATCTCAGGGACCATGACGTTTCAGAGTGTGGGAGCCAGGACAGAAAAGGCTCTTCTTCGGGACACTGTCAGTCAACCTTCCTTGGCCAACAGAGTCCATAGCCTGACACTTCTGCCAACACAAGTGGGGTAGGCCAATCTCATTGGGATGAGATGGCCTCTCAGATAGCCTGGTCCCAGGCCATGAAGGGCTTTAAAAGTGCTAACTAACACCTTGAATTGGACCCAGAAGCAAATTAGGAGGTATGTTCAGTGTACTCATACTGATTTGGGATGTGTAGTAGTGGTGGGATTCAAATTTTCCCCCTACTGGTTCTGTGGACATGGCTTGGTGGTGGTGGGTCATGTGACTAAGTGGGCATGGCCAACTTGATGTCACTCATGGCAAGGTGAGGCGGCATCTCTCCACCAAGCCATGCTCAAGCCATGCCCACAGAATTGATAGAAAAGTTCGGCCTAGTCTTCTAGTGCTTCTGGCTGCTTCTCACCTCCTTCTTATGTTTGCTCTGTGTGTATGAGCGTGAGAAGGGCTCATACCCACAGAGCAGAAGACAAACTTTTCTCCCTTCCTTCACAGCAGAGATGCTCCCTTTATGGTCCCCTCTGGCCCTCTCCTTCCCGGGGGTCGAAGTACCTTAAAGGGACAGACTGCGGCGGCTGCCTTCTGAGCAGCTCTGCTGTGAATGCAGGGAGGAAAGTTCAGCTTCTCTCTGCCGCAGCATTTAACTGCACCTCCTTCTCATGTTTGCTCTGTGTATATGAGTCCAAGAAGGAGGTGAGAAGCAGCCATGTTGAATGCTGTGACAGAGAGAAGCCAAACTTTTTCCCCTGCATTCACAGCGGAGCTGCTCAGAAGGCAGCTGAAAATGACTGCCGGCGGCTGGAGGCTTCTCGGTGTGAAAGGTGGGCGAGCCTGGGGGTGGGGCAGGTGGGTGAGCAAGTGTTGGGTGGGCGGATGGGGTAAGCGAGCGGTAACCAGACAACCAGGCGGCAGAGTGGAGCCAGCCAGAGATCACTACCGGTTCAGCGACCCAGGCCAAATTTCTCCTACCGGTTTTCTCGAACTGGTGCAAATGGTGAATACCACCTCTGATGTGCAGAGAGTAAGGATGACAACTTAACAGAATCATTCAAGAATCAATACCAATCAATTAAGTCTTGAGGAAATAAGAAACCATTAAGAAGCAACTCAGGCAAAACTTTACAGATCACTGGAATACAAGAATGAAGGAAAATACAGCATAGTCAGACTTACAGGAATCTGTCATTATAACCTGTATCAATAAAGTGTTATTCTGGTCTTCCTGTGGATTTGATTTCTGATCTTATCTCCCTAATAGGTCTATTTAATCAGTTTAACAAATAGCAATTAAAATTTAATAATTAGCAATTAAAAATGAATTGCCAAAGGAGATGAATTATTGATCACAATTCTTGGGCCTTTTATTTAGAATTTGTCTTCCCTTCATTTCAGTATTACTTCAATCTTGTATAAAACTGGAAAAAGTCAGCAGCTTAGCACTATTGCACAAACTTGATGGACTCCCGCATCAATCTGTTGTTTATATTGAAAAATAACAGTCTCCTTCAAATCAAACTGGAGTCCCAGTAACTATCTGGATATTTCCCTGCAATTCCCTTGACCAAGATCAAGTGTATGAATTTACGCACAAATTACTATAGTAGAATTGGCTTTTAGTTAAGCCTAAATCTTGCTGCTAATTGCTTATAAAACATAGTTGATGTGTTAGTAAGAAATTTGAACCCAACCATGAGCAAATCATGATTTAGTACAAAGCTGGTGCGAGTCTCGCACTTGGTTGTGTGATCATGCTGCAACATAATAGGGCTTTTTCAAGTTTAGTTTAGCATGGTGTAATTGCTGTATAACCCCTATGCTTTATAAACCATGATTTATGACTTATCAGAAAGCTTAGTCAATAAATCAGAATTAACCAAACCACAGCTTTGCATGATGTGTGAATGAGAGTGTAACCATTGAAAAAGTTTTTATCAACTTTTTGATGACCCAAAGGAGAGGATAACGCCTGATATTTAGCACATGTTATCAAGAGACACAATAACATCCCGTCCTTCATCCTGCAGTGATAAACAATGGTTAAAATGATGGTGATCAAGAGACATGGGCAGAAATACATGGCCTCTTCTGGCTACTGATTTTGGCCCTTAGTTCAGGGAGCTCCAAGAGCTGAGGTGAATGGGAGTCTGGGGGGGGGGGGGTTGTTTTAGAAATATTCCTCTGAAAGCAAGAGGCTGTGGCACATTTATTTGCCTTTTATATTTGCTCACTGCAGCAATACAATAGGCAGGCAGGGAGCAGACTTAGAAAACTTAAGAGGTTAGTAAGTCATGGAGTCAGGCTCTAGAGCCTGAACTTCTTTTGATTTAGCAGCAGAGAATCTTTACAAAAGGCAGCCAGAGTTCAAATTTCTGAAAAGTCTGGCTGCAGATACCAAAGGACTCATCCAGGTTTCGTGTAGATTATCTTCCTAGTTTATGTTGATGTTATTACACAAGTCCTAAACTACAGGATAGGGTAGGAATGGCCAACTCCTGAAGTTGTTGTTTATTGGCAATAGACAAAACAGATATTGGCTGTTCATATCCTGCAGTAAACTCAGAAGGTTTGTTTTGTTTAGCTTTGATATGTAGTAGTAAGTCATCCATGCAAGGTTATTAACAAATCAAGGTTAAGCAAATAATGGTTACACACAATGGGCAGATCCAACCACTGTTTTGACTTCAGCCATTCTCTTGTCTCAGAGAAGTGCCCATTACTTTGCTGCTAGTAAAATTAGGACAACTTAAAATGATTTCTCATTCATTTAAACTCATCCAATGAGATAACATCTGAATTGTTAAGGTCTCCAGCAAAGGTTCTTTCTCAATCATTTGGCCTCTATTTCTATTTCTTTGTTTCTTTTTCTTAATAGCAGAAATGCCAAGGAGTAAACCTATAACTTTCAGTTATTCAAACCTGTTTCTTGTCGTGAAATGTAACATTGAGAAATAGTAAATGATTCTCTAATACACAGGTATCAAACTCGCGGCGTCACATTGCTGTCATGTGACTTTTGCGACTTTTTTCCATTTGCAGAGCTGGGCTGGGTGTGGCCTGCGCGTGATGCATCCGGCCCGCAGGCCACTAGTTTGACACCCCTGCTCTAATAGCATTCTGGTTTTTATCATTTCTTTAAAAGCAACTTATAAGTTATTTGTGATGAGCAGTTTCCAGTTTTTTTTTAAAAAAAGACTACTTTCTTAAATTAATCTTTTAAAATGCTCAGCCAAAAGCATGTTGAATTGACTGCTATTACTTAAAGGTTGTGATAGGAAAAGCAAGAACACCAACTTCGTCAGCCTATGCCCAGGCCATTAGTTGAAGGCAAGTAGTTGTAACTGTTGTAAGTGCAACCCTGGCACTAAATACCTGGATCAGGGGTGAAATCCAGCAGGTTCTAACAGGTTCTGGAGAACTGGTAGCAGAAATTTTGAGTAGTTTGGAGAACCAGCAAATACCACCTCTAGCTGGCTCCAGAGTCGGGTGGGAATGGAGATTTTGCAATATCCTTCTCCCAGGAGGGGAGGGAATGAAGATTTTGCAATATCCTTCCCCTGGAGTGGGGCGGGAATGGAGATTTTGCAATATCCTTCCCCTGCCATGCTCACCAAGCCACGCCCACAGAACCGGTAGGGAAAAAAATTTGGATTTCACCCCTGACCTGGATCATAATTATGTAACTGTATGGGTGCTGAGTTGAAGCTTAACACCTCAAAAACCAAGATTATGGTTATCAGCAAACAACCCATTAATTTATCACCAATAAATTCTGAATGAATACCACTAGAAAAAGTTGAAAGGATCTAATTTACATGAAAGCTGGGGCATGACCACTGAACTAAAGACAAGGATAGAGAAAGCTCAAACAGCATTCTTCAACATGAAAAAGGTCTTCTGCAGTCACAACATAAGCCTAAAATTGAAAATCAGGCTTGTCAGATGTTACTTCTTTTCTATCCTGCTTTATGGAGTGGAGAGTTGGTCTCTGACAGAAAGCCACTTGAAGAAACTAGAAGCATTTGAAATGTGGATTTACAGACAGCTGTTGCATATAAACTGGGTTGACAAAATCAGAAATGAAGAGGTGATAAGCTGCCTGGGAAAGCCAAGGGAAATCATCAAAACCATTAAAAAGCAAAAGTTTCAAACGTGATGTGACACCTGGAAAAATACGGCATCCTTCACTTAATCCTCCAGGGAAAGATTGAAGGCAAATGAGATCCAGGCAGAAGAAGAACATCATGGCTTCAAAATCTATGGGACTGGTTCGGACAAAACTCAGCAGCACTTTTTCATGTGGCTGTTGATAAAAATAGGATCGCCAACATGATTGCCAACATCCAATGAGGGATATAGCACAAGAAGAAGAAGAAGGAGTGCTGGGATGGCCAGAACTTCAACAACTGGTGGTAAGTACCACTAGGTTGGTGCCATTTTAACTTTATTTTTTTATTTATTAGTTCGATTTATATGCCACCCTTCTCCAGAGACTCAGAGAGGCTTACAATGCATTAAACAATAGTCTTCATACTTTTGTATATACCTGCTTTGTAGGGCTTTTGCCCCCCCCCCAAGCGGTGTTCTTTTTTATACAAAGTCAGCTTATTGCCCCCACAATCCGGGTCCTCATTTTACCTACCTCGGAAGGATGGAAGGCTGAGTCAACCTTCAGCCTGGTGACATTTGAACTCGCAGTAATTGCAGGCAGCTGGCAACTAAGTGCTACTTTAACAGCACTTAGTCCACTGTGCCACCAGGCTCATTTTAACTTTAAATGAATTGTTGAGCAAGTGATCATTAATTGAAGACTTCCTATATCCAATAATGTGAAATCCAAAACAGAGCTATGGAATTATCTCTCAGATCAGGATCTATAGTCATATAAAATTCAGTGTAACTAATTAAAGATAAAACTAATCACAGGCTGATTGAAAGACCCATTCAATTCCCATGAATTCCCTTCAGTTTGTGACTAAATATTTTATGTTCTATTCTGTTATTTATTTATTTATTAATCAAACTTATACACCTCCCATCTCACTGTTGAAGTTGAGCAACTAAGCAGCCCATCATATAATACAGAGGAATGCTCAAGACGTATTGGTAGACAACTGAGAGGCTGCAATTACGTTGAAAGAACTAAAACCAAAAGGAGTTTAATAACACATGTTCAGACTATTACCATATATTTTAATTAAAAAATACAAGCTTTCTTGAGCCAGTTCATGAGGTGCATAGTTAAACTGATAAAGGATTTGAAATGGGATGATATTAATTATACAAGTCACAATATATGTGGGACACATTGCAAGTATTTTATCAAGTGCCCACAATGCTTATAAGCATTTGTCTCTTCTGCATTTATTTTATTTTTTTGACAGTGAGGGGAGAGCCTTCTGAGTGGAAGAATATATATATATACTGTTCTTAAAATGATACAAAGGATAAATTTATCTCCCTTCAAACTCAGCAGAAAGAATTCTCTGCCGTCAGATGATACAATACCTTTATTTTATACACTTAAAATCAGGGCTCCTCATTCTGGACTGCAAGCATTCTCACAACCACTAGCTGGCAGTAAAGAGTGTGTTTTGTGCCACCTACAGACAGTTGGGAATCTTGCCACCCAGATCTGGCAGGTAGCCTAATGCATAGCGGCATTTTTTTTTCTCTTTTAATGCTCCTTTTCCATTAAAAAGTAATATGATGGTAACCAACACATCCTTGCAGCAGTTAAAATATGCTCATTTTTCCTCCTTTCTAATAAATAAACCTCTTCCTTGTATATTGTTAGAGGGGTCTTTATCTGTCAAGAAAAAAAGAATCTGTTCTACATTTTTCTCTCACATGTGCTGTTTTTCTTCAGGCAAGACCAGAGGTGGCCTTCAGCCGGTTCAGACTGATTCACCTGAACCAGAAGCGGAAAGACCCAGCTCTATGCCATCCTGTTTAGGCACATTTTTAAGGCCGGGCACATGTGGGGAAGACGCTTCTGTGAGTAAAGCAAAAGCGCGGAAGGCCAGGAGCATGTGCAGAAGGCAGGCGCGTATGAACTGGGCGCATGCATGCATGAAGCGAGCGCGCATGCGCGGGGCGAACCAGTAGTAACATAATGTGAAACCCACTGCTGGGCAAGACTCTTTCTTTCTCATTGATCTAGAAAGACAGAGGATCATGCGTGTTGTGACCGAGGCTCAAGTAGTGATTACCAAACACAATTCAGTCCTCAACAAAGTTATTTTATTAAAACAGCTGAGAATTAATTCATTCTCAGCTTAATTTATTTATTTATTTATTTATTAGATTTCTATACCGCCCTACTCCCGAAGGACTCAGGGCAGTGAACAGCCTCAGATAAAATCCGTCATACAAAAGTTAAAACTATTAAAAATAGATTAAATAATTTGGGCTCAAAAAACAAATTTAAAACATCCAAGTTATATAAAACATTAAAACCCATTTTAAAAGGGAGAGTTAGGCCAGACCAGCCATTGGAATAAAAACGTTTTTAGGGCACAGTGGAAAGTGCGTAAATATGGGATCCTCCATATCTCTGGGGGAAGCTCGTCCCAGATGGCCCTCCCTCTGGGGGCCGCCAGTCGACATTGTTTGGCCAATGGCACCCTGAGGAGCCCCTCTATGGGAGCGAACTGGTCGGTGAGAGGCTACTGGTGGCAGAAGGCGGTCTCGTACGTACCCTGGTCCTAAGCCATGGAGCGCTCTGAAGGTGGTAACCAAAACCTATCCAAAACAAAATTCTTAATAACCAGTCCGTAGGCCTTATCACCAACTTTTGATGTCTTTGGCAACTAGCCAAAGGCTTTTCTTGGCAAAACCCCCACAAAGTTCAAGAGACGCTGACAAGAAGCACTGGAATCAACCTTGCTTTTCTACGAAGAACCCAATATCTTGTTGCTGCTCTTTTAAGCCTTATGGGAGGGGCCAATCATCTTCTGGCCTTACTCCTGAGTTGTCCTTTTTTCTTCAGCTGCTCTTGCTAACTGGCAGCTCTTCGCATGCATGCACTAGGAACAGGCTCATCCTGTTCCGCAGTCTCTCTGCTGTCTGCCTCTGGAGGCTCCACAGTTCGCACATCGCTCCAGATGGCCTTGGCCCCATCCCTGCCTCCGATGCAGAGCCCTCATCTGGGCCTTTCCCTGACTCCAGGACTGACCCATTGTCCTCCCCAGCGTCCCCAGCCACCTCACTGTCTGACTCTGCTGCCAGCTCCACAGGCTGCTGGCAGACCACAATAGACAGAAGAACTCAGACAACAGATTAAGGATTAGACTTTTCTGCATCCAGGGCTTCCACAGAATTGACAGAGGACAAAAGCAGTTCTTCCTCTCTTTTTAATTTCATCTTGGATAGCCAAGATGAAGAGCCAAGCCAAGAAGCTAAACATAAGGGCAAGATATCTGGAGACCTCAAGATACATTAAACAGGGCTATTTGAAAAAGTGCAAGAAGGGGTGGGGGGTGGGGAGTAAAAGAAAAATAGAAAAGAAATTTAAAAAGATACAAAAAAAAGCTTTTAGCTTTCTCTTCTATTTCTTTCTTCTTTTCCTCACTTTATCTTAGTTTGTATTAGCTTTATCTTCTTTTTAAAAAAAAAGATTTAATAAAATTTTAATAAAATTATATAGATATATTGGGCAAGTCTTTCTTGGAGAGTTTTTCAAGATATACTGCATTAAAAAATCATTTTCATTCAAGCGTCTTCAGAAGCTTCTAATCTTAGAAAGTCTGGTGCTACATTTCTACAAAGTTCTGTAATCTGATGGCAGGAAAATCCAAGAAATCAATTAACCCACCTGAGATCAAAAATAAGCCTGGCAAACCAATCTTAATCTGCTATTATCATATGTGTTGCACTCTTTCGTGCCCAGCTAAACACAGTTATTCGCCAAGGCTGGTAGACTCTTGGGAGATACCACATCATACAGATTGTTCCTCATCTCTTAACATGTAATTCAGTTCAGCAGAATCATGAGTCACAAGAGGCTGAGACAAGGAGGATTACGAAATCCACTCAAACTATATTTGAGTTTTATTTTATTTATTTCGTAGCGCTGTGAAAAGCTCCGTCCGGCTGCCGGGGTCATTGTTGTGAGATGGACAGCCAGAGAAATTGTTTAAAGCAACACAAATCTATCAGACAAAGGTCTTTTCCCCCTTAATGTTCTAGAGCTCAACTAACATTTCAGCCTGGCTCCAGATGTAACAAAAGCCCCCCACCTCCGTCTTTTGTTTCAAGGAACGCCTTTCCAAGCATCACCTGAATGATGTAGCCTTACGGGAAGAGGAAGGGAGATGCAGGAACACAAAGGCAGACAGAGATGGCATCGGAGTCTGAAAAAGTAGGGAAGGCAAGCCAGAGTAGCTCCTATTAGGGATCGGTAGCGAAGGAATTCCCACCACCAAATTCCATCACTGGCTTCTTTTTATTCCTGCCACTAGGAAAGCAAAAGAATAAAGCTTGCATCCCTAAGTCTTACACCCTAGAGCTGGCTGGAAATGAGGGAGGGCACTAGAAGCCCCTCGCAACTGGAGAACACCAGAGGGGGGAGCTTTCTTCCCAAGCTCACCATTGTTCGAAGCCATCGCTCTCTGGACCACAGCGGAACAAGATGCAGCCATTACAAACCCCACGGATGCCTGGAAGGAAGAGCAGGTCTTTTAAGGCCACGCTCTCATCTAGAGTAGCTAAAAGGAAGACTGAAACCCTAACTAGCAAACGCACAGCTCTTTCCATCACCCCCCTCCACCCCAAATTTGAGGGGCCGGAGTGGGGGCATATTCAGCATGCATCCCTTCCCCGTCCTTTCTTTTCATTAGCATCCTATGGAAGTGCCTTTCTTTCTTTCTTCCTTCCTTTTTTTTCAAAGTCCACCGAACTCAATGGGAGTTTGGGGGAAGGCAAAACTTTCAACTTTAATTGCACCCTGGTGGACTTTTTGAGTCTTGAATCCAAACGGGGTAGTTTCAAAATACCGACACCCCTCCCCCCCCCTTGAGAAAGGGGGCTTCTGTTCCAGGGTTCAGGCTAATTTGCACGACTCATCTCCCTTTTCCAAAAAGAAAGAAAGAAAGAAAGAAAGAAAGAAAGAAAGAAAGAAAGAAAGAAAGAAAGAAAGAAAGAAAGAAAGAAAGAAAGAAAGAAAGAAAGAGGGACGGACGGACGTTCAGATGCCTTCCCCAAAGAGCGAATTCCCTTTCCTCCAAGAGTTCCCCTAAAGCCCAGTCCCGAAAGGAGATGATGGTTTTTAGGAAAACCGCACCCGCACTCCGTGATCCTCCCAATTCTCCCCGAGATTAATACGAACAAAAACTCCCCTTTTTCACCAAGCGAGCCGACTCAGAAACAAACAAAACGACAACTATCCAAAAAAAAAAAAAAAAGGCGCAGAGGTTAGGAGAGTTCAACGCCAGGCGCGCTTCCCACGGAAGGCGCGCTTCCTCGCAAGCGCCTGGAATCGCGAGGGATCCGCCGTCCGAGCTGCAGCGAGGGAAGGTGGGGGACTCCGCTTTTACGCAGCGGTTGTGGATGACCTTATTTTACTCGCGCTCGCTGGACGGGCGTCTCCTTCTGAGCAGAGAGGGAGGGAGACTCCACGGCACGCGCAGTCCCTGCAGCTTTGAGGATGGAGACAGTCTCCACGTTTTAGGGGCGGAGGGGAAGCTACATGGGAACCAACCCATCCACGAGCAGAGAGGGTTTTTTGTTTTGGTTTTTTTTTTTTTGGATGCAGGAGCATGCAAGTCAATTTTAAATCAAAGGTGGCTTTACCGTCTGGGGATCCGCGTAAGTCCCGAGTCCTATCACCGGGATGGCGTTGCCGTCGCTGAGCATCAAACGGTGGTTTTCGACGGTAAACTGAATCATGATGAAGCGGCCGAGAGAACTTTCTGCGCTTTGGGGGGGATTTATTAGTATTATTGGTATTGGTATTAATTTGCCTTCCACCCTTGCCCGCAGCCAAAGTCCCTCAAGGAAACGGCCGTCTTTTGTGTTCGCCAACGTGCTCTGGGCCGCCGGCCGTTCCGTCGGAAGAGGGAGCAAGAGAGCAGGGAAAGCCTCCGTGAGCCTCCGCCGCTCCAGCACGCGCGCTGCCTCGGTTTAAATAGCGGAGTTGGCGACGCGACAGCGCCCGGGATTCCGTCGGCAGAAGTTATTGGTGGGCAGCCACGTCCCCGCGGGACAGAAGGCTGTCCGCCTGAAATGGGGGAGGGGGGAGGGGCGGGGAAGGACGTTGCGAAAGGAGATGGTGAAACCGCAGCTTTTTTCTTTTTCTTTCTTTAAGTAGATGCTAAGTGACCTGGATAAGTGGTCAATGCCTGGAATGCACTACCTGACTCTGTAGTTTCTTCCCCAAACCCCCCAAACTTTAACTTTAAACTGTCTACCCCATTCCTTAGTTGCCAGCTGCCTGCAATTACTGCAAGTTCAAATCTCACCAGGCTCAAGGTTGACTCAGCCTTCCATCCTTTCGAGGTAGGTAAAATGAGGACCCTGATTGTGGGGGCAATAAATTGACTTTGTATAAAAAGGACACCACTGGGGGAGGGGACGAAAGCCCTACTAAGCAGGTATATACAAAAGTATGAAGGCTATTGCTTAACGCATTGTAAGCTGCCCTGAGTCTTTGGAGAAGGGCGGCATATAAATCAAACTAATAAATAAAATAAATAAATAAAAATCCTAAGAGGTCTGTAAGGGGTGTGCATAAGCGCACCAGTCTGCCTATCGTCCCTGTCGTAATATTCCTTTTTACTTACACTTTGTGTGTATTCAAATTATGTTTATACTATTACCTGTTATCTTATATATGCTTGACAAATAAACTTATGATTATGATTATGATAAGCACGTTGGGGGATCGAGGTGGCTCAGAGAAAAGGCTTGGCCAAAAACTTGACTGGTTTCCTCTTCGTAAAAATCTTTATTTTATCGGCTGCCTCCTGTGAGCTTCAGCAGCAGGAGGCCACCCTAACTGACAATATTAAAAGATGGAATTGGAATTGGAATAATAATAACAACTTCATTGTTATTATTGTGTATACTATGTATACACAGTATACCCATACAATGAAATTGACTTAACACCCATAGACCAGGTCCAACACACATAACAATCCCCAAACATACTCCCACCCATCACAAATTCCCCACTCCTACACCACCCAAGCATCCACACAGCAGACCAAGTAATGCTGTCCAACAGCTCACTGCAATTATAGCTCTGGAATTAAAAAAAAAACTATTCAGAAAACGTGTGGTCTGAGTTTTAATTGTTCTGTATCTTCTGCCAGAAGGCAACAGTCTAAAAAGATTGTAAGCAGGATGGGAAGCGAATGTTATGCAACTTCCTCAAACAGTGAGATTTGAAGATGTCATCCAGAGCTGGTAGCTGGAGCCCGATGATATTCTGGGCAGTTTTAATGATTCTCTGTAGAGCTTTTTTGTCCACTACAGAGCTGCTCCCATACCATGCAAGAATTGGAATTGGAATTGAATTGAACTTTATTTGGCTGAGTGGGATTAGACAAAGAATTTGTCTCTGGTATGGAAGGACTCAGTGTAGGTACTATCATCATCATCATCATCCCAATAAAAGGGGAGAGTAAAAAAAGATAAGGCTAAATAATATGATGGCCATACTACATGGGTAAATACACATAGACATTAGAAAGCACTGTGAAAATTGGATATTTAGCAGAGCAAGGGCATCAGGAAAAAAATTGTCCCTGTGTCTAGTTGTTTTGACATGCAATGTCCTATAGTGCCATCCCAAAGGGAGGAGTTGAAACAGTTTATGTCCAGGATGTGAGGGGTCTGCAGACATCTTCTCTGCCCTCCTTTTGACCCGCATAATATGCAAGTTGTTAACTTCAAACTGAACCTGGAACCTTCTATGGATGGCAGGCTGGTTGCAATTGTTCTTTTTGCAGCCTTAACTAGCTGTTGGAGTCTGTACCTGTCCTCCTTAGTTTGATTCTGTACCAAATCAAGGATAGACTGCAGGATGAAAGTTCAACAATGTAACTTTTCTGCAATCACACACATGCACCCACCCACACGCCAACGAAATATTTTTCTGAATGGGAGATGGATAGCTTCTCCATCTTCAGCTGGACAACAGAATGATGAAAGGAATCCCCTCCTTCAGATTCTGGAGTCATTAACCAATCAGAAGTTGTGTTCACACAACACAATTACCCAGAGGTAAAAAAAGGATATCCCAGCTTTTTTATATGGATATCCTACTTCTGCCATCACTTTGTCGTGAGTTGTTTTATGTATACTGAAGTCAGTGGGCTCCAAAACACAAAAGATCCAACACAACAACACAGATCCTAGGCAACACACACACAGAGACTAATACTCACTGCTCACCACTACTCCATTCTTCCCCAGTGCTACAACACCTCCTATTACTGTTCCCCCAACTATTATTCCTTGGGAGTAGTACTTTTGTACTTGTAAAAAAAAGGTAAAAGTTCCCCTCGCACATATGTGCTACTCTAGGGGACGGTGCTTATCTCCGTTTCAAAGCTGAAGAGCCAGCGCTATGCGAAGATGTCTCTATGGTCATGTGGCCCTGCATGATGGAACGCTGTTACCTTCCCACCAAAGGTGCTCCCTATTTTTCTATGTGCTTTCGAACTGCCCACTGCTTCTTGTTCTACCCTCAGGTGCTTTGGAGAATAGTTTGACTCCCTCTTCTTTGTGGCAACCCCTGAGATATTGGAACACTGCTATCATGTCTGCCCTAGTCCGTCTCTTCATTAAACTAGACATACCCAGTTCCTGCAACCGTTCTTCATATGTTTTAGCCTCCAGTCCCCTAATCATCTTTGTTGCTCTTCTCTGCACTCTTTCTAGAGTCTCCACATCTTTTCCACATCATGGCGACCAAAACTGAATGCAATATCCCAAGTGTGGCCTTACCAAGGCATTATAAAGTGGCATGAATACTTCACATGATCTTGATTTTATCCCAATGTTTATGCAACCTAGAACTGTTTTTTGGCAATTGCAGCAGACTGCTGGCTCATATTTAAATGATAGGTGGAACCTTGTGAAAGAGAGATCCAGCCTACAACTAAGGAGAAATTTCCTGACAGGGAGAATAATTGATCAATGGAACAGCTTGCCCGCAGTAATGCAGTAGGTACAGTTTGCTTATTTTTACCTTGCCTTTATTATTTTATTATTACTTTATTATTTTTATAAATAACTGAAGGTGACAGATATATCTTAATATTCTTTCCTCCTCCTCTTTTCTTCACAGCAACCCTGTGAGGTGAGTTGGGCTGACAGAGAGTGACTGGCCCAAAGTCACCTAGTCAACTTTCATGCCTGAGGTGGGACAATTAACTCACCTTCTTCCAGTTTCTAGACTGGTGCCTGAACCATTGGACCAAATTGGTATGTGCTATATAATACTTGTAGGATAGATGATACATAGATAGATAGATAGATAGATAGATAGATAGATAGATAGATAGATAGATAGATACTCGCACATGCATATAATGTATATAGACTATTTTTATGTTATATGATATATTAAGCTGAACCAGAATTCAGCAGTCTTTCAAACGCTGCAATAGCATCTTGTATCAAGAATCCAAAAAAATACAACTTGTAATAAAATAACTTTGATACTGACAACGGAAGACCAGATATGATAAAATTCATGATTTTCCTATTTCAAGGATATCACTCTTGAAAAAAGTTGAAAGGCATTTTGCATCAGTTATAAATGACAAAATAAGGTTTTTTCTTTCCCCTATCATTCTCCTAACAGTCATCAGTAATAATTTAAAGTGGCTGATTGTTTAGGTATATCCATAATAATAGTCCATCCCTCCTGCCATCTCCCTCTAAGGAATAAAAGAGCAAACTCCATCTGGTTATTAAGTGTTGAGGAAAAGCTGTAGGCATTCCTACATCTGTAGATAATTGAGTATGGGAGAAAGAAGGAGAAATTAGCAGCAAACTACTAGAAAGTTAACAGAATAGAATAGAATAGAATAGAATAGAATAGAACAGAACAGAACAGAACAGAACAGAACAGAACAGAACAGAACAGAACAGAACAGAACAGAATAGAATAGAATAGAATAGAATAGAATAGAATAGAATAGAATAGCAGAGTTGGAAGGGACCTTGGAGGTCTTCTAGTCCAACCCCCTGCTTAGACAGGAAACCCTACACCACTTCAGACAAATGGTTATCCAACATCTTAAAAATTTCCAGTGTTGGAGCATTCACAACTTCTACAGTCAAGTTGTTCCACTTATTAATTGTTCTAACTGTCAGGAAATTTCTCCTTAGTTCTAATCAAGGAGTTGATTAATTTCAACTCCTTGAAACTCCTTGATTAGTTTCCACTCATTGCTTCTTGTTCTACCCTCAGGTGCTTTGGATAATAGTTTGACTCCCTCTTCTTTGTGGCAACCCCTGAGATATTAGAACACTGCTATCATGTCTCCCCTAGTCCTTCTTTTCATACCCAGTTCCTGCAAATGTTCTTCATATGTTTTAGCCTCCAGTCCCCTAATCATCTTTGTTGCTCTTCTCTGCACTCTTTCTAGGGTCTCAATATCTTTTTTACATCATGGCAACCAAAACTGGATGCAGTATTCCAAGTGTGGTTTTACCAAGGCATTAAAAAGTGGTATTAACACTTTACATGATCTTTATTCTATCCCTCTGTTTATGCAGCCCAGAAGTGTGTTGGGTTTTTTGGCAGCTGCTGCACACTGCTGGCTCATATTTAAATGGTTGTCCAAGATCCCTCTCACAGTTACTATTATTGAGCAAGGTACCACATATACTGTACCTTTGCATTTTGTTTTTCTTGCCTAAATGTAGAACCTTACTTTTTTCACCATTGAATTTCATTTTGTTAGATAGCACCCAATGTTCAACTCTGTTGAGTTATGATAGTAAGTTAAGCATTAGAATATATATTTACTCCTGGTCACTATAGATAGACATATATAGGTAAACATAACACATAAAGTAGTGCTTTGTACAGTGGTGGGATCAAATAATTTAAGAACCGGTTCTCTGCCCTAATGACTGGCTGGGTGGGTGTGGCCGGGTGGGTGTGGCCAGGGTGGGCATGGCCAGAGACAGGACAGCACTCAGCCTCCTGCAGCGCTCTGCCAGTCAAAACTGAGGAGGAGCCTCAGAGGAGCCTGGATAGCTCCTAAAGACTAAAAAGCACTGTTATTAAGAACAGCTGTCTGCAATTACTGTCAGTTCAAATTTCACCAGGCTCAAGGTTGACTCAGCCTTCCATCCTTTCTAAGGTAGATAAATTGAGGACGCAGTTGTGGGGGCAATAAGCTGACTTTGTATAAATATACAAAAGTATGAAGGCTATTGCTTAACGCATTGTAAGCCGCCCTGAGTCTCCGGAGAAGGGTGGCATATAAATCAAATTTTAAAAAAAAATGGGGCACAGGGTTTAATTACAAATTGTGGGCTTTGCTTTGTGACATCCAGATCCAGTGAACAAGGGGTGTGAACTGTACAGAAAATGCACTTTTGTTTGGTTATGAAGAGATATCCCCAAAGTCAGATGTATACTAAATGTAGACTGACTTTAAGCTACACACCTCCCCAGCAAACAGCAAATTTTGAAGCTCCAGGTAAAGAGGATTCATTTTAGGATAAGTAATCACAGTTTGCATGTTGGAGGTTCCTAAAGGAATGCTGGGAAACTCTGTATTTTAAAGAACATTTGAGGGAGGGGTGCAGAATAGCCCTTCTCTGCCTGAGGCTGTAGAGACCCGGCACCAATCAAAACACTTTTTGTGAAGCAACTGATCAACACTGACAAGGTAAGTCACTAGTATATGAAAATAAGAGCAAATTCCACTCCCTTCTAATACTGATGATGTTACCTAGTTTGGTAATGAAACATCTGCAAGAAAACCATCAAGCTCAAAGAGCACCAAGGAACTCACAGTTCAACTCTAAGCTACAAGTATTCTCTTCTATCGATAAACACTTTTTGGTTAGAGGGACTTGGTCTCAGAGCCTGCATTATATGGGATGCTCCCAGTGGATTTCATTCTAAATTTTGATATGATTTCTGTAAATAAAGAATGTAGAATTATAATGGCTGAGTATTTGATCCTTCATATATCAAAAAAATACAAAGCTAAGCGATAAACAAATAAAGAACAGATTTGAAAAAAGAAAAAGCTCAGGAAAGAAAAAGAGTGAAAGTGTAAGAAAGAAAGAGGAAAAGAAGGAAAACTGAAAAAGAATGACTTCCATACGGATATAAGTAAAAAAATATATCAAACTCTAAAGTTAACATTTGTCTACATTATTTCCATAATCCCTTATTTAATCATCAAAGCCCAGATCAACTTTTAATTTCAGTTTCTCACAAAAAGTCCAGTTATGGTTCATATCACTTCAATCACTATTTGTTAATGAAGCCACAACTGATTTATTTAATTGCACCAAACAGTAAATAAAACAGGAATGGAGAATCCTAAACTCTAATGTAGACCCATGCTTCTCAACTTTGGCAACTTTAAGGTGCATGGACTTCAAGTCCCAGAATTCCCCAGGCAGCATGAAGTTCGCCCATCTTAAACTTGCCAAGACTGAAAAATGCTGATCTAGAGATAGGGATTTTTCCATTCCTCCTTTACTGGTTCCTCCTTACAATTATAATGCAAAATCCCGATTCCTAACTCACCCTAGAGGGGGGTTTTGGGCCTGGGAGGCCTCCTGTCCTGCACCACCCATGCAACGCCCCCCCCCGCACCCCATTTTGGGCCTGGAAGGCCTTCTGCACCAATTTGAAACTTCAAAACGGCCCACAGGGGACTCCTGCAAGACGTGGGGCAAGGTAGGCAGGCCCAGACAGAGATGGGATTAGCCAGTTCTCTGAACTAGGCAAAAAGTTAACAACCAGTTTGCCTAAACTGGTGCGAACTGACTGAAGCCCATCTCTGGCTTTATATAAAAATAACCAGCATTATCTCACTCATTTTCTACATTCTCTTTTCTATCTATTCCCACCATCGAACAAATGGAAATGATCTTCTGCACTGCTCCCCTGCCCTCAAAATCTACATTTTCAGTGGGTTTTCAAACTGTGAAACTATCCATTTGAGCCTGGAGATTCTGCTATAAGAAATGGTGTGAATCCGTTCAGTATTGAGAAATCAAGGAAGAGATTAGGACACAAATTGTTTAACTTTCCATGATTTAATTATTTTATAATTTCTGATAAGATCTGGGTGTGAAGAAGATTAAAGAACTTGGGAAGGAACAAGTGGAAGATGGAAGGAAGGAGGTATTCCTGGGCTCTGCTTCAGCTAGAAAGAATTGATTTCTTCTTTTCAATCAGGCTGAGGAATGAGAGGAACACCTGTCACAAATAGAACCCTACATTAAAACTGATCACAGTTTTTGTGCCTCTATTTTCTCTTGGTCTCCTGAACTGTGGCTCTTGTCCCCCTTTTAACCCAATGGACATCCTGCTGCATGAAGCACTTTGCCATCTGCTTTACAGAAACAATGTTTGGGGACATTGCCTCCTCACAATATCTTACAGATAAAACGGATGCTGCTTTTGTGATTGTTCTGTTGACTTCTCTGGTCTTAAACTTTGTTTTAGTAAAATTCAGCCTATTCTTTCCCTCTAGAGACTACGTTGCAGGCTATATAGTTGCTACGCTCAACTTACTTTCTGAAGTTCTCTGTCTTGCTCTACCTTTCATTCATGGTACCACCTAGCATGGTGAAGAGCTCTGGAGAAGATAAGCCCTTGCATTTTCTTAGATTGATTCTAATTCAAGTCATGCCCAACTTCAAAGTTTTTTGAAATCTCCAGAAGATGCCATGTGGATAAAAGAAACTAGCAACAGAACATTAAATCATTTGAACTTTGCTCATAGTAAAGTAGAGACTATAGACTGCTCACAATCTTTTTAGGGTATTCCAAGAAACATTGGACTAGAGACGTGTTTAATTCGATAGAAGTGGGATATTTGCTTTGCTGCATATTCAGTAAAATCAGCTGACAATTTTTGGGCAGTTTTAAGATGATCAAATGTATTTATGGGATATGCTTTTGAGAAATAGATGAAGTACACTGGTTTAGGCTGGGTTTCAAATAAGTACATGGCTGGGAGAGAGTTGTAAACAGTGTTTTCCTCTTTTTGTCAGAACTGAAGGTTTAAACTTTATAAATCAACAAAAGCTTTGTTATGTTTACTAATTGATACATACATATTTAAAAAAATCAAGCTTTCTTTCTATCTCTTTCTTGTTTAGCTTTCCTTACCAGCTTTTATTGTTTTCTTTGTTTATTACTTCACTTTTGATGTCTTGATTGCTTTTTTAAAAAGGCAACTGAAAATTGCAATTTAGTGGCAGTTTGGAGCCCTGGGAATTACTGTATATAGGCAAAACTATCAGATAAAGTAGGGGGATTCAGATTGGGTAAAGTACTCTATTTTCACTCCGAACCCTCCAAAATTTAAATATTGTTAACAAAGCAACAGTTCTATAGTAGAATAATTTCAAGTAGTGTTGACTGTTGGATGTCGGTATTATCAGTCTAATAAATAGATTATTGAAAGATACATATTCTGAAAAGGAAAGAAGGATCAATACTAGATTATGGAGCCTGGGAGGGCCGTATGCAGCCCTCGCGAGCTTCGTTTTAGGTGAAAATGATTCAGCATCCAGTAAGGGTCAAAACAGGGTCTTTTCCCTCAATCCATTTGTTATAATAGATGTGGCTAGCCTGTGGCCCTTCAGCCTTCTGTTCTGCACCCTGACTCCTTCCCTAAGATTATGCTGTCAAAATTGGCGACCCGCTCAATTATAATGTCACATTTGTTTATGCTTCTTTCAACAAGCAAATACGTCCTAAGAGTTTGTAAAGCCTCCAACAAGCTTAATGTACCTAATTTATTGGAGAATGAAATGACTTGAAAGAAACAACAACAACAAAAAACAACAGAGAATTAAACAAAATTAAATCTAGGATGGAAAATTGATTGCGGAGAAGTCCAAATTTACCAGTTATGCCTTGCGTAGAATTTATATTCAGGAATATGAAAAACAGCAAAGAGAAGGTCATTTTACCATTGTGACATTTGTGTTAGTCCCATGTCCTATCACCCAGATTGTATTCCTGTCTTTTAGCCTGAAAAGGCATTTTTCGGGTGTGAATTGAATCAGGGTGATGGAAACAAAGTTTTCAATACTTTTTTTCCTTTCACTTTGCACAGAAAGTATTTCTATAAACAGCTGGGGCAGAGCTCCTTCTGTGAGCAGGAAGCACAAGAGAATAAGGAACAGACTGTCCAAACAAGAAAGCTCGGTTTTTGGCAGTTTTACAAAAACCGTCACTTTACACCAGTGGTGTAATCCGGCTGGATCTATCTGGTTTGCACAAGGCAGAAGGGACATCAGCTGGAGGCTCCGCCCACATGCCAAGAGGTCATCACATGCCATTTTTGACCCAGAAGAGGCGCACGTGCTCACATTTCTGATCCGGTAGTGAAGGTAAGTGCATTTTACCCCTGTTTACACTGAATTTGTGAACTATTGGAAAGCAGTAGGAGAATAAAATTTAATATTCAACAACCTTGTGTTGCTAAGTTATCACACACAAAATTTCATGTTTCTCATACCTTTCCTTCCAAAGATATAAAAAGCCAAACATTTCCCTTTTTTTGAGCCACAGTAATTTTCAGCCAACTTTGCACCAAATTCTCTAGATGGAGATTGCTCATGAGAATGGTTTTATTATTTTGTTTAATAGAGCACAAAAAGTTGTACAAGATTGACAATGGAACTCCAGGATAGGGAGGAAAGTGATTATTATCTTGTGTGGCACAAATGGTATAAATGGCTGGAAAGTAAAATTAGCACAAACCTAGAAGATGAAAATTTGGGTGAAAGACTAATAGTAGCAAATGACTAGGAAGATAATATAAGTATGTCTATAGTGTAAAATATTTGAACAAATGAATTTAATATTATTTTTACACTAATATAGAAACTAAAACACTATTTATTCTGTTGATGACAAAGCTTATATGTAAAATGCCATAAATGTGGTGTAGGTTTTGTGGGTGGTGGGGTTTTGTTTGTATTTGTACTGTCTTTATATCTTTGTTTATAATCAATAAAAATTATTTTAAAAAAAGTTGTACAAGATGGCCAAGTTTTGTTTCTCTCAGCAAAATATTGCCAGAGATATTATGTCTCAAAGTTGCTGAAACCTCAGAGTCATATTGTAGAAGGCTGCGGTTTGGCGGGGGTGGGGGGGTGGTATCACACAAATGGCTATATCTCCGCAAGTATTGCATCGGCACACGTAACACTTTACCAATGTTCATTGGGAACGTGTGTGCATGTTCACACCAAATTTCATTGAAATCTGTGATAGTCGAGGAGGGCACTTTTCTGAAATCAGACCACTTGACATGGAATGACCCTTGTGAGAGATCTGGTTTGTCTTGTGTTCAATCATTTACCACAAGAGTTCCTATGCTGAACTTTTAACTGTCCACACTATCTCCAATCAGCATGATCATGATAGTCAACAAAGTTGAGAGCACAAAGTTGGTGGGAAGTTTGGTTTAGGTGGACTTGGAGTCACTGATTGGTTTAGAATTTATTTTACAATATTGTTACACTGCTTCAGAGAAATCCATCAGATTCTGGACTGATGCAGTTTAAACAGTTTACTATATTTATTTATAACAGGGGTGTCACACTCATTTCATTGAGGGCCGCATTAGGGCCGCATTAGGGTATTTGATCTCGGGGGGAGGGGTGTGGCCAGGGGGCATGGCCAGTTCAATGACACTCATATCAGGGGCACCTGTGGTGGCCAAGTGCTAAGACAGGACTTCCCTCAGACCCTCCCTCACTCCCATTATAATCCCCTCCCTCCCTCCCTCCCTTCCTTCCTTCCTTCCTTCCTTCCTTCCTTCCTTCCTTCCCTTATTCCTTCCTTTTCTTCTTTTTCCTTCCCTCTTCATTCTAATTTCTTCTTCCCCACTTTTCTTATTTTTCCTCCCTTGCTCTCTTCCCATCTTTCGTTATTTTCTTTGTCTTTCCTCTTTCCCTTTCTCCTTTTCTGTCCCTTCTTGCATGCTCAAAAAGAGGAGGAGTATGTTGAGATTAATAATTAAAATGAAATGAATAAGTTAGGTTTAATAACAGAAATAAAGATATAAATGTTGAGCTCAATAGTAAGAATAAAATGATTATGTTGGAATTTAATAAATATTCATAATATTTTATGAGTGTTTATAATAATTGTATGATTTATACTTATATATCCATGGATATAAAAATATATCCATCTAAGCAAATAAAAGAGAAAAAGGGAATGATAATTGGTTAAGATTTAAGTAACGGGTTTTTGGGGATAATGGCATAGTTAAATAATAGATTTGAGGGAAATAACTGAGCAAAATATTAAGTTGTATTGATTGAAAATTAAGATTTATTAGTGATTTGTATGAATTTGTGACCAGATCAAGAGCTTTGTTTTGAAAAGATGTGTTTTATGTTGATGTTTTAAAATAATAAAAAGCTTCTTTAAAAAAATGCAAAAGGGGAAACATTTCTTCTTTTGTTTTGTTTTTGGTTTTTTTTACTAGCCCTCTGCCAGTGAAAACGGAGCCCGGGAGGGCCGCTCTTAGCCCTCCCGAGCTCTGTTTTCACTGGCTAAGGCACCGTGGGCCAGTTCTTTGCTGTTTCCAAAGTGGCTCCATGGGCCAGATCTAAGCACCCTATGGGCCACATCCAGCCCTCAGGCCTTGAGTTTGACACTCCTGATTAATAACAAGTTGAGGGGGAGAGCCTAGAGGTTTTCTCACAGGAATAAAAGAACATCTTATAAGTGGTATTATAAGCGAAGCGCGTGCGCGAAGAGAACCGGTAGTAACGCCAGTTGGAACCCACCACTGATGTACAGGTAGTCCTTGACTTACAACCATTAGTTTAGAGACTGTTGAAAGTTACAACAGCACTGAAACAATTGACTTATGACCATTTTTCACACTTAACAACCATTGCAGCATTCCTGTGGTCCCGGTGGAATTTTGATCCCTGTGATAAAAATTCGGACGCTTGGCAACTATCTCATACTTCTGATGGTTGCAGTGTCCCAGGATCATATGATTATGTTTTGTGACCTTCTAACAAGCAAATTCAATGGGGAAGCCAGCTTCACTTTACAACTGCGTTACTAACTTAACAACTGAACTGATTCACTTAACAATTGTGTCCAGGAAAGCTGTTAAATGGGGTAAAACTCACTTAACAACTGTCTGACTTAGCAATAGAAATTTTGAGCTCAATTGTGGTCATAAGTTGAGGGCTACCAGTAGAAGGGAGGAGACTGAATCCCACAATGCTCTATGAAGAGTAACAATCAGCCCAACATCTCTTCCAGCATCTAGAATTATCCCGAAGAAAAGAGCAGGGCTCCTATGAAACTCTGCCTTGAATCCTCAGCCTTTACAGGTAGCGCAAAGAATACCTTGATTGATACTATCAAAGTCAACTAAGAAAATTATGTACATTCAGGTTCCAACAAAACTCATCCATCAATGACCAATGCTATTTTCATTCTTCCATACATTTCCTTTGCAGAGCCCCAATATTCAGAGCTTATGGGAAGTTTATCATTAATGAGAATGTTTATCTCTCACCTTACTTACTCTTTTGGGCTCCTAGCAAAATTGAAAATCATTCTCCAGGACCAAAGTATTACTTGCCAAGTTTGAAAAGACCAAGCTATTAAGGATGACCTTAATTCTACTTTAAAGCGACAAGGGATAGCACGGACTAAATATCTTGTACCTTGATACTCAGCTGCTTTGAAACTCACCAGGTTTGGTACTCAACACATTTTGACATGAACATTTTGTTCCAGTACTCATGGTTTGTTTGGTAGTCAATACATAGGTGTCCTGCTTAAGCGGGTTGGACTAGAAGACCTTCCAAGGTCCTTTCCAATTCTGTTATTCTATTCTAGAACTTGTCATTTGTCGGCTGCTTTGTGACTCACTACATTATTCCTTATGGGAAAAATTGGTTTGGTACTCATTGTCCTTGGTGCTCATCCTGCCTCCAGGAATCAATTAACTATGAGTACCAAAGTACCACTGAATAGCATTTTATTTCTGAGTAGAGGAAACAAATTACACCAAGTCAAGTCAGCTTCCATATCAGATAAAGCAAGTTAACCAATTAAGCATTGCCTGGATCTTATGCTCAGGAACAGTAAATAAAAGGTTATCTTACCTTTTCAGCACCAGTGCTGGTACCAAGTCCAATCACTGGGATAGTGTTCCCGTCGTTCAGTCTCAAACGGTGACTTTTGAAGGTAAATTGACTCATGGTGATGCAAATAGAGCTGCCTGTAATTTTTCTCCTGCACTTCTGCAGCCAAACTTCTTAAGGAAACTATTGTCTTCTGTATGTGGCTTGGGTACTTTTTTCCCTCAGCAGAGGGTGCAAGAGGGCAGAAAAGTCTTGTGCAACTAACTTCTGCTGAACCTGTTGTAGCATACTGAACAAATATTTGCCCGTTAAATACTAATAATGACGTTCTCGGCATTTCATTGGCTGAAATCACTGGGAGGTGTTTCCCTTCTAGAGGGCAAAGAGTATCCAAAGTCAAAATTACAGCACATTTGAAATGCAGCCTTTAGGTTCTAAGCTACTTGGATGAATATTACAAAAGCATATTGTGAAATTGCAGCTGTGAGCTCTGACTACTTTCAATAGTATTATTGCAATCATCAACCAGCAGACCTGGACTAGCATGCTGGATGAACACAGTCAATATGAATTAAAGAAAGAGAAAACTTTAGCTAAGTTACTGATATAGTTTTATCCAAGCAGTCATATTTGTAGTCCTTGACTTACAACAGTTCACTTAGTGATTGCTCCAAGTTACAAAGCACTGAAATAGTGACAGGACCATTTTTCACACTTACGACCTTTGCAACATCCCCATAATCACGTAATCAAAATTCAGATGCTTAGCAACCGATTCCTATCTATGACGGTTGCAGTATCCCGAGGTCATGTAATCGCTTTTTACAATCTTCTGTCAAGTAAAGTCAATGGGGAAGCCAGGTTCCCTTAATCACAGTGTTACTAACTTAACAAATGCAGTGGTTCCCTTAACAACTATAGCAAGAAAGATCGTAAAAGGGGGCAAAAAAGGGGGCAAAACTGACTTAACAAATGTCTCACAGAAATTTTGGGCTCAAATATTCATTCTTGAATATTTAATTATAATTATAATTTAATATAATTAAATTTAATATAATTTAATATAATTGTATTCTTGAATACAGCTCATCTGTCTGGAACCCGCACTGCATATCGGACATAAATACAATCAAGAAAGTCCAGAGATATTTTACGAGAAGAGTCCTCCATTCCTCTACCCACAATAAAATACCTTATGCCACCAGACTCCAAATTTTGAGCTTAGACAACTTAGAACTACACTGACTTCAGTCTAACCTAAGCATAGTACATAAAAGTATCTCCCACAATGTCCTTCCTGTCAATGACTACTTCAGCTTCAACCACAACAATACACAAGCAAATAATAGATACAAACTCAAGGTAAACTGTTCCAAACTTGATTGCAGAAAATATGACTTCAGTAACAGAGTAGTCAATGCCTGGAATACACTACCTGACTCTCTAGTTTCTTCCCCAAAGCCCCAAAACTTTAACCTTAAACTGTCTACTGTTGACCTCACCCCATTCCTAAAACATCTGTAAGGGGCGTGCATAAGTGCACCAGCGTGCCTATTGTCCCTATCCTAATATTCCTTTTTACTTACTCTTTTCATGTTTTATACTTTTATATAAAAGTATAATACATACTTTTATACTTTTACCTGTTGTTTTATATATGCTTGACAAATAAACTCACAATTATGATGATTATAAGTTGAGGACTACCTGAATTTTGAATGTTGTAAGTCTCCCAGAATTTTTCTGGAGTTGGGCAGTCTTCAAAACCAATAAATCCAATAAAATTTCTTATATGCATGATAAATCTATGGAGAAAACCTCTCATTCTAAGATTTCTGTGCAAGCAAACCAATGTGCCCATAAGTATAGAATTGTTTATACGCGAGTGAATTAGCATTGTATTTATTTATCGAACTATCTGCAAACTTTTTACCAGGAAGTATAAACATGGTATAAAATGCAAACTTAAATGAATTTCAATGTAAAGAATATTTTAAAATTCTTTAAAGGAAAAGAATAAACAAACAACACTAGAATGGAGGCAACATTTGGTTCCTTTAACCAGTCACTGAAAACAAGAAAATAAAAAATTGCTAATAGATCAGAAAAGTGGGAAAAACCTGGTGTTTTCTTTTGTAAAGCTTTTAATGGAAGCTTGTTTATTTATTTATTTATTTATCACTTTTAAACCCAACGGATGAACCACAGATTCCCAGCAGTTTATGGTAATAAAAGCAATACAGTACATTAAAGATGAAGAAGTCACAATAAAAATCAATATAGATTTAACATAAATTACCCTGGCTCTAACAGAGCCGTCAGTCTCCAATACATTCTGAACTAAATAAGAACACTGCATAAAACTCCAGATAAAACAATGGTAACAATTACATATTAAAATGTAAACCTGATCTGCTGAATTAAACAAATGAAGATTGTAAAGCACAAAAAGAAATACAATCACTACCTAATATTTGCAAATCAAACTGTTGCCAACTGTTACTTTGCACCAGTGGTGGATTGCCCCCGGTTCGGACCGGTTTGCAAGAACCGGTAGGAAAACCGGACGGAGTCTCTGCCCACCGACCAGGACATCATCAGGAAGTTTCTGTGCAGGAGAATGCGCATGTGGTCCTGTTGCGAACTGGTAGTAAAGCCAAGTAGAACCTACTCCTGCTTTGCACCTCTTCTCTTTTTTTTTTTTAAAAAAAGGGTTAGGGTTAGTATGTGTGTATAAACAAACTTAGATGGGAAGGTAACAGCATTCTGTATGCCTTTCGTATATAGCGCTCTTGAACACATGACCACAGAAAATATCTTCGGACAATGCAGGCTCCCTGGCAGACACACTTTTCTCCCCCCAAAAAGTAGGTGGAAATGTCTGTGTGTCTTATAGAACAAATATTGTAACAGCGAACAGCGGTGAATGGCAGCGGCAAATGACAGCAAACAGTGGTATTCTGGGAGGCCGATCCAACCTCTAACCAGCTGCTTAGCAGCAAAGGCAATTTTTGCTGCTGCCATTTGCCCCAATGGCAGCAGCAGCTCAGCTCAGTTGACCGGAGGTGGGCACAACGGAGCAGAGCCCTGACAAGCCACGTGCTGGGGCTGCAATAACATGATAGAGCCTGGATAGCTCAGCAGACTAAAAGCATTGTGATTAACATCAGCTTTCTGCAATTACTGTAAGTTCGAATCTCACCAGGCTCAAGGTTGACTCAGCCTTCCATCCTTTCTACAGTAGGTAAATTGAGGACCCAGTTTGTGTGGGCAATAAGTTGACTTTGTATAAAATATACAAAAGTATGAAAGCTATTGCTTAATGCACTGTAAGCTGCCCTGAGTCTCCGGAGAAGAGCGGCATATAAATCAAATTTTTAAAAAAAAACGTGCTGAAGCTGACCAGGCTGTTTGCTGTTTGCTGTTTGCTGCTTGCTGCAAGGATGCTAGCCAGATGAATACCAGATGGATGCTGGGAGACAGAGGCAGATTTTTTTTTCTTGTTTTCCTCCTCTAAAGCTAATGTGCGTCTTATGGTCTGGTGCATCTTATATATATAATTGTAAGCTGCCATATATATTTATCATTGTAAGTTACCCTGTGATAAGGTGGGTGGCACATACATACATACATACATACAAACACAAACACGCACACATCTTATAAATTATAAAGTAACATCAGCTTTGACTAATATATAATACTTGCAAAATAATTTTTTGTGACCTCATTCACGAATATACGAAGGCAGAGTGTGATGGCTAACTGGTTAAGATGCTGGGCCCGTCAACTGGAAAGCTGGTAGCCAGGTTTGAAACCCAAATGCCATATGACAGGATAAGCTCCTGCCTTGCTCCAGCTCCTGCGATCTAGCAGTATGAAAGTATGCAACTGTGAGTAGATAAATAGGTACCACTATGGTGGGAAGCTAACAGGGCTCTGTGATGTGATGCTGGCCACCTGACCGCAAAAATATCTTGGGAGAGTGCTGGCTCAATGGCCTTGAAATGGAGATGAGCACCGCCCTTATAGTTGGCAACTAGCGGAGTAAAATCTGTAGGGACTCCTTTTACCTTTTTACCATCTATGAATTATCACATCTACCGGTACCTTCAAAGATTCTTCTAAAGCTTGAAGTTTTGTCTTTTTATTTCTTTCTTTTTTATATATATACTACAGTTTAGAGTGTTTTGGAAACCCTTTATGAAGCCACTCTAATATTTTAGCACTGCAGAAGGATCTCACCCTTTTTAGTTATTTTCTGAAGACTTTATAATGTCATAGCTGATCAAATGTTAATCGTCTCTATTTTATGGCACGTTCCAGTTGACCTTTGAATATTTTTTCTCAGGGGTAAGTAAATGTAATATTTGCAACATGCAAATACTTTTATCTCTTACTTCTATTGCAGGGCTAATTTGTCTTGGATCTTTGTTCCTTGGCTATTGCATGAAATATAAATACAATGTCAGGCACAACATTATTACAGCATTCTGCAGCATTCAATGTTGATAAATTTTTAAAATGTCTATGGACAGTAGGTCTGATAAAAGCAATGAAGGGCTTTTTTGTTAATGGGATTTTAAAAAAAAGAAACCACTCCTCAGGAGATTATGAACCATTGTTGAGTACATTAACCTGCTTTATCCATTTTGACACCCTCCATTTAGTTTAGGATTTCTAACACTTGTAACTACTGAATCTCATTGGGAAATTGGGAATGCAGAGCATGTTGGAAAAGATACCAAGAGCAGAAAGAAACAGATAAAAGGTATGTTATGTGATTAAACCATAGCAAATTACTGAGTTCTGATTATATCTACTTATGAGTTCTTAGAAAACTCAAATGAACTTGGGTTTTTGATGTTAGATATAGTGTGGGTTTCATATATATTTAGATTTTTATGATTCGGACTTTCAAAGACATTTGATGAATTCATTAAAGGAGTCTGAGTAAATTCAGTACCCATAGGACATTCTGCTCTTTTATAATTTAATAACTGGTTAAAATTCAGAAAGCAAAGAATATGACTAAGTGGATCTTCTGAAATGACAGCTGTCTCTGCTTTAGCTCCTTCAGTGAGTGCAACCACCTACAGTGGATGTAGAAGAGTGATTTGTCCATTGCTGCCTCAGTTCCCCTTGACATTAAGATGTTAGTCATATATGATAATGAAAAAATGATGAAATGTGTGTTTTGTTGTCATAATAAAGCCATACCCTTTGGTATATACGTCCGGGTACCAGATGCAAGGAGAAAAACTAGATTGAGGTTAAGGCATTAGATCAGTGATGGCTAACCTTTTCTGAACCGAGTGCACAAAGCGCACCTCAACCGCCAAAATGCAATATGTGTGCGCCCCCCCGCATATACCCCCCCGCATGCATGCACAGCCCCCTGCATGCACCCCAGCCCCTGTGTGTGCATGCACGGCCCTCTGCATGTGCCCCAGCCCCCATGCATGCACAGCAGAGACCAAAGGACCAGCTGGCTGGTGGGAGGCCCACGCATATGTGCAACACAGCTGAACTGGGGTGATGGCTCGCGTGCCCACAGAGAGGACACTGCATGCCACCTCTGGCACGTGTGCCATGGGTTCGCCATCACTGCATTAGATTATACCTAGGGGAAATCTGACCTATAGTTCAGTTTTGGTCAAAGAAACCAAGATTATGATTTTGGTCCAGTTCTAAAGGAAGAAGCTACTAGGAAGCTACAGGTAGCTTACAACATTTCACTTAGTGACTCTTCAAAGTTACAACAGCACTGAAGAAAGTGACTTATGACCATTTTTCACAGTTACGACCTTTGAAACATCCCCTTGATCATGAAATCAAAAATTCAGAAGCTTGACAGCTAGTTCATACTTATGACCCTTGCTGTGTCCCCAGGTCATGTGATAAAAGTTTGCGATCTTCTGACAAACCAAGTCAATGGGGAAGCCAGATTTACTTAACACCAGGTTATTAACTTATCAGCTGCAGTGATTCCCTTAACAACTGTGGCAAATGAGGCAAAACTCACTTAGTAAATGGGTTAAGTCTTGTGAGTCCATGGCCATGGTCTGTGGCCACAAAAGGTATATAAAGAAGGTCCATGATGAAGAAAAGGTTGAGAACCACTGCTGTAGACAAGTAGTTAACCTATTACACGATTCATCTGAAGGGTAATTGTCCTTTCTGATATCCATAATGAAGGCAAATTCCTACTTACGTCCTCACAAAAATAAGCACTGTCTAGGCAGTGCCTCTTTGGCTGTACCTAAAATGTGTGTGAAACAGGGACAGAAATGGCACCTCACAACCAAGTCCATGAGAACTTTAAACCCAACTGCACCCCACACATTGTGGGGATGGGTATGATAACCTCCCAATTTGCTTTGCTGCAGATGGATAGATTCAAAATATGACCACCAACCACTTGCCAAGTCATGTGTAAATGTGTGCCAGACAGTAGATGCAGACTGAGTCCACTCAGACTGAGTGATTTGAATCAATGTGGATCCTATAAGCTATCCGAGAATAGATAAGGTTGCTTTCATATTATCTCATGTTCTCCAAATATGATGGATTAAACCTCCATCATCCAGGCTGCATGCCAGATTCTAGAAGGCTGTGTCACAAATTCATCCTGGTCTCTGCAGCTGCTGCTATAGATATCCAGACACAGATGACTTTATGAGCCAAACTCACAGGCCAAGCTTCTGTCACCTAGATATGATTGCCATTGCTGAGAATTCTGAGTTACCTGGAATTTCTGTTGTACTGTATTCAGTTGTGGCCTTTGTTAGCTGCTAAATCATCTTTACTTAAGAGGATTCACATTTCCTTCATTATTTGTATTGACCAGTTCATTACTTTTCAGGATATGTAAATCCTTTCAATAAACTATTTACTAGGATGACTAACCTTGAACTGATGATGATATTTTTCAATAAAGAATAAGATGAAAAGGATTGTCAACGTGTTTCCAAGTGTGTCAAAATCATAGCCATTTAAGGTTTTCAATTTGCAAGAAGAAATGTTATTTTTAAATATGCTTGTGACCAATTTTACTGGGACGTTTTCCAAAATATTATTTGTTGCTGTATACATGTTCTTGGAACTTGCTCACACTAACCTGGGCATAAATATGCTAATAATGTTTGATATGCAATGGTCAACTCAGTAGGTCTGCTATTCTGTGGAAACTTGCAATGTTTAAATTATTTGGGGAGGGGGTTTAAAAAGAAAATAAATCAGGCTGAAGCTCCCTAGGGTGTCTGAAAAGTTTGGGTAGAGTTCACAAGGACAAAATGAATTGCAATGTTTAATTATTTTTCTATAAAATAAACAAAACATCAAAACTGAACTTAAAAAGAAAGCAAACAATAAGCAATACAAAACAAAACAGAAATATACTTGAGATTTTATAAAGATTTTAGATTTAGATTTTTAGATTTTATTGAATTTATATACCGCCCTACTCCCAAAGGACTCAGGGCGGTGTACAGCCATAAAATAAAACATATAAATACAAAATTTAAAATAGACTAAAACAAAATTAAATAATTTGGCTGAAAAATTTAAAATCCCAATAATTTAAAACAAATTAAAATTCCCATTTAAAAGGGGGAAAAGACTTAGGTCAGGCCCGCTTGATGGAATAAGTGAGTCTTGAGCACACGACGGAAGGTACGCAGGTCCGGGATCCTCTGTATCTCCGGGGGGAGCTTGTTCCAGATGGTAGGTGCTCCCACAGAGAAGGAGAGCCTTCTCTGTGGGAGAAGATCTACACTATATCATGTTAATCTCTGGTGGAAAAAATCAGGAGGGATCTGGTTTCAGGTAAATTTTAGGACACCAAAGCCATTTTTAATAAAATCTGCTAATTAAAAAAAGAGCTACCAGATATGCATGTATGTATGTGTACACACATACATATACAAATCTACAATCAAATCAAAACTTTCATTACAGCCTTTAAACCAGAAAATAAAAATACATAAACAATAAAAATACATAAAAACATACAATATGATAAACCTATAATTACTAAAACTAAAAAGTAAATTAAAATTTTGAAAAATAAATAATATAAAAATAACAGATAACAGTGGCAATCAACGAAATCTGTATTACCTTTGAGACGTAGATCAGTCAGATGATGACACAAAATCATAAGCTTTGCAAATAACCATATAGAGCCGAGGTGGCACAGTGATTAGAGTGCAGTACTGCAGGCTGCTTCAGCTGACTGCCAGCTGCAGTTCGGCAGTTCAAGGTTGACTCAGCCTTCCATCCTTCTGAGGTGGGTAAAATGAGGACCCAGATTGTTGGGGGCAATATGCTGACTCTGTAAAATGCTTAGAGAGGGCTGTAAAAGCACTATGCACCGGTATATAAGTCTAAGTGCTATTGCTAAATGCTATATGTAGAAATACAAATTACAGACCAACTTTTCCCTTCTCCTTTGCTGAATCAGAGATCAGGAGTGTCCCTTTTCTTCCATCTTCCCCTTGTTCCTTCCCATGTCCTTCTTTGCACTCAGATCTTATCAGAAAATATAAAGTAATTGAAAGGAAGGATTAGGGTTATAAACTGGAAGAATGTAAGTTCTTGTCCCACTTCAGGCATGAAAGCTGAGTAGGTGAATTTGGGCCAGTCACTCTCTCTCAGCCGAACTCACCTCACAGGGTTATTGTGGGGAAAAGAGGAGGAGGAAGGTATATTAAGATATGTCTGTCACCTTCAGTTATTTATAAAAATAAAGGTAGGGTAAAAATAAGCAAATAAATCAATCTTTTTAACTTCCTGCAACTTAACTTAACTTAACTTAACTTAACTTAACTTAACTTAACTTAACTTAACTTAACTTAACTTAACTTAACTTAACTTAACTTAACTTAACTTAACTTAACTTAACTTTAACTTTAACTTTAACTTTAATTTCCAGCTCTATTCTGATTATCGATTATTTACTGTATGTCTTGTCCCAAAGGTGCTTTTTCAAGAAGCAACGGAACTTTCTGGTTTTTCTTTGAGGACGTTTCGCTTCTCATCCAAGAAGCTTCTTCAGCTCTGACTGGATGGAGGGGAATGGAAAGATTTATCCACCTTGCAGACAGCTGGTCTTTGGCATTCTTTTAGCAGGTCGTTAAGGTTACCTGGAGATTTATCTGTGTTGTCAGGATCGAGTGAGGGGTGAATATGGGTGTGGAGCCTTCGTGGAACTGTGGAAAGGACTGTGTTGTAGACTGTGTTGTAGAGATAGATGATGTCACATCCCTTCCCCTCTGTTGAGACAGGATTGTTCAGTTTTGACATAGATGGCCTCTTTCACCTATTTCAAACCAGCAGTTCTCTGGCTCCACACCCATTTGCATCCCTCAAGTGACTCTGATGACACACATAAACCTCCAGGTGGCCTTAGCGACTCATGGAGTCATGGAATATGCTGTCCTTTTCCTGAGCTGGCCTATCTCAAAGGGCTAAAAATAATTTCACTCTAGAGTCATAGAATCATAGGGCTAGAAGAGACCTTGGAGGTCTTCTAGTCCAACCTCCTACAGGAGACTTTATATCATCCCAGTCAAAGATTGTCCAGTATATTTTTTGAAAACCTCCAGCAATGGAGTACCCATAACTCTAGGAGGCAAGCTGTTCCATTGATTAATTGTTCTCATTGTCAAGAAATGTCTCCTTGGATAAAGCACAAGACGTACAGAAATGAAAAGAGTTACTGGAGAACAGAGAACAGTAAACACCAACCCAATACTAAACTAAACACCAACCCAATACTAAACTAAACAACCAGAACAAGAGAATTCTCAATGACCTCATCAAGAAATATTAAATCACAAAAGAAAAACAGCCATGGATGGAAAGCCAACCTGTCCTTCAACACTTCTACGTAGGCCCCAAAATAGGGTTTCTTCTTTCTTTCTTTTTTTATTACGTTCTTATCTTAATACCTGGCTTTATTTCAATACAGTGAATATTATTGAAGTCCTATTACTTGGATACCATAGAGTACTGAAAATAGAAAGAAGAGAAAAAAATATATTCTATCAATATTAATTACAATTTAAGATAGCAATATTACAAGCATTAAATCCATTTGGCTTTTTCATTCGAAGTTGAGCATAAAATAACAAAATAACTCTTAATAAAATAACTCTTTTGTGTTTGTGTGTTAATGAAAGGAAACAATAGAAGAATGGCACATATTTAATAAGAAAAAATATACTAAAAAAGAGAAAAAAGAAATTTAAAAAACTATTAGATTTATGACCTCCTCCTTATAGTTGCTGTTGTCGTTAGTTGTGAAGTCATATCCAAACCATTGCGACCCCATGGACAATGTTCCTCCAGGCCTTCCTGTCCTCTACCAGTCCATTTAAGCTCATGCCTACTGCTTCAGTGACTCCATCCAGCCATCTTATTCTCTGTTGTCCCTTTCTTCTTTTGCCCTCAATCTTTCCCAGCATTAGGCTCTTCTCCAGTGAGTCCTTCCTTCTCATTAGGTGGCCAAAGTATTTCAGTTTCATCTTCAGGGTAAGTAGATATGCTAATTTGCAATATTTGTACACATTCAGCCTCCCGAGAAGCCAAACAATAAATGATTATATTTACATGCTGTGTGATATGCATGAGAGATTTTCAAGCAGAGGTTGCAGGCCCTTATCAGAGATACTGTGCTAACAAATGTTTTGCATTCATTGAAAGTTGGCAAATTACTTTCCCCTCTGTTTCCAACTAAGTGGACTATTTCATCCTCTTCATCGGTCTACTCATGATAGCTTCCCATTAGCTATCTATCTCTTTGAAATAGATAGTCATCAAACTCTTGCAAGTTTTCTTGAGTCTGCCTTTTATATCTTCTGTCTGCTCCTAAAATGCACTTTGTTCATCATCTAATATAGATACTGATATATACATGTGTGTGTATGTATGTATGTATGTATGTATGTATGTATGTATGTATATTGGTGAAGCACTTAAACATTTTACAGGGCTATATAATTGTAAAGATTATCTATTGCTTCAGCCATAACCAGAATGCTGATTTTGCTTAAATACTATTTATTTGATACTTCACTGTAGTAGCTGCATTATATATTTCTTTGCAATCCTCAGATTGTTTTATTTTATTAACCTTGTAAAACAGTGCCCGTATCTAGCAGACTACTGGGAAATGCACATAAAGCCCCCAAGGCTGTGTGCTCTCCCCACTTCTCTCTGTATACCAATGACTGCATCTCTAACGATCCATCTGTTAAACTACTGAAGTTTGCAGATGACACAACAGTGATCGGTCTCATTCGAGACAATGATGAATCCGCATACAGATGGAAGATTGAACAACTAGCCTTGTGGTGTGACCGGAGCAATCTGGAACTGAACACACTCAGAACTGTAGAAATGGTGGTAGACTTCTATACTTCCACCTCTCACAATACTAGGAGACACAGTATTAACAATAGAGACCTTCAAATTTCTAGGTTCTACCATATTGCAAGATCTAAAATGGACAGTTAACATCAAAAACGTCATCAAAAAAGCGCCAACTCAAAAAGCTCAAACTGGCCAAGGAGCTGCTGATCCAGTTCTACAGAGGAATTATTGAGTCTGTCATCTGCACCTCTATAACTTTAGGGTTTCATTCTGTAACCCAACAAGACAGACACAGACTTCAGAGGATAATTAGAACTGCAGAAAAAACAATTGCTACCAACCTGCCTTCCATTGAGGACCTATATACTGCACGAGTCAAAAAGAGGGCTGTGAAAATATTTACAGACCCCTCACATCCTGGACATAAACTGTTTCAACTCCTACCCTCAAAACAACGCTATATGCAAAGTGTTCAAGATTGCAAGACTCAAAAATTACAGCTGAAAATTCAAGAGTTTGTAAAAATAAAAAAAGATGGAGGAATAAGACTAAAGAAGAAGGCTCGTAAAAAAGCCAGGAAAAAATGGAGATGGAAGATTTATACTCCTTCTTGTTGGGGAGGATAATAATAGTGAAAAAGAATTACTATACTTGTATTAAGGGATATGATTTGTTTTGTTTTGAAAAGTTATATTAGAGTGAAAATGAATGATTTACCTATATTTAGGGACATGATTTACTTTGGAAAGTTCTTTTAAGTAATGTTATGTTTGAATTGTTATAGGTTACTGGCTAAATTTTTACTTGTGTTTGGAAGTACATTTTGAACAGTGTTGTTTTTTTTTAAACTATAAAAGTTGATGGACTAAAAGGAAAATATTGTGGATGTTAAAATTAAGGTCAGTATAGATCTCTCAATACATATTCAAGGTTCCAAGAAGGATATCATTAAAATTTTTATATTTTTGTTTTAAGTTACATTAATGTTATCTAGTGGATTTGTAGAGAATAAGTTGAATAAGTTTATGCTTAATATAAGTTTATAGGATGGAAAGTATAAGGTTTTTTACAATATATTTTACTGGAGACTAGTTGAAGTATTTTCTCACTGTGGTAATAATATATGTAAGGGTTGGAGATGCGATGGCTAATTGTTACTAGGTTATGATTGGAATAAAGAAGAATGGACTGAAGAATGGACAAGAATGAAGTGGGACTAACTACCTTCAAGCAAGAACAGTTATATTTAGATATGAAGAAGGCGAGTTAAAGTGCAAGAGGGAGATAAATCTATAGATAGTTAGTGTGTGGGGGTTTTTTTGTGTTTATCAAATGTTTTACCCTGTATTTGCTCTGGGAAGTCTGGGGGGGGGGTTGGGATAGGAGGGGGGGCAGGGGGAAAAAATTTAAAACTTTTTCAAGCTTTGATGTATTAGATGCTATATTTTGATGACTGACTATGTTTTGTTTATATACCTATATGTTTGCATGTTGATTATGAAATAAAATTTGTTAATAACAAAACAATGCTATAGAGCATTGCACACCAGAAAACTAGACACAAGAATAGTTTTTTCCTGAATGCCATCACTCTGCTAAACAAATTTCCTCAACACTGTCAAACTATTTACTACGTCTGCACTACTATTAATCTTCTCATCTTCTCATTGTTCCCATCACCCATCTCCTCCCACTTATGACTGCATGACTGTAACCTTGTTGCTGGTATCCTTACAATTTATATTGATACTGTTTCCTGATTGCTTATTTGTAACCTATGATTATCATTAAGTATTGAACCTTATGATTCTTGATGAACGTATCTTTTATTTTATGTACACTGAGAGCATAGGTACCAAGACAAATTCCTTGTGTGTCCAATCACACTTGGCCAATAAAAATTCTATTCTGTTCTAAAGTCTACTCTGTGTCCATCATCCCAGCATTTTTGTATGATCCTCTGACAAAAATGTGCTATCCAATCTATTGCAGAAATTAAATTCAATCACCTTCGCTGATGTCTACTTCCAGCTAAATGAAAGGTTTTTAAAACAGAGCACAATTAGAACCAAACACATTGATGGTGTGTCTATTATAAGTTAGATGGTGTCTATTATACGTTATTCTAGTATAGCCTTTAACTTTTATTTATTTGTTTGTTTGTCAAACATGTACAAGATAGCAGGTGTGAATATGAACATGGACATGAACAAAGAAAATGAATACAAATAAATGGGGGCAGTAGGATAGGGATGGTAGGCACACTGGTGCGCTTATGCATGCCCCATTTACGGACCTCTTAGGAATGGGGTGAGGTCCACAGTAGACTGTTTAAGGTATAAGTTTTGGGGGTTTGAGGATGTAACAACGGAGTTGGGTAGAGTATTCCAGACGTTGACCACCCTGTTGCTGAAGTCGTATTTTTTGCAATCAAGTTTGGAGCAGTTTACCTTGAGTTTGTATCAATTGTTTGCCCGTGTATTATTGAGGTTGAAGCTGAAGAAGTTGTTGACAGGTAAGCCATTATAGCAGACAATTTTGTGTACTATGCTTAGATCAAGCCCAAAATTTCAAGCCTGATGGCATAAGGGATTCTATTGTGAGTAGAGGAGTAGAGTACTCTTCTTTTGAAATACCTCTGGACCCGGTCAATCGTATTAATGTCTGATATACAGTGTGGATTCCAGGCAGACGAGCTGTATTTGAGAATTGGTCTTCTCTGACCATTGAATTCACTGAAAACCATTGAATTCGTTGAACCATTGAAATTCATTGAATTCATTGAAAACCATTGGGTCTCCTGGTTGTGGCTGATGAGTTAGAGTGCAGCAGCTTTGGGAAGACCAAATGTTCTCTACCCCTATTTGAAATTTGAACTATTGTCAAAGGAGGCTTAGAAAAGGAGAAACTAATTAAGGAGCCTGTCAAGAACTTTGTTATACCTCATATCCAAAACAGAAAAGTCACAAAAAACCTCTGACTCCATCCAGATAAAATTAACTCGGCAGCCTCCTAGGAGCTAAATATATATATATATATATCAGGGGTGGGCAGCTGGGAGTTTTCAGGGGTTCAGGAGAATGTCTAGCTAAGCTTCTGTGCAGTTCAGAGAACCCCCAAATCCCGCTCCTGGCTGGTCCTGCCCACCTGCTCCGCCCCTCCCAGGAGTCCCCACACAGCTCATTTTGGATGCAGCTAAGTGCAGGGCACATGCAGAGGCTCAGGGAGAGCAAAAAAAGGGCCTACCGGAAGGTTGGGAAGGCTGGAAATGGGCCGTTTTTGCCCTCCCTGAGGTTTGAGGAAAGTATCCGGAGCCTGGGGAGGCCAAAAATGCCCCCCCCCCACCATGGTGCAGGAGACTGACTAGGCCATGTCCACCATGGCCATGCCCACTCAGCAACTGGACAGAGAACCCCTTGCTAACATTTTTAAAGCCCACCCCTGATTATGATGCTATATTAGAATTTTATCAGAGTCTTTGAAGGAAGACATGGCCAAAAAAGCATGTTGCTTAGAGGTTTACAAGAGTTCCATGGAGCTATTCTGGTTCTCATTCCTGAGTTTAATTTTTTTTTAAAAAAAATAATCTTTGTTTACATTTTCCATTAAAAACAAACAAAGAGTTTAATTCTGACTGCAAGCCTGGGTTATTTAACTAAAGTAACCGAATAAGCAGAAAAACTGCATGTATGTTCCTGAAATATGCTACCTGATAATATCCATTCCAGCTGCCAGACCACCCCAAAACAAAATATCCCATCTATTCAGTCCCCTTTAATGTATAACTGAAAAGGCTGTGAAATGAACTTAAAGCCCAGGGGCAGAGTGGTCTTCTCATAGAAACTAGCTATGAAGAATTCCAGTCTTTGCCTGTTTTATCCTTAATAATAATATTTATTGGAAAAGCCTCATTTGACTACTAGAAAGCTCTTGGAATTTCTCCAGTAAGTGCTAACAATCTTACTACTTTGGAATAAAAGACCAGGTAGAAGAGAAGAGAAAGAGAAAGGAGAGGAAAGAAAAGAAAAGAAGTAAAGTTTTTGCTTGTGAATCCTTACAAAGGCTTTTTGTTAAAATAATGGCATCAAATAAAAGAAAAGCTACAAATGTTGGTCCTTTGTTTTTCTAAGCTCCTTCCAAAAAGTTTCTCATGATTTTCCCATCTGGGCGCCCCTTCAGGTCATAGGAGTTTCAGCTCCAAGGCTCTGGATGTCAAGTTATCTGTAAATATTTAGTTTGATCAAAGAAAAATAATGGGCAAGAATGGGCAACATGCTGGGACATATTGCTGAGTCAATCAAGAGCAACAAGGACTTTCTGGGTAATAAGCCTACCCTTCCTCACTAAATTGTTCTGATGCTGCCACTGATGGATAGTAGTCAGTGAAATTATACATATATTATACAGTGCTTATTATACATTAAATATCACCCTTCTTCCAAAAAAGTGAGGGGCTGCCTACATGGCACTCTCTTCCTCATAGGATGTCATCACAGCAATTCTCTAGATTTGAGCAGGAGTGGGCTGCTGGGGGTTCGCAGGGGTTCGGGAGAATCTCTAGCTAAGATTCTGTGCAGTTCCCCAAGGATTTGGGGATTTGAGAATCCCCAAATCCTACTCCTGGTGGCTCTGCCCAACCTGCCCCTCCCTTCCTCACGCGGCTTGTTTTGGATGCAAGTAAGTGCAGGGCACGTGTAGAGGCTCAGGGAGGGCAAAAAACAGGCCTACCGGAAGATTAGGAAGGGGCCAAATGCCCTCCAGAGGGCCTCCAGAGCCTGGGGAGGCCGTTTTTGCCCTCCCGGAGGCTCAAAGAAAGCCTCTGGTGCCCTTGTGAGGACAAAAACATCCCATCATCCGTCCCCGTCCCCCCCGCTGTGGTGAAGGAAGCCGACTAGGCCACGCCTACAATGGCCACGTCCACCCAGCAACTAGGGAGAGAACCCCTTGCTAAAATTTTTGAAGCCTATCCCTGGACTTGAGGCAGAAAAGAAAGAGAGAGAAACAGAATGATTGGTCCATGATATCTAGTGAGAATTGTGGCTGAGTGAACATTAAAATATTGGGGTTTCTGTACCCCAATTCCAACATCAAAATAGCCAGCTCTATATGGATCATTTTGACTACAGTATTTATCAATCTCTTTCCTGCCTCCTTTCATTGAAAGTCTTCCTCTCCATGTAGTAGCAATTTTTCGGCCGAAGAAAAAATGCTTTTAAAAGAAAAAAAAAGCCTCTGATGATTGTGTGGCTCAGCTGGGCATGGAGGGCGCAGGGATTTTTGCTACTGGTTCTCCGAACCAACCGCCGCCATCACTACCAGATCAGGTGATCCGGTCCGAACGGGAGCATTTCACCCCTGAACAAAACCATTGGCATACCTTCTCCATTTGTCACCTATTCGAAATAGAGGGCATCTCATCAGTGTAAGTAGAGTTCCTTAACTATCATATAACAAATATAGTAAAGTCTAGTATTAGTTTATCTATCATGACGACATGTGTGATTGCAGCTGCCTTTAGCAGATGTTATAATAAATGGGTTCCCTTGTATATAAAGTTAAGGGCCATAGTTAATTGTAATGACAGAATGTATACAGGTAGTTTGGTGCCTGCCTTTTCTTTACTTCCTGAATTTTCCCATCCCTTTGTAAACAGCAAAAAATAGATTAAAAACTGCTGTTCTCAAACCTGAGATTTATGTTTCACACTCCTTTATTTATTTAAAGTCTAAATAATAAATGTTGTTCAAAATAAATGAACAATAAATGTTAATGTTTTGAAATTAATGTCAATTAATTAAGGTCAATTAATGTTACTCAAAATAAAGAGTAAGTTCCTGATGGTGAGACATACTGAGCTTTTGCATGTCATGTTATTGCCATGCATGTTGGTCTATGTTCTTTGTTAAGCCAGCCTAATGATTAATTTCTTATTCAGTGTAATTTTTGATTCATTGTATTGTATGACCCCATAATATGGGTTAATCCAGTAATTGTGTTAAGCATATTGTTTAATATAACAGCTTTTAGCATTAGCTAGTGGAAATAAGTCATTAGACATTGATTCCAGCATTTCTTTTCTCTTTTAATTAACTACTTTCTAGCTCTGTTACATTTACCTGTTGTATCTTATATATGAAAATGCATTCAGCTCAAATGGTCATAAATGTTTTAAATAAGCAAATAAATCCAGGTGAGAATATGCATCTCATGATTTATATTTCAACATGTTTTGGATGACAACTCCCATGATGACTGAAGTTGCATTTTATTGTACCTGGAGTATTCCAGATGATGGGGGGAAAAACACTTTGAATGTTCTGGAAAGAGTTGATATTTTTAAGAGACAATTGCTCATTAACAATTATTAATTGTTAACAATTAACAATTAACAATTATTGTTAATTGTTAACAATTAACAGTTAACAATTAACAGTTAACAATTAACAAGTAACAATTAATAAGTAACAGTTAACAATTAACAATTAACAATTATTAGGTAAGCAAAAGGTCCTAAATTTAGGACCTAAAAAGGTCCTAAATTTAAGACCTTTTGCTTACCTAATACCAATTTTTAGAAACGACACTGGAGACACAATATTAAAATTGATGGAGTGCCACTGACACCTTGTGGTTATTTATATCAAGAAAACTTTCTTGATATAAAACTAAAAGCAACTAGGTCAATTTTGCGCTGCCCTTTGAATGCTGTTCGTTTAAGCCAACTTGAGAAATTGTAGTCCAAGTTGCAGTGGCTTGGTACTCATGCTCAGTCTAGACCAAGGGTGTCCAACCTTGGCAGCATTAAGATTTGTGGACTTCAACTCCCATTATTCTGTTCTCTCTGATTCTGATGTCTTTCCTTTGCCTTTCCTAGATAGTTGAAAACCTTGAATGATTTCATACACAGAATAACAGAATTTGAAGGGACCTTCTGGTCCAACTCCCTGCTCAGGCAGGAAACCCTATATTATTTCAGACAAATGCTTGTCCAGTCTCTTCTTGAAAACCTCCAGTGTTGGAGCACCCACAACTTCTGGAGGCAAGTTGTTCCACTGATTAATTGTTCTAACTGTCAGGAAATTTCTCCTTAATTCTAAGTTGGTTCTCTCCTTGATTAGTTTCCATCGATTGCTTCTTGTCCTACCCTCAGGCGCTTTGGAGAATAGCTTGATTTCCTCTTCTTTGTGGTATCTCCTTAGATATTGGAACACTGCCATCATGTCACCCCTAGTCCTTTTTTTTATTAAACTAGACATACCCAATTCCAGCAACTGTTCTTTATGTTTTAGCCTCCAGTCCCCTAGTCATCTTTGTTGCTTTTGCTGTTCTCTTTCTAGAGTCTCAACATTTTTTTTCATATTGTGATGACCAAAACTGGATGCAGTATTCCAACTGTGGTCTTACCAAGGCACTGTAAAGTGGTATTGGCACTTCACATGATCTTGATTTATCACCTTTGACACTAAGGCAGACTCTTTCTTTCTTTCTTTCTTTCTTTCTTTCTTTCTTTCTTCCTTCCTTCCTTCCTTCCTTCCTTCCTTCCTTCCTTCCTTCCTTCCTTTCTTTCTTCTTCTTCTTAGGGTACTATTGGTGTTCTGATACTAAGTAACTAAAGTAATAGGGAACATTTGGGGGGGTGCCCTACCTTTCTCTATAAGTATTTTGAAAGTTTATATCAAGAAATAATTCAGTTTCAGAGAGACAAGAATTCAACTTTCACTTCTAGTGGACATCAGAGTCATCAACTCAGACAAGAACTCAAGAACTTAGTTATGGTTAATGGCTTTTAGCTGATCTGAGTTTTCCTTTCAGCTGGTGCTTTCGCTTTGGGATTTCTTAAAGGGGAAAGGGCTGTTTTAAATCTTTTGCCACTACTTTAGTGGTTCCTGGCACTGTCCTTTTGGGGTGTACTTCTCACACTGTTTTCTAAAAAAAAAACTTCCATGTGTAGCAACTTCCCCAATGCAACTATGGATAAACAGGAGGCTAATCTAATTTCTAAGAGGAGGCTATAAACTTCAGTCCTTTTCACTTCCAAATACTAGGGAAATATTAGCATTAGAAGAACAAATTAGATGAGTTGATCTCACTTGGAAGACCTTCCCACACCAACTGAAACTGGGCAAGGGCTTCCTGGCCATACTTCTATTTGCTCAGCCAGCAAGTCCCAGAATACCATCAAGATATAGATCTGTTCTTTCAGGCCATGTGCTTTCCCTGGCAATTCTGGGGCTTTTAAAAAACCTCAATCAACAATGAATAACAGTGTCTTCCTTGGGTTCAACCAACCTTCACTTCATTCATCCTATCCAGGCTTCACATTTTTCAAGCACTGGAATAAATCTTCAACAGCAGATTTCCCCCAGAAGCTTTCATGCAGATGTCAAAAAGGGAAGGAGAGGAAACTGAACCCTTGAGCATACCACAAGGTGTAGCGATCAAGCTAATTTCTTCTCCTGGCATTTAAAACTACATAAAGAGCAGAACCTCTATTAAATTGCTTAACCTCTATTAAATTGCTTATTGCTTAACTCATTGTAAGTCGCCCTGAGTCTCCGGAGAAGGGCGGCATATAAATCAGATTAAAAATTTTTAAAAAATGCAATGTTGTGGTTGGAGTTTGGGTTGTTGAAAATCTGCATGTTCCAGGGTGAAGAGTTCTGAGATGATGGGAAGGTCACTGAAGATGGAGGAGGACCAGAGAGGAAAAAGAGGATCCAAATAAGAAGAGTAAAATCTTACTAGCCATGAGATATTGCCAACTACCTATAATTAATAGAGGGGTGAAATTCAGCAGGTTCTAACAGGTTCTGGAGAACCAGTAGCAGAAATTTTGAGCAGTTCGGAGAATCGGTAACAGAAATTTTGAGTAATTTGGAGAACTGGCATATACCACCTCTGACTGGGCTGGTCCCAGAGTGGGGTGGGAATGGGGATGTTGCAGTATCCCTTCCCTGGAGTGGGGTGGGAATGGAGACTTTGCAGTATCCTTTCCCTGCCATGCCAAAGCCATGCCCACCAAGCCACACCACACCCACCAAGTCACCCCTACAGAACTGGTAGTAAAAAAAAATTGGATTTCACCACTAAATTAATATCTTTGATTAAGTCTAAGGGCAAAGGTAGACTTTAGTCATAGCTACATACTTCAGCTAATCACACAGCTATATTCTGGAGTAAAATCACTAATAGCAGCAACAGTGTTACTTTAAAAAGTGGGGAAATACCTAAGAAAGGTAGCAAAAAAGTTATAAATTAAGTTGTAACCTTCCAACCTCTCTTCTGGGGTCCTTAAATGCCAGGAGGGATTTGTTTATTTGCTTAGGCTATGAGGTTTACACGATTAGCCTTGGATGGCTGAAAGGAAAAGCAATGCTTTCTACTCTTGAAGCATGTTGTAAAATTCTTCAAAAGGTTTTTAT
This sequence comes from Masticophis lateralis, assembly GCA_030761175.1. NCBI lineage: Eukaryota > Metazoa > Chordata > Lepidosauria > Squamata > Colubridae > Masticophis > Masticophis lateralis. The sequence continues at coordinate 22,714,118 of JAUDYJ010000006.1, forward strand.
GTGCTGGACATTGGGTGAATTCTGAGAACCCAGCTTCCCCTATACACAGGATGTCAATATCCATATAATTTTCTTTGCCATATTTATGGAAGAGATTTGTTATTGTGTTCTTCCAAATTTTTTTCCAATTTCCCAGTCTGCCTTACAGGTCTGATATTGTAGTTCCTATGCAAATGCAGGATTAATCAAGTGCAATAGACTTACAAGACCAGCCAGGTTACTGTCACCTATTCCAGAATGAATGCAATAGTTCTTAAAACTTAATCTATGGCAATGGAGTTTCCAAGGAAATTAGTCTATGCTTAATAAGATAGAGCCATGACGTCATATTATGAATACCATATTAGGCAGAAATGTAAACTGCTTGAATAAGAAGAAAACATAAAGGAGCAATTCATCATTTTTTTCTAAATTGTTGATGGGGAAGTTGAGCATTTTGTGATCTCATTTCAAATTTTAAATCAGAAAAATTACAAGTAGTTTTTATAATGACTTACTCAAGAGGAAGGTGATCCGTTCAGTTTAATTGGAATTATTTCCCAGAAAGAGCTGAAAAAGTGAGTACCATGGCTCAGCGGTTAAAGATGTTGAGCTCGACAACCAGAAAGCTGAGAGGCCAATTTGAGACCCAAGTGCCATGCAATGAGGTGAGCTTCCGTTTTTGCCCCAGCTCCTGCTCACAAGCAATAGCACTTAGACTTATACACCACATTACACAGTGATAAATCTCTAGAGTCAGATTATTGCCCCCAAGAATCTGGGTCCTCATTTTACTGACCTCAGAAGGATGGAAAGCTGAGTCAACCTTGAGCCAGTGAGAATCGAACTGCTGAACTACTGGTAGCTGGCAATCAGCAGAAGTCACTCGCAGTACTTCATTCTAACTACTGCGCCACCACAGCAGTTCAAAAGCATGCAAATGCAAGTAGATAAATACCATGATTTTCAGAGTATAAGATGCACCAGAGTATAAGACACAGCTTAATTTTGGGGGAGGAAAATGGGGGGGGGGGAAATCTGCCTATCTGGTATTCATCTGGCTAGTGCCCTTAGTCTGGTCAGCTTCAGCGCATTAGTTTGCTGGCACTTTTTATCCCCTGCTTGGGGATAAAAAAAAACAACTTCTAGAGTACAGCTGAGAGGGAGCAGCAATGAGAAAAGCAGACAAAGCACTGAGATCGCGTCACTCGCTAGAGCCTCGGTAGGGCTGAAAAAAAGCTTCTAAAACATAGCTGAGAGTCAGAGGGAGAAGGCAAAGCCCACAGAAGATTGCTTCACTTGCTAATGCCTCATTAGGGCTGAAAAAAAGCTTCGACAAAGTTACGTTCAGAGTATAAGATGCACCCAAATTTTCAGGCTCTTTTAAGGGGGAAAAGTGCATCTTATACTCTGAAAAATATGGTAGGTACCACTTTGGAGGGAAGGTAACAGCGTTCTATGTGCCTCGGTGTATAGTCATGCTGGTCACAGAAATGACTTTGGACAAAGTTGTCTCCCTTGGCTAAGAAACAGAGATGAGCACCAGCCCCTAGAGTCAGACTCAGCTGTGCAGGGGACCTGTGCAGGGGACCTTTACCTTTAAGAGTTCAAGATTATAGCATACATTCATTAGAAACTGAAACTTTAAGACTGGAATAAGCAATTTTAGGAGGTTTAGTTCACTCCCAACATTTTCAGGAAAAAAGTGAGGATTCCACTCTTCAAGTGAGCAATAGTGTACTATAGCAAAGCTCCAGCATCTAATCTGAGAATACTCAAAAGATATGTCATCTGATGCCCACTAGAAGTGAAAGCTAGAACAGCCACTAGATGGCACCTTAAAACCAAATGATGTATTTACCATAAAGACATGCCGGTTTTCCCGAAAAAATAATTTTTTAAAGAGAAGCTGAAAGAGAGACAAGAGGTTGCCAATATTGCTAACAAATGAGAGAAGCTAAGCAACATACAGGGAGTTATTAGAAAGGTGTCCTGGGTTTTAAAAGGAAACAAAAAAATAAATACAATAACAGATGAGAGCTGGTTGGGTACATTACTACATATATATATCAGGGGTGAAATACTCCCGGTTTGGACCGGATCTCCCGATCCGGTAGCGATGGCAGTGGGTGATTCAGAGAACCGGTAACAAAAATCCCTGCCCCCCCCCCCCCATGCTCAGCTGAGTCGCACGATCATCAGAGGCTTTTTTTTTTTTTTACTTTTAAAAGCATTTTTTCTGCAACCTCTTGGCCGAAGATGTGGTAAAAAAAAATGCTTTGAAAAGTCTCTGACAATCCCAGCTGAGTTGCCTGATGGCAGAGAGGCATTTTTTAAAAACCTGTCTGACGATCCCAGCTGAGTTGCCTGATTGCCAGAGGCTTTTCAAAGCATTAGAAAAAATGCTTTGAAAAGTTAAAAGAAAAAGTTGGCCACGCCCACCCAGTCACATTACCCCCCACACACCAAGCTACACCCACAGAACTGGTAGTAACACATTTTACATTTCACCCCTGATTTACATATAGTATGTAGTAGTGTATCTAGACTAGCAATTAGAAGATCGGGAGTTCCAGCTGAGTGACTCTGGGCCAGGCACACCACTCCGAGCCCTAGGAAAAAGGCAAGTGACTTCTGGAAATGTTGTTAGGAGTCAAGAGTGACTCAAAGGCCAGGAGGAGGAGGAGGAAGAGATTAAAACAAAAACAAAACCACCCCCACGCCATGGCCAACTCTCCATGGCCAACTCTCCATGGCCAACTCACATTTTGCAAGAGCAAGAGAAGTGGAAGCGGAAGCGGAAGGAGGAGGAGGAGGAGGAGGAGGAGGAGGAGGAGGAGGAGGAGGAGGAGGAGGAGGAGGAGATTTTGCTTCTCATCCAAAAAAGTTCTAGTCCAGCTACCTTTTGAAAAAACATCTTTGAGACAACTATGACCTGGATGACTAAGAATCTCCACAAACATTGAAGTGGGCTTTGGGATTAATGAACAACTATATTGATGATCTTAAAATCAGCCCAATGAGACAAAACAGTGAGGGGGATATGATGGCTCAGGAGCAGTTTTGGCTGGACAAATGATTCTCATCTGACCTGCATTTGGACTGTGGACAGTAAGGAAGAGATGTAAGAGGAACTGAGCCAAGAAGAAGAGAAAGTAAGCTGCTCTGCATAATTTTTGCAGTACAGCTAAGGCTGTGGAATTAGGTAAATAAATTTGGGTTTAAAAGGTGCTGGATTTTAAAAGGAAACCTGCCCTGCTATTTTTTTTTTTAAAAAAGAGCATTTTCCAGCCATATTTTTCTGAACTGACTGAGGGGAAAGAAATAGCTTCCACTGAGATAAAATGTTACTATTGTGTGAAGTTACTTTTGTGTATTGTAAGAATAACTTTGTTATTTAGTATAAACCAGATTGTAGGTCAGCTGTTTAATAACGCAAGTTGTAGGACAGAATTGTTCTCAGTCTTTGATTCTGAAAGCGAGAAAATAAAGACTTAACAGTGTTAGGAGCACATTCCTCACTGTCCCCCGTCTCCCGTCCCCCTTGGCATATGAAATCTAATCAACTACCATAATATATCTTTCCAAGGACAGTGAGGCTATTTAACTCTTTTAATACTCTGTCACTCATGCATAATTTGTGTTCAGGCCCAGCCAAGTTCTCCTTTTATGAACAAGTAGGCCATAGTTAAAATATGAAGACTGGGGAATTAAAATTATTTCATTTTCACTCACATGATAATAGATGAAGCTGCCTATTTTGAAAAAAAAAGTTAATAAAAAAAGTCAAAAAGTGATTAGAAAAATTATGGAGTGTGCGTAAATGGATAAGCTCACAAAGGAGATACAAGAAAAAGATGAAACAGAATACTCTGTAGTCTGGGAGAAATGATATAAATGGTTGGAGGAGAAAGGGGGGAAAAGGTGGGGGGACAGAAGAAAACTAAACGATGGTTAAATTAGGTGGAGGAATATGGAAACAAATGGGAAGATATAAATTGTGGAAAGGAAATTAGGTATCTGTTTATGTTAAATGTAAATAAAATATTTAGATCAAGAGAATATATTATAACAGTATATATACGATATACTAGAAATATATGTATAAAAGATAGATTAAGATAAGAAAGAGAAAATGTATAAATATGGATTATTGATGCAAAGATGTTGAAAAGAAGATGTAAATATCTGTTTTTGTTTGTTTTTTGTTTGTTTTTAAAAAACTTTAATAAAAAATATTTTGTTAAAAAAAGTCAAAAGGGGCTACATTCTCAAAATATTAGATTCTGTAGTGAACTAGGTGGCCAGTCTAACCAGACATTCCCAGTATGGCAGGAACACACATGCAGAAAACAAGAACCAGCAATGTTATTGGGAAGGTGGGCACGGATCATAAGCACAGCAAAAGAAAAGGTTAAGATGGAATCCCATGTAAAAATGGGCAGGATTTTATTCAGATGGTTACAGCCACCATCTTGAATTTTTTGGACTCCTCCTACCTATCCTTGACCCTCTCCATCTTTGCCTCCAAACAATTTCTTACTTCCGGCCATCAGTCCCACCTTCCTTGTCCATGCCTTCTCATTGGCTCCTGAGTTTGCCTATTATGTCTCGTCTAGTCTCTCTGCATATTTACCTATTTCTTTCTTGGATAGATTCAGAGGTGGTTCTTGTTCAGACTGATTCAGGAGAACCGGTAGTGGTGACCTGCAGGTGAGCCGCCCCTGCCCACCTGCCCGGGCACAATCCCATCCTATATTGCTGTGTTTTTTGATGCCGCATGCATGCGTGAACGGCATGTGTGTGCGAATTGCCATGTTGTTTGATGTCGCATGCATGCGCAGATGGTGCACGAGAGTGAATTGTCGCTGCACGCTCACATTTCCAGTGCTGGGCGAATCAGTTGCTATAATATGTGAAGCCCAACTTTGGATAGATTAATAGATATTACTCAGCTATGGTCTTTTTTAGGCAAAAGAGCATTTTCCAGGAATTGCTCTAAAATTTGCCTTAAAGACTACTTCACTCGGTCCTCCCAAATTTGGCACCTTCATTTTTCCAACAATACAGTACTACTTACCATATTTTTTGGAGTATAAGATGCACCTTCCCCCCTCCTAAAAAGGGGTGAAAATTTAGGTGCGTCTTATACACCGAATGTGGCCCCGCCCACCCACTGGCCCCCACCCTTCGGCTCTGCCTCCCAGCAGTTACCTCCTTGCAAGCAAACTGCAAGAAAAAACAGTTCCTTTCAGCTTCAGCACAGCCTAATTAGTACAAGTTGATTGGATCGGCCTCCCAACTCTCAGCTGATTTGCTCTCAACTGTTTTGCACAGGGCTCTGCTGCTTGCTGCAGAGGTAAATTGCTGGAGCAGATTTTTTTTTTTCCCTTGTGCTAATCAAGCTATGCTGAAAACGAAAATGAAAGTAAAGCAGGCCGGTTGCTGTTTGCTGCAACGAGGCAAAATTGCTCAGAGACAGAGGGAGATTTTTTTCTTCTTTTCCTCACCAAAAAAGGTGTTTTATAATCTGAAAAATACGGTACAAATGATATATGTGCATGCTCGACTTATAGCCACAATTGAGCCCAACATTTTGGTTGCTAAGCAAGACAATGTTTAAGTCAATCATGCCCTATTTTACAATCATTTTTACCATAGGTAAGTAAATCACTGCAGCTGATCAGTGGTAAAAGACAGTTTGGTGGTAGACCGGTGCCTGCAAAAATAAATGGGTAGATTGGTACAGCTCTGCAAGCAGTTAAAAGCCTGGTTGACTGCTAAATCCTAAAGAATTGTCACATGACCATCAAGCCTTGCCCACAAAATAAGCCACGCCCACAGAACTGGTAGTAAAAAAAATTAGAACCCACCCCTGGTCATAAGTCATTTTTTTCAGTGACATTGTAACTTCAAACAGTCACTAAACAAATGATTGTAAGTCAAGGACTACCTTTATAATGAAACAAAATAACAATACAATACATCAGTGTCTGAGGAAAAGGTTAAAAATGGTGGGATGCTAGTATGATCAAAGTGCCATCCTTTTTTTATATTTTATTAATCCTTTCTGCAGACACTGGTGATAAATATCAATTCAATTATTACAATTCACTTATTTGGTCATATCTGATCATCTGCGGCCTACTAGTGGCATCCCAAATCTAAAAATAAAGTTGACTTATTCAAGAGAACTAAAGATTTCAAACACAAGGATTTTTTAAAAACCAAATAAACATACTAGCAGATAAAATATTTGTCCCTTCCAACTCTATTAATCTGTTATTCTGTTAAATTTCTCTCCAGGAATGAAAAGAGACACATAAGATACCCCCACTGAGGAGATTTTTAAAAAAGCTGAAAATGCAATTAATGAAACTGCAATAAAATGAATTTATTTGTGAATTTATGTTTCACTTATTTAATTTACCAATTAAATTATAACTAAATTTTAAAGAACAATTCAAAGATGTTAATTTGATATTAACCACTAGCGAATTTAGATGGGGAAAGGTGTGTGGCTGGGAAAGCATGCCAGGTTTTACTTCTCTTTCTTTATTATGGAAATACTTTCTTTTCCAGAGAATCTCACATGGCAGATTCATTATAAAAGCAATGAAGTGCATGTTTAAGGCACATCTGTGCTAGATTTCCCTTTCTTTCAGTGTCAATGAATTCCCCCTTCCCCCTTTCCAGTATCTTGCAAAAAAGGATTCATTGTATTTTGATTATTCTGAGCTGGGTCCATCTCAAATGTTTCCATAGAAACAGAATTCCTTTTCCCTCCCCCCTTGAATGCAGCTGCTAGCATCACCATGGTTAGTTTAGTGCTCTATGCAGGTCCAACCGTAGCTCCTAAAAACCCCTTTATTTGATCTCTGGTGTGCATAAACAAAACCCGCACATTTTTCCCAGTATCATCAGTGTCAATGCTAATAGAGTACCACTTGCTTAATGACTTTTTCACTCCATTGGTGAATGAGAGAATAATCTTTCAGTTCAGGAGCACTATTGCCACCAAGAAAGGAGGGGGTGGGGATTAATAATGTGAGCAAGTTGTTAAAGAGGTGTAAATAGATCTTTAAATAAAATAGAATCTGAGAACAACCAAACAGCTCATTAATAATATAACCTAAGTGATGAAAATACAGAGTTCTAGTTAATGTATGTATATATACATATTCGAATCCAAGTAAGGGTATGGCTAGCTGAGGTTTTCACAGGTAGAGGTATGCAATTTTTGGTATATTCGGGTCTTTTCCCATATAAGATTGAGAGTATCTTGGCGACGTTTCCACGAGGCCTCACTCATCATCTTCAGGGTGGTGTCTTCAGTTTCGTGCTTGTGCGAGGAAAGCATGATTGGAGATGTCGTCTCTCTATAAATACTGGTGGGGAGGTTGGAGTGCTGGCTTTGTTGCTGTAAGTGGGTTGGTTGGTTGTGTTGTTACATCTTGATTAGTAGATGGAGTTGATGTTTGCAGATTAGTCAGCTGTTTTGTAACATCCTGTGTGGCCGAGGTCCTAGCTGTGTGCCCATTAGCCTTTTGGGTTGTAACGACCTGGGTAATGGGTTGTGTGGTAGCATCCTGAGCTCTAATGTTGTGACATCCTGAGTCCTGTGCTGCAACATCCTGGGTAGTTGGCTGTATTGTAACATCCTGAGCTTTAGTGTTGCAACATCCTGAGTCCTGTGATGTATTGTCTTGAGCAGATGGCTGTGATGCAACATCCCGGGCTTTGGTTTGGCTCTGAGTCTGAAGTCTTGTATATATACACACACACTATTCATTAAGTTCAGATGCAGATTCCAAGACCAAGTCTAAATGTACTAATTGGAATAAGGACTGCAATGTCTAATTGACATTTTGACAATATGCATCAGTACTAGATGAATAGATCGATATAATACAATAATATATTTTCTGAGATTGGCCTACTTTTATTTATTTATTTCCCACCTTTGTTATTTTTACACATAAATCAAGGTGGCAAACATATCCAGCACTCCCTCATCCTATTTTGTTTAGGATCATGTTAGAGTGATGAAATGATTGAGCTCCAGATAACATGGTCTTTGTTTCAAAAGTATTTGTAAACAGAATGTTATTTGTTCATAAAAATTAACGCCTTTGTGGTTTCACATGTAGTATGATTATCCAACTGCCCCTTGGTTGATTCTAGTAAGAGTAGAATTTTCCTTTGTTGCCTACATTATATTATTTTCTTTTGTTTGTTTACATTCAAAGTAGTAAAATGGAGGGAATAAGACCAATTTAGCTCACTCACTGTTTACATTTCTCAATAAACATCCAGAAGACTGAGATGTTTATCAGTATTTATGAAAGAGGTTTAGGTGTGGCATTGTTGGCTAATAAGTACAGTCACAAAGCAGGTTAGTAAAGCACTGAGCATGGCAGCTCTTTGAGAGAAACGAATAACATTTTGCTGTGGACTAGAAAGCCAATGACTATAATAAATGTGCCTGGATGTTTTGAAAACAAATTGTCATTTCATCATTCTGGCGGGTATTAACTCTGAACCTATTCAATGAATTTTCACAAAATGTCAAGCCACAAAGAATGGCGTGGCATAGTATGAAAATTGTATCTCATGCAATTTACATTAGTTTGGGCTTAGTAACATATTAAATTGCTGCTCGGCTCTTTTGTTTCCTTTTGTGTGATTTATGATCCTGGTTACATGCCTTGGCTGAAGGCAAATCTGAAAATCTCTTAAATTTGGTTGGGGAGGTTTAACTAAATATAGTTATATTGCCTTATGAGCCTCCCCTCCCTTGGATGAAATTTGGATGACAAATTCTAATGACAATGGGGCAATTTCCTACCTATATTCAGTGAGTAATGAGACAGAATCAGGAGTGGGATTTAGCCAGTTTGGACATACTGGTAGCTCTGTCGATCAGCTGGGAGTGAACTGGTTCGCTCTGATGATCAAATGGGCCCGCCCGCCAGCTCCTGTGCACTTTACTTACCTTTATTCTCTCAGCTGACTCGCGGCAGAGCGGATTGTCATCCTTCAGCTGTTAGTCCCCAGAAGTAACGCGGAAATTTGGTTTTGTCAAAACTGCGCACGTACACACACCGAACTGATTGTTAAACCAGCAGGATCCTACCACTGGACAGAATAGATAAGTAAAGTCTGTTTATATTGGAATTATACTCACCTAGCAGCAAGATCAGGGCATCACCAAGACTCCATGACCACCTGGGCTGAAAAAGAGACATTAAAAAAACATTGTTCCTGAACTACTATTGTCCTTCAACCTGAAAATACTGCCTGCAGCAGCAGTCTAGAATTCCCATGCAAATAGTGATGATTCTCACCAAGAATTGCTTATTCAGGTTCATGCAGTGGTGAAATCCAATTTTTTTTACTACCGGTTCTGTGGGCATGGCTTGGTGGGCATGGTGCATCTTGGTGGGCATGGCAGGGAAGGATACTGCAAAATCCTCATTCCCTCCCCACTCCTGGGGGGAAGGATATTGCAAAATCTCCATTCCTACCCCACTCTGGGGCCAGCCAGTGGTGGTACTTGCCAGTTCTCTGAACTACTCAAAATTTCCGCTACCAGTTCTCCAGAACCTGTCAGAACCTGCTGGATTTCACCCCTGGGTTCATGCCAAATTTAGATATAATATGAAATACTTGTTTCATAATCCACTTAATCTAAAGATATCAACAGTATGTAGTGAAGTCACTACTTATTAATGAACAGAAAGTTCATTGTGGTCACTTCTAGGTATTTCCATCATTTGTGTCTATGAATTAGACTGAACGCCCAAATATTTGAAGAATGCTGTTTGCCAACTTCTGGCATGATATTTTCTCTTTAACCTTCTCCTTCACCTGCACTTCACCTGCGCTGAAGACTTGGTTCTGCCAGCGGGCCTGGTGATGTCACAAGGGCAGAGTTTTTTCTCAGTTGTTGTAGAGCTTGAAGCTGTTTGGAGCTGAGAGAGAGAAGGACTGGTCAAAGGTTACCCAGCTGACTTCCATGCCCATAGAAGGAATAGTTTCTCATTCAGAAACAATGGCATTTGAGACAAAGAGAGTGTGGCCACCAATTGTTAGATGAAACATTCAAATCACAAATTTCCTGAATGATAGCTAAGATTCTTAGCCATGGTGCTATGTCAGTTCTCAGTAAAGCATTGACACATAATTATTATAAACAATTGACTCTTTTATAGTTGGCACACCATAATTGGCAACCAGTTCCTATGCTGTTACCATTGCCAACCCATCTGTTGGTCCAAATAAAACTATATTTGGAAGAAATTTAGTAATTTCCGGATTCCTGTATCATTCCATAGTGTTTAGATAAACTATGGCCCATGTTCATACGATAAATTCCTCCCTTCCCCCATCCACCCACCCATACATACATAGACATTTTTTGCTATTCCTCTTCTGGATTAAAGTACAAACAAAGTGCATATAATATAATATATATAAATTGGTATATAAATTGAAATAATAAATAAAATAAATAAAAAATAAAAAGAGTAAGAAATAAAAGAAATTAAAGATGGGAGATAAATGAAAATCTAAGGACAATTGTACACTGCAGCCTAAGCTGCCTGTCTCCTGTGCTGCTTCTGAAATCAGACTTAACAAATTCCATGCTAGATGATAGTGATTTCCCAATATGGCTGGGAGATAGACAGTCCCTCAGATAACCAGGCCTATGCTATAAAGGGTTTTATAAGTGGAGATCAGTACTTAGAATTGTACTTATTGGCCTATTGGCAACCAATGCAACTCAACCTAACGGCATGTCCCAAAGGCACTTTTCCAAGAGGCAACTGGAATTTCTGGTTTTTCTTAGAAGACAGTTTGCTTCTCATCCAAGAAGCTCTTCAGCTCTGGCTGGATAGTGGGGAATGGAAAGATGTATACCCCTTGCAGACAGCTGGTCATTTGCATTCTTTAAGAAAGTCGTTGAGGACACCTGTGTCATCAGGATCACCTGAGTAGTGCAAATGTGTGTGGAGTCTTCTTGGAACTGCTGAAAGGACTGTGTTGTAGACTGGTGATAGATGGTGTTGTATCTCTTCCCAACTGTTGAGAAAGGGCTGTTCAATTTTGACATAGATGACTTCTTTGATCCCTCTTTCAAACCAGTGCTCCTCTCTGTGGACTTTGCTATCTTCAAAAGAGTGGCATTTGCCTTTTAAATTCAGATAGACTGCTGAATCTTGTCCTGATGGGTTTCTTCATCCAACACAACATACGTGCACCCAAGAATACACTAAAGGCAAAAACTAGTCCAATCCAGGGATAAAATACCCAGGCATAAACTGAGCAATGTGGTATATGCAGTGCAATGTAGTTTACGTTTATTAGATTTGTATACCACCCTTCTCCCAAAGGACTCAGGGCAGTGTACAGCTATGATAAAACACCAAGTTATACAAAAATTAAAACCAATTAAAAGAATTAAACAATTGGCCTAGTCCATTTAAAACCCCCCAATTTAAAATCCCATCTAAGTTCTTATTCAGCCAGGCCAGCCTGTTGAAATAGCAGGGTCTTTAGGGCCCTGTGGAAGGTATGGAGATCGGGAATCATACGTATCCCAGGGGGTAGTGCATTCCAGAGGGATGCACTTAGTGATCCATGTGCAGATCTATAAACTGGGGAAACAAAACTGGGGAAACAAAACCAACACTTCATAAATGCATGGCACAGCATAGGAGAACAAACTTGAATGAGAAGTGAAACATCTTCAAAGAAAAACCAGAAAGTCCAGTCGCCCCTTGAAAAAGCACCTGTGAGACAACCATGATCTGGATGTCTGAGAACCTCCATAGATATTCACGTAACAGCAGTGACACACAGGTATACTATGAAGTTTCCATTTCATGCTGTTGCATTTTGTACTAACTGTAGCTTCCAGATAGCCTTCAAGGGCAGACACATGGAGACTCCAATTGCAAGATGAACAGGACACAAGTGACCATCTGAATGGCCTCCTGGCCTCCTACAACTACTATACAAGATGAACCTGTGCAGAGGCCTGCTTGGACACAGCTGCCATCCATTAACTGAAACCAATCACTGAGGAAGGAGGTACACAACTGCAGCACATTCCCATTCTCAGTCCCCATAATTGATCCAGAGGATGCCATGATTGATTCCATCAAAAAACTGCTGGAAGATCAAAGAACAGCAGGATGGATGCGCCACCCAATTTAAGCTCCATCACACATCATCAACAGCATGGCCAGGACTTCCTCTGGACTATATCCCAGACTGAAACCCAACTGAAACAAATATAAATAAACTGCTTCCTCCAAGATCCTCTCCAATTTCCAACCAACCATCTTTTGTACAACTTTTCTCAAAAAGAGAAATTTGGAAACCACTGATAGTTATCCAGAATGGAGGTGTCCAGCAATGGCCTCTCGAAGAAGGGGAACACTACTACCTCCTTCAAGGCTGCCAGTATTGACAATGTTATATGTAGACCATGTTCAACACCCTTTCATATTTAATCTTATCTCATCTTACAAAGAAGAGAATAAAAACAAAGTCTAAAAAATAAAATTAAATAAAAGCAGAGAACTATAAGAATATTTCACTGAAGGTACTTTTAATTCTGGGACTGTTTGGATACAATCCATCTCAACCATTGCAAAGCAACAGTTCAGATCACTTGGCTAAACATCTGGAGATCATGGGTAGATATGGGAGGGCTAAGTTATGTCTACTTAAATCTTTGGTTGCATATATAAATACCAACTAGACAGAGGTCTCTAAATGGGATAGCCTCCACTAGAGTCAAACCCCTTTGTCCACCAAGAAAGTCTTAAGATAGAGATTTCTTGATTTCAGCTTTGAATGGAATAATTATCATCCTCCTTCACTGGATAGCTCTTTTAAGGAAAACGCAAAATAAGAACATTTACTTTTATACACTGCTTGCAAGGGCCCATCATGCTTGAGAGCTTTGAAAGCAGCAACATATTTTCATTTCATAAATATACAAAAATAAGTTAGGAACATACTATAAAATTAGGAGAACCCATCAAAACAGCAGGGGAAAGCATCCGTGGCATAACTATGCCAACTTTTGAACAAGATGTAAAATTTTGTTTTAGAGTTTGCATGTCAGTGTCAGATACATACAGCTTCTTTGTACTATAAATTTCCAATGAGAAATGCTCTTTCCTGATTCAAGTCCTATGTGCAGAAGGAAGAAACCTTATACACTAAGGCCAGCTTGAAGATGAGAGGAATGAATGTGCTCTTTGATGTATTAGTGTTTTTCTAAGTAGCTCTCACCTGCTGTGCAAAATGGTAATGAACCAATCAGTTGAATTCAGGGACTTTTGAGAGATATAGACAGAAAAAGAACCCCTGGAGTTGCATCTTGTTTGTTCGATTCACTGTTCTCTTCCAGCTCTGTAATATCTGTCATTGGATCCACCTGATTTCCAAGGAGGAAGAAAGGCGGCTTCCTCAGTTATTTTAGCTACTGACAGCAATACAGCACTTTTGGTAGCAGAGCCAGTAATATTCACCTTACCCATCGAGAACACTGTATAAATGTATAACAGGCATTAATATAATAGAGCGAGTCCAGAGGTATTTTACGAGAAGAGTACTCCACTCCTCTGCTTGCAATAGAATACCTTATGCCATCAGATTTGAAATTTGGGGCTTAGACAATTTACAACTACGCTGCCTTCAGTCTGACCTAAGCTTAGTACACAAAATTGTCTGCTACAACGTCCTACCTGTCAATGACTACTTCAGCTTCAACCACAACAATACACGAGCAAACAATAGATAAAAATTCAAAGTAAACCACTCTAAACTCGATTGCAGAAAATACAACTTCAGCAACAGAGTGGTCAATGCCTGGAACTCACTACCTGACTCTGTTGTTACATCCTCAAACCCCCAAAACTTTAACCTTAAAATGTCTACCGTGGACCTCACCCCATTCCTAAGAAGTCTGTAAGGAGGCATGCATATGTGCACCAGCGTGCCTACCATCCCTGTCCTACTGTTCCCAATTATTTGTACTCATTTATTATGTATATACTGTGTTCCCCTGAAAATAAGACCCTGTCTTATATTTTTTTGAACCCTGAAATAGGTGCTTGGCCTTATTGCCATGCGCTCAAAAGCCTGATTAGGCTTATTATCAGGGGATGTCTTATTTTTGAGGAAACAGGGTACTTATACCTGTTCATGTGTTTATATGTTATGTTCATACTTATACTTGTTTTCTCATACATGCTTGACAAACTAACTAACTAACTAACCAACTAACTAACTAACTAAATAAATATCACAAGGAAGCAAGAGAACTGTGTCCACCTAGTGAACCTGTGAAAAATATTTATGGCTTCTATGCCTACTTGAGACATCTATCCTTCTACTCCCCTTTCAGATAACTGACCTCTGAAGTTTACAACACAACATAAAGTATTAAATCTTGAAACTAAGATAAAACTAGAATATTTTATATAAACAAAAACTTGAACAATTACAAAACATCCTTTCACTTTATAAAATAATTTTTAAAAACTCCCATAAAAACAAAGGACTTGGTCTTCTCAGCTCAGCAGGGTGCACCTGAGACCTGAGGCAGTATCAAAGGGCCCTCAATCCAAAATTGCCACAGGATGAGTGCACAGTAGGCAAACTTTTAGATTACCTCAGTGAGTACCTCCGTGAAGGATGGTATAAATGGAGGGGTTTCTCTGAGGTAACCTAATCTGAAACTATATAACAATTTAAAGTCAATAACTGGGAGGGCTATAAAAATCTTCACTCTATTTGGTCAAAGAGTTGTGGAAAAGCTGCTTCAAAGTGATGCTGTAAAGTGGCACCCCTTTTCTAAAATTCAAAGTGGAGGGATTACTTCCTTTGCCTCTTGCTTCTGAAAGTCAGCCTGCAGAAGCCACTTTAGTTTGTTTCAGACATGTACTGAAGTGGTTTTCTGCACCTGTGACATTAGCTTGACTATGACTTGAAGTTTCAGGATGAGAGAATATATTGCTTCTATGTGTTGGTTCTGCGGCAGTCTATAAAGTCCTCATATAAACTAGAGTATGACTTTGACCACTTTGAATGCTATTACACATTAACATCAGGGCAATGGAGAAATGGATAAAGGCCATTCTAGTCTTTACTTTCATCTGGAAAGTTCTAGATAGGGCTGGATTTAGAAGCCCTTCTAGAAAGTGTATGCCAGGGTAATGATGATTTAAAGCTGACCAACCAATGTAAGGCTAATGCAACTGTAAAGCTAATGAAATGCAAGGCTGATGCAATGAGAATGAATTGGTATAGCCCAGGGGTGAAATCTAAAATTTCTTACTACCGGTTCTGTGGCGTGGCTTGGTGATGGTGGTTGTTTACTTTTAAAACCATTTTTTCTACCACCTCTTCAGCTAAGAGGTTGTAAAAAAATGTTTTCAAAAGGCTCTGACGATCCCAGCTGAGTTCCCTGATCAAAAGCCTCTGCCGATCAGGGAACTCAGCTGGGATCGTCAGAGCATTTAAAAGAAAAAAAGGGGTTTTTTTCTTTTAAATGCCTTTGATGAACCACGCGATCATCAGAGGCTTTTTTTTTACTTTTAAAAGCATTTTTTCGGCCGTAGTTGTAGAAAAAAATGCTTTTAAAAGTAAAAAAAAAAGCCTCTGATGATTGTGCGGCTCAGCTGGGCATGGGGGAGGGGATTTTTGCTACTGGTTCTCCAAACCACCCACCTCCACCACTACCAGATAGGGTGATCCGGTCCGAACGGGAGCATTTCACCCCTGGTATAGCCTCTTTAAGACTCTGAAGAGGTCCACACAAGTCTTTTATCCCTTTAAGAGGTGCTTATAAATTTCAGCCAGGAGAGGGCGTATTCTCTCTCCTTGTGTCCGGTATTCATTTCTGAGTTCTCTGTGTAGAGTTAAGAAGAAGAGTGATTGCTTATAAGGTATTTGCCAACCATGTATATTTCTGTATATATCTTGTATATAAAACCACTGTTAAATGTCTAAGTCTCTTTGTGCTGTGTTTTGCTCCTTGGTTGTCTCATAAAAGTAGTCATGCTGCAAATGCTCTCACAGTGTATCTGCTCTTTCCAAGGGGTGCAACTTCATGCTGATCAAGAGTATAGCACTTAGCAATAGCAATACCACTTAGACTTATATATCACTTCACAGTGCTTTACAGCCCTCTCTTATACAGTCAGCATATTGCCCCCCAACAATCTGGCTCCTTATTTTACCTACCTCAGAAGGATGGAAGGCTGAGTCAACCTTGAGCTGGTCAGGATTGAATTCCTGGCAGTGAGCAGAGTTATCCTGCAATATTGCATTCTAAGCACTGCACCACTGCAGCTCTTATACACTGCCCCATAATGCAGGGGAAACTTTGGACCACTCATTCTCTTCCAGCTCTTGGAAAAAGCCAATCGTGAACCAGTTCCAAAAATGTTGCCAAGAAAACGTGTCCATGTAATTGCCAGGGTCAAGATGCATTCCAAGACAACCCCCTTCCCCCATTCTACTGCATCCTGAAAATACCCAGATCAAAATATGTTGTTGATTTGCAGAAGTGGCTTCATGTAGATGTTAATAAGCATTATAGACAGAATTGAGTCCCAAGGGATACCAAAGTACTTCACTTCAAAGAGCAAATATCTCCAAGCAACACTATCTGAAACATGCTTGAAACA
Source organism: Masticophis lateralis (assembly GCA_030761175.1). Classification (NCBI taxonomy): domain Eukaryota; kingdom Metazoa; phylum Chordata; class Lepidosauria; order Squamata; family Colubridae; genus Masticophis; species Masticophis lateralis. Next base: position 22,730,812 of record JAUDYJ010000006.1, read on the forward strand.
GCATCATTGCAAAGCAATGCTTTTTATTATTCCCAAATTTCTCAGAAGGAAATCTTGGTTAGCAGTATCAAAAGCCACTAAAAGACTCGGTCGAACCTCACTCACCCAATCACAGGTTAATCTGTGTGAGTTCTGAGGATTTGAACGAAACTCTGTACAAAATAACATTCTATTTTTTTCCAGGTTGATTAACTAAAAAAAGCCTCTCATAATATGCACAGCATTCCACTTTCCTTTTTGGCAGCTACATTCTTTCAGCAGGAGATAGTCAGGATTATTTATGGTAACAGAAGCCAAAGTCATTTCTGCTACAGCTTGGCATTTTAACCATCTTTGGTTCTAGGCTTCAGAACCAACAAAAGCAACTTTAAACATATATGTATAGGTTACTTATGATCTGAGCTTAATACATGTGTTCACTATTTTATTTTTAATCCTACCCATTTCCTAATTTTTGAATTTAAATTACCATTTACAGAAAAGATGGCAATTTGAGCTCAAAATCATGCTGGCAGTAAGTTTTCCTCTGATTGATAACAATCTTTGACCCTTCTTTGTTCTGACATTTTCTGATACTCTACCATGCCTTCTGAGTTGGTTAGCTTTTGTCCCTTGGCACTCTTTATCCTCTACTGGTCTTCTGGTCTTCAGCAATGCTCCCAAGATCTAAGAAGACCTCTATTCATGTGTACAGTTGTAGCCAAAGAGTACTAGTCCATAAAGTTATGTTCATAGTGCTTAGCATTAGTGTTTGTTTAACTTAAGTCTGCTGGATAAGAAACAATAGTTTACTGTTATCCTTTTACATTTCTGTTCATTGTCTTGGAAATACAGAAATGAAAGAAATCACAGTATTAGCCCTGGGAAAGAAAGCTATTAAAGAAGGAAAGATAGGTGATACCAGTAAAGGTTACAGGATTCCATGATAAGAAATCACACAATATGGAATTTAATCCCATCACTGACATAAGAACCTTTTGACCACACAATTATTTTTCTACAAGGCACATTAACAAAAATTCATTTAAATCTCTTTCATCAAGTGACATTTGAAGGGTTAGTTTAGCTACCAGAACATTTATGATTGAATGACTAAGAACATCAAGAGACAACAGAGATTTTCTTCGACTCCAAGCAAAAGTTAGACTTTTTCAAAAGGCTGGATTTGACTTACTTTCCATATTCCATAAAATCTGAGAAACGATGATGAAAGTAAAAATATGGAATCTGAGAAACAATGATGGTGAAAGTAGAAATAGGGGTTGCCTAACTACATTCAGTTTGACAACCCAATCTCTTTCCAGCTATGCTTTCTGCAATGGATTATGAGTGGAAGCCCAACAACTAACACATTGAATTGCACCCACAGGCACACTCAAAACCGGTGCATCTCGGGGAAGAGTAGTGTCACTTGTGCTGAATAACTGGCACCAATAACTGCCCACATTTTCACATTATGTGTTACATAAAACTTCCAAATACTCCTCAAGGGCTTGCCCATGTACCCGCATATTGCAGTAAACCAATTTGGAGGTCATGAGGTCATGAATGACAGTGAGTAGTGGTCCAAGTTCCAGTCCCAGTGGTCTCAATGGTTGCAGATGACACAAGATGAAGTTGCGCAAGGCCCTACTACTCATAGCTGACATCAGTTTGAGACACTGTTTTCAGAGGAAATTCACCCCATGTAATGTATATTTGTGAATCCCAGAAAGAATGTTGCTATTGAACTGTATAGAATACAATAACAAAATATACGCTATAGGTAGCAAGTCTGCATTCAGTAACCTATGAAACAACCTCAGTTGCATTTATTTTGCATAGATATGAAACATGAAAGTAGCTACAGTACTTCCTATTTCATACTTCAACTGAAATGTGTATGCCATGTGGAGACATGTGGGTGAGTGGCTGAGCGCTTCTGTGTAAAAAAATAAAAATAAAACTCCCTTCTTCTTTCTTTCTTTCTTTCTTCCTTCCTTCCTTCCTTCCTTCCTTCCTTCCTTCCTTCCTTCCTTCCTTCCTTCCTTCCTTCCTGCCTTCCTGCCTCTCTTTTCATTTGATTTGATTTGATTTGATTTGATGATAATGCACTCCAAATATCCAATAAAAATTTAAATCAAAGGGTGAAAAAAATTAAATCTTATTGGTTACCATAAACTTGCTAATTTGCTCTATTGTTAGATCAGTGGATACATAGAGATATCATATTTGTACTTAAGCTGATAAATTCCAAATAGAATCATTGGCAGACAGTCTTCTAATCATCCTCCCACAGCACAATTTTGTCGGTAGATCTCGCAACTATCCTCTTTTATCTCCTTTGTTGCACTGCCTCTGTAACAAATCCCGAGCTCCAGGATAGTTGAAGGTATCTTCCCATCAGCAGCACAATTAATATTATATGACAGAGCTCCAGCTAAACCATTCCACCAAACCCTGCAGCATTCTGTGACAGATCATTAATATTCAAGCCACAGATTTGAACGCAGGAAGACTGTACGCTAAGTCTGCTTTCACTTTCCCTCCTTTCAGAGACAAAAATATAGAAGTATTGTCATGGTATAATATAAAAGCAACACTTAGATGTGAGCACATTATTAAACATTTTCTATAATACTAAAAAGAGCTACAAGCATTAGAAATTTAGTTTTCTTTAGATGAGAAGGCTCCAGAAATTAATGATATCTTCATTTTTTAAATCCATTTTAGGACACTACTTTTATTATATCAATTCAAACATCACAAAATATACAAGCTTTGGAATTATTCAGATCTTCATCAACCTAGATATTTCAGTTTTTTCTTTTGAATAAATTTACACATATTTGAAAAATTCTGTTTTCTCTTTGTCATTATGGAGTAGTAAGTGTAGACTAATGAGAAAAAATGTGTTTCAACACAATGTGTTTTAGCAAAAATCCATACAACCAGCACCAGCTGCTCAGATATATCCACAATTGATCATACTTTTTTAAAAGAATCATTTTGTTGAATTTTCAATATATTCAATGATAGTACAAATAACTCCTTGTAATAAAATAAATGTAAATGTAATACAGGCAACAGAAATAAGAACAGTTAAGAATAAAATTAATCACATTCATTTTATTTTAAACTATTGTTAAGTAAGTGTGGTGGTAAATTCACTTGTATAAACATCAACAATTGGATAGGACTAAAAATTCATTTTATTTTTCTGAAGATAGGATATTACAACAAGTCACTGGTCTCTTGCACCCAGAGGAACCAATAGTAAGATTCCTAAGATAACAAAGGTCTTATTTAGAATGTTAATAAAATCTAATTGACATGTATCACACTGTAAGAAGACCCAAAATACAAAGACAATTGTTTTGTAATTGAGAGATATACAAGAAAATGAGACATAGGTACTGTTTGGAACAGGGGTGTCAAACTCGATTTTATTGACAGCTATATTAGAATTGTGTTTGACCTCGGGGGGGGGGGCAGGATGGCATGGCCAGGAGGCATGGCCAGCTCAATGTCAGTCATGTCGAGGGTGCTTGTGGCAGCCCGAGCGCTCTGCCAGCAAAAATGGGCTCCCAAGCTCCCTTTGCAACAGAGGTGGGTTTCAGCAGGTTCTGACCAGTTCTGGAGAACTGGTAGCAGAAATTTTGAGTAGTTCGGAGAACCGGTAAATACCACCTCTGACTGGCCCCACCCCCATCTATTCTAATCAGTCACACCTGATTAGGAGGAAATGAGGGTTTTGTAGTATCCTTCCCCTGGAGTGGGGTGGGAATGGAGATTTTACAGTACCCTTCCCCTGCCATGCCCACCAAGCCATGCCACTCGACCAAGCCACACCCACAGAACCGGTAATAAAATTTTTTGAATCCCATCACTACTCTGCAACCCTCTGCCAGTTCCATTTTTGCTGGCACAGGCATCTCGGGCTAATCCTTTGCTGTTTCCAGGATAGCCCCGTGAGCCAGATCTATGTACCCTGTGGGCTAAATCCAGCCCCCAGGCCTTGAGTTTGACACCCCTGATTCAGAAGGTGAAGACACTACAACCACTTTCTTTTAAATGTGGCATAGAAGTTTTGATATGGAAAAGTGGCAAAGCCACAACTGTCAATCATTCAAACTGAGAGCCTGGTCAGTCTAGTGGTTAAGGCACCAAACTAGGACATTGTGAGTTCTTGTCCTCCCTTAGGCATGAAAGTTAGCTTAGTGACTTTCGGCCAGTCACTCTCAACCCATGGGGTCTGGCTCAGGCAAGAAACTGGTGAATCAATTCCTGTCACAACCAATGGATCAAGCACTTGGTTGATCCAAAGAAGTGGCCCTGCACTTGTGGGAAAACATTAGGAAGAAAACATTTGAATCAGTCATGCTTATTAAGGGCATAGATTCTATAAGTATTTAAATCACTGACAACATATTGGCACAGTTGTAAAATTCCATGTTTAAAAGAAGGAAATGCAAGTAAGGGGATATAAGCAATACAGTGTTAATATACAAAAATCAATAAATATTTTTTTTGCCTTCTGCATTCTCACTTTATTGGGGGACAAGCAAGAACTGTTAACAATACAGGGTGGACAAGTGAAACAAAATCAAAGACATCAAATGATTATTAGATGAGCAAAAATAAAATAATATTTTTAAAATAACAAAGAATGCAGGGGAGAACAGACAAAAAAAGAACTGAAGTAACATTTACTGACATATGAATCCACTGTTTATAAGAGCTTCTTTTTGATGAACACTAATTGATACGAATTTCTGTTCAGCAATATTCATGCCCTGCACTTAACAGAAAGTGTTGGCTAATTTACAAATTTTCCTTGGGAAGCTAATAAGCAGTTATCCAAGCTCATATGACTGATGATTTCAACTACGTGCTGTAAGCCATGAATAGCATGAGAAGCATTGAAGATTTTTTTCTAGTTCTGCTGAAATATTTGCAATAGCATTTTCTAGGAAGATAATACCAACAAAAGGAACAAACATCTAATTCCAATGTAAAATTGAAACTTATACTGTGCTAGAGGATTGGCTGTGCATTTGAAGCAGTATTTATGGAATGAAAAGCTGATCTCATAATTGATAGAAACATCAGGAAAAATATAGATCCAAGAGAATAGTAGCAATAGCAATAGCACTTAGACTTATATACTGCTTTACAGTGCTTTACTCTCTAAGTGATTTACAGAGCCAGCACATTGCCCCAACAATTTGGGTCCTCCTTTTACCCACCTCGAAAGTAGGGAAGGCTGAGTCAACCTTGAGCCTGGTGGTATTTGAACTGCCAAATTGTAGGCAGCTGGCAATCAGCAAAAATAGCTGGCAATCAGCAAAAAATGCATTCTAACCACTGTGCCACCGTGGCTCATATGTCCCCATAAAATTGGTCCTTCTTATACTAGAGAAGGATCCTGTAAAATCTCCATTCCCTCCACAATCCAGGGGAAGAATACTGTAAAATCCCAATTTCCTCCCAATTAGCTGGGAGGGAGAGAATAGGTGAGGGTGGGGCCAGTCAGAATTTTTACTAACGGTTCTCCGAACTACTCAAAATTTCCGCTAGTGGTTCTCCAGAACTGATCAGAACCTGCTGAAACCCACCTCTAGGACAGTCTGTTGAATACCCAAAGCAAATAAAAGGAGATCTTGTTGCATGTAAAAAACAACAACAAAGGATAGTTATAGGGCACTCATAGAATGAAGGAACATCAGCAACAAACATACTAGATTGGCCTAAGTGACTATCAAGGGAAAACAGATGCAACAATTAGGCTAAGTACCTACAGGGGACTATACATTCAAAAAAGTCAACCATAAATTATTTCTCCATAGTTCATAAGCCCCAGAGCCAGTTAATAAAAGCTGTAATATTCAACAGGGTAGGAGGAATAAGGCTGAAATTTGGAATTTATGGACAATGAGTTCGAAGTCTTATAGTAGATTGATATATAGGGTAACTGCGGCAACATTATTGTATGCACAACAATGGAAGAATGATATTTCCACAGTGGAAGAAGTGATTGCGAAAATGTCAGAGTGTGATCACAGAACTAGCAACAAAAAGTTTTTTTAAAAGACTGAAAATTTTCTATGGATTTTTGCTGAAAGAAGAAAAAAATGAATTGAAGATTTGAAGATTAAGGAAGATGTGGATTAAATGGGGGGGGGGGGAGGTGTTGGGAAACTGCCAGCTAGGCTGGAACTAGTATTCAGGCAGGACACAGTTTGGATTGTTGCACAGCCACAACATTGATCATTCCCAAGATCCATGAAGCCTTATCTGGTCATTCCCATGGGAAGGCAAGCAGTCTGAGGAGAGTCTTGTAACATAAGCAGGAGACAATAAAGCTGCTTAATGAGTGGCTGTGATGACTTGAGCTTAAAATATTTAAGAGGGAGGGGAGATAATATGATTGCAATTATCTGTTTAAAAAGAAGCAATCATCCCTATATTTCTTAATTTTAGTTTTCTTTTTCTTTTCTTGAACTGTTTTGTTTTTCTTTGTCTTTCTTTTGATTTGTTTTTATTATATGAAAATTTTTAATAAATGTAAATTTTAAAAAGGAATAAGGCTGTCATCTCTATAGCAGTGGTGAAATCAATTTTTTTTACTACCGGTTCTGTGGGTGTGGCTTGGTGGGTGTGGTGTGTGGCTTGGTGGGAATGGCTTGGGCATGGCAGGGAGAGGGTACTGCAAAGTCTCCATTCCCACCCCACTCTGTGGCCAGCCAGAGGTGGTATTTGACTGTTCTCACACTACTCAAAATTTCTGCTACTGGTTCTTCGAATTGCTCAAAATTTCCGCTACCAGTTCTCCAGAACCTGTTAGAACCTGCTGGATTTCACCCCTGCTCTATAGGTATTGGTTAGCCTGACATCATGGCAGCCAATTCTTGATCATTGTTGGTTTCAGCCACAAATTTGTTACTTCCTACTCTGATAACATGAATTGAAGTGCCCTCTTTGAGTATGATTGATATATCCTCTGAGGCAATCCTTCACATTTGGCCCCGGTGGGATTTGTTAACACATAAGAAGGATGCTTCCATATATGCCATAGTAGATTCTTTGATTAACTAACCATAGCTCATTCCCCTCTTTCAATTTTGGATCTGTCTTTCTCTCACACTCAGGGGGAGGGGGGGAGATATAGCAGCAAGCAACAATCTACCTATTTTGCATACAAAATCAATACTTTTGGTTAATCCATTAGAGCAGGGGTGTCAAATTCGATTTCATTGAGGGCTGCATCAGGGTTGTGTTTGACCTCGGGGAGCCTGGGTGGGTGTGGCCAGGGTGAGCATGGCCAGCATGATGTCTTTCATGTCAGAGGCGCCTGTGGCAGCCCAAGCGCTCTGCCAGTGAAAACGGGCTCCCAAGCTTCGTTTTCGACTGGGACGGCTTCCTGCAACCCTCTGACAGCGAAAACAGAGCCTGGGGAGCCACGTACAGCCCTTACGATCTCTGTTTTCTCTGACAGAGGCACCACAGGCTGGTCCTTCACTGTTTCCAGAGCAGCCCTGCGGGCCAGATCTCAGCACCCCGCAGGCCAGATCCAGCCCCCAGGCCTTGAATTTGATATCCCTGCATTAGAGCTTCAATTTCAAATCAAGGGTAAATTTGAGATTGAGACATCTCCAGAGGAGTGCATTTCATAAGACCTAATGACTAAAGATGACAAACACAATAAGCCTTGAGCTTAATATTGAACATCTACTAGGGGTAGTACACTAAAGCAGGGTATCAGCTGATACAAAATAGGGGCCAGGTGGCTCAGCAGATAGGGGCCTGGTAGCTCAGCAGACTAAAAGCATTGTGATTAACACCAGCTGTCTGCAATTACTGTAAGTTCGAATCTCACCAGGCTCAAGGTTGACTCAGCCTTCCATCCTTTCTAAGGTAGGTAAAATGAGGACCCAGTTTGTGAGGGAAATAAGCTGATTTTGTATAAATATACAAAAGTATGAAGGCTATTGCTTAACGCATTGTAAGCCGCCCTGAGTCTCCGGAGAAGGGTGGCATATAAATCAATTTTTTTAAAAAAAGGGTCTTAACAACAGCAGAAGCATCTGTCTTTCAAATAGGAATTGCCTCAATTCTTTTTTAAGGGAGTAAACTAAAACTGAGTTATTTATCTCTGGCAAAAATTATGATTGGTATTATTATGATTTATTGTTTTGTATATTTTAAAAGTTGTATGAAAATAGGAGACATAACCCTCTTCGATACAGTATCTATTAGGCTAGTAACAAATAATAAATATTAATAAGTAATATTTTATTATTTTGTGCACTTTTCCTTGGCTCTGAAACATTGCACCATAAGTGTCTGTAAGACTGCAGTTTTACTACCGGGGAATAGAATCTACTCATGGAATTATTCCAAAGCAAATTTATGTGGGACTGAGCTAACTGGGAGCTTTACCAGGCTAGATCAATCTATAAAGAACTGTAAGCTCTGTGAATTGCAGCCATTCTCCTTTTATTTCTAGACCTCACGTTTTTTAAAATTATTCATCCAATTATTTAGAGAAGGTTCTTATACATCTAATGATTGATTTCGCACTCTGTGAAACACATACGAAGTGTTTATGATTGAAGGAAGAGAATATAATTCCTAGGATCGAGAAATAAAAGTGGATTGAAATAGTTAGATTTTTCTCTAACGAATTCTCACCTTTCATTTGCTCCATTGTCATTTCAGGTTGAACAGGATTTTTAGATGTTTGAAACAGCCCAAAACTGGTTAAACTGGTTTCCCAAAAGTAAATGTCAGAATAAGTGTACACATTAATGTTCCTTCATTGTCCCTTTATTAGATTTTGAAACAGTGCCATTAATACAGCTAGTTTGTTTCAGTAATCTATTCTTTGTATATAGTTAGTTCTGATAAACTTGTTTTCCAATACAGATTTGCACACTCAGACATTTTTATATACACTTATTTATCTGCGCACATATGCATCATTTTAATTTGGATTTTCCACCCAACTGCATCAGTTTCATTGTCGCAATCACTTTCAAAATACAGTCTGATTTTATGACTGTTGATTTTGATGATTATCAAAAAAACAAACAAACAAACCCTGGATAATAAAAAAAAAGAATGAGCTTTGGTTTGTAATAATAGAGAAAGAGATAGTTTTATTGCACCCATATTCCCTGCAAAGAAATTTGGAAGCTTCTTTCTATTTCCTTTTATTCTTTCTGCATTTTTTTTCTTTTTTTCCCCTTTTCTTTTCTTACTGCTTTTACTGTTTACCAGTTTGTGTTAGTTTTATGTTCTTCGTAAAACTTTAAAATAAATAGTTTATAGCTATTAATTACGATTAATTATATGTATTTATTATGTATTTATGATTGTATTTTAATTATACACATATTTATGAATTATTATATACTTATTTACAGTATGTTACTTATTTTAATTAATTAGCTAATTAATTGTGTAGGTTGAACTGACTGAAACTCTGATACTGCAATGGGGTTTTATGCTATCATTTAATATATAGTGAGAATGAGGGGAAAAAAATTTCCCCTGGAGACTGCTGCTTTGCACTTTCACTTATTTGAACATTTCTCTTTTAACCAGGAGGAAGATGTGATTGAATTAGCTGTATGGGGCATCTGCTGGTCACACATATCATTCCATTAATCTCAGTGGCATGTGAAATCACACAAGACTATCCAGATAATAGGCCAACTCTTCTTTTGCTCCATAATCAATCCAAGAGAGGTTTGCTTTGCAGGGAGGGAGAGCGCGGGCAGTGACAAATGCAGGGTGCAATGCAAAAGTTTGAAGTATCCTATATAAAAGATTGCATAGGGCATCCTTTGAAAATGAATGCAGGCCTTACAAAAGATGAGAGAAAAAGGGGGATAGGGAAAGAGCTTACTACTTCATGCCAAGATGTGACACGCATACAAAGAAAGGTTGCTAAGGTAATACAGAAAGCCATCTTCCAAAGAGTACTGAACTGTAGGTAATGGAATCCAGGCAGCCAGCTGCCAAAGCATTTTGATGAAGAGCAGACAAGGAAATGCATTTATCTGAAGAGAATGTGGAGGGAGGTAATGACACTTAATGTATAGATTATTGCCACAATTTAATGCATATTTTATTCAACCGTTTTAGTACTGATTGCAGCTAATGGCAGAAGATAGGTATGCTTTGGGTCTGTTTAAACCAAGCTTCGTAGTTGCCTTTTCACATAAAACTATTCCACTATTTCTTCTGTGGTGTCAAATCGTTATATTCTAGAAGTAATGTTCACATCTGATTAGACTGACCAAATGGTCGTACTTTCCAAAGTGGGAAAGACAAGGAAATGACTTCAAAATAGTGGATAGAATAAGGTTTATGGTCTCTATATTATTATACTCAATAGGCATGTATCTTTCTTCTTAGAGAGAAGATGTAGAGCAGGGGTGCCACTCATGTCGTCACAATGCCATCACATGATGTATCTGGACTTTTTTTCCCCTTCACTAAACCGGGCATGGGTGTGGCCAGCATCCGATGCATCCGGCCCACAGGCCAGGAGTTTGACAGCCTTGATGTAGAGGAACAATTACAATATACACTGAGATGATACAATAGGAAAAACCGGTCCATTAGAGAGAACAATACATTATCTACAAGGCTTGATTGTATCTAAAAGTGGTTAAGAAAGTAAAAGTTTGGTGGAACTTATGTTCTTTGTGTGTGTGAGTGAACTGTTTCTTCCACAACCCCCCTATTGTCTACTCATGAGAAAGTCACAAGACTTCAATCTACAATCTCCTCATGAGGAGCAGCTGTTCAGAGTGCCGAAGGGCAATATTTTGCTTTCTCCTTTTATCACTGCTGGCCACTATTCACTGCCGCAAAAGCATCTCCACTGTTTTTGAGATGTCTTGTTCACCATAGAACCTCACCCAGAAGCCCTAAGATACAGTATCTCTTGACTATTTGTCTACCATAAAAATATATTAGTCTCTAGCACAGGGGTGCTCTAGTACAGGGGTGTCAAACTCAAGGCCAGAGGGCCGGATCCAGCCCACGGGGTGTTTAGATCTGGCCTGTGGGGCCACCCTGGAAACAGCAAAGGACTGGCCCATGGTGCCTCTGCCAGCAAAAATGGAGTTGGAAGGGCCGCATTTTTCCTGGCAGAGGGTTGCAGGAGGCCATGAGGCCTCGTGAGGGCTGCATGCAGCTTTCCCAGGCTCCATTTTCATTGACAGAGGGCTGCAGGAGGCAGTTGCAACCATAAACAGAGATCAGGAGCCTGTTTTCGCTGGCAGAACACTCATGCCGCCAAAGGCACCACCAACACGAGTGATGTTGAACTGGCCACACTCACCCTGGCCACGCTCACCCCAGCCCCCTGAGGTCAAACACAACCCTGATGCAGCCCTCAATGAAATCGAGTTTGACACTCCTGCTCTAGCAGATCACCTGTCCTATTAAGTCTAAAAGCATGAATTCATTAATTAATATAATTGAGCCAATGCACTCACTGAAAATCAGAAATACAAATTACCTCTAAGCTGATGCTAAGAGGGGAGTCTTTGTAAGAAAAAACTTGATACTAGTGAAATTGCAAAATAGTGCAATATTATATCGTACAATTTAAAAAATGCTGATATATAATTTGTGCTCTGTAGTCAAGAAAAAACTGAACACCTACAAAATATGATCTTCACTAAGTATTTTTCCAAGTTGAAAATCAATGTAAAACAAACCAATTAATTTATAGCAGTACTGGTTCAGCATTGAAAGCCAGTGACATTCTTAAATAAACTGGCTGTTGCTGATTAATATAATGGATTTTCTTCTTTCTTCTAATTATTGCTTAAATAATAATACCTGAAGCCAATGCTTTATGCAGAAGCTGAAAAATATACAGTATACATCTATTGCTCATATAAAATGAATTATTTATCACTAAGCTCTGAGCAGAATTTTTTGCATGAATCTTTTACTTTGGATAGGTAACTTTTAGTGGGAAGTTATTCTAGATATGTTTTGAGATATATTGTTTTATAAGTGATGCCATCTCCTAATAGCTACCATTTTCCTGCTACAGTGTTGAGGTGACTTTATATTAATATGATTGCTTTACCATGAATTAATTAGCAATCAAGAACCTTTTCATATGAGCCAAGCTTACCATAACCCAATCCTTTCTATCGCTAAACAAAGATATGCTGGCATAATGCTACTGTGCTCGTACTCATTTCTATTCTGTTTTCTGTTTTCTTTTCCTTTTTTGCTGGCTAGCAAAATTAGTTGGCTGTATGTATGGAGAGCTACAAATTCTGAGAACATTGGTTGATGACATGTATTTTCTCTCTCTCTTAGGCTATAGCAGGGGTCGATTTCATTAAGGGCCACATCAAGATTGTGGGCCAGGGTGGGTGTGGCCAGGGTGGGTGTGGCCAGGGTGGGTGTGGCCAGCTCGATGTCACTCATGTTGGTGGCGCTAGTGGTTGGCCCACGATGTGGTCAAGTCTGGCCAATGGGGCCATTCTGGAAAATGTAACGGGCTGGCCCGGTCTACCCAATGCAGTGTTGGCCCAGTCTATCCAATGTGAAGAGAAAACATGCCAGTGGCTTGGGGAGTGGTGTCAAGCTGGCCACACCCACCCAGTTGGCCACACCCATTCAGTTGGCCACACCTGGCCAGTCCCCACAGTTAACTAGAGCCCTGATGTGGTCCTCAATGAAATCGAGTTTGACACCCCTTCCCTAAAGTATATGAATTGAAGTAATATGAAAATTTAAAAAATCAGGGTGATCTCCACATTCTTTTCAGTTTTCTCCAGAAAAGCTATGGCAGGCATACTTGGCTATTTAATCCCAAGCATTTAAATGGCTGACTAACTCACCCAACTAGTCAGCGTACAATGAAAAAGAATATTGAAAAAAAGAAAAAGAACAGTCATGTATAATGAAAAGATAACCCAGGTGTGTAAAATGGTGAAGTGAACCAATTAAATGGAAAGACTGCTTGAAAGTCAAACAATCAAGATGAAGATGAATCCATTTATACACTCCAGAAAGCTTGAATTATGGTGATTCGACAAAACCACGTGAAAACCAGAAAGGGACAAAATAGGGCTGCCCTTTATTCCCTTTGGTATTTATCCTGGTGTTGGAACTGCCAAATAGGGACATTAGACATGAAAACAGAGTAAAACAATTGCAAATGAAAACACTTCAGTATAAACCTCATGCTTTTGCTGATGGCTTGGGTTTGATTTTGCAAAGCCCATTAGAGAATATTGAATATGTTATGAGGAAGATTAAAATATTTGAAGAAATTTTGGGTTTGGAAATAAATAAACAAGACGGCAATACAGACCAGGAATATGAATGTGGACAAGCAGAGGAAATTGGAATGTAAAACTGGATTTAAAGTGGGGGGCGGGGAATCCATCCTTCCAGCTTCTTTTAGCTTGGTCGGTATATAACAGAGCAGTGTTTCTCAACTTTGGCAACTTGAAGAGGTGTGGACTTCAACTCCAAGAATTTCCCACCCAAGGACAAGTCCTGTGCTTAGGTGTATTCTATTCTTATCTCCACCACTTTCTCAACCAAGTTTCCACTGAGGGATCATCACTGTAAATTATTGCCCCTTTCACCCTTAAGTTACCTAGGCTGAGAGTATCAATGTTTGCAGTTGCCAAAGGCTCTAATATGTTTATGGTGTCGCCAATCTTAGTATGACTGCCTGCACTTAAGAGGCTTATTAAAGAGAATAACTAAATTGATTTAACCTTAGCCTCCCTTTCTAGCTCTTGAGGAGTCACAGGGTTTTGGCCTATCAAGTTTTGCCATCTGCTGCTCAGGTGTTAAATAATGGACTCGTGGAGTTTTACTGGACAGAAACGTTCTGAAGGATTAAATATTTTACCCCTTTAAGCATTCATTTTATTAATCTTGCTTATAAACAAAACTAAATACATGTGAATTTAGTGTGATGAATACAGTAACGTATAAATGAACTAAAAACACATAACCATGCTTAAAATTTAACTAGGGTGTAAACTTTGCCTGAGGGCCACGCAACCACTTAATTTTCCAGTTCTATAAGAAGCAGAACTACCAGCAGTGAGGCCAATCCAGGGCAGATCCCTCAGAGCTGGTCTTTATTTTGAGGCTTCTCTCACCAATATTACATAAATCCAAAATGGTTCCCTCACACTTTCTGCTGATCAATGATCTGGTGCTTTACACCAGAAACCCACCCTATAGTGGGTCAGCAGTGTCAGGGTCATGACCAGTTTCTACTGCTGGACTAACCCAAGCAAAGGAAATCCAAAATAAATAAATAACATTCTACTTGTTAAGAGGCAAGGCAACACTTGGCTCTCATTATTCAGAATGCTCCTACAGTACATAGCCCTGTTTAAAATGGTTGTATTTTGTTTTGTAATTGAAACAAAGCAGCATGTTTTGTTTTGTGCTCAGAACAAGAGCTGAAACATGCACATGCTGTTCCAAATATTAGACATTTGAAATGTTTTGAGCTTGAAAAGGGAAAAATATTTATTTTTCTCATTATAGCACTGAGGTAAGGCCATGGTTGCTGGAGAAGAAAGGGACAGTATAGCTTCTTTCTTACAATTTTGAAGTACAGAATACAGTGGGATAAGACAGGGTCAGCAATATGTCAGCAGGAGATAAAATTGGGGTTGCCATGCCATTCTGATTGTGCTGTAGATCAGTCTTTCCCAACCATAGCAACCTTAAGATATATGGATCTCAAATTCTCCAAATGGCTGGGGAATTCTGCCAGTTGATATCCTCACAATTTAAAGTTGACAAGAATGGGAAACACTGCTGTATATCACCGGAGAGCCTAGTCTTCTAATTTGGACATTTTGCACTAATTGAAGCTCTCAGTGGTTTATCAAGAATACTTCATATCAAGTACCAGCCTTAGCTGAAATGAACTCATTCCATTCCTATAATATGACATGATAATTTGGAATAAACATGAAATAATCATGCTTCATGCCACTCAAATAATTATTTAGCTGGTTATTCCAATGCCTATGTTTTAGATCTTAAATAACATGTAGAATTCAGCATGATGCTTAAGATTTCTATTTCTGCAGTAAACCAATTGGTCTGGTCTGGTAAGAGCACCTGGAATGTTGAGATGGTGTCATGAACACTCATGCAAAATGTTTAATACTTACCTTTGGTTTTTTTTCTCAAAAGGTAAGCAGACTTCTATGTTTTTTTTAAAAAAAAGGAAGGACTGAGCTTCAGCCAACCACCATTTAATTTCTAAGCATCATTGGATGTCTGTCAGGGTTTCAAGTAACACTCCCAATGAAAGAAAACTCCAAGGTTTGAATTTCCTCAAAGTTCCATTTTATTAAAAATGTCATATTGGGACATCTGGGAAAACCCGAATCTGAAAGTTTCCAGGCTTTCCCCATCCAAATGAAAGTTCAAGTTCCTGCCCAACACCCAGTGGTGGGTTTCTACCAGTTCACCCTGGTTTGGGTGAATTGGTAGCGGCGGTGGGAGGCTCCGCCCAACTGCCCGGATGTCATCATAGATGCTCTGCGCATGCACAGAAGGTTCTGCATATGTGCAGAAGCACCATGTGCAAACAAAACAAGCATGCACGCACACACTCACAGTTCCGAACCGGTAGCAAAGGTAAGTGAAAACCACTACTGCCAACACCCACATGTCCATCACATGGTCCAATCTAAGCACCGTCCCAACTGGAGATGCCTCCCAGTTCCAGCCGTCCAGGTGCAGGGCAAGAAGTCCTTGACTCTCTGAGAAAAGAATGTTATTATGACTATATATCAACCATGCTCCATACAATCCCCTCTCCCAGTTTCCCACAGTAGTAAATGTGGCAGGCCTGAAGAGCCAATGAAAAAGATGGTTTCCAAGCCTGACAATATCTACCTAAGAAGAAAATACTTAGAAACAAATATGATACTGGGATTTGACTTTATTGCACACTAGTTTCCCATTTGATTTTTTAAATTAAACGCATCTCTGTGAAATAACATTAGAGACAAGGAGACTGGCAGGCACAAAGGAAGACAATCCCACAAAACCACATTGCCTCTATTGAGACATTAGGACAACACAAGCTATTGCTTCTTCTCCCCTCTGTGGTCATCTACGTGCTTTCAAAGTCCACTCCAGCAGGTTAGGAGATCATCTGGAGCACATTTTAAAGCTGCCTAGGAAGGTGAAGGGAAAGGAGAATCGCTACTTCCAATTCCATAGTGGGAGCGACTTTCACTGCATCCACCATTGCATGTAATATTATAATTATAAATTGGTACCATGTTTTTAACAGTGTGTATCTTATGTGAGAACAGCCATTTATGCACATGTAATTGATAGATTAATAGAGAGAGACTCATTTAAATAATCAGTTTCCATTTATTTAAGAGGTTGCTGTTCCTGCATTTGTAATAATATATAATTAAGTTGCTTTCTTCCATGTAATTATTAAAAATTGAAAAATCAAAGGAGCATCCCCCAGCACACACAGACCAAAATCAGACTCAGCTCTCTGCATTTGCATTCCTTTTTAAAATTATGTATTTATCAGAAAGAATCTTAAGCAGGAATTACCAACTTAACTATACCCATAATATTACATTGCCTTTAGTTTTATTAATGAAAATGGAAAAGCCACAATGGCTCCAAGCTTCATAATATCAAAGATACATGAGAGAGCATCTACCGTTATGACAGAATCATAAATCACCACACTGAAATCCTGACATATTTTCTCTGTGATGGGACTGTTTTCAAGATGAAACAATTGACAAATTGCTTAGATGGGAATATTATTTCTTCCAAAATATTGTCTTTAGGCATGACAGACTCTCCAGATTTTATTCATCTGCTTCAGAGTGATCTATATAAATATTGTCATTGAGAACTGAGAAATGAATAGGTTTTTTTATATATATATAAGAAAAAGCAGGTGTATCTGCAATTTTTTATAGCAAGAGTGATAGCGTTTAGTCTTATATACTGCCCCATAGGGGTAGTATATAAGCATTATTTGCATAGTGCCCCCAACAACCTGGGTCCTCATTTTACCGACCTTGGAAGGATGGAAGACTGAGTCAACCTTGAACCCAATCAAGATCGAACTCCAGGGGACTTCCGGTGGTGCCTCCTTCGTTGTCGGCAGTCTCTTCATGACCGCCGGCCTCCCGGCGCGTTAAGAGCCGCCGCACAACAGGCAGGCGGCTCGAAAAACCCGCTCTTTATTTTAAAGAGCGGGGAGAGCTTTTGGGGGTGAGGTTGAGCCCCCTGAGTCACCCCAGGAACTTTTCTTTTGTCCTGGGGAAGGCTCAGAGTGATGGCTCCCTATCCACCCCCAGAGTATGCTCCGCGCCGAGAGGGATCTCTGCTAATTAGTTAATTAGCGGAGCCAGACGTCGTGAGCAACACCACGACTGAACTGACAACTCAAACAAGCTGGACAAGGAAGAAGGCAAGTGTATTGCAAGTATGGATTTTTTTTAATTGATTTTTTGGAGGAGGAAGGAAAAGAAAAGGGAAGGAGAGGATGAAGAGTGAAAGTGTTGTTAAGATGGCGACCGGCTCTGCTTGAAGGAAAATTGAGAGCGGAAAGTGAAAGCAGAGCTTAGTGCCGAGAGATTTTAAAAGAAACATTTTGCTACTGAAAAGGATTAAAGAAACATAGGTTGATTTAAATAAATTTTTCCTGTTTTTTTTTATTGAAGTAAGAAGAATTTCTCTGGTCTTTTTGAAAAGTAAAGATGGCTCCTAAACCTAAAGGAAGGGGGGGCTCCCCCATGAGTCAGTTGAACAAAGCTGAAATGACTCATCTGCAGAGACTTACAGATGTGGATTTAAAAGGCTTAATAACAAGGTCTTTAGAGAGTGTTGTTGACAAGATAAAAGGTTCACAGAAGAATCTTGAGGAGTTGGTTTCTGGGAAATATGACCAATTAAGTCAAACTATTGCTCAAGTAGCTTCAGATCTTTCAAGTGTGGTGGTTTTCAATGGGGAATAAAGTGACTGAGATTAGTAGTAAATTTGACTCGCAGATACAAGAATTACAAGGAAAATTTCTGGAAGCTGAGGCCAAAAATCAGAACATACAGAATGATGTCATCATGCTTCAAATTAAAGCTATGGAATCTGCAATTAGATTAAGAGGTATAAGAGAAAACAAGAGAGAAAATTTGAGAACAATCTGTGCAAAGGCCTTTGCAGAATTACTAAAGCTAGAAGATGAATCAATTTTGGGTTGTATAGAGAAAGTTTACAGAGTTAATTCATGTGTAGCTAAACAAAGGAATTTGCCCAGAGACGTTGTGGTTTATTTTACTGATAAAAGACTGAGAGATGATATTTTACAAAAGTCCTACTCTAACAGAGTGCAGGTAGAAGGTATACAAATTAGTATTTTTAAAGAGTTACCACTGAAGGTTCTGAAGGACAGAAAAGAGTTTGCTTTTTTGGTCAAGGAATTGAAGAGAAGTAATATTCCATTTAGATGGGATTTACCAGTTGGTATAATTTTTAGATATTATGGTGTGAGACATTGTTTGAATACCATTGAAAAAGCAGAATATTTTTACCAAAATATTTTTAAGGGAGCCCCAGAATATGTCAAGAATAAAAAACAAAGAAGAGAGTCTACAAAATGCAAACAGAAAGAAGAAATTCAAAGTGTGTTAAAAGAAAAAGGAGCATCAGGTGGTTGTCCAGAGGATTCTATTATGGATTCTACAGATGAGAAAATTGAGCATCCCAGTGACCTTAGAGGGGGAGCACAGGACCTTGAACTGCTGGAGGAAGATTTAAAAAATAAAACTACACCTCGAGATGAACAGCGGCAGGGGCCCAGTGCTCCTCAAGAAATGAGGGGTGATGCTAATCAACAGGAACTAGAAGTTAATGAAGAAATCCGACTGGAAACCACAGATGATAAATTTAAGGAGTATCGTGAATTGTTTGATATTGTAACAGAAAGCATTGAAAGATTTGGAAAAAATGGATTATAAAAATTCTCTAAGAAGTTTATTTTGAAGATTTGAGCTATTGTAGATAGCTGTTAAAACTTTGGAGATGTATAACAATTTGTTAAAAGTTCATCCTGAGTTGGACTGACATTAGACTTATATATTAAAATGGATTATAAAAATTTTACCATAAAGTTTATCCTGAATTGTTCTTAATATCCTGAGTGTCAATAGATTGCTGCAATATTAGCAGCGATCACTGGTTACCCTATTATACATCTTTTTGTGGAATTCATCATCTAGGAGAAGACAATGAAATTGAAAACATCTTACAACCTGAAGGAAGGAATTGCAAAGGGTGGCAGGATCTGAAAGAGCTTTAAAGGAACATCAGGGAATGCGGTTCCTTCTTTGTTTTTTCTTCTTCTTCAAGGCTTGAATCTTAAGAGAAGCGGCAAAGGATTTTTCCTATTTCTAGGTGTTACAGTATAAGCTAGTTTGAATGATTCTACCTAGAGGAGTGTATACCTTCGTGATTGGATATTATTTATATAAAGTCACTCGGGGGGGTTGTGTGGAGAAATGTTTTACTTTGCTGATGGGGGCAGCTGGAAGATGAAGCTTATCAATATTGGATTTATGTTGGATGAAATATATTCAACTTCAATCAAGATGAAGAGAAAACTGAAATTTGGATTATCGAGATTGAAAAATGAATTCAATAAAAAAAATAATTTTTTTCTTATGATATAATTGTATGATTATAATTATATATGCATAATTATATACATTATATTGTATGTTTTATGTTTTTTTGCTTTTTAGTTAAGGGGTGTAGTTGGGATATAATGGTTATGATTGGTTTATTACAATATTGTTAATTTTAGAAATATATTAATATTTATAAGTCTACTGTTTTACTTTTTGGTTATAGCTATTGGGTTTCTTTTGTTCGTTTGTTCTTTTTTTTCTTTTTTTCTTCCTTTCCTTCCTTGAAATTTTTTCAATTTAGAATTTGAATACTTAATAATTTTTTCTTTTCTCTTGTTTTAAATTTTGTCTTTTAAAAATTGTAGCGGAAGTCAGGGGGGGTGGGGAGGGAAGGGGATGGGGTAGAGGGAGGTAACGGGAGGGGTTGGGAGGTGGGGATTGGGGAGGTGGGGTGAAAATGAATAATTTTTGTATTGTAAAACTTTTTCAATAAAAAAAAAAAGATCGAACTCCAGGCTGTGGGCAAAGTTTGTCTGCAATACTGTATTCTAACCACTGTGCCACCAGGACTCTTTGCTCCCCTCAAACTCTAGGCATCTCTTTTAATATCATGCCTCAATTGGTTACTTCATCCATTCTAAACTGGTTTATTTCCAACAACTTTTTAACTTCTGATACAGAGATTGGTTCACTTAGGAGTCATGATTCTTATCAGTATCAGTCTGTATTCCAAGAACTGGGATGGAAAACATAGCTAAACCGTAATCAACTCCCAATGATATCTGCCTTCCCAAAAATCCTGTTTACAACTTCCCAATCTTCAGTTTTATCTGGCTTTCAGAAAGGATGAGTTTCAGTTCTCCACCCTATACTGTGACAATCAGGCACACTTACTTAAGCCATAAGAAGGAGGATCAAGGAGAAGGGAGGCAGATAATTTTGTTTTCTAATAGAGCATAATGCCCTACAAAGCCACTTTGATGTAGTAGTTAAGGTATCAGGCTAGAAATGGGAGACTGAAAGTTCTAGTTCCGTCCGGGGCTGAGGCACAAAACCAGTTGAGCATCCTTGAACCGGTCACTTTCTCTCTGGCCTAGAAAAGAAGCAATGGCAAATCACATCTGAAAAAAAATTGTCAAGAAAACTGCAGGGACTTATCCAGGCAGCCTCTAAGAAATGGATGCAATTGAATGGAAGAAATAATAATATCCTACATGCACAGGATACATAATTCCCATTGGCTTTTACAGCAGCATGGAAAACCCAGTTTCCATCCATACCTGACGCAACCTGATGTCTGTGGTATGGCATACCACAAGTATGATATAATACAAAATAGACCTTTCTCTTTACAGCAGGGGTGTCAAACTCCATTTTGTTGAGGGGTGCATCAGTCTTGTGTTTGACCCTGGGGTGGCTGTGGGAGGGGCATGGCCAGGGTGTGTGTGGCCAACTTGATGTCACTTGTGTCGGGAGTGCCCAGTGGTGGGATTCAGCCAGTTCGCACCATTTTGGGAGAATCGGTTCTTAACTTTTTTTTTTTAAATTTAATTTATATGCTGCCCTTCTCCGGAGACTCAGGATGGCTTACAATGCATTAAGCAATAGCCTTCATACTTTTGTATATACCTGCTTAGTAGGGCTTTCACCCCCCCCCCCCAAAGCAGTGTTCTTTTTTATACAAAGTCAGCTTATTGCCCCCACAGTCCGGGTCCTCATTTTACCTACCTTGAAAGGATGGAAGGCTGAGTCAACCTTGAGCCTGGTGAGATTCGAACTTGCAGTAATTGTAGGCAGCTGGTGTCACTTTAGCACTACTTTAGCTGCTGCGCCACCCAGGCTGCACCACCCAAACTGCTTTCTGAGCAGTTTGGCAAACTGATTGTTGGAAGAAATCATAAGGGCAGAGAACCGGTTGCTAAATTACTTGAATCCCACCACTGGGGGCGCCTATGGTGGCCCAAGTGTTCTGCCAGTGAAAAGAGGCTCCCAAGCTCCATTTTCGGATACGATGGCCTCCTGCAACCCTCTGCCAGTGAAAACAGAGCTCGGGAGGGCTGCATCCAGCCCTCTGGCAGTGGCATCATAGGCCAGTCCTTCACTGTTTCCAGGACAGCCCTGCAGGCCAGATCTACGCACTCGGAGGGCTGGATCTGGCCCCCGGGCCTTGAGTTTGATACCCCTGCTTTACAGGTTGCTGATCTTTTCTGAGCAAGGCCAGCCACCCAACAGAGGAAACAAAAGGCTGCTGTTACTTGAAACTCCATAACTTACAAAGTAGTATGGCCATACACATTGGCAGTTTCCCAACAAAATGTATGAACTGCAGTATGTGATATCGTATTACTCTGTCCTTGCAAACAAGATCCAGTGAAATAAAGCAAAGTGAGAATAATCACAACTTTACCAAGTCATGTAATATATAGGTAGTCCTCGATTTACGACAGTTCATTTAGTGACCATTCGAAGTTAGGCAGCACTGAAAAAAATGGTTTATGACCATTTTTCACACTTAAGACTGTTGCGGCATTCCCATAATCGTGTGGTCAAGATTCAGAGTCAGCTTGGCAACTGACTCATACTGATGATGGTTGCAGTGTTCTGGGATCATGTGATCCTTTTTTGAGACTTTCTGACAAGCAAAGTCAATTCAGAAGCCAGTTTCACTTAACAAGCGTGTTACTAATTATGAACTGCAGTGGTTCCCTTACCGAATTTGGCAAGAAAGGTCATAAAATGGGACATAATTCACTTAACAGTTATCTCACTTAGCAACAGAAATTTTGGGCTCAGTTGGGGTCATAGGTTGAGGACTGCCTGTATACCAAATAGCTTAATTGAGGCAGAGCAACTACACAAATGCTTTTATTCAAAATCTTTAAGATATTTCTAATGTGTCTCATGCAAGGATCCTCAGAAAAAATACAGTATGTCATCTAAATATAACACTATATAACTATTTATATAGACCCTTGGTGGCGCAGCAGACTAAAGTGCTGTTAACTAGCACCAGCTGCCTGGAATTACTGCAAGTTCGAATCTCACCAGGTTCAAGGTTGACTCAGCCTTCTATCCTTTCGAGGTAGGTAAAATGAGGACCCGGATTATGGGGGCAATAAGCTGACTTTGTATTAAAAAAAAGAACATCGTTGGGGGGGGGGGCGAAAGCCCTACTAAGCAGGTATATACAAAAGTATGAAGGCTATTGCTTAATGCATTGTAAGCCGCCCTGAGTCTCAGGAGAAGGACGACATATAAATTGAACCAATAAATAAATAAATAAATTTAAAATACCTGAAAATACCTGAAAATAAACAACTGTGGCAAAAAAGGGCAAAATTCACTTAATAACTGTCTCACTTAGCAACAGAAATTTTGGGCTCAATTGTGGTCATAAATTGAGGGCTATCTAATATTGTTTTATTAGACATTACTGCAGGAAGGGAAAACTAGGAGCTCTGCTTTCTCTGCATTGATTAATTTTCTACTTATTCTTCTTCATCTTCCCCAGATTAATAGATTTCTTTCAATGGTTTGCTCTAAACATTTTGCTTTTTCCCATCCCTCTCAATTTGCTTTATGTAGTATATAAAGGCTTCAAGATGGCAGCTAATCTTATTTCAGACTTGACAATATTATTCCATCTGAGGATAACAGGGTATATTATTAGGGAGGGTGGAGAAAGTCATGTGATATAAGCTGCCATCCATTCCACATCCCTCACTTTTTCACAGCTGCAACTATCTCTCTTTGTCTAATGGTGGGACTGATCCTGCTTCCTTCAGTCTTATACCAATGAGAATAGATCTTTCAGAGATGAAAGCCCTTCTCTGAAATTGTTCTATTGAAGCAGTCAAATGAATAATAAAAAAGCTGAGGGGATTTGTTCCCTCTAACTAACTGCAGTTATGAAATTGTCTCAGATTTGTGAGCTAGTTTTGCCAATGTAGAATGTTGCAAACCTGTCCATGTCATACAAAAACAGGTGTGATTAAGTGATTGCTATGCACACATGAAGACATACGCCAAGGGGATTAGGGAATTCTAGATTTGATTTCATGGTGCTGTGCCCATTTTTCATTTTGAGGAATTGAAAAGAAAATATAATGGATAAACAAACGCTTAATATTCAACCCCATAATGTATTTCCTCATTAATAAGGAATGAATATCATGCATCCAGGGTATTAAGTGACACTCTAAGTTTTTAATCCATCATGCAATGATGAAGAGATGCAATTATTTCTATTTGAATCAGAAACTGTATGGTAATACTTCACTTGTCTAATATCAGGACATGGTTTTGAAGGCAGATGATAAATCTTGGTGAAGCTAAACAATCTGATCAAATCTGAATTGGAGATTGTTTGGGCGCTTCCATGATTAATTTATGGAATTTGAATCAGTCTTTTCCATCAGTGGAAGAAACTGATCCCTTGACTTCTATAATGGAAGACAGAAGGGATGGAAACATTACAAATATGGTGTTATTTCTGGGTTACTGAATCAATCATTGTAGTTTACGTCAATGCTATTTCTCTATCTGACCATACCTGACCTAGTTAATGGTCCATTAGTTTTTCTGGCAATCTGGCATTTTGCGCCAAGTCTTTTAGTTTATTGTACCCAATCATGTTCAGCTGTGAATAACTGAGTGTCCACTACACCTATTCCCAACTCTACCAAATATTATCAATATTATAGGCTCTACCTTTCTCCTACCACGTCCCCCGCCCCCACAAATATAAATATGTTTTCCTGAAAATAATGGACAAAGAATCTAGAACAAAAATGAATCTGAGCAAGTTCTTAATTTGTCCTCTGGTGAATTTCTTTCTCTTCTTAATCAGTTTGTCTGTAGAAGCAGCAATCCAACTGGTAGACCCATTTGACAACAGAGTATTGGATTAGATGGGCCAGGATCTAAATCAGCAAGACATTGCTTATGTTTTTATGGTAATAATGCCATTGATTCTGGCTACCCTTTTAATTTTTCACACTGTTCCAGCAATGTTAGGCTGGAAGGCTCTTATTCCTTTTTTGCCAAGATTTTGCCTGCCAGTGATTTTTGTCCACAAACGGATTGTATCTGCTTATTTTGGCTTCCTTGCACTCACACACACACATCCCAGTTAGGTTACAGTTCATCTCTATGAATATACTCATGCTAAAATCACAAGAAAGGTGTTATATCTATGGATTATGCCCACAGTGGGCGCTAAATTTTTAATGAAGTACTGGAACAAAGGAAAACATGAGTAAAGGATACCAGACCAGTGGTGGGTTCCTCCCGATTCGGCCCAGTTCTCCCGAGTCGGTAGCAGTGACGATATCACGTCACTGAATCGGTTCTGCCCCCCACCCCTCCGCAATCCCCCCCCCGCAACCCCCCTACATTATTCTTATCTTTTATTTGGCCCCACCCCCAATCTGTTGCTGCCTCCTGAGTCCCAGCTGATGGCTAGAGGGGAAATAACTGTTTAAACTCTTGCCACAGGGCTTCAAAGGGCCGCCCTACAGCTGGTCAGTGTTAAAAGAGAACAAATGAGTAGACTGGTGCCTGCAAAAATACATGAATAGATCAGTGCCTGCAAAAATAAATGGGTGGACCGATGCCTGCAAAAATACATGAGTAGATCAGTGCCTGCAAAAATAAATGGGTAGACCAGTGCCTGCAAAAAAAATAAATGGGTAGATCGGTACAGCTCTGCAAGCAGTTAAAAGCCTGGTAAACCAGTACCTCTGCTAAATCATAAATAATTGTTACATGACCATCAAGCCACGCCCACAAAATAAGCCACGCCCACAGAACTGGTAGTAACAAATTTTAGAACCCACCCCTGTACCAGATAGACAATAATTCAACAGTTGAAAGAGAGAAACAGGAATAAACGAACAGAATCCTGCAGTTGTAAAGGAATGTCATTTGTCAGTTTTGTTGAAAATTTTAAGTAGGTAATGAAGCAATTACTAGCTGCCAATCTGAATGTTCACATTCATTTAATGTATTTTTAATTTGACCTTTAGAATAGAATAGAATAGAATAGAATAGAATAGAATAGAATAGAATAGAATAGAATAGAATAGAATAGAATAGAATAGAATAGATTTTTTTATTGGCCAAGTGTGATTGGACACACAAGGAATTTGTCTTGGTGCATATCCTCTCAGTGTACATAAAAGAAAAGATACGTTCATCAAGAATCATAAAGTGCAACATTTAATGATAGTCATAGGGTACAAATAAGCAATCAGGAAACAATATCAATATAAATCATAAGGATACAAGCAGCAAAGTTACAGTCATACAGTCATAAGTGGAAGGAGATTGGTGGTGGGAACGATGAGATGATTAGTAGAAGTGCAGACTGAGTAAATAGTTTGACAGTGTTGAGGGAATTATTTGTTTAGCAGAGTGATGGCATTCAGGAAAAAAACTGTTCTTGTGTCTAATTGTTCTGGTGTGCAGTGCTCTATAGTGTCATTTTAAGGGTAGGAGTTGAAACAGTTTATGTCGAGAATGTGAAATGTCTGTAAATATTTTTACAGCCCTCTTTTTGATTCGTGCAGTATACACGGATTCAATGGAAGGCAGGTGGGTAGTTTAACATTATGAACCCAGATCAGTACTATATGTTTAGAATATTTTCATGTGGGCAATGACTAGCAGTATCAGTCAAAATATATGATACAACTATTTCAAATATTTTTCTTACTGAGAAAAGGAAGAAGGATTAAAAACAATGAGAGGGTTATGAATATAAAACAAGATTGTTTAACTTATAAACGGAGAGCGAGAGATGGAAAAAACTAAAATTTCCCCACTGAGAAAGAACAATCTTTTTAATAGAAAATTTATGAAAGATTGCAACTAAAAAAAATAAAAGAATAAAAATAAAATAGAAAAGAAAGAAAAATAAGCAAACAATAAAGAAAAGGAAAATAAATATATAAAGAAATGACTTTCCCCTTCATCACATATAAACAGTTTTAATAATTTATCACTCTCTTAAAATGCAACAAATGACCTCTTTTCCCCATATCAGTTCTCGTGTCTACAAACAAATCCATAAACCTCATCATTTCAGTCCTGACAGCAGCAGAAGTCCCTTAAAGGTTATCAGAGACCTTTATTTATTTTAACTTTGATCAAATAAATCAACTTTATATTCCATCCTGTTACTTCTAATAATCTTGATTAATTTTGATTTAGTTATTCTGTTGATCAGGTCAATTCTGGCTTTTTCAACAAAATATATATAAACATATCTACCATACTACAGTATTCAATTTCTGTGCGGGTAACATTATGCAAAATGAAGAACAAAAGTAAAAAATAAGTAAGCTAAGGCTATTATGGAATGGGACAATAAAAAAGAAAAATATAGGTAAATCTCATTGGATTAACATAATTACCTATAGCTTCCCCATGCCTTTTTATTTTCATAAACTATCTTTGTTTTTACCATATGCATATGCCAATTCATGTTTTCATTTCTCTTTTTTGGGAATCTCAATTCTGTTCACTTGTGACATTTCATCCTTTTCCTCCTCTCAATACTTTAATCCTTCTTTCTTTTTTGTTTTATAATATAATCCAGATTCATAATTGTCCAGATGCCCAAACCATCTAAACATGCTTCTTTCACTATAGTCATTGCCTTTTATATTTAGCCCATATTCAGTCAAGACCCATTCAGTCCTCACTTTCTCTCTCTTTTTTAAATCATTTCTTAAATAACCCATTCCCACCACATATAACGATGTTTGTACTGATATACATAACTCTCATTTCCATATAACAAATGGAGCAGAAACACAATCTGATACATAACATTTTGTTTCTTTGCGCAAATATTTATTCCTTGCAACAGATTGCGTGCTATTACTTTTCTTTCTACATTTGATAACTTTAAATGACTTTGTTTATTTTCTCATCTCTACAGGAATTTAAAAGCATAAAAATGCCTATTTACTCTAAATGTTTATTATTTGGGAGTCCCTTGGGAGTTGGGCAGCATAGAAATTTGATAAATTAAATTAAATTAAATTAAATATATAACTTGCAAATATTAACTCTGTTTTCCTTGTCAATCAAACAACCATCATTTTTTACATATTAATTTTCAGATATACACACTTTTCTTGCATTAAACAATTTTTCTAGCACTTTTCTGAAATTCATCAGGATTCTCTGTGAATAATGTATCACCTGCATCTTACAATCTTCTAACAAGCAAAATCAATGGGGAAGCCAGATTCACTGAACGACTGTGTTATTAATAATTGCAGTGATTCACTTAACAGCTGTGACAGGAAAGGTCATAAAATGAGGCAAAATTCACTTAACAGTTATCTTGCTTAGCAACAGAAATTTTGGGCTCAATTGTGGTTGTAAGTCAAGGACTATTTGTACTTCAGTTATATTCAGTTCATTATTGTATTTAATAATCATTCAAATCTGTTTGTGTAAGACCTTCCAGAGTTTGTGTTTATTCAATACAGAATGGAATGGAATGGAATGGAATGGAAAGGAATGGCATGGCATGGCATGGCATGGCATGGGAATGGGAATGGGAATGGGAATGAGAATGAGACTAGACTAGACTAGACTAGACTAGACTAGACTAGACTAGACTAGACTAGAATAGAATAGAATAGAATAGAATAGAATAGAATAGAATAGAATAGAATAGAATAGAATAGAATAGAATAGAATAGAATCATAGGACTGGAACCTTCTGCCCAAGGCAGGAGTCCTTATACTATCCCAGACAAATGGTTGTCCAATCTTTTCTTGAAAACCTTCAGCAATGGAATACTCACAACTCCGGGAGGCACACTCTTCCACTGATCAATTGTTCTCCTTGTCAGGAAATTTCTCCTTAGTTCCAGGTTGGATATCTCTTTGACAAGCTTCCACCCATTGCTTCCTGCCCTACCCTCATGTGCTTTGAGAATAAGTCAACACTCTCTTCTCTGTGACAGCTCCTCAAGTACCAGAAGATAGCTATGTTATCACACACACCCCTAAACCCCAGCTCTTTCTTAGACTAAACATACCTAATTTCTTTAACCATTTGTAATGTGCTCCTGGCTACTTTTTTCGTGACCAGAGGCATATTCGCCTGACCAATAACCAGACAAGACTCAGGGAAGGCCTTTTGTTTCATTTATTGCAGTAACCGGAAGAGAAGCTTTCAAAGCTCGGCTCTCTTCAAAATTTCAGTTCAAACCATACCCTTCTTTATACACCCTTGTCCAGGCTACCATGTATTTCCTCACTCCCCATTGGCTGAAGCACTAAAGTTACTAACTATTTATCATTTATTTGTTTGTTTGTCTGTTTGTTTGGATTTTTTGTCAAGCATGTATTTTATCACAGATACAAGTGTAAACATAATTATAAATACATGAAATGGATATGAATAAAAGAAAACATTGGGACAGGGATGGTGTGCTTATGCACGCCCCTTAAAGATCTCTTAGGAATGGGGTGAGGTCCACAGTAGACAGTCTAAGGTTAAAGTTTTGGGGGTTTGGGGAAGAAACCACAAAGTCAGGTTGTGCATTCCAGGCATTAACAACTCCTGTTACTGAAGTCAAATTTACTGCAGTCTAGCTTGGATTAGTTTTCCATGAGTATGTATCTACTGTGTGCTCTTGTATTGTTTTGGTTGAAGCTGAAGTATTCATTGGCTGGTAGGACATTGTAGCAGATGATTTTATGTACTATGCTTAGGTCAGACTGAAGTCGGCATAGTTCTAAGTTGTCTAAGCCCAAAATTTCAAGTCTGGTGGCATAAGGTGTTTTGTTTTGAGCAGAAGAGTGGAGGAGTCTTCCTGTGAAATATCTCTGAATTCGTTTGATTGTATTAATGTCTGATATGCAATGCGGGTTCCAGACAGATCAGTTGTATTCAAGAATTGGTCTGGCAAAAATTTTGTAAAGCCTAGTTTGCAGTTCAATATTACCGGAGAAGAAGCTACGCAAGATTAGATTAACAACTCTTAATGCTTTTTTAGCAATGCTGTTACAGTGAGCTTTGGCACTTAGATAATTTGATATGAGTACTCCAAGGTCTCTTTCCACCTGCCTCCTAAATGCTTCTTGAGATCCTTCCCAAACATAGTAAATCATACATCACATATATATTTTAATTATCAGATAATATAATTAATACGTAGTATTCTATTAAGCTTGCACCTTGCTTACTACTGTGACTCACTTCTTATGTCTCAGAAAAATCACTATTTCCTCTTGCAGCTATTTTGCAGCTTAAATCCTCACTCTGAAGCCTCTTCTGGTAGTTATGCTATGGGCCTTTGGAATTGTAGGCACTTTCCTGTTTTTCTAATTATTTACTTCGGTGGCTAAGATGATTATTTCCTCTTGCAGCTTGGTACTTTCCAAAGACCCTTCACCCGTATTCTCTATCATATTCATCCTATGATTTAGCCTCCAGACCCCTTATCATCTCTGTTGCTCTTCTCTGTATTCTTTTTAGGGCCTCAGGATCTTTTTCTGCGACCAGAATTGGACACAGTATTCCAAGTGTGACCTCACAATGCAGTATAAAGCAGTACTATCACTTCTTGTGATCTTGATGCTATTCTTTTGTTGATGCAGCCAATCATACATAATTACGATACAATACAAGTGATACCATATGTATCAATTTATAATTTCTCTAAATTGATGTATAGATATAACTATAATAAACTGTTTTCTCGAATATATGTTTCTCAATTATCTGCTGGAAAACGTAAATGTCCTCTGCACCGACACACTCTGTACCTCCCAGATGGTTCTTCTCATTGCCACCTCTCATATCCTTTCATCAGAATTTATTTATTTATTTTATTTTATTTTATTTTATTTTATTTTATTTTATTTTATTATTTTATTTTATTTATTTATTTTGTCAATCATATATAAGCTAACAGGTAAAAGTATAAACATAATTTGGATACATGAGAAGAGTAAGTAAAAAGGAATATTAGGACAGGGATGGAAGGCACGCTGGTGCACTTATGCATGCCCCTTACAGACCTCTTAGGAAGGGGATAGACAGTTTAAGGTTAAAGTTTTTGGGGTTTGGGGAAGAAACTAGAGTGCATTCCTGGCATTGATCACTCTGTTACTGAAGTCGTATTTTCTGCAGTCGAGTCTGGAGCAGTTTATCTTGAGTTTGTATCTATTATTTGCTTGTGTATTGTTGTGGTTGAAGCTGAAGTAGTCATTGACAGGTAGGACATTGTGGCAGATAATTTTATGTACTATGCTATATATACTGAACATTTTGCTAGGCACAGTTAACAGACTAACCCCCTTATAATTTTTGCATATATTGGTGCTACGACTTCCTCGCAACCTTTACAACTTCCCTTGTATCATATGTTTTTAAGATATGCACAGGAAAGATTGCCTGGGAAAGTAAAGGAAGGAAGTGTTCATATAAATAGCTGAGGAATATTCATTGGCAACCTATCTTCTAAATGTGAAAAAGAAAAGTTTCAAAAAATCTCATTTTAATGAATTCAGGATGAACAATGGTTAGAAATTTCTCTTATGATTTCCAATAGTCTGTATTTCCCTCAAGATTTAACCTAGAATTACAGATAGCCTTTGGAAGGGTGTGTAGTTCTTGTTTCTTTGAGATTGCTCAGCTCTTTGCAGTCTGACAATAGCATTATTTCCGTTCTAGTCTTCAACATATCACTGCCACTGCCATGTAAATCTCTAAATATTTATATAATATTTAATATTTATAAATCTCTAAATATAAATAAAATTCCATCATTCCCCCACATTAGTTTTATTCAAAAACATTACATTATTAGTAATCCAGTCATTTTGCTTTAAGTTCTTTGTTTAATCCTCTTCACCTATTTCCAGTGCAATGATTTTCCATCAAAATTGTTCTCCATATTCTCTGCCTCTTTTAATATCAATTGTTCCCTGCTATAGTCTTTTCAACTACCTTTATTTTTCCATATATATTATATCAGA
Organism: Masticophis lateralis; assembly: GCA_030761175.1. Classification (NCBI taxonomy): domain Eukaryota; kingdom Metazoa; phylum Chordata; class Lepidosauria; order Squamata; family Colubridae; genus Masticophis; species Masticophis lateralis. Next base: position 22,762,516 of record JAUDYJ010000006.1, read on the forward strand.
TCTTTATCTCAGCTTCTTCTTCTTCTTCTTCTTTTTTTTTCAGCAATCATTTTTTTGCATGTATTGTTCCCTCAGCCACAGCTTCTCCCTCTATCATTTCACCAATCTTCTTTTTTCATATTTCCCATTAGGATAAATCCATAAACTCCACTCGTGCTATGCAATATAATTCTTTTCAAACTGTTTGAAGCAACTTCCACGTTCACTTTCCATTTATTTTGTTGGGGAATTAATCCAACTTTTAATAATTTTTCATACATGACTCATATCTACTCTTCCTGCAGTCATTTGTATTGTTGTTTTTCTACTTCCAGATCCTGTTTGCTCCAAATCTGTTCTTATTGTTCTACTATAAAACAAGAGCCTGCCCTACATGCACAATCCTTCCTAACAGTGGTGAGATTCAATTTTTTTTTACTACCGGTTCTATGGGCATGGCTTGATGGGCGTGGCATGGCTTGGCTTGGTGGGGATGGCAGGGGAAGGATACTGTAAAATCTCTATACTTACCCCACTCCAGGGGAAGGATATTGTAAAATTGCCATTCTCACCCCACTCCAAGGATACTGTAAGATCTCCATTCCCTCTCCACTCCTGGGGAAAGGATATTGCAAAATCCCCATTCCCTCCTCACCCCACTAACCTGCTTTCCAGCTCCATTCTCCTGTGCAGGGCAACAAAAGAAGACCCAGCAGATCGGAGGCAGAGAATAGATGGGGGTGGGGCCAGTCAGAGGTGGTATTTGCCAGTTCTCTGAACTACTCAAAATTTCCACTACCGGTTCTCCAGAACTGGTCAGAACCTGTTGAACACCACCTCTGCTCCCTAACCTTTGAATCCTTCAGTAATTCTCTCAGTTTTCATCATAAATAATCAGATCATTCATTTTTATTTATCAATGTCTATTTCGATATCAAATTTAGAAACTGCCCATGTCCCTCACAGAGAAATTCTGGGCACTGTACAAGTACGACATAATAGCTATATATATAAGTATTATATTAAGAGACAATTAAAACAAGAGTAATGATTGTGCATTTTGATTCATTTTCCATGTAACATGTGAATAAACATATTTTGTTGGGTTGTTGGCATTCTCTAGCCTGGTTTTTTTAAAAAAACAAATGTTCATTAGCAGGGCAGGTAACGTAAGTAGATGTGAGGGAGGGTGGAGTTTGCTGACTGTTTATATGCCATAGCTTGCCTTCCCAGTCTTGATTGAGATGTAATTTCTTCCCTGATTGCTCCTTGATTAGGACATTATTTTTCCCCAATGGTTCATCTGGGCTGTTTCCTTATTTTCAGGTTGTTGGCTGCTTGGGAGAATGTCCTCAAGAAAATTTCTTTCCTTACTTACTTTTTGTTTGATCTTCTAGCCATATAGGTATCTTCTAAATATTCCAACAAAATAATTTGATTGACCTCTGCAGCTTATCATAGCTTTAATCAGTCAAGTATTTTTACATAATCTTTTTTTACCAAGATAAAGCAGCAGTAGACTAGCTATAGTTGTATCTGTGCTATAAACAACATATATTACAGACGGGGACAGGCTAAAGTATTATGGTGGTGATGAGGAGATATGGTGGAAGACAGGGAACAGGTTGTTTTCAGGGAGCATGGGACACTGTGTTTTCTGCTTGAGCATGGGGTTGGATAGAACAGGGCTGCCCAAACCTTTGGGCCCCAGGGACCAACCCCATGGAAAGAGTTTTTTCCATGGACCAGAGGGAGTGTGATTTTGCATGCTGCCTAAATCCCATGGATGGGACTTCGCTTGTTTGTGCAGCTCAGTTTCTGGTATGCTGTGGCCCAGTGCCAGTCCAGGACTGGGGGTTGGGGACCCCTGGGATAGAAGCAGGGGTGAAATGCTCCCGGTTTGGACCGGATTGCCCGATCCAGTAGTGATAGTGGGGGGTGGTTCAGAGAACCAGTACCAAAAATCCCTGCCCTCCCCCGCCCCATGCCCAGTTGAGCCAGGCGATCATCAGAGGCTTTTTTTTACTTTTAAAAGCGTTTTTTCTTCGGCCAAAAAAAAGCTTTTAAAAGTAAAAAAAAAAAGCCTCTGATGATTGGGTGGCTCAACTGAGATGCAAAAATGCTTTTAAAAGTAAAAAAGAAAAAAAGTTGGCCACGCCCACCCAGTCACATTATCACCCACCACCACCACCAAGCCATGCCCACAGAACCAGTAGTAACAAATTTTACATTTTACCACTAGATAGAAGCCCTCCATTCCAAATATTAAGCTTGGGGGTTGTAGGGAATTGGGGAGATCTTACACTGGTTCTCTTACTGTAGCTAACACCATCCTCTTTTGTTTCACATGCATTTTTATAGTTTTTAATAATGATTGTTTTTATATGTATTTATTGGTTTTTTAAATATTATTACACTACCTAGTCGGTCTCTTGTGAGATGTGAACTGCATATGATAAATAAAAATCAATCAATCATAATATCAGGGATGGCCAGGCTTCGGCTCTGAATAGCCATATCTGATTCCAGGCTTGGATGCTCTATTCCCCAAAGAAATTTCCCTGTGATCAACTCTTTTGGGAATTGTGCCTTGGACATTGCTGAACTGACTGTGCCTGGCCAATTCAATTTTTATTTTTTTCCCAAAAGAAAATTTGAAGAAAATATTCTCTGAAATAGGCACAGTTAATATAAATCTCATTTCAGAAATCTGAATATATGCACTGAAGAACTGACCAAATATTTGTAGATGAACACAGTCTTCCATATACACATATTTATTTCTTAAATAAGAATTAAAATAAACTAACAGCAATCAAATACAGATGAAGGGTCTATGTGTTTGCATTCAGAGACTGAACCGCTATCTGTAAAATAATTTAATGTTCCCAGTGAAAGAAACAAATATAAAAAAATACAAAACCTGGGAAAATGTATTTTCTTGCTGATAAGAACAGTGGGAATTAATAGCTCCACTTATGAACAAGTGGTAGCTTATTCTATAGATTTCTAGTCAAACATCTAAAATTTATTTGACAAGTGATTTGTCAGAAAGGGAAATAAAAAGAGGAAATAACTGTTTAAGATATGATATAAAATTACATTTTATGATCTGTATTCATATCAAAAGTGAAATATTTGTTGAAAAATAAACATATAATTATATTCCCAACTATTCTGCCATTTATTTTCCAATTCTTGTTCATAAAGAGTCATGCCTTTTCTTCTGTTACAGTAATAGTTTTAATGGCCATGATAAGTTATAACTAATAACAAACAAAGGAATTGCGCAATTGATGCAATTCTATCTTAGAATTGCATCATGTCACAAAATTATGGCATTGCAAGGGACCCTAAGAATCATCTAGTCCAGTGGTCTCCAACCTTTACGGCTTGGTGGCCTGGCCGGGGGATGGGGAGGGAAACTGGCCCATGCAAACGGCAGGTCAAGTTGTGCTCATGTGTACAAGTTGAGCTGTGCACGCACATGCGTGCACTGTCCAGCCACCTGCACAGCCCGGTTTCAAACAGGCCATGGCTCAGCAGTGGGCCATGCGCCATGGGCCAGGGGTTGGGGACCCCTAATCTAGTCCAACTTTCTGCAAGATATAGAAATACCAGTGAAACATATTTGAAGGTATTGTAGAAAGTTAGCAGTCACCTTTCTCCTAGAAGAATGAAATATTCTAGGAAATATTTAAAAGGCAGAATATAATTTTCTCCCTGGATGAGAAAAGGAGAAACATTCTCTTGGAAAGCATCCCCCAAGTTTGTTAATAGCCCCAGAAAGATTGGTGCCAACCTATCTACAAGACAAAAGACTGGGTCAGTCTATCTACAAAACAAAGGACCTTCACCCTTAGGACATGATAAGATTAGCCCACACTCCAGATCCAAACCAGGACAAAGCCATTAAGCCATAATAGGAATTGCCCAAAGCCCCGTCATTACATCACCCAGCAAGATTCAACCAGCCTGGGACTCAAGACAACCTACAAAGTTACCCCTGCATGGCCCCATGGAGTCTGACAACCAATCAGAATACATTTCTTTCACAGGACCAGGAAGCAAATTCAAAGCCAAAGAGAGTGTATAAAACTCTCTCTCACACACACATACCCTTGTGCTCGATTGCCCAGGTCTGGACCTCAAACCATGTGGTCCTGTCCAGCATTAAACCATCTTTCCAAACAGCTTCCATGTTTCCAGTGTGTTTCTCCCCACTTGGAACTGAACCCAGATGGACATTTCTTCCAACAATGGCCATTTACTATTTTCTTAAAAACCTTGAAGGCCACACAACATGGACTTTGTAGTACAAACAACATGGACTTTGTAGTATTGTTGTACTTGCCAACTAATATAGTTATGTGGTATTTTAATTTGGGTTATTTTTCTCTTTTTATAAAATGATGTTTAATGGCTTATCAAACCATTGGTAATGTAGAATGGATTCATTGATAGCTTCTAACATTCCTAAACTGAAAAGATAAAAACTGTTTTTGTTCTGCAGGTCAGGATGGGACCATATTTATTTTAATAGGATGTCTGGAGTTTGTCTTCTGAGAAGAGAAAGCTTGCTAGCACTAATTGGTACCTGGTTTGTCTCTCCTGAACTCCAAACAACCTTATGTCCTTTTTTCCTGATTAACATCTTAATTTTTATGTCCCTGCTTTCGTCAGACCTCATTTAAATGGACACACATGTAACATGTTTGACTACATGTAACAGATTTCCTATGCAAAGCAGAGGTTACTTTTGTCCTGTCCAATCAACATTTCTCTTGCAATTTTCTTTGATGTCTTAACTCTAAAAGGGCATGTAAAATGGGTCTTGGGGTTCTCTCTTTGAATGAGGAATCCTATTTAATCAGAACATTCTGAATACAGTAGTGGCCAAAATTGTGGAAACCTTTTGGGAAAAGTGTATTTTTGAGGTTTGATGGCTAATAACACCACTTTTTTTTTTTTTTGAGTTTCAAGATATTGCACTGCTGGAATGGCCTGGGAATAGCCTAGACCTTAACCCAATTGAAAATCTATGGAGCTGAAAAAGAAAAAGGAATGCGGTCGCTCAGTGGCTAAGAAGCTGAGCTTGTTGATCGAAAGGTCGGCAGTTCAGCAGTTCAAATCCCTGGTGCTGTGTAACAGGGTGAGTTCCCATTACTTGTCCCAGCTTCTGCCAACCTAGCAGTTTGAAAGCACATAAAAAATGCAAGTAGAAAAATGGGGACCACCTTTGGTGGGAAGTTTATAGTGTTCCGTGCGCCTTTGGCATTTAGTCATGCCAGCCACATGACCACGGAGATTTCTTCGGACACTGCTAGCTTTTCGGCTTTGAAACGGAGATGAGCACCGCCCCCTAGAGTCGGGAACAACTAGCTCATATGTGTGAGGAGAAACCTTTACCTTTAAAGAAACTTGTTAGTCAGAAGCAACCCAGCAATAAAACCCAGTTAATAAAAGCAATAATTCAATCTTGGTTTCACATTATAATAGCTGCAGAACTAAAAGACTTGGTTCACTCCATGGGAAGATGTTGTAAGGCTGCAATTCATACTAAAGGTTACCCAACTAGAAAATACACTTTTCCCAAAAGGTTTCCACAATTTTGGCCAGTACTGTAAATCGTAATAAAATGATCTTTCTGTTTCGGACTGTTCATTGGAAAATATGCATGAGCCTAGAAGCCATATTTTGGCTCTCACTTCCAGAAGTGGAGAGACTTTTAAATGTGTAGACAGTCCATTCTACTGTTGTACAGATATTATTGTAAGGATTAAAATCTAGGTAACTGCAACTTATTCTCATTATTTCTGATCCTAATGTCAAGTTGCAGTGGAGACCATCTTTCTCCTTAAATAAGAGCAGTGGATATAAATATTATCAAACCAATTCTAATATCATTCCAAAGCTGATAAAAATCAAACAAAAATATACTTCAGTTTTTTCTAAAATCAATCTAAATTGGGTCAGTGTGAAATAGGTGGCTGATATATAATCCAGAGCCAAATACATATATTCCTGCAAGCCTGAACAAAGGCCTGTATACTTCCTCCTTTCCTCTCCTCCTTCCAGAAATATCTTTTTGTCTAAATTCATTTCAGCTCGGCTAATCTTTAGCTTGTTTTTAAGAACAGTTTTTTTTTCTTGGCAGCCTCATATCTTGGATGTGCCCACCTCTGAACAGTGCCATCAATCTTTAATTTTTAGCATGAAAGATGGTGAAATGCATTAAACATTTAGTGAATAATTCTATTAATCATTTAATTCATTTCAACTGAATTTATAATTCAAGGGTTGAGAAGTCTTGGTATGATAGTATGATGTTTAATAAATAAAAATATATGTAAATTAAAATGAAATGAAATATAGCCTTTCTCCCAGCCCCATAAACTCAGGGGTGAATAGCGTTTGCTATTCAGAACCCAAATGTTCCTACTTTGGAATAAAAAGCAATGCTGATACGTCTCATCATTTCAAATGCTGAATTGTATTTTGGAAGGGGTCTCTTCATGTTTGAAGCCCTGGGGGATTGCCTTTATTGCTTCCCTACAGAAAAATCTCTTCCCCCTTGGCTGAAAAGAAATTTAAATTCAGTAAAGCCTCGGTGAATTAATTCAAGGTGTCTTTTGTTATGTGCTTTAGAATGTACTTTCTTGGCCTAATACAAGTGTGCTGTGGGAGAGTAGTCAGATAAAGATCTATTGCTGTGGAGGATGAAAATCATCTGCCACGCTAGGAAAGATACAGTCCATTTGTATCTCACAGGACACATTGCCTGATTAGGTTTACCAACCAAGCTATACAAAGGTACAATACTTTGTTTCAAAGATAATTTCTGTTAGAATAATATCCTGCAGTGGATAGGCAGCAGGATGCAAATCCTTTAAAGACCCATGAAAGATAAACACAAAGCCATTTTAAAGAAGAAACATAGGAACAACGGTCAATGCCCCTGCTGATCAAAAGAGAAATGTTAATTTTTAACCATGGTATTATGCAATATGTAACTTACATCATATCTGTATTGGACTGCATAGAGGAAGACTGCACAGTGTTATAATAAACACGGATCGATCAGGTAGAACTAATACGAATTTGCGTTTTAGGGTATATTCCTTTACTCAAATTATAACAGCATCAGATTTTTGATTTAAAATTATGTCAGCAAGTGAACGTTCACTCAAAGTCAGCATAACATTAGAATAAACAAGCCTAATACTTCCTTGATGTATAGTTCACTATCACCAACACAATCTTGCCAGTGAAGAGACTTAAATTCAATAAGGTAGGTGAGAGTAAGGGTCTTTGGAAAGAGATAGATTTAATCTGAAATATTCTCCCTCGGATTGTAATTTTCACTGAGAGGCTATATGTGAAGTGGCGTAATGATGTTTTTGTGTGGCTGAAACATCTGTATAATTAGTTAATGATCAATTAAGCTACAAATGGATGTCCCTCTGGATTAATGTGAAAATGTTCTATTACTCTTTCATATGCCCCAGGTTCATGCTTAATTTGTAAATATCTCTGTTCCAGAGAGGCAATGGAAAGGATGACTGACTCCCCCTTTCTCCCTTTGCCATTGTTGTTCTTTTGTCCTGTGTTTTCTTTGTATTGATCTTTGTTTTCCCAATGTTTTAACAACTGTAAAGCACTCAGAGTTGCTGGAGATCAGGCAGCATATACATTTAATAAATTATTATTACTTCTGAGAGCCAGTTTTGTCTAGTGGTTAAGGAACCAAGCTAGAAAACAGGAGACTGAGTTCTAGTCTTGCTTTAGACATGAAAGCCAGTTGGGTGACTTTGGGCCAGTCATTCTCTCTCAGCCCATGACATCAAGCTTTGGTAACATGCTGGTTGATCAATTCCTATCACAATGAATGGATCAACATTCAGTTGATTCAAAAAAGAAAAGCAGATTTTTTCCTGCATTGGCAGGAAAAATGCTAGGGGGGAAAATTATTACTACTACTATTATTGTTTGTTGTTCAGACTGGGTTTGGAGTTTTATCTACTTATCAAGGCCTTCCCAAGAACCTGGGGATAAGCAGATGTGGATGTTTGATGGTGTTTAAACATATCGTCTCAGGATGTAAGCTGTTCTGATTGCCTTTTGCAATTTACTGATGGTGATTTTGTTAATGCCAATATTATTATTGTTGTTGTTGTTTGGTTCACCCCATGGTCAGCCAGATGTTTAAATTGGATTTGACATTTTTATCAGTTTAAATCTATTGTCACAGGATGTAAACTGCTCTAAGTAAAACTGCCTTTTGCAATTGATTGATGGTGATATTATTATTGTTATTTATGACATATGTGATAAGCCTCTTTGATCTATCTTCCTGAGTCTATCCAAAGTCTACAACACTACAAAAGTTGGTGCACTCAGATCATAATAAGACAAAGTTCCGTAGTATATAAATATATCTAAAGCAAAGTCAATTGCCAGAAATTCATACAAATGACTAGGTTTTTAGTCAGCAAGTGTAGTGGCTCTGAAATATCCAGATAATTAGTATTGTATTTCATGCCATGAAATAGCAAGAAAAGAATGCAGCATATATAGATATTCAGAAATTGGGGTTTGCATAATTTCAGTTTTCTTTAGAGCATATTTCATTCCTTCAGCTGAGGCATATCCTAATATATCGATCTTCTGAAGCTCAAAGTGGTATTTACTTTTGTTTCATTTTCAATCTTCTTCCATGAACAACCTTAAAAACTGTAATTAGTCTATCAGAAAGGTTTTCAACAATTGCTTCACAGATGATATTAACTATATACCACACAATAACAAGAAACCCCGCAGGATTGTCTAATACCTTTTTGTAAGGGAGCTCTCAAATTCTAAATGGAACATTGTAGAGCCTAGAAACATAATGTGTTTTTTAGATTGTAAATAGCAAGATCCTGATACAATTTTACTTCCAAAAATCTTTTGTGGCATCTTCATTAGCAAAAAGACATGCATCTTGCACAATTTGCATGAAAAAAAATTGTGATTATTTCTGGTAAAGGATGGTTTTTCCATATCAAAGCCTTGTTGGTCATCGTCAGTGAAATAAAGATATCTTTAGTTTCTTTCTTTCGCTCAGTCAATAAGTTGGATATCCAATGTGTACTTTCATGTATAACTTCTACTGAAGCACATATATAGCAGATATCTCAGCACTGTGCTGTAGACACATTGGCTTCATCCATTGCAACTTTCTAAGAATGTTAGTTAATTTGTCCAAACACATTAAAGAAGCAGATGTCTTGTTCACCAGTTCTTTCAGCCCAATTTGAGAATATGCAACAACATTTGTAACAAGATTCACAGACTCTCATTTCTAAAGAATACGAAGAGCAAATGTAATTTTCACAGCCAAGAAATGGCTCTACAGCCTCTTAAATAACATATAAAAAAATTAACCACATTTTTGTGCTATGGAAATTGTGTTGAAAAATAACCCAAATATGCAATTGGGTATGGTGACCATAAGGAAATTGCTTGCAAATACTACATAAATTTATTACAAATATAGTAAAATCCTATGACGTTCCATCATGCATAATTTCTAATTGCTTAGTATTCACAGCTATTTTTTTCTCCAGAAGCCACAAAACATGTCACAGAGTCAGCATATTGTCCGCAACCCATCTGGGTCCTCATTTTACCAACCTCGAGAGGATGGAAGGCTGAGTCAACTTTGAACCGTTAAGAATCGAAATGTCAAACTTCTGGCAGCTGGCAGTCTGCAGAAGTAGTCTGCAGTACTGCATTCTAACCACTGCACTACCAGGGCTCTTACATACTTACTCAATACATTAATTTGTTTTGTGGAATGATGTCACAAAGCAACAGCAAGGGATTTCTACTCTGGAACAAGGAATCTTAGTACCTTGTTCACATTTTGCTGATACTTTTCATCGCATTTTGCTGTGAGACATAATAAATGGAGTTTATTTGCTGTCATTAGACAATTTTCTCTTTGAGCACTTTCAAATGCTCTGACTGTGATAATTCTTTATCCAACGTCAGTTTTTTCTGCTGTAAACATTTATCTTGTTATTAATTTGAATTGACGATCAAAGACCAAAATATGTATATCAGAAAAACAGTAATAATATATTACTGTATATGTAAATATTTGTTACATACACATAGTATTGAGATTCTGATAGAGGAGGATATTTGTATCTCATGGTTGAAATGAAGGATCCTTGGTGCTCTCTGAGCTTGCTTGTTTCCTTGCAAATGTTTCATTACACAAACTAACATTAAATGGCACAAACAAAGAACCTCCAAGACAACTCCCACCAATGCTGACAGGGTAAGCCACTAGAATATAAAAGGAGAGCAAACCCCACTTCCTACTAATACTGATGATGTTACCTAGTTTGGATAATGTCTGCAAGACAACAACCAAGCTTAGAGAGCACCAAGGACCCTTCAATATTGAGATTCTCAGAATTACAACTGAGCATCTAATAGTGATACTGTGGTAGTTACAATATATTTGATGACTTTTCTTGAAATTTTGGAAACTTCTCAATTTAGAGAAGTTGCTTTTCTCCTATGACAGCAGGTTACAAAAAGTTATTGGGATCGGTCACCAAGGGCAATACCACTTAGACTTCACAGTACTTTACATCCCTCTTTAAGCCATTTACAGAGTCAGCATATTGCCCACAACAATCTGGGTCCTCATTTTGCCAACCTCGGATGGATGAAAGGCTGAGTCAACCTTGAGCCTGGGGAGACTGGAACTGCCAAATTGTAGGCAGCCAGCAGTCAGCAGAAGTAACCTGCAGTACCACATTCTAACCGTTGTGTCACCTCAGCTCCAAGCTATGTAGAAGTACACTGCAAACACTCATGAACATCTGGCTTGTCATGCAATATTTCTGAATATACTTTCAAGCCACTTCATCTCAAGTCTCATCTTCTTCAAACTTTATATATTTAAATGATTTGATTAATTCCCTGCATGCATTAACATACAGTATGCATCTATAGATTCATTGGGTGTTTGAATTCAAAGTCCAAATCTGAACCGTTCCATAACAGCATTTCTCTATGGTGAAATATTTATCCAAATTAACTTTAGCTTCTTAAACGGTACTCTTTTCTCCTAGTATTTTTTTTAATCCACTGCACTGGAACTCTCTTTGCAAAGGACCTTCTTCCTTGTCCAGCTTGATATCAATTCATAGTTAGTTATATATGCACAGTTTGTATATAGGTCAGCTGCATTTATATTCGGAGTTGGGTGGCAACAAGAGTAAGTCTTACAAATAGAGTGTGGGACCATAAGCCTTTATTGTTATTTGTTGTGTTTTAGCATATACTTAATGAAGATTTCAGAGGAAATTGTGGTTTAAGAGAGTAAGACAGTTTTAAACATATCAGTTGCGTAGTTTCCTCTTTTGATTTCTTTCTGCTCCTCTCTTAACTCTTTCCTATTCCAATCTGACTGTAATGCCTGCTGCAATTTCTGCTACTGCACTAAAGTGAAGATACGGTTCACTTGGGTGGAAGACTGAAGTGGTCTCTAATATGAATAGGGGCCATTTGTCTCAGTGGCTGCAGAATATACATTAATCAGTCCTGAGATAATACATTCACTAGAACTGCAAAGTCATCAGTCCAGGAGAAAAGAAGGCCCAAAGTTAGCAAAGTAAAGAATCAAGAAACTAGAAAAGTGGGAACCTGCAGCATAGACTTGGAAAGGACAAAGAAGGTAATTTGGCACATGTTAGTAGGATTTCATCTTCATAGCATAGGTTTATTCTCTCTGCAGCCCAGATTTTTACAGCTTGACTTCTACCTTCACTTCACAAGGTGTCCAATATGCATTTGGCTAAACCTCATTGGGTCTACACCCAAGGTGTAGGCCTTTAGCAAGTTTTAGCTCCTGCAGAAATTCATTGCATTTTTCTTTTTGTACTGGTTTTCCTTGTGATTTTGTTGTGCAAGTATAAAAGTTGTTTCCCTTTGAGTGTGGTTAAACTCAGATATTGTGGCTATGCTCTTAACTGTGCTACCCAGCTATAGAAAAAAGAAAAGTGGTTTGTGGGCAAGCTTCCTCTATATTTAAATTACAGTTAAGACAGGAAAGTGAATACTTCAAGATTTCTCAGTTGTCTTACCAAATGCTGTCATATCATTGAATATCATGCAGTGGACCAATGAGGTTCCATGTTGGCATGCCATCCACATTTTTCAGACTTATGAAACCTGGAAAAAAAACAGGTGGAAGATGCTCCCTAGTGTCAAATTATGTTTCTAAGCATCACACTAATAGTAAATAAGCCCATTCGTAACCTTACTACGGTAGTAGTCTATGATTGAAAGTTGCCCTGTTGAAAGTACCTGACTGGGAAAATGTATCTAACAGTTCTAAAACCGCTATCTTGAAATAATACCATGTCTCTTCTTCCTCAAAAATATGAATACATAATATTAATGGATTAATGGAACACCTTCCTCTAAGATAAACAAAGGGGGCACAGTGGCTCAGTGGTTAAAGATGCTGAGCTTTTCAGCTGGAAAGCTGATAGCACGAGTTCGAGACTAGAGTGCTGCAAGAAAGGGTGAGCTCCATTACTTGGCCTAGCTCTTGCCCACCTATCAGTTTGATAGCATGTAAATGCAAGTAGATAAATAGGTACCACTTCAGTGGACAGCTAACAGCATTCTGTGTGCCTTGGCATTTGGTCATGCTGGCCACATGATCATAGAAATCGGAAACAACAGGACAGGGGAAACTTTTATCTTTAAGATAGATAAAATGTACGGCTCAGAGACAATATCATAGAGGCTGTAATACATACAGGTAGTCCACAACTTATGACCACAAGTGAGCCCAAAATTTCTATGCTAAGTAAGATAGTTCTTAAATGAATTTTGCCCCATTTTACAACCTTTCCTGTCATGGTTATTAAGTGAGTCATTGCAGTTGCTACATTAGCAACACAGTTGTTAAGTGAATCTGGTGTTCCCATTAACTTTGCTTGCAAAAGGTGATCACATGACCATGGGACACTACATCCATCATAAATACGCTTTGATCTCATGACCATGGGGTACAGCAACAGTAGTAAGTGTGAAAAACAGTGATAAGTCACTTTTTCCAGTGCCACTGTAACTTTGAATGGTCATTAAACAAATGGCTATAAATCGAGGACCACCTGTAACAGAATTTTAATACTGATGTTGATAAAGGGTCCTCACCTTGGAATGGGAAAATATTGCATCAGAATTTACCTCTCAATATCCCTGCCAGAGCCCAAGAACAGACTGTGTCTCTTATTCTAAAAACAAATTCCTAGCTTTTCCTCGCCTACCCAGTGAATCTTTAATACTAGAATAACAGATTAGGGTTGCTTAAAGATTTGGATGAATTTCAGAAGAGGTGCTTTAGAAACTGCAGTGATGTGAATGCAATTCCTGCTTGTGACTCATTATAATGTCAGGATCATGCTCTCTGCAGTGAAAAAAGACATGGCTGTTTTAATGTACCACAGATAGATATTATGTTGCTTTTCTTTGCCTATTCTAAACCATCTTTTCCAGATTATTCTGAAACCTTGCGCAGTTGTATTATTATTTGTAGAATAGGGAGAAAAAACTATTGATTTCAGGCTTGCATAGAGCCGTTCCCATGAGGTTTAGCACTGTAGAAAGAAAGGTTTGTTGGAAATGATTGCGCACAAAAAACTTGGATCAGTAAGAAAAGAAGTTTATTTATCCAAAATACAATTTAAAGAGTTTTTTTTTTAGTTTTAGTTTGCAAAGTGCGGTAGGTCTTGGCGGGAAACTTCAACAGGACATTCTAAGCCAAAAGCCACATCCCTGAATTCAAAAGCAAGACATTTTATACACCCTAATGCAATGCCCCATTCCCTCCCTTTTGATCCCATTGGATAGGTCCTCCGGGTTACAACTAATCCGAGGCACCTATTAAGAATACATTAATCCCCTTCCCATCCTTCAATTAAATAGAAGGAAAGGGGAGTGGTTGTCGTAGGAGACAACAGTTCGTATTTCTGAGGATTTTGCTCATTGTGTTTTGTGCCAGAACATTGTGTTTTGTGCCAGAACTTAATTTGCAGCCTTTCGGCTGGGAGCTCACAGCCTTGCAATTATCTCAAGGAACTGATAAGGTTACTGCAGTTAACTCCTTGAAGGATTATTGCCTGGACTTTTTGGTGGGTGAATGCAATTAATTCATAAGAGGTAAATAAAGAGGGGGTTTTCATGACCAGGAGTCCGTTTCTTGCTTCTGCAAAAGCTGGATCAGAACACTATATAGTGTTGGAAGAAAAATCTGGTCTGGTTCCAAAGAGAAAGGTGCTGAAATAAAATGGAGGCAGGCTGCAGGAAAGAAGGTCTCTGTTTATTTGGTAGCAATACTACTGTCATTGACAGCAGCATGTTTCTGGGGTGGCTGACATAATGGAGTTGAGAGTAGGTAGGTTTTTATACATTCTTTGGGGCTTTGTGATAGAGATGCCTGTTCTTGTGCAAGAATATGTTCTTTAAATATTTTAAAGGCTGTTGCCAAATTCCTATGGCATGTAGGGTCATAGCTGGCTCTGCAGGCAAAAGAGGAAATGTAAATCCTAGGCGTTTTGTTTGTCTGTGTTAATCTTGTCAGTTTTGGCTCCTTGCCTATTGGGTTGTTTATTTGGAGTTTCTGGTTGCTCTTTGCTTATGAATAGAGTGGCCCAGTCTTTCTAAATGAATACAAAATCTTTATTCCTAAAGACAAGTTTCTTCATGCTTCTGTTTGATGCTATTTTCCTATAGCAGGAAGACTGGGGCTGCTTTCTGCCTTAAGAAGATGTCTCTCCTATTCTCCTTTGGGGAAAATATTCTATTCTGCCTCTTTTTAATATTAAGAATAAATAATATTTTATTCTGGGATGTGGTGGTGGTGGGGCTTTCCTACAATAGTAACTGAACTAATCTGGAGGTCATCTGTACCTGTGGATTTTGATGAGGAGGAGGTCCTTCTGGCTATTAAAGTGATATGAGATTTTGTCATGTATTTACACTCCTGTATTGAAAGTTACCAGTCTTTGTTTTATTTCCTAGGCTACAGATATGTACGTTTAGATGATGTTTTCCAGTTCAAGTTATTGAGTTGCTCTGCTTTGCTTAATAAACACTTCTGTTTTTAACCTCACTTGTATGTTTATCGCTTTCAAAGTCTTCTGCTCACATTTTGGTGTAGCAGACAGGAGGAGAGGTTTCTAAGTTAGGCTAAAAAAGAAGAGGTGGAATCTAGTCAGATGTATCCTATATCTGCTCTGGTGCCAGTGCTAAATAGATGTTTTCCCCATTGTTGATGACATACTAGTGGGAGACTGCAACAAAGCTGTAGCAGAAACCCAGTAATTATACTTGTAACAACTGGTACACTCACAAATCCAAGCAATACCATCAATATCTGCAGGTCCTATATGTAGGTTAGGGATTAGACCTTTATTTTGGCAGACTTTGTTTTGTGATGATTCCTAATTAACTAAGGAAGAGAATAGGTTCCATAACACGCAAAGTTTGCCTGATTTTATGATTTCTATGTACCTGGAAATGGGTTAAAAATTATTACCCCTTATGTCTGTTGGAAGAAATGTCCATCTGGGTTCAGTTCCAAGTGGGGAGAAAGACACTGAAAACATGGAGACTGCTTGGAAGGATGGTTTAATGGTGAAGCAGAACCACCAAGCACGCGTGATTCTCGGTAGTTGACCACATGGAGTGGAGAGAGAGAGAGATATCCTCCCTTGGGCCCTGCCCTAGAGCTTCCTGTTCCTGTGGAAGGGCAGGTATCCCATTGGTTGTTGTAGGGGACATGTGCAAATCCTAGGAATTTGTCCGAGATAAATCTGGTTGAACTGTGGGCCGATGTAATGTCCCCACGTGATTTTGCAATGCAGTGAGCCCTGCTGTTAGATGGGTAGAGGGCTAATCCTATCATGTCCTGAGGGCCATGTCTTAATCCCATCACCCTGAAGCTGAAGGGGGGACAGGGAGCTGCAAGGAGCTGCTTTGTCTTTAAAAACATGTTTCTTCTTTTCTCATCCAGGTAAATATAATATTCTATCTTTTTAATATTTCCTAAAATATTTCATTCTTCTAGGAGGGGGATGGGTGCTAACTTTCTTCATGTCTTAACATTTTGTTTTACTTTTTCCTTAAGTTACCTCTTCTTTTGGGTTTTTCAAATTGCAGAGATATAATAGTGATAACTTTTAAAAAAGGGAAAGGGATAGAAAAGCAAATGATTTAAGGGATTAGAATCAGACTGTGAATCTTTTGAATTCTTTTGAAATTAAAAGATTTATTATTCTTGTTAGTCATGATTCATGTTTATGTTAATTTAAATGGAATCTAATCATAACTAACAATATATTGTGATATTTAATTGTATTTAAATGGATTTCCTCTTAATTAAGAACGGGGTTCGAGCAGAATTCAATTTCAAATATATAATACTGTGCAGAATGTCTTGAAATCCCACTGTTATGGCAGCCCAATAGCAAAAAAAGATAAATAAATATAAAGTACAAGCTATTTGTAGACCAATTATTTCTGGAGTAGCAGCTAAAATAACCTGGGCATAACAGAAAGATAATAATGGTTTGTTTGAATGCAATCAAGTCATGTCTACTCTTAGAGATTACATAGGTAGATTCCCCCCCCCCAAGACAATTAGCTCCTAGCATGATGTTCCCAATCTTCAAATATTTATTTATTTATTTATTTATTTATTTATTTATTTTATTTCTACACCGCCTTTCTCTCGCAGGACTCAGGGCGGTGTACAGTCAAGAAAAAATAAAAGATACATAAACATCATAAAATTGATAATTAAAATTATAGCAAAGTTTAACCCAAATTAAATAAAACCCAGAATTATGTAATATTTTAATCATTCCCAGTTAACATGCTTAGCCCCGCCTGAATGAACATAGAGCAGTTATTGCCACCATTCGCTTTGCTGTTGGTACTTTTTAATTTTCTTCCAATTTTTAACCAGCATTAGTAAGCCAGATAAACCATGGTTTATTCCCTAACATATTATGGATTTAGTGGGGTCATAAACTAACCACATGGCCGGATTGCCACAAAAAGTTAATGCTAAAACGAGGCTAGTTTGTGTGCAGTTTCCAGAAATGATTTATGCTATTTTATCTGATAATGCAGATGATTTTACAGTAATAATTTAATTTAATTTAATTACTATAGCCAGTGAAGCCAACATCTCCTTTCTCAGCAATAAAAGAAAATCACTAAATCCTGGAGCTTAGTACAAGATAGTGCTTCAGAAAATTGGCCAGTTGGTTCACTATTTTCATTACATTTTACACTAAGTCTATATAAACGAAGAGAAAAACTCGAGGGCGGGACCAATGAAAAGGGCGGCACCCAAACCGACCAAACAGGAAAGTAGGAACTATTGAGAGGGCAGGTAATAACTAGAAAAATACGAAAGGGGCGTGGCTGAGTTGAACGAAACGGAAGAATTTCGCTCTCCTGAAAAACGCGCCTAAAACGCAAAACGCTCAGGGACACTGGAACCCGGAGGAGAAAAGGGGAGGAGTTTGCCTTGGATGATGAGCAGGGAAGGGGCGTGGCGCTGAAGGAGCGGGTTGCGCCTCCGACACTGGAAAGGCTCGCCGAGGGGGCGGGACCCGGGAGGCCGTTGGCGGCGTTGCTGCGAGCGCGAGCGCTCTCTTCCGAAGTTCCTTCGAGAGTGGTTGGAGGTGGCAACGGCAGCCGCTCGGAGCGACCGTTGAGGAGGCGGGGCTTCCCGCGAACGCCCCGGGGGGACAGCGGCAATTGCCCCGAGGGGCGCTTAAGCGCCTGGTGTGGTTGCCACCGAAAGCTCTTCCTTTTCCAAACAATGGACGAGTCCCCTGTGGTAGCTGGGCCCTGCCTGGCTGGTCCGGTCGCCATGGGTGGGGAGAACGAAGCTGAAAGCCGGCAAGGCCCTGCAGACCGAGCTAACGGAGAGTCGCGCCTTAACCTCTTGGACACTTGTGGGGTGTGCGGGCAACACATTCAGAGTCGGCGGCCTAAACTGCTTCCTTGCCTTCACTCGCTCTGTCAGCGTTGCCTACCTTCGCCTCATCGCTACCTCATGCTGCCACCTCCCGCAGCCCCTTCGCCGGGCGGCAGCAGTGGCGGCGGCGGCCCCCCCAAAGATCCGCCGCTGCCCCCGCCGCCGCCGCTGCTTCAGCCGTCCTCGGCGCCTTCTTCGCCGGTCTCCGCGCCGCCTTCGCCGTTGCACTGTAATCCGGGTAAGAGAAAACGGCGCGCCTCGGCGGTCCCTTGAATAGGGGCGAATGGGGACGGAGAAGAGTGTTTTGCGGGCTTGAATTCTGGTCGGTGGTTGCCACCCAAAGGAATAAATAGTAATTCTGTGCCGGGAGGGAGGGGAATTAATTGGCTAAAAGAGCAATATTCCTAACGCGTAAATCTTTCCCTCCTGTCCCCGAGGCGTGAGATGAGGCACCGGTCTTAACATCTTGATTCACGGAGAAGTTCCGGGATGGGAGATAATAAGTCTTGGAGCTCAGCCAGAACACAACTTGGATCCTGGTTCCGTGGAAGCCCAGTATTAATGTCCACAAGGGTTTAGGAGTTAGGCATCTGCTTTGTCCAAGTAAGCCGAATATGACAGCCGGAATTGGCTTACTCTGTTTGCAGCCGACAGGCAAAGATTTGCATCCCGTGAGTAGGGTTAGTAGGAAAAGCAAACAATAGTCCTGTGATTTCGGGCCATTTCAAGGCTGCGGAGGCAAATCCTTTATCGAAGGTAGAAGCTTTCCGTTCCTCAGCGCGGTTGTGCTGTTAGACTGAAAACTTAATGGGATTTGAGAGATGAGATGCTGAGATCCAATTTAAAACTCCGCCTTTTGGAAGGGAAACCATGATTGATGGCAACTTCCTATTGTTTATGCACCGCATCCTGTGTTTAATATAGGTGTGAGCCAGGAAATCCCAAGGTGGCTTATTTTACGTTGAAGTCAAGTACTTAAATTCAAGGGAATATTTGAAAAACTATTTATGCTGTTAATTTCTTCTAATGGTGGTATCGTTAGAAATATCTACTGATGAAGATTTAGAGGTTTATTAGAATATACCATATTCACTGTTTCATGGATTGAGGGTGAATGCCCGATTACACCTCCAGTTGTGGGGGATTTCTTGGTAGTTTTATTTGTGTAGGATTCTTTTTATTTTCTCTTACTTTCATTGGCTTTGCCTCTTTTTGGGTTGCCAAAAGAAAAATGCAGTGAGACACCTGTACAAGATAGATTTTGTATGTGTAACCTTATTACTAGATGACAGGAATGTACATAGCCCTTTTTTCTTATTTATTTATTTGGCTTATAGTAGAAACAAGTGGGATGTTCATATTCAATCTTAATACATTTGAATTACTGCTACAATATTTAGTTTTTCCAAATATTCATATTTTAAACTTATTGCTGAGCCAATGCATGTGGAATTGTGAAGGCATTTTTTACCAGACAGATCTCTAAATAGCTTACAGTCTAAAATCTTCAGAATGTAGAAAATAATGTAAATAAATACAGTTAGAGGACCTGCATGGTATCAAGTTAAACACTTGTCAATAAAATGAACCCTGTTTATGCAGATACAGAATCCCTGTAAATTAAGCAAATGCTCTTAAGTCATGCTAACTGTATAATTAAGTATTAAACACATATCTACTTGATAATTAAAATATGTTTGTAAACTGATTTCTTTGTGATGTAGGAAACGTGTTGGCAGTCATTACAAGCTTTTAGTGCATACCCTCAACCTTCATAAAATTGCCTGAAATCTTGTGAGATTTGGCCAATTTTACATAGAGCAATTTTTAATAATTTTATGTGATCAGTTTCATGTTGCTAAGCTTACTTTAGAGATATTTTCTGATCCTGTTATTAAAGGATATCTCAGTATTAAATAGAACATAACATTTAATAAACATAGTCCACTGTAAGCTTTAGAAATATCCAAATCCTTTTCAAAATGTGAAAACATTATGCTCATTATATAATATCTATGAGATACTGAAATATATCCTATTCCCTACCCATTAGAAGGTCAAATTCTATTGGATGTGATAGAGAAATTGGAGATTCATATCTGGCCAGATCTAACCCTATTCCTTATAAAGTCCCTAGATTATTTTTGCTTCCTTTTTTATTTTTAAATATATGAGGGCTTGTGACCTGTGGTCTTTATAAAACACCCAGTCCTAGAAACTTTACAAAATTTATAGTGAAATTCAGCAGCCAAACAAGTTATTCTTTTATTAATTTTTAAATAAAGTATTATCAAATTAATTTGATTAAAAAAATGCATACATAAAAATGATATGACATTGGCACTTAGCCAGCAAAAGAAAGAAAAAAAAAGAAAAGGCTACAAAATATTCAAAAAATTTAAACCCAATTGCTGAAAAGTCTTCCTTTCACTTGTTTAAAAGCAATATTAATTTAAATGGTTAACAGACATCACAAAATCTATTCCCCTTGCATGAAAAATCCACAATTCTTGATAATGGTCAGATTCCAAATCTTGGGGATATAACCAAACATAATATATACCTCCTCAACTAGCTATGATTGACATCATTGACCTAAACTCATGTTAATCATGATCCTGTGGATTTCAACCCAAAATATAGCAATAAGACAAGTTCAAACAGTATGAATGTTTCAATTTTTAAAGTGGATTTTTCCAACTCAAACCCTTATTGAACAGCCTGTAAAATGTCCAGTATATATGAAATAGCAATTTTGTATTAGTCTTATGTTAACAGCAAAATAATTTTACCTTAAGTATTTCAGAAAAATATCCAACTTAATTTTACTATTCCAAAATTAACATGGTAATTAATGTGACATTCGTAAACATTCAGATTATATTTTTGCAAAATTGAATTGCTGGTTTGGGAGATTTTTCATATATATTACAAAAAAAGGATGTGATGCAATTACATTAATTTTAATGATGTCCAGCATACCTCTTTTACATTTTAATTCCTTACAGTGCTCAAAAAATGCTTGTTTTGGAACTTAAAGGGTAGGGAAAAATTGCAGCCCTGGGCACAAAAACACCATCATATTTAAAGCAGCTGAGTTTTCATTAGTAATTTCATTACGATCAATATTCAACAGAATATTATCAGCTTTTAGCTACCAACTAAATGGTATACCTCATAATTACAGATAGTCACTTAATCTTAATTGGGACTGGGAACTCTGTTACTAAATTGCTTGGTTGATAAGGAAAACATCATATGACCACACTAATTTATGACTTCAGTTCCATCTTTAGTTGTTAAGCACCTTGTTAGGTGTGACATCATGTGACTGTGACTAGTAACTTTCTACCAGCTTCCCCATTGATATGGCTTATTGGAAGCTGGCAGTGAAAGGTGTAAATAGCAATCATATGACTGGGATGCTGCAACTGTCATAAATGTGCGCCAGTTGCCAAATGCTTGAATCATGATTATGTTACAGTGGGGACTTTGCAATGGCCACAACTTTGAGGACTGGTTACAAGTCTCCGTTTTCAGGACTGTTGTAAATTCAAACAGCTGGTTGGTAAGTGAGGACTAGCTTTACAAATGTAAATTAGCCATCATGCATTGCACTACTAAAGGAATACGTTTATACATGTAATCTTCGACAGTTCAAGTAACTATTTGAAGGTATGAGGGCACTGAACAAAGGTACTTAGAACTTATCTTTGAAGTTCCAGTGTCTCCAAGTATTTTTGGCAGGTAGCTTGCAGTCACAACCAGTTGCAGTATCCTGCAATGATCTTATTGCCAACCTTCTCTGCCAGCTTCCTACAAGCAGACAATGGGGAAGCCATGGAAGATCATAACTTGCTTGGATAAATTGGATCTTCCCCAATAGCACCCTCCTTCCCCAGCCTTCCTGTATCGCATGTGTATACCCTGTACTTTTCTCCCTGGCCTTCCTGAGCTCACGTTGCACGTTCTCCCCCCCCCCCCCCCCCACACACACACACAAAGCCTACACCAGGTCTCCCCTTCACCCTGTGTCATCCCAACAGTCCTTACCTGGAACTCCCTTGGCTTCCCATTTAACATGTGTTGGTATTATAACAACAACCAGGATTGTCTGGATTGCCATTGGTAAGACATGCGGTTATGAGACATCACACTTTATGACCGCATCACTTAGTGATGGCAATCCCAGTTCCAATTCTAGTTGTAACTCGAGGAGTGTGTGTGTGTGTGTGTGTGCGGGTGCAAGCCATGGTATTACCTGGGACAGTTCCAAGTGAAAGGTGGACTTTTAAGATGCAGGATAGGAGTATGATACTTTTGAACTTTGGTGTGGAAAGAGATTCCTGAGAATATTGTGGACAGCCAAGAAGAAATGATGGATCTTTATAAACAAATCAACCTAGAGATTTTGCCCAGGGCACAAATGACTATTCTCAAATGGTCTTATTTTGGATACATATGAAGACCCAGCTCTCTGGAAAAGCTCTACTGCTGGGAAAGATAGAAGGAAAGAAGAACAGGATTACCAAAAAAAGATGGATGGACATACTGGTAGTTACAATACCATTGAGAGATTTGAAAGAAAAGGTTAGGGATAGATCATCTTGGGAAAAATCTGTGTGGTCTTGGGTTAAAAATGACTTGTTGACACAGTGACACATAATTAGCAGAACAAAAAAAAGATAATGCAAGCAAATAGTATAATGTAATTCAAGAAATTAAAATGATAAATATATTTATTTGTTAATATATGTGACACATGTTTCAAAAATACTGGAACTGAAGTAAAGAGAATTTGTTTTGCAACCTTGGGGCAATAACAGTGATTATGCTACTCCTAACTGCAGCTATTTTTACTACCCTGGCTATTACCACCTGCCTTCTGCATTCTTGAAAAGAGAGAAGAAGGTATTAGAATCTTCTTTTCTGCTCCTCTGTACTGTCCTGTGAAAATGATCACAGAATGTTTTATGGTCATTGTATATTTATTACTATTTGTTTCTTTTGTTTCTAAGTTGTGATATGAGAACTTGTTATCCTGAAAAAAATGTAAATAAATGAATATAATAAATGACATAAGAATTGCTGGGACTTACATAAAACATCAGTGCAACTCTCTTCATTGAGTCATTTTCAGGTCTTACTGGGATTAAAGCTGGATAAAAACAAGCGGCAGAAAGACAATAGAGATTACATGAAATCAGGCCAGAACATTTTACTGATTAGTGCTTACAAGATTTGCCATGTTTTATATGTGAGCACAGTCATAGAGCAGTGCATGTCTGACTGATTCTCACTTACCCAGCCTGCCTACTGGCATTTTTAAAGGTATTTTCCTACATATCTTTTTAAAAAGCTCCATTTTTAAAACTATGTTTGTACTGTCTTCTATTGTCAACATAAAGCATAAATTACAAAACAGGAGGGGTACAAACAGAGCCAGTTTGGTCTAGTGGTTATGTCCTGTCGCAGTCCAACCAACCATACCCCTAGGGGTTTTAGTTACTTTATTGAGGCACTGCAAGTCCCAGGTTTCACTCAAGAAACATAAAGTCCCAATAAGTCCAGGTTTGCACAACCAAGGCATGAAATTAAAGGCACATACAAAGTCCAATGGCAAGGCACAATTTCAGAAAGCACACATGAAGTCCGAAGTCCAGGCAAAGTCCAAAGTCCAAGCATGATAACCAAAGCCAAGCTCCAAGGCCCAATCATGAAGTCAGCAAAGAACACATATGTTCAGAATCATGAAAGTAGGAGTCACAAAGTCAGAGCACACGCTCTGCAGAAAACAGACAGTTAATCTCCAACATTGCTTTTCTCCATGCGCTGGGCTAAGTAGCCACCAGCTAGCTGGTGCATTTCATTAGGAGGGCTGAGGTTGTCTCCTTGTAAGTGGCTTGCTGACCTTGGTTACACCTCCCTCCTGCCCTGTGCACCATAGGATCCAGCAGAGGAGGCAGTTCCTCATCACCACTAACTGGCTGTGCAGTACCTCTTCCCTGCCCTGTGCTTCTGGTTGGTCAGGCAAGCTTCCCATTGCAGCTGTGTCTTTTTTGACTTCTCCTCTTGCCCATCCGTTCCTGGTCTTCCCGATGTTCCTCTGTGCCCCACTCCAAAGTCCCAGTACAAGCTCCTCATCGTACAAGCCGGCATTCGGGGAAGCCATTAAAGGTTAAGGTATCAATCTAGAAGGTAGGAGATCATGAGCACTAGTCCCATCTTAAACATGAAAGCTAGCTGGGTGAACTTGGGCCAGTCATTCTCTTTCAGCCCAACTCACCTCACAGGGTTATTGTGAGGAAATAGGATGAGGAGAATGTGTTATTTGTAAAATCATGAGGGAGGTGATATTTGTTGATATCCCACTCCCTTACCATATTCTACATTAATTTTTGTGTAGTATAACCTACCAGTATATATCTAATCATCTTGAAACCTTTGGAAGACAGAAGAAAGTTAATTGATTAAAATTGCTTGCTTTTTTGTTGTGCTGCTAGACATCTTCAGTGGAGCAAATAGCTTTTTCATCACCACAGAGAAAAGATAAAGGAATAAAGCTAAAATACTGAAATATATTGAATTTTTAAAGCTATATATGACAAAATATTGACTCAATGTCTACCCTAAAAATAGATTTAAATGTATTTCCTTTATACCACTGCTAGTTTAATATATTTGTCAGTTTAAATATTTAACTTGAGAAGAAAATTTTAAAAGAAAGAAGAGGTGAGTATAATAAGTGAAGAAAATGATATATTACAAATATTGCACTAGGCAAATTTTAATGAAATCCAGTGACGTTTGACAGCAATAGCTATCTGCACAATGTTGCCATTCTCTGTGATAGTACAGAAATGTAAGTATACAGAAATGTATTATTTAGGAGTAGTGCAATGTCAGCCTGCCAGATCTGGGTGCTAAGGAGGTTGTGCTTTAAACTGTTTGTTTCCTTTCCTGACTTTTGATTGTATCTTTAAATTATATGTAGATAGGACTTATCGTTCGATGTGTTCTGATGGTTGATTTGTCGGAATTTCAAGATCTCAGGAATTCCCAAACATTTTTTGAGATTTCACTTGGTCTAGCAGTTTCCTAGTGGAAATTAGTTGAATTTGTCTGTGTTAAGAGATTTTTATTTATTTATTTATTTATTTGTTTAGATTTGTATACCGCCCTTCTCCTTGCGGACTCAGGGTGGTGAACAGCCAAATAAAAATAGTACACAAAAGTTAAACAATTTCTTAAAAAAGCATATAACGTTGGCTAAAAATTAAAACCATTAACCATTAAATATTTAAAATACCCAACCCTATAATACAGATCTTAAAAATTCAGCGGGGTCAGGCTAGACCAGCAAGCTGAAAGAGATGAGTTTTCAGGGCCCGACGAAAAGTTCGGAGGTCAGCAATTGTTCTCAGTTTTGGAGGAAGATCGTTCCAGAGGGTAGGGGCTGCCAAAGAGAAGGCCCTCCCCCTGGGGGTCGCCAGCCGGCATTGTCTGGCTGACGGCACCCTGAGGAGACCCTCTCTGTGGGAACGCACCGGCCGGTGGGAGGCTATTGGCGGCAGAAGGCGGTCCCGTAAGTACCATGGTCCTAAGCCATGGAGCGCTTTAAAGGTGGTCACCAACACCTTGAAACGCACCCGGAAGTCCACCGGTAGCCAATGCAGCTCGCGCAGGAGAGGTGTCACATGGGAGCGTCCCGTCGCTCCCATAATCCCCCGCGCGGCCGCATTCTGCACTAGATTAAGGAATTTTCTGAATACTAATCGATGTTTGTGTTATTCTAATCTTTTATATGTCTATTCTATAAAGTTCAAACCTAAGGTAACATAATCTTTACTAAATTTTGATTGTATTGTTAGTGTTATTCAATTAGATTGCTGGAAAATTGATATTATATTGTTGGTTTAAATAATAAATAACAGAATTTATAAATAGCATCTATCAGAAGTAAGAATTCACCTAAAAAAAAGAATTTAATTTTTGGATGTCAAGAAAAAGGGACAAAACATCACACAGAAGTTGAACTCTTTATGTTGTCACCTTAAGGAAAGAAGATGCAGGGTATGCCAAGTGAAGAAAGAATGGGGGTGGGCAACTTAACTGATCAACTTATGATCTTGCTGACCTCCCCATTGACTTCTCTTATGGAAAGCCAGCAGGAAAGGTTTCAAAACGTGATCATGTAACCAAGGGATTCTGCAACTGGTTGTAAGAGTAAGCTGTCTGTCAAGCACTTGAATTTTGTTCATGTGACCAGGTGAACTGTCTTCTAAGACCAGTTGTAATTGTGCTAAAAATAATATGATATAATATATATATATATATATATATATATATATATATATATATATATATATATATATATATATATATATATATAAGCTTATTAATCATAATTGTGTCAGGGCATAGTATAGCAGAAATTTCAGTAATTTATTCTGCTTAAGAAATTAATTATGCTCATTTTTTTTCTAGTTTACTTTCCCACTAATAGCTTCAGTTTAAGTAAATTTTGTTTTGTGAATTATTGGGGGAAATTATAATGAAAGTTTCCTCTACTGTTAGGATTATTTTAACACGGTAAGATTTATATATGGGTTATCAACTAATTTTCTTTTAGTATTACAGTATGGAATGTAAGTTGGTATCAAATTTGGTGCATAAAGAAGGTTGTGCACTGTTTGATATAAAATTTGCATTAGATTCCAATATTTTTCTCCAGCTAATGATTTTGATATGGGTAAATATCTTTTCTTATTGTGTTGTATGCACTTACCCAGGAATATTGTGAGTTGTAATTCTGTTAAATCTGAAGAAGATGATACAAATTACAATAGTATGCCAGTAATTATCTGCAAGATATCTTGGAATATAATGATGGAAGTGTTAATAGAACCTAAGATTATAAATATCCTGTTTGGTAACTGAAATTTGTGAATATTGGGGTAGATCTATAACAGACCAGAATAAAGATACAGATAAATCAGAAAATAAATCAAAATAGTATTTCTAGGCAGAGTTGTAAAATGCATATTTCCAAATGGTTCAAAGGGTCAGATTTTGACAAATCTATGGTAGAAGATAGACTTCTAGTGAGAAGCAACAAAATAATTTGACCAAGGCAAATATTATCCCAATTTTGGTTGTTGCCATCGTAGAAGTATATGTCTTACTTTGGCCATTTATTATTTAAAATTTTGTTCTATGAAACAAACGTATTTTTCAGGGATTTTTAAAAACTCAACAAACCATAAGGAAGTACCCCAAACTTTCCTGTAATGAAGAATTCATTTTTTTAAAAAAGAAACATAATTACAGTATAAATAATTAAGATATTCATGGAACTGTGGTGAAAGCACTGACTAAAGGAGAGGGGGACATAAATAGATATTACAGCTAGAGTCCATTCAGGGGAGGAAATATTTGAGAGCAAGCCTTTAGGTCTATATCTTCCGTTTCCCAAGGGAAGGCAAACAGTTTGGTGAGATTCTTTTAATATACTGTAGGTGATCAACCATAAAATATCTGTTTGGGCTTACCCTCGAATATCTCTAGTTGCTTGTGCCTGAAATTAATTTCATCAAATTCACATACCTGGGGAGAAAGACATTGAGGTGGCAGCAGATCTGCACACAACTGCTTTGTCTCTTCAAGAAATGATATAACCTTACTCCAACACTGACAGGAAATGGAAAAACAGATCATGCCAAACCAACCTTATTTCATTCTTTGACAAAGTGACTAAATTAATAGACCAGCAAAATGCTGTGGACATAGTATACTTAGATATCAGCAAGGCATTTGACAAAGTAGACTACAAGCTACTTCTTCATAAGCTAGAAAAATGTGTAAGATAGAAAAGACAGCATCACCACAAGATGGATTGGTAACTGGCTGAAAAACCATATTCAACAAGTACCCCTTAATGGTACTACATCTATATGGAGGGAAATAAGCAGTGGAGTACATAATGTTCCATCTTGGACCCAATACCTTCATAAATAACTTAGATGAGGGAATAGATGGGGAACTCATCAAATTTGCATTTGATACTAAGCTGGCAGGAATAGCCAACACTCCAGAAGACAAGCTCAAGATTCAAAAAGATCTTGAACAGGCTTGAACAATGGACCCTATACCACAAAATGAAATTTTATGCGGGAAAAAGCAACGTTTTATAGTTAGGCAGGAAAAATGAAGTACAGATTAGATGAAACCTGGCTCAAAAACAATAAATGAGAGGGACTTTGGAGTCCTAGTGGACAATCACTTAAATATGAGCCAGCAGTTTGCGGCAGCAACCAAAAAAGCTAATACAATCCTTGGTGGTTGTCTGGATAATCATTTCATTGAAAGTGTACCATGCTAAACACTGAATGGTTGACATCTACTACAGCCTTTTGCAGTCTAACTTGCTGCAGCTGTAACGACGCATGACACAGGCCTTCAATCCAGGAATGTTTTACTTAGATGTTGAACCAGCAAGGGTAATACACACCAATGATGTTTTTCACTATCATTTTTAGGTTTTGGAGAATTTTGCCTTTAAAACCATGTTTTGAAACCCATATTTGACAAAGCCTATTTGCGGTTGTCAACCAGTATGAATGGCTTATGGGGCCAATTTCTAGAAGAGTCAGAGCTGTGGGAAATTCTCCTGTCCTTATTGTTTATGTGATCCTGTATCCATATAGTTGCTCAGTAGAGAGATCCTTTACAACACTGTTGCTCAGTGAAATGAGAGGCTCACCAGTTGAAACAGAATAATGGATCAATGTCAAGTTCTGCTGCAGTATCTAGCATGTTGCCAATTTTACATGCCCATTTGTTAGACAAGGTCTTCCCATTCAATTTTGTGATTAAGTGTTGTTAAGGATATTCTTGGCTCATAACTGATGTTATGGGTTATTGAGCAGAGTACCTCTTGAGTATGCACATGAAAGCAGCTGAGAGTGAATAACCACAGTTAATATACTGACACACTGAATTGTGGTAGTCTTTTACTTTTTAGAAAAAAGTAAAGCAAAGTCCAATAACTATCCAAGTCATACACAGATAAGGCGATAGTTAAAGTATCAATTCAGGGATATTCCAAGTACAAAGTCTTCTTACCAGTTGTTGTCATTACACAATAAAACAGTTCTTGAGTTTCAAACAGGAACAAGTTCAGTATTAAAACATTCAATAAATAGTAAAAAGCAACAAGTAGCAATGATCAAACAGTGATCATACAGAGAGAACAGGTAGAGCAGAACAGCAAATAAGCAGATAAAATGGTGTAATGTTCACAAGCCATGATTCAGGCTTCTCCTTAAGTACATTGGCTACAGAGCTTAGCCAATCAGGATGCAGGATGATGCAATACAGTCTTAAAGCAATATAATACCTTTTGACAAACGTATCGATAATTTATATATTGCCTGACCAACTAGTTAGACAATAGCCATTTCCTAACAAGTGTTGTAGGGGTAACTCATTCGTGTGGAGTGCATATACCAACCAGATCAACTTCCAGCCAAGCTTAACCTCTACCCAGTGCATGACACCACTTTCACAGCCAGCATTAACATTTGTAGAATCTCCTCCAGTGGCCTTCAGGCCTTCAAGAAGAAATGCCTTTTTTTTTTTCATGAAATGTACCAGATTATCTGCAATCACTTGAGCAGGTTTTCCTGTTTTTGAGCCTTTCTCTGCAGTTCAGTGATAAAGGTATCTTCCACCTAGCTCACTGCCTATAGAATAATGTTCTTCTTTGATGGTACTGGGGAATTGCTGGTCTGAATTCTTTGCTCTCAGGATAACTTTAGTTGCATCTATATGGCCATTGAAGAAGATGCATTCTATTTCGCCCCTCTTACAGAGCTCATCTTGATCTAGGGACTTGATAATTTTTTCGTGGGCTCTCTTGACTTTATTGCTGTCAACTACAAATCTCTTCTTTGATGATCAAGCCAGGATCTATGAAGGCAGCTGTGGTAATAGCAGCAGTGGCACATAGACCAAAACTGTATCTTATGCTCTGCATAGCGACATTTATTATTTCTAATCTATTGTATTCCGTTTTCTTTTTTTTTAAAATAGAGGGCATTTGGTGTGGTCTAAGGCCTCTTCATAACTTCCATCACATTCCTCTTCATCTTCTTCATCAGTCGTCTGTGCTTCATTTTCATCATACTTCATTTGTCAATATCAAAATGTCTGGAATACTTCTCGGCTTATATTTAGCAAGCCTTTGTCTCACATCATCTTGCTGCTTTTGCCTTTTGCCTAGTTGTTTCTGCTTGGGCACATCTGGCAGTAGGCCGTATTTGAGAATGACTCACAATGTTGAGAGTTCAGACGGCAACAAGTCTCTGCCAACCCAAATTAGGTTGCTCATATGAGTGAATGTTCCCAGTCTTGTTCTTTTCTTAAAAGCCATTACAGATCAGTTATCACACTCCCAGAAAACAAGGCCAGCAAGGCTATAAAATATATACCTCAATAATTGCAGAAAGACTAAAAAGGTTCTTAAATCAATTCATACATTCAGATCAAAATGGATTCCTACCTAAGAGACAAATTAAAGATAATAGAATAATTTTAAATACACTGGAGTACTACGAAGCGCATCCAGGGAAGCAAATGGCGTTGATCTTTCTAGATGC
Organism: Masticophis lateralis; assembly: GCA_030761175.1. Taxonomy (NCBI): domain Eukaryota; kingdom Metazoa; phylum Chordata; class Lepidosauria; order Squamata; family Colubridae; genus Masticophis; species Masticophis lateralis. Next base: position 22,793,224 of record JAUDYJ010000006.1, read on the forward strand.
ACAGAAAGCATTTGACAATGTGAACTGGCAGTTTATGCTAGCACAATTAAAAGATAAGGATTTGGGGAGAGATGTATTAACATTAAGGTGATATGAACAAACAGCAAAGGTGATGGTAAATGGAGATATGACAGAGAAGGTTAACATTAAAAAAGGTACAAGACAAGGATGCCCTTTGTTTCCTCTATTATTCATATTGACACTGGAAGTATTAAACAGAAATATTAGACAAGACACAGATAAAAGGTATGGAAATAAAAAAGGAAAAATATAAACTACAGGCATTTGCAGATGATTTAGTTTTCATTTTGAAAGATCCACAAGAAACAGGGCCTTAATAAAAAAAATAGAGGAATATGGTGAAGTAGCAGGATTGAAAATAAAGAGAAAACTAAGATATTAGTTAAAAATCTTACAGACATGCAGAAAAAAGAGTTAATGAAGAGAATAGATATTCAGATTACTAAGAAAGTAAAATACTTAGGGATTCATCTGACAGCAAGATGTGTAACTATTAAGGAAGATAATTATTACAAACTGATGCAACAAATTAAAGCAGATTTGGAGAAATGGAAAAATCTACAATTACTAATAAGAAGAATAGCTACAGTAAAAATGAATATATTACCGAGATTACGATATCTATTTCAAACAATTCTGATAAAATTGGGGAAAAAATACTTTGAGGAACTCAATAAAGTAATATTAAGATATATCTGGCAAGGGAAAAAAACAAGAATAAGTTTTAAAATGCTGCAGGATTCAAGGAATAGAGGCTTTGGACTACTGAATTGGGAATTGTATTACCAGGCTGCGGTACTTATATGGGTGAAAGAATGGATTGTATTGAGGCATACAAAACTATTGACTTTGGAGGGGCACATTTTGCAATTGGGCTGGCATGCCTTCTTGTGGCATGGGAAAATAAAATACATGGTTACTTTCAAAGACATTATATTAGGAACTCGTTGGACACCCATGCTTCACTACAAAACTATGCGCTCACCCTTGATAAATTGACACTTGCAACCTGAAACTTAATGTAGAATATGTAACTCTGTAGCATCAACAGCATATAATGCAACTGGCAGTTGGAACAGAGGGTGAGAGGCAGTAGAATGTCCCAGCCCGTACCATCCATCGGTATTCATATGGCTAGCATCCTGTCAGTGTGTGTGAGAGTTGACGGGTGTTTGGAAACTCAAAGAGTATTTGCTGTGTGAGCAAGAAGAAGACAGGAAGGAGGCTGGGCGTGGCTTAGCTCAATTGTACTGTAATAAAGCTGCTGGCTGCTATGAAAGTAAAACTGAAAGTGAAACTCCTCTGCTTGTGTTTGGAACAGATTTCAAACACAGGAGGGGGAGTACAACTCCTTAGCATCAGAGTATGTTGTTAATAATATAGGAAATACTAATGCTCTGATGGTCATTTTGAAAAATCCTTTCTTAATGAGCACTTAGAAGCCAAGAGGAACATATGTGGCAAATTTCAAATTTGTAGGCTTTATGGTTCTGGAGATTTCGTGATTATTGTGTGAGTGGTTTTTGCTTTTGTATATATAGATGCATTATTGTTAGTGTGGGGAAAAATTGGAGAACAATGTTATTTGAGGATGCCAGTTTGACTTTCAACAGTGGAAGCACTGATTCACCCAAATGTTATTAACATGGAAAATATTGTTAGGTATTTGGAATGAAAAGGGGGAACTCAAAACTAAACAAGAATTGAGTGGTCAAGGGATTGATATGGCATGGTACTCACAAGTGTAGATACATTCTAAATATGAGAAAGATGCTAAACTATACGGATTTTATAAAGAACTAACAGAACTAGACAAGATATTAACAGGGACAGAAGAAAAATTGATAAAAGAAAACGAACAGCTACTTATTGGGTATAAAATTGGAAGATGAACAAGTGAACGAGACAGTGATAGTGTGGGCAAAAAACTTTGCTTATACAATAGAGTTAGACAAATGGCAAAAACTGTGGGACAGGAACTATAAATTAACGATGTCAGCTGCCTATAAGGAAAATTTGTACAAGATGTTTTATAGATGGTATTTTGCACCAGTGAGGTTGGCAAAGATAAGTCGGCTAAATGCTGGAAGTGCCACCAGATACCTGGGTCATATTATATGCGGTGAACGTGCTCAAAAAAAATTGGACAAAAATACATACGTGGCTGGAAAAAACGATAAATATTTCTGGCTTTAAATATTGATTTAAAGCCAGAAATATTCCTGTTGGAGATTTCACCCGAAAAATATAGTAAGGGGAATGCATATCTAATCATCCATATACTAACTGCAGCTAGAATCGTATTTGCACAAAATTGGAAAAGTGACAATATGATCAGGAAAATATTAGAATGTGCAAAAATGAACAGATTAACGCTAGCAATTAAGGAAAAAGAACAAACTGAATATTATATGACATGGGACTTATTTTATCAGTGGTTAGATAACAAAGATGCAAGTTAGAAACAGGGAAACAAGAAAAAGTTCAATGAAATAAAGAAGATATGTTAAGAGAGACAAGCAAATATTATTATGTTTAATATCGTTTTAATATTATAGAATCAATGTTAATGTAATGAATATTGTTGTAAATTTTGATTATTTTACAAAGATATTTGTACCCAGATGACACACTCTTTAATTGAAGAGGGAATTGTTATATTAAAAAATAAAAAAATCAAAGAAAAAGAAAATGAGGCCAACAGTGCTAACACTCTCAGACAAAATAACGGTTAACAAAAAGAGAAAGACAGCTGAAATTGTGAAATTAAACAAATAAAATGTTAAAAGTTATGGTATTTCTGTAGTTACTTAGCAAACACATATAAATTATATTAAAGTAACCGAAACATCTTTACAATCCTCAAGGCAAGTCACAGCTTTTGAGAACCCCTAATGTTTGGAAATTGAAAGTTGAAAAATTTGACCTGCCATATGTGAGCTCTTGTCTCTTTATGCAACACATATTTTCCAAGAACTGATCATGTTAGGGTCAACATGACTAAAGCTACATAAGCCAGCAATAGACTAGGAGAGGAGTGCTCTTTCATTTTGTTCTCCTGCCTGCCAGGCTGCTGAATAGCAATAGCACTTAGACTTAGGTACCACTTCACAGTGCTTTACAACCCTCTCTGAGTGGTTTACAGAGTCAGTATCTTGCCCCAATAATCTGGCTCCTCATTTTACCAACCTTGGAAGGATGGAAGGCTGACTCAAACTTGAGCCAGTGAGAATTGCACTGCCAAACTGCTGGCAGTCGGCAAAATTAGCCTGCAATACTGCATTCCTACAACACAGATCATTCAATGACTACCAATCTTGATGACAAGGTGCTGCTCCCAGACATGGAGGATGTCTCCCTTTACATGTTAGTGTATGGGAACAACAATAGGAAAAGAGAACTGCCTTGATCTTTTATTTGTGGGCTTTCTGGTTGCATTTGAGTTCATTAGAGACTCATGTTGTTTCTTAGAAGGAAGGCTTAAGTATTTGACCTTTATAGTAATAGACTAGGTCCTTCATTAGACTTTGGTCTTTCTCCTTCAGCTTATTCTTGGTTACAAATCAGTTCAGTATCTAGGTAATTGCCAAAGTATACTCTTAAAAGCTGAGCACCACTCTGCTTGAAGAAGCATTGTATCTCAGACTACTTTATCAGAGTAATAAGCAATGTCAGATGAAGTTAGTTGAATGCTTTTAGATGTCCAAATAGTTGCATATTTTATAAAATCATGAATAATTCTCTGTATAACATAATAAAGCAAGTTTCCTCTACTTATAAAACTGCATCTTTTCCACTGATGTTCTTTGTGCAATATTTTGTACCCTTAACAATGCTGTAAATTCAAATACATTTATATTATTTTTATATACTTAGGTATCTGAGTGTTATCATTTTTAAAGTACTAATCAATTCATAAAAATGCATATGATCTGACTTGCATATGATATGATATGAGATGCATATGATACGACCTGAGTCTAAATTATAAATACATTCCACATGGCTTAATATATGGTCTAAGTTCCTTGAACACCAAAAATAGGGCTATTCTTTTGATTTACGGAATTTCTCATTTTAAAATAAAGTTTTACTGCATTGATGTGTGGCTTAGAGAAGAAGCAATGAGATAAGCTGAGGAGAATGTATTTGCTGCTAAGCAATGGAATAGGAAAAAAAAACCCTGAAAAATGAGTGGGTAATTTCTGATTTGTAAATTTATAATTTACCTCATTCTTTTCTCTCCACTAGTTGGTGTTGTTCGCTGTCCAATTTGTGGCCAGGAATGTGCAGAAAGACACATTATTGACAACATCTTTGTGAAGGATACTACTGAGGTTCCCAGTAGTACAGTAGAGAAGTCAAATCAGGTGTGTGTGCCTAGGTGTTTTGGGGATTCCGAAAACTATCAAATACATGATATTCCATTGACAAATATAAACTAATGCTTGGTGAAAATTTTTTAATCATATTTGTGACAATTGTGTAGAAAGTGAGAACGGGTTGCTAAGACTATTTTGAAACTTAAAAATTACTATGTATACAATTTGCACTTTACAAAAAACAAAAATAAAACAGAAGGAAAGAAATATTACAATTTGTAAATATCTGCTGACTCAACTAAGTTGAAGTATAAAAATGATTAAGTATTTTTCAGTTTGATAAACCACTTCAGATGCATGTTTTGTGTAAAGACAGGACAGAAAAAGCAAAACTAGACAGGTAAGAGAACTCTTGCATTTCATCCTCAGAAAGTGTAAATTGAGATACTGACATTGTATATATTTTACTGACTGAAATGTTCCCGATGAAAAATAGATCAGGTTTTAATAAGAAATCAGTTTCTTTGATTTTTTTATATTGGTGATTTGCCTCCTAATAAAGAAACATGAAACTTGGTTGCAGAGGTCAAAGGTCACAGCATTTATCTAAGAAATGGGAGAAGCAACTAGTTGTATCCATAAGAAATTGAAAATACGTCAGATGATATTTTTAGTAGGTTATCTGCGGAAATAGTCTTTTAAGAAATAATACGGAATGGTAACAATTTGATCATTGGTATCCTTTTGTAGTAGGATGCCCCTTTTTAGTTGAATGAAAAGGCAGGTGTTAATGATCAATGTATCTTGAACAATGTATCAAAGAGCTTTTTCAGGTTTAAATTACCTTTAAAAAGGACCAGATGAGAAGAGAAAATATAAGGCATTCTTATATGTTTGGTGTAATGATTTAATAAAGCTAAATAGCAATAGTATTTAGACTTATCCTGTTTCCCCCAAAATAAGACATCCCCTGATAATAAGCCCAATTGGGCTTTTGAGCGGATGGCAATAAGGCCAAGTGCTTATTTCAGGGTTCAAAAAAATATAAGACAGGTTCTTATTTTCGGGAAAACACGGTATAGTGCTTTATGGCATTCTCTGAGCAATTTCCAATGTCTGCATATTGTCCCCAACAATCTGTATCCTCATTTCACCAACCTCAGAAGATGGAAGGCTGGGTCAACCTTGAGCCAATCAGGTTTGAACTCCAGGTTGTGGGCACAGTCAGACCAAAATACTACATTCTGACCACTGTACCAAACATTTATATGCTATAAAATATTTAGAATGTTACATATATTTTAGTACTTAAAGAGTAAGCTTAAATTGATAAAAGTGACTTTTTTAAAACGATAAAAGCAGTAAATTTCTTAATAGCAATACCTTGAGGTTAATATAGAATGAACTTTACCAATTTTTAAAATCTGCTTACAATCCTTATCCACCATTAGAAATTCTGGTTGGAAAATATGCCACCTACACACAAAGACACACACAGTCATTTTGGACATTTGACAACGGTCCTGTGAGTGCGATTTGCCATGTTTCTTACCAGTTTCCAGCAAAAAAATGCTCATTCAGAAGAATAGGTTTGCACTTAAGACCATAGCATTTATTTAACTAAGGGTGATTACACCAAATATTTATTTTATTTGGATTTCTCTTCCATTCATTTATTTTCCATTTTGTTAATTGATAAAAATAAACTATTAACACTTCTATTTCTGAAAGCATTCTTAATTTACAGCATTATTGCACAACAGCCTAACACTTTTGCTCAGTACTGTACATTACTTAACAGCATACATTCCAGTCCTGGTTGCTCAAAAACTATCTAAATTTTGATTTCTCATAATAGTCTCAATGTCACTTAAAGTCATTTGTTTCAAAATATATTTTGTTTCTAATTTTTCAGGTTTGTACAAGCTGTGAAGACAATGCAGAAGCCAATGGCTTTTGCGTGGAGTGTGTAGAGTGGTTGTGCAAGACGTGTATACGGGCTCATCAAAGAGTGAAATTCACAAAAGACCATACAGTTAGACAGAAAGAAGAGGTTTCTCCAGGTAAAGATCCATTTATCTGTTCAGATATTTGTACCCGAAGTATGCTTTGGTTTTATTTTATTAAGTTATCTTGCCAGCTCAGGATTAGTTTGAAGGTTAGCTTGCTTGGAAGAACTAGTTTTTATTTTGCTTTGTTTTATTGGTTTACATTCTGCTTTTATTACTTTTATAAATAACTTAAGGCAGTGAACATACCAAACACAACTTCCTCCTATTTTCCCTGCAACAAAAATCCCGTGAGGTGGATTGCTCTGAGAGAGATTGACTAACTCCAGGTCACTCAGCTGACTTTCATCGCTAAGGCTAGATTTGAACTTGACTATCTTCTGCTTTCTAACCTGGTGCCTGTCAACTTGCAAAGCTTTCCTGACTCGCTCCTGAGTTGCCATAGGCAGGGGGATGGAAAATTGCACTCTGCAGCTACGAGGAATTTGTATCTCAGTCAAAACAAAACACATCCTACCCGCCTGAAAGCAAGCCCATCTCTACAGAGACCCGCAACGGCTGGAGGGAGTGACTTCTACGACCCGCAAAATTGCTTTGTTGGGGAATGTGACCCATGGCACAACTTGGGGGGAGGAGGAAACAGGATCAGAGGCAAGGCACGAAATGGGTGAAGTCAGAGCTGGTTTTACTTGGTTCGTGCTGACATGGCACTCCTAATAAACAACTGGATTGTTCTTGAAAAATGGCTTGAGCCTCCTGCTTTTATTAGGGCATTGGTTGGAACCCTGATGGCACCTTAATCTCTAGGCCAAATTGATTTTAATTTTATTATTCAATAATTTATTTATTTTCAAAAAAAGGAGAGGGATACATTCTCCATTGTGGGTGGAGACAGCAGCCATCATGGGTTGTGCTTATCTGTTCAGGTTGCTAGACTGAGCCTGTCAAAGCTGATAACTCTGCCCCTGTTACTGGGCAGACCCAGCTTTTGGCTCAGTCTGTCAGCCTGGACAGGCATGTGGGATTGTTCTTCCTGACATTCTTGCCTTTCTTGGTCTTTCGCTTTTCTAAAAATTTATCTGGTTTGGTTTCCCTGGTATTTGACTCGGATTGTTAATGGACTTCTTTGGATTGCAATTTGTACTGTGAGTTTAAGCCCATTAGCTGGTTTGCCAGCTATTTGGAAGGGGAGTGAAAGCTTCCTTTCTCCTTTTACTCTCCTGGTTATTGTCCTTAATTTCCTTATTTAATTAATTTGTGGCGTTTTCTTTTCCTTTTCCCCTCCAATTTGTTTCTTTTCATTTTAAAACTGTTTGGCAGCCGGTGGAGCTTCGCATTCCCCTCGGTGTCTTGTGGTGGCCATTTTGTTTTCCTTTATTATAGCCTCAGAGCTTGCCTTTCTGTCTGTGGAGTATTTTCACTCCCCTGTATTTGCCCTTGTGGCGATTCTACCCTGTGAGTCAGTCTGCTGCCTGGGACCTAGATTCGTTTGTTTCTGAGCCGCTGCTGTGTTTTTTTGTGTTTGTGGAGCTTTGCGCTCCCTTACGAGGCTTCCGGTGGCCATTTTGTTTTTCCCCTTGCCGTTTGTTCGCCTTCGAGCGACTGGCCTTCCTATAGGGCATTGGCTTCCTAATGCTAGCAGTCGTTTGTGGAGCCTTAGCGCTCCCAATTACTAGGTAATTTCCTCGCTGCTGCCCTTTTTTAGCTGTCGTGGCTATTTTGGTCATTTGAATTTGGCACCAAAGCTTATTCAGCCACTTGACAGCGTTACCGGTTTGACCTGCTCAGTGCAGTGCTGTCTCTGGACAAGACACCTCTGAATTGTTACTGTCCTGCCTGTTTAGTTCTTGTGGGGCTGCGCGCCCCCTTGTCACTACAACTGACCTCCTCAGGTGGAGTTATTGAATTTGTGGAGCTTAGCGCTCCCCTCATTCCCCCGCCATTGTTGTCTTGCGGGGTGTTTACTCCTGTCACTGAACTGTTTCTGATTACCAGATACTGGTTACTTACCTGTGTGGAGTTTAACGCTCCCGTTTGGCTTTCTTCTGACATTTGACCATAATTTGTGGCCTCCAGGCTTAGCCTGTGCCTTCTGACAACTGGGTCCTTCCTCATTTCAGGGTATATTAAAGGTGTATCACTGAGATTCATAATGCTAAGGCTACCCAGAAATCCAAACATGGTCGTAAAGTGGGGCATTCCGTGGATTCCTGTCATCAGGAAGTCCCTTCAGCCAATAAGGAGGTTTCTTCATGTTCTTCCTCTAAGTCAGTGGGTCTGGGTTCTACCCAACCTTCCCGTAAGCCCGCCTTTCATTCTCGCCCTTCCCATACAGAAGTCCCTCGGGACAAGGTGCTGCAAAAGCTGTGTGCCAAGGCCAGTGGCCATTCCTTCACATCTAAGGGTAAAGCTTCCACTGCTGAGGCTGGTGCTCAGTCAGATCAGCTATCTCTTCAGGACTGCCCTGCAGTAATTCAGCCGGCTAATCTGTGGGGGCCCTCCTCAGTTTCAGACTTGGCAGTACCAACGACTTCGGATCCCCCGCCTACTTTGCAGGATTCTTCTGAGTCTCTACCCGCTCCCCTTCCATCGGGTCAGATCCCTGATGGAATGCAACATGCCTTTCTCTCACTGGACCAGATCCAGCAGTTGATTGCTTCAGCGGTGCAACAGTCTCTGGCTCCCAGCCCCCTCCCCTTGTTGCAGGGCTGCTTCTCTCCATTCTGGTGTTTCCCCTCCCCGGAGGGATGAGGCTCAAGAGGACGCCATCTCCATCGATGCTCCAGACTCTCCGGTTTCGTCCATTTCTAGTCCTGCCTCTGCGGGAGCTGAGGTCACTTCCCATGACTTCGACTTGTCAGAGGACGAAGATCTCCCTCCAGACCAGCCCGCCTTTACAGGTTTGTTCCCGCAGATGTTCAAGTCATTATTGCACAAGGCGATTACTACGGCGCAACTCCGTTCTCCCCCTCCCCCTCCAACCACTCCGAGTGCTGCCAAAGGTGCCCTGCATCCCCTTTTCGCTGAGCCTCCTAGACCTCTGGACACTATTCCTACTCCTCCTCTCTTTCTCGATGTGATTCGTAAACAGTGGGTGTCTCCTGGTTCTGCTCCAGTACCTACAACATCTGACCATAGAAATTTTGTTTTGGCCCCTGATCTGGCTACCCTCCTTCAAGTCCCGACAGTCGATGCTCCTGTGGCTGCGCTGTTGTCTCATACCGCAGTTCCTGGCGACCCGGAGGAAGGCCTTCGTCCTGAGGAACGTCGGGCTGAACAAGTTTTGCAACGGGCACACCAAGGGGCACTTGGGCCATTCGGGCGGCTTCCACAGCGTCCTTCTTTAACCGGACAACCCTGTTGTGGCTTCGCCATTTACAAGAAAATCTGTCAACAGATGATGTGCGGGTTCGGCAGGGCCTTAATAAAATCATAGCCACCAGACAGTTCTCAGCGGACGCTACCCTCTCTGCCGCCTGCTTTGCGGCCAAGTCCCTCGCATCTACCATATCAGCTTGTCGCTTGGTCTGGCTTCGCCACTGGCAGGCCGACCCCCGGCATAAGTGGCGTCTCGCTTCCGTTCCGTTCGCCAGATCCAAGCTTTTCGGAGATCCTCTTGAGGCATTTCTTCTTGAGATGAAAGGACAAGAAGAAGGTCCTTCCAGCTGTTTTCCGCAGAGGGGAGTCGAGATTCCACCCATACTGGTCCCGACCTCAGAATAGACCATATGACGGGCCTCACTTTCCCTCTTCTTCTTCTGCAAGACCTCAAGGGGGGTTTCATTTTAGGCAGCGAGGCTTGCAGGACAGGGCATCCAGAGGTAGGCCTTTTATATCCAAACGGCCCTTTCGGGGGGGAGGAGGTTGTTTCTCCAGATGCCGTCATTAACTGCATCCCGAATCCTCCCATAGGGGGCAGATTGGCTCTCTTTGCTCCTGTTTGGGAGGGCTCCACTTCCGATAGATGGGTCCTGACCACTCTTCGATTCGAGTTGGCCATCAAATTCCTTTCCCGTCCTCCGACCTTTTTTGTATGCTGTCCGCTTTCTAATGACATCGATAGACGATCTCTCATGGACTCAGTGGTTCAGCACCTGCTTTCCATCAGTGCTATTCAGCCTGTTCCTGAAGGTGAACACGGTTCTGGGTTCTATTCCCGCGTGTTTCTCGTTCCAAAGTCGTCGGGGGGTGGAGACCCATTCTGGACCTTAAATGTCTAAATCGGTATGTGGTTTACCGTAAATTTAAAATGCAGTCTTTAAAATCCATTTTGGACGGTGTCAGGAGGGGTGCTTTCCTTTCTTCTATAGACCTCACGGAGGCCTATCTCCATATTCCTATACTTCCTTCTCATAGAAGGTTCCTGCGGTTCTTTTACGGGGGGTGGCATTTCCAGTAACGGGCTCTACCTTTTGGCCTTTTGTCTGCACCTCGTACCTTTACCAAGGTGTTGGCTGCCTTAGCAGCTTCTCTTAGGGCTAAATCTATCCGTCTTCATTGCTACTTAGACAATATTTTGATTTTATCCCCTTCTCCTCTCCGAGCTGCCTCGGATTTGCAACTTACCCTCCAGTCCCTAGCCTCCCATGGCTTTTCTATTAATTTGCAGAAGAGCCATCTGACTCCTAGCACTCAATTAATTCACCTGGGAGCTCTAATAGACTCTGTGGTGGGGAGGGTTTTTCTCTCTCCTGAGCGTCAGGATAGCTTGAGGTCCCTGATCGTTAAGATAAAAAGAGTCAGATCTGCATCTCCCCTTGTTCTGTCACAACTTCTGGGTAAAATGGTCTCGGCCATTTCTATCGTGCCCTGGGCCCAGTTGCATTTGAGAGAACTCCAATGGTTTCTCTTGTCATTGCAGAAAGCAGGCAAAGGGACTTCTCACACGACTGTTCCTCTTCCTGGGAGGGTGATCAGATCTCTAAGGTGGTGGCGATCTCCAGCAATATCGCGAGGCTCCCTGTTCTTCGATCCTCAGAGGATGGTGGTGACAACGGATGCCAGCCTCCTGGGTTAGGGGGCTCTCTGCCGGGGCCAGGTCGCACAAGTACGTGGTCCACTACCGATGCCCATCGCCCCATCAACTGGCTGGAACTTCGGGCTGTCTACCTAGCCCTGCGGGCATTTCATCACATCATCGCCAACACCGATGTCCTAGTTCTGACGGACAACATCATGGCGAAGGCCCACATCAATCACCTGGGGGGCACCAGGTCTCGTTCCCTGATGGTGGAAGCGCTGAGATTGGGCCTGTGAGTGGAGAGTCATCTCGCATCCTTACGGGTGGAGCACATTTCCCGTGTCACCAATGTGCAGGCGGATTGGCTGAGCCGCCAGCGGTTGGACCACTCAGAATGGCGCCTTCACCCACACATCTTTCACCAGATTGCCGCTCAATTTGGGATGCCTGTAATAGATCTTTGCCACGTCGGACAATGCTCAGCTCCCGTGATTCATATCCTGGTTCCCATCTCCGAAGGCGGAGGCCGTCGATGCTCTATGCTCCCCATGGCCTCTGGGGCTTCTTTATGCGTTCCCACTGATCTCCCTGCTCTCCCGAGTGATTTGAAAGATCTTGGCGGAACAAGCGGACATTATCCTTCTGGCTCCTCATTGGCCTCGCAGACCTTGGTTTGCGGACCTGATGTCGCTGTCGATAACTCCACCCTGGAAGCTGCCCCTTCGGGCCGATGCCCTCTCACAGGAAGCAGTGAGACACCCAGACCTGCGATGGCTGTATCTGACCGCTTGGCGGTTGAGCAGCGCGCTCTTGGAGCCGCCAACATCCCTGCTGATGTGATCCACACCATACAGACTTCTCGCAGGGCTTCCACAAACCGTATATACTCAGCCACCTGGCTTTCCTTTTGTTCATGGTGTGAGCGTGCCGGCGTCATTCCTCTCCAAGCCTCGATTGTGGATGTTCTTGTATTTCTTCAAGAAGGTCTCGCTAAAGGTCTTGCTCCTAATACATTGCGGAGACAAGTGGCGGCGATTTCGTCCGTACTTAACTTCGGATCGTTGTCATCTTTGGCTCAACATCCCTTGATTCGCCGGTTCCTGCGGGGCGCTACCAGTCTGCGTCCGCCGGTCCTCCATAGATACCCAACCTGGGACCTCTCTGTCGTTCTTGATTCACTTACGGGTGCTCCGTATGAGCCCTTGAGGACAAATAGCCTACGGCTCTTAACTTGTAAAGTGACCTTTCTGGTGGTGGTAACCTCGGCTCGACGAATATCTGAATTGGCCGCTCTTTTGGTCCGCCAGGATCTCTGTGTATTTCATGACAATCGTGTGGTCCTGCGGCTGGACCCTACATTCGTGCCCAAGATCAATACGACCTTCCATCAAATGCAGGAACTGATTCTTCCTGATTTTTGTCCTTGCCTGGTTCACCGTCTCGAATGAAAGTGGCATTCTGTGGATGTACGGAGAGCTTTACGCATTTACATCAAACGGACTGCGGTCTTTCGTAAAACTGAATCCCTGTTCGTCTCTTTCTTGCCGATCTCCTTGGGCTGCGAAGTGTCTTCCACGACTGTCAGACGTTGGATCCGTCAAACGATAGTCAAGGCGTATGAACTACATTTACTACCGAAACCTCCTCGCTTGTCTGCACATTCGACTCGCAGCGCTGCCACTTCTGCTGCCTGGGCCACTCAGGCTTCCCTGCTTGAAATCTGCAGGGCGGCTACGTGGACTTCCCCTTCTCCCTTTATTCAACATTATAAGTTGGATAAGTTTGCCTCGGCTGATGCCGCCTTTGGGCGTAGGGTTTTGCAGCGTGTCGTGTCCGGGGGGGTTTCTTCTGACCAGCCTGGTCCTCCCATATTTAGGGACTGGAAGCTTTGGTATGTCCCATGATGGCTGCTGTCTCCACCCACAATGGAGAAGGGGCATTGGTCCTACCTGATACGTACCTTCTCGTTGGGTGGAGACAGCAGCCATACCCTCCAGTTTTCCAGTCTGGTCTCTCTGTCTGGTTGTTTTCGTTTCTTTGTTGTTATCCCACACGCCGAGCCTGTCTTCTTTCCTTCACCAAAAGCTGGGTCTGCCCAGTAACAGGGGCGGAGTTATCAGCTTTGACAGGCTCAGTCTAGCAACCTGAACAGATGAGCACAACCCATGATGGCTGCTGTCTCCACCCAACGAGAAGGTGCGTATCAGGTAGGACCAACGCCCCTTTCAGTTAAGAATAGATCAGTGTCTGAATACTTCTTATGAGATTGGAACAACTAGTTTAAATTCAAAATGAGTTTTTTCAGGCACAGAATTTGAGATGTTTGAAATTCACATTAATGCACCTTTAGTTAATTGCATTGTTTTTGCCTGACCTTATTCTTTTATAGAATGCTTTTGGCATTTCTCTAAGTAGCTGATACCTTCATATATTTAGTGGTGACGAGGAAAACTCCAGGATTAGTTTGAGTAGACCTTGGTAAACTGCTTGATAATGTGGGGAAAGTGGCACTATACAAGTTCTTTATTTTTACTTTTTTTTCCTAGCAACTTTTCTTAGATTATTTATTATTTTATTGCTTTTAAAATGACAGAGAAATAGAAAAGATGCACAGAGATAGAAATATATGCATTATCATTGAAAAGAGAAAAACACTTTTTAAAAAAGATGGGAAAATTGCAACCAAAAGAAAAAGAAAAAATATTATTTTATCTGAAAATAGTTACAATTCTATATATAGTTATCTAATTCAAATTTTAGTCATGTACACATATTTCTAATATGATTGAATAATTATCCTATTTGATGATAGTTACTTTGTATTGTGTATAAATGAATTGAATATTCCATGACATTTGTCCGTAGAAGATTAGGACTATACGCAATCCGCTCATAGGCGGCTTGTACAATCAGGTCTTCAATCCATTGGGTGAAAAGAGCCATACATTTATCTGTCCAATAACCCTTCTTAGTTTCTTAACCTTAAATTCTAGAACCTTAAACCCATCTTGTAATCTTTTCATGTAGATACATTGTTAAGTGTTGCAACTTGTTTTTGTTTTTCCAAGATACATCTATCTGCTGAACCAATTTGAAAAGGAAGTTCAATTAGGTGGCCAGGCATGATATACCAAGTTTTTCTTATAGTTTTCAAACATTTTCTCAAAACTGCATAGCATAACTACTCTTTCCATGATTAGGTTTTACCACCAAGGAGTATGTCTAGATCTAGTAGTATGGTTGTATTCTTTGAAATACTTCTATCTTGTTAACAGAGTTTCATTTTATCAAACAGAACAAGTACATTTGATTGGTTAATTGAAAATGCTGTTATTTCCTAGATTTTTTCCCCGAAGATTTTGTGGATTTCCACTTAATAATTGTGAAATCTTGTGAAATCAGTCAGTTCATGATGAGGATCTGCCAAGAATTTTGGTTTTAGACTCTATTGTAAGCCTATGAGATTGCTGCCATAAGACTAAATGTTAAATTATGCCTTGAAAAGGTTAGGAAATTCCTCTTGCTTTGTGATTAACAGTCTTTAAATGGATGTGGCCTGTCTGAGATGACATTCAGTTAGTATGTTGCTAAACATGAAATTTAGCATGCCTAAGAACCTTAGCTTAATCTCTTTAAAGCAAAAACCTTGCTAGAGAGCATGTTCTTATTAAAAGTCTGAAACCCTAATTTCCTGCGTAAGATTTCCAGTGATCAGGAAATTATTCTGTGTAATTCTTAACTTTATAATTAGATCAACAATATCACAATAAAATAACAATTCTTAATAATTTGCAGATGTTATAGGTGTTATAGAATTTAGATGCTAGTCCATAACATTAATTTATATGAATTTTATTGCTCTCTTTCATATGATTGTTAAGTAATAATTATATGTCACATACACATAGGATGTATACAAATTTTACCCTAACGAATTGTAAGATAAATTGGGCTTTACAGTGAAAGTGGTCCCCTTACTGTAACTTTTTTATGAACTCATTCAGTGCATTTTGTTCAAGAAGACTATAGGCTGAGTATATACCAAGAGTTTGGCAAATATATTCTCTCGGGTAATTTCTTCTTGAGGCTACAACCAATGTTGGAAGTGGCCAGAATGGAGATAGTCAGATAGAGGACTGTGGTAGTGATCTTGCAATGTCAGCATGGATTAAATGGTGGGAATGGATTAATCCAATAATCAAGGCCCGGGGGGGGGGGGGATTGTATTTCTTTTCGGCCTGTTTAAAAATTTACTACATAGCAATGTTGATGTAATAGGTTAAGAGACAATGAGAAAATAATGTTTATATATACTTTTTTTCTGTTTTCCAGTGTGCTGCGTCTACACTCCATAGCTGGGATCAATCCTCCTTTCTGACAACAACTGAGAGAACTTTTTAAATTATTCCTACGTCACTCTGTGCTCTAGCTCCACCCCTTTCTCCCTTTACCTCCTCAGTCTTTCTCTCAGTTGCTGACAGACTGGGTGGATTTTCCTGTGCTCTAGATTAGTGCGTTAGGCCTTTGTTTATTTTTGATTAGTGTTTCTTCACCCCTTTATTTTTCGGTTAAGTTAGTTGTTTCCCTTCTGTTTCTTTTAATCTACTGCCTGCCTGCCTTGCTGTGTTGCCGATTCCGTGCCTGCTGGTCAGGTCGGGTCGTGCCTCGCGCTTATAGCGCCACAGCAGCCGGCCTCTGTCCCTGCGGGGCAGATCCGGCTCAGAAGATTGCTGCTGATGGAGGGGGGGCCGGGCGGTCTGCCGTCGTAACCCCCACCTCACTCCTTTTGCTTGTGCGGTTTCCCTGCGAGAAAGAGGCTAAAAGGAGCAATTTTAGCCTGCAGACGCCTTCTCATTGCTGGAGGCTTGCATCCAACTCGCCAGCAATTCCGGCCTCCGTCCCGTCAGGGAGCTGCGGGCGGGGCCGCGGAAAAGCGCCGACTTCTTCAGCGCTCGTAATCAGCGGTAAGGAGCGCTTCTGTGTGCTGGGGGGGGCGGCGGCTGGGATCGTCGCCGCCGCTCCGTTTTTGTAGCTTGCAGCCTGGCCTCTCGTGGCAGGAGCGGCTAGAGTGTTTGCGGCGAGGCGCGGCTGCCATTTTGGGGGCGTGGTTACCGCCCGGTTGCCCTCTACCGATCGCCTTACCTTGCTGGCCTGGGGCTTTTCCTACTTGGGCCGTTAGGTGCTCCTGGCCTTTCCCAGTGGTCAGTGGACCTAGGATTTAGAACCCACTCCTGGGGGGGGGGCGGCTGCCTCACCCCACGGAGACCAGGCTAAGGGCGGCTGCCCAATCAGACCCCCTGCACCGGCTCTAAGGGGGGGGGTCTGTTTAAGCAAGGGCTGCAGCAGTTGTAATCTGCATCACACAAAACATTGATTGCTAAATTCTGCTGAGCAAAATAATTAAGGCACAAAGCATAGCAAAGCAAAGCAGGGAGAGCTGAGCAAAGCACAGCGTGCAAAGTGCAGCAAAGCAAACAAGGCAATACAAAACAAGCATAGCAAGCAAGGCAAAGCATAACGAAGTAAACCAAAGCGAAGTTTAGCAAAGCATTGCAAAGCATGGCATGGCATGGCATGGCATGGCATGGCGAGCAAAGCAAAATAAAGCAAGGCGAGGCGAGCAAAGCTAAATAAAGCAAGCAGAGCAAACCAAGGCAAAGCAGAGCAAGCAACGCAAAGCAGAGCAAGCAACGCAAAGCAAAGCAAAGCATAGCTAACCAAGGCTAAGCATAGCTAAGCAAGGCTAAGCATAGCTAAGCAAAGCAAAGCAAGCAAAGCAAAAACAAAGCAAAGCCAGCATTGCAAAGCTAAGCAGGGCAACCCAGCTAAGCAGAGCAAGCTGAGCAAAGCTAAGCTGAGCTGAGCTAAACAATCACGCTGAGCAAAGCTAGGAGAGGGAATTATCCAACCTTTTGGATACCCCATCCATGGCTGATTCATCCCTATCTTCTGACCTCGAGCAGAAGGTCAGCCCTGTTCGGTCAACAAGATCACATAAGAAAAAGAGGGATAAGAGGTCGGCTAGCTCAAGCCATCAATCACGCCTCCCCAAGAAGTCAGGGGGAGAGGACAGGGACGCTCTTCGCCGTCATAAGGCGTTTGAGAAACAGTATGAGAAGGCCAGGTTGGCAGCAGCCTCGTTGGTGCGTCCTGAGACGGGTAGAGCCCAGACCTTGGCTACAGATCTCGAGGCGGGGATGTCTGGCCAGATGTCCCCCGCTCCTCTGGCTATGAGTAAGAGGGTATCTCAGTCTATGCCCGATGTCTCTACTGCAGGGGCGGACCTTTTAAGGCCGCTCGCCAGACAAGCCCCGTCAGCTACCTTTACGCCCACGGTGGCAGGCCTGCGCCCAGGGGATCCAGCTCACGCGAGCCCACAAGTCGATTTCCAGACTATGCTGTCCTCTGCCCTAGCCACTATCATGGCGGCCGGAGCCCATCAACCGATTCAGCCTCAAGCGGGGGGGGGGGCGACTGGAGTCCTCTTCCACACACAGGGCTCACAGATCAAGGTCCCCTCTTCGGCAGGTGTCAGATTCCTCAGACGATTCAGAGGCAGAGGAAGAGACGTATCCGGAGGATCTCGAGTTTTCCGAGGATGAAGGCCTGCCTCCTGATACTCCTGCCTTCTCGGGCCTGTTTCGCCCATCGTTGTTTAAATCTCTCCTCCATAAGGCTCGTTTAACGACAAATTTGGGATCGGTGGGGGTGCAACTCCCTCCGTCTCAGCCCGAGGCTGGCCCACACGATGCATTGTTCAAACAGGCCAAATGTGAAAAAGACTTTGTGCCTTGTCCCCAGTTGTTCACTGATGTACTCCAGGCCCCGTGGGCCCAGCCTGGGTCTCTGACTGCGCCCAACAACCTAGACAAGAAGTTATACTGCTCCGCCCCTGAACTGGAGGCTCTCCTAGACCTGCCGTCTGTTGATGCTCCGGTGGCAGCTCTCACCTCTCATTCGGTGGTCTCGACTGATCCGCTAGATGCCCTGAAGGCGGAGGACCGAAGGATGGAGCTGGCCTTGCGTAAGTCGCATCAGGCGGTGGCCTGGGCGGTTAGGACCGCTACAGCTACATCGTTCTTCAACCGTGCTTCGCTGATCTGGCTGCGTCAGCTTCAGGAGCGTCTTCCCCCGGAAGAGACACGGTTACATCAAGATGTGAATAAAATCATTGCGGCCACCGAGTACTCTGCCGACGCTTCCCTAAACTCGGTCAAGTTTGTCTCTAGAGCCTTGGCTTCCTCAGTGACGGCTCGCCGGCTTTTCTGGCTTCGCCCCTGGAAGGCAGACATCAAAACCAAGTGGAAGCTGGCATCGGCGCCCTTTAAGGGGTCTGCTCTGTTTGGAGCCGCGTTGGATCCTCTTCTTGTGGAAGATAAGGACAAGCGGAAGGTCCTCCCATCGACCTTTCATAGGCAGGACAGGCGTTTTCACCCGTATTCACAACGCCAGTCCTTTCGGAGCTACTCCGGGCCCGGAGAGTCCTCGGCCTACCACCCTTCATTTCATCCTGCCGACCGCTCTTCAGACAGACAACGCTTCCGTGATAGGGGCAGAGCGCAGGTTCCTCCGAAACGTCCGTTCCGTGGGGCAGGCTCCAGGCCCTATCGAAGGGGCAAATGACTCACCGCCGGAAGGTCCGGTGGGGGGTCGCCTCCGGGACTTCCACAGTCAATGGGCGTTGTCGACCTCGGACGTTTGGATTCGCCGTACGGTCTCCGACGGCCTTCGTATAGAGTTCATCTCCCGACCCCCAAACCGTTTTGTCAAGTGTCCCGTTCCACGTTCCGCACGAGAAGTTCGTCTCATGGCGGCAGAGATCACCCACTTGTTAGAAATCAAGGCCGTAGAACGGGTCCCGTTGGACCAGCAAGGGACCGGCTTTTACTCCATCCTGTTCCTGGTGCCGAAGAGCTCCGGGGGGGTCAGGGGCATTCTCAATTTAAAGCAGTTGAATTTGGCAGTCCTGTATCGACGCTTCAAAATGCACTCGCTACGCTCCATTCTAGCTTCAGTGCGCCAGGGAGACTGGATGCAATCGGTGGACCTTCGGGAGGCCTACCTCCACGTTCCAGTGCACCCGTCACATCATCGCTACCTGAGGTTCGAATTTGCTGGGACTCACTACCAGTACTGTGCCATGCCGTTTGGACTCTCCTTTGCCCCCAGAGTTTTCACCAAGCTGGTGGCAGCACTGGCGGCCTCGCTTCATGCTATTCAGTGAGGCTGCTCTGCTATCTAGACGATGTTTTGATCCTGTCGTCCTCCCGGGAGCGGGCAGTTCGAGACAGGGAGTTGGTGCTTCACGCTTTCCGCGCGCACGGCTTCACAGTGAACATGGAAAAGAGCCACCTCGTTCCGTCAACGTCCATCTTACACCTTGGGTCCGTGATAGATTCGGCGAGAGGCCAGGTGTTTCTGTCCCCAGAAAGGATACAGAATGTCTCGGAGTTGGTGGACAAAGTCTTGTCTCTGAGGTCAGTGCCCCTAGCGACCCTGTCTCAACTGCTGGGGAAGTTCGTGTCCTGTATACACATCGTACCGTGGGCACGCAGACACTCCCGGCAGTTGCAGTGGCTATTCCTGCCGTACCAGCGGAAAGGCTGCGCGACCTCGTCGAAGAAAGTGTTCCTGCCTCCACAGGTCCGGCTGTCTCTTCGCTGGTGGACGTCTCCTGCCATCTTCCGGGACAGCCATTTCCTGGATCTGGACCGAGTGGTGATCACCACGGATGCCAGCTTGCACGGCTGGGGGGGCCACATGACGAACAAGGTGGCCCAAGGCAGGTGGTCCCGGTCAGAGCGTCACCACAGTATCAACCTCCTCGAGCTGCGGGCGATCCGCTTGGCTCTACTTCACTTCAAACGGGAGGTCCAGGGACGCCATGTGTTGATCCTCACGGACAACATGTCCGCGAAGGCACATGTGAACAAAGAAGGGGGAACGAGGTCTCGAGCCCTGATGTTCGAATCGGAGGGTCTGTTCAACTGGGCGGAGCGTCATCTTCTGTCGATCCGGGCGGACCATATTTCCGGGGCGGCAAACGTTCAGGCAGACTGGCTAAGCAGAGAGCTGATCGACCCGGCGGAATGGCAGCTTCACCCGCGTCTGTTTCGGGAGTTGACTCTCAGGTTCGGGACTCCCATGATCGACCTATTCGCCAGTCCCTCCAATGCTCAGCTTCCTCGCTTCATGTCACGCTATCCCAGCCCGGAGGCGGAAGGCGTGGACGCGCTCAGGTGCCGTTGGCCGAGGGGGCTACTGTATGCCTTTCCACCAGTCGTTCTGATCCAACAGGTGGTGCGGAAGTTGGTGGCGGAACGAGCAGAGCTGCTTCTGATAGCTCCCAATTGGCCTCGCCGGCCCTGGTTCGCAGATCTCGTCGAGTTCTCCGTCAGCGAGCCGTGGATCATCCCGCCTCATCGGATTGCGCTGTGCCAGGGGGCCATTTTCCATCCAGAGCCACAGTGGCTCCAGTTGGCCGCGTGGCGTTTGAGCGGGTCCTCTTGAAGAAGAGTCGGTTGTCCGATGATGTGATCGGGACAATGCAGGCGTCTCGTCGCCCTTCCACTGCGAGAATTTACGAGGCGACATGGAAGGCGTTCTGTCGCTGGGCGGCGAATCAGCATGTGGACCCGACCTCTGCGGTCATCCAAGATGTGTTGGATTTTCTTCAGGCTGGATTGGCGAAAGGCTTGGGACCAGCCACCTTGAGGCGTCAGGTTGCGGCTTTGTCCACGGTCGTCTCTTGCCCGCCGTACCGGTCCTTGTCTCATCACCCGTGGGTTCGGGATTTTCTGCATGGAGCTACTAACATCCGTCCCCCTACAGTTCATAGATATCCTTCCTGGGACCTGCCGCTGGTTTTGCAAGCCTTAACAGCTCCCCCATTCGAGCCCCTGGGTTCAGTGTCGCTGAAGTTTCTGTCCTTTAAAGTTGCATTCCTGCTGGCGATTACATCGGCTCGCCGTGTTTCGGAGTTGGCGGCCTTGTCGGTCCGGAAGGACTTGTGTATATTTCACGCCAACACGGTTGTTCTGCGGCTTGATCCAGCATTTACTCCTAAAGTTAACTCCTAGTTTCATCGTTCTCAAGAAATTGTGCTTCCGGATTTTTGCCCTAACCCGAGGCATCAGCGGGAGGTCCAGTGGCATATGCTGGACGTTCGAAGAGCCTTGAGACGCTACATCCGTCGTACAGCCTCGTTTCGGAGATCAGAGGCGCTACTCGTTTCATTCCATCGGCGTCTATGGGCCAGAAGGTCTCGTCGGCTACGGTGGGTCGGTGGATTAAGGCCTGCATTTCCTTAGCGTACCAACAGCAGGCCTGCCCCGTTCCTGCGGGGATTTTGGCTCATTCGACGGCGGCTTGGGCGACTCAGGCGGCTTGGGCGACTCAGGCATCTGTATTGGACATCTGTCGAGCGGTTACCTGGACCTCTCTGTCGCCTTTCATCCGGCATTATAGAATCGATGCTTACGCTTCTGTGGAGGCGTCCTTTGGCCGGAGGGTTTTGCAGAGTGTGGTTGGGGCCCCTTCGGGGGGCAGTCAGCCTCCCGTCCCTGGGGTTTAGGCTTGGGTATGTCCCAGCTATGGAGTGTAGACGCAGCACACTGGAAAACGGACGTTGTCTTACCTGAACGTCCATTTTCTAGGTGCTGCGGATACACTCCATTCCCTCCCTTGCTGGCTTCCTGCATTATTGATTGTTTGAATGTTTGTTGGTTAATAAAATTGAGTTGTATCATAAGCTGTTCTGCACCTTCGTTCAAGACTGAGGAGGTAAAGGGAGAAAGGGGTGGAGCTAGAGCACAGAGTGACGTAGGAATAATTTAAAAAGTTCTCTCAGTTGTTGTCAGAAAGGAGGATTGATCCCAGCTATGGAGTGTATCCGCAGCACCCAGAAAATGGACGTTCAGGTAAGACAACGTCCGTTTTGAGAAATTAGAATTTCTAATGTGTTTTCAGATTTTATGATCTGAAAAATGTGTATGAAATAAATATTTTATTTTTTTATCCTTTTGTAAAATTGCCCAACTCAATGGGATTCCAGGTAGTGCACAAAGAAGCTAAACGATGAAAAAAACCATAATATTTTAAAAGAGAATATATACTTATGCAATATGAAATATTTATAAATTCAGAAGATAGAAATATTTTGTAGGCCTTGTCTCTGTGGAGATAAACTTTTGCATCTTTTCAGGAATGTAACATATTTAA
The DNA here is from genome assembly GCA_030761175.1 of Masticophis lateralis. Classification (NCBI taxonomy): domain Eukaryota; kingdom Metazoa; phylum Chordata; class Lepidosauria; order Squamata; family Colubridae; genus Masticophis; species Masticophis lateralis. Next base: position 22,815,756 of record JAUDYJ010000006.1, read on the forward strand.
AGTTCATTTCAGAGAATCCATTAAGTAATTTTTCAAATATTTTGAAGCAGTAAAGCAGGTATGATTAAAATATGTATGAGAGAGAATATTGAGAACAAAAGAAAAGACTTTAGACTTTAACTTGCTTTTAGTCTTTAAAAGAGGCAAAATTGTATTAGTTGAGTTAACTTTCAGTTTTAGTCCAGGTCTATAACAGTTCATTTCTATCCATCAGAATTTTCCCCTTTTTTCTTTTTTAACAGAAGCTGTTGGTGTAACTAATCAAAGACCCGTGTTCTGTCCTTATCACAAAAAGGAACAGTTGAAACTCTATTGTGAAACTTGTGACAAATTGACATGTCGGGATTGTCAGTTGCTGGGGCACAAAGAACACAGGTATTAAAATGAATATATTTGACCCAAAAAAAAGACAAAGTTGGATAAAGAACTAGTAAGAGTCTATTAGAAAAGTAAGGATTGCAAGATATAGGCTAGCCAGATTTTTTTTTATTTGGTTTGCTTTGGAGTTAATGCATAATTTGACATGATTTATAGATATTATCATGATTATATTTATATCTTTTGATTTTTTTCCCCCTTTTTTCCTTTCTAATCAGTTTTGGTCAATGTATTTTTAAAAGACTATATATAAAATACACCTAATGTAAACATGCTGCATATTTCTTCTTTCTTTCTTTCTTTTGCAGATACCAGTTTATAGAAGAAGCCTTTCAGAATCAAAAAGTAATAATTGACACTCTTATTACAAAATTGATGGAAAAAAGCAAGTATATAAAATATACAGGGGAGCAGATTCAAAATAGGTATTGAGGTTTTTTTTGCAGTATTAAATATTTTAATATCTCAATTAGCTTCTTTTTCATGTTTGAAATGAAGTTTTATTCCTAGTAATTGGATTCATTTAGTTTTTACCTCTCTAAATTTGACATGTAGAATAATGAGTTTAATATATGTATATGAAAATACATAAAAGAGAATCAGAGTGAGATAATTTTGAACTTGGAAGACTTTGAATGTAATTATTCCTAAGTATGTTTTAATAATATAAAAATAGCAGTTAATCAGAACAAAGCATAAATCTTTTCCTACAGTGGCCAAGTAAATATCTGCAGATTATTTATAAACAAGATGAATGCAATGGACACAGCGAAAGAAAAACAGAATTCCTACCCTAAATCATGCTACCTAAAATGTAATAATTTTTGCAAAAGGAGTAACTTGGAGCTTGCATGGTCTGATAAATATCATAATCAGGAAGAGAGTATGGAGGAGAGGAGCTGTTGTGTGACTATAAACCTGCCCAGATATTTTTAAAGGAAAAAAGAAAACTGAGGGTTGAATGAAAAGTAATGCCTTTGCCTTCACAATTTTAGTTTAATAGTGGTATTCTAATGAATTAAACAGGAAAATACTCCAGGAAATGGGCTCTTTGCCTATATTTACTTCTTCCCACAACCTCCACCATTCACTACACACTTCTCCCAACAATGGACAAACTTCTTAAAGCCATCATGAAAGAACTCCACGCTTTGTCTCTTCAACCAGGTCCTGACAGTCCTTTCCAAATCTTCATTTGGGTCAAATAGATGCCCATAAACTATTTTTGGGAAAAGGTAGAAGTCAGATGGCACCAAGTCTGGAGTGTATGACAGATGGGGTAAGACAATCTGATCCAAGTTTGCAATTGCCTCTTGGGTGGCTTGTGATGTGTGAAGCCTACTGTGGTCATGTTACAGAAACATTTCATTCTTGTGCTTCTGAACTCTGCTTAATCATTGTTTCAAAGTTTTGAGTATCAATTATAGTGCTCTGAGTTCATAGCGATGTTTGGTCCCAGATAATCAATGTGGATAACACCATCTGCATCCCAAAAAACTGTAATCATGAATTTTCCTGTCAAAGCCTAGTTTTTTTAATTTTTCTTCTACAGGTGAAACTTACTGATGATGTTTGTGGATTGATGCTTCATTACTGGATCATAATAATCAGCCTATTCTATGAAGAAATTCATCAGTTTCATTCTTATAGTATGGCAACAATTGCCAACAAATTTCAATTCTTGAAAGTTTCATTTCTGCTATAAATATGTGAGAAGCATCTTGCATAATTGTTCTGATACTGAAGAAAAGAAGATAATGTTCCTATGAAACTCCAAGCTTGGCAGCAAGTTTTTTTCAAGTGATCTACCAATTGTCCTTAATCAGTTCATCAACATTTCTTGTGTGAAGCTCAGCTGTTGCTGTCACAAGTCGTCTACTTTATTGTTCATGGCACAAATCACCTCTTCCTGATTTACCATCTTTACATTTTTTGGCCAGTACTCCCATCAACAGTCATCACCATAAACAACCTGGGTTTGGTGGTGAATTTCAAATGGAAAGACTCTTTCGACGGTCAGAAATTCAGTTATGATGTGTTGTTTAAAGTACCCTTATGAATACTCATTGCAGACCTCCATTTCATAAACATAGTAACATCACCTTTTCTAGTAGCAACTTCATGCCAATTAAAGTGAATAATGCTAAATAATGCATCAGAGCTTCTAGCATGTCAGTACTGTTGGTCACTTATACCACTGGAGGCATTGCTTTTCATTCTACGCTTGTAAACCCATCAGTGGTAAAATTTACTCTCCTATTCCCCTTTGGTTTATTTTGAAACATTTCCCTGAATATCTATTAGAGATACCTTCCATTTTCCTTTCTAGTTATAATAGTCACCTAACCATGCAACACTCTTAGGTAAAATTATTTTAATCATGTATGATGGAGATGGGGGCCTATTAGGTCACAGTAAATGGGTGCAGTAACTTTTGCACATAATTTAATATAGTTCTACACACATTCTCCTAAGCAAAACAAGAATTGTATGAGTCCATATTCTCTGTGAACCTGTTGCAGCACCTAGCTAGTATTTAAAAAAGAATCTGAGAATAATGAAAGAGCTAAGATGCCACGGTTGCGTACACTAGGTTTTGACAGTTAGTTGCTTTAATATGGAATATTCTCTAGAGTCTTTCAATGTTTTCTTGAAGCTTAAAGAAATTGACTGACATATTAGAATGACTTTTAGCAATTATAAAATCTGTTTGGTTTGTATTTTTATATAGGCACACTCATCACTTGTATATTTTGGTTTGCATATATATACATCCTACAAATAGAGAGAGATTACTATTTAAATACCTATGTTGAACAAACCACACTGCCATGACATCCCAGATACGTACAGTACATACATATTGCACATTGTTAATCATATTCTTGACACCAAGAAAAATGACAAAACTCATAACATTGTGCTGCATAACCTTTTTATGTGTTTTGAGTTGTTTTAAAATGTGCAAATTGTGTTTAGGGAGGTAGCATTTGAGTAACCTTGGTTGATTTTGAAAGGTAAGCAGTATTCAAACTGTTTAATAATTAGGTGGGAAACTAAAAAGATAGACTACATTGGAAATTTGAAAAAGATATTTTAAAGGAGGCAAAGTACTTCCATATTGTTGTCAAGAAAATTAAATATATGCAAAAATCATCAGGAGTTAAGCTTGAAGATTTATTTTTAATTATATGCTGCTGTGATATTTTGCACAATATCAAGATCTGAACATCAGCAACATCACAAATTGTGATCACTGTACTATTATAAATATATTAATAGTCTTTCTACATTTTATAGAATCCATGAAGTGAATCGGAATCAAAAACTGGTGGAACAAGATGTTAAAGTTGCTATTTTCACATTGATGGTAGAAATAAACAAAAAGGGAAAAGCTCTGCTGCATCAGCTTGAGGTAGATTTTATTTTCCCAAGGGACACTATTAAAGTGGTCTTTAGTGCAAAGTACATGATGTTTATATTATGTATGACTTAAAAAATCTGGATATATCATATTTTATTAAAATATTTAAAGAATAAACAGTAACAAAATAATGCATTTTGGAAGATTTCAGAATCGGTAGATGAGATTGCAATCTTCCCTGCTAGTCTCTTCCCCATTGACTTTCTGGGAAAGCCAGTAGGGAAGGTCACAAGCATTGATCCTCTGATCATGTGGTGTTATAGTCAGTGATAAATGTGAGCCAGTTGCCAAGAATCCAGATCATGAGATCACAGAGGTGATCATGAGATCACAGAGGTGCTAAAACAGCTGGAATTTTGAGCGTGGTCATGACTCATCATTTGTTCCGTGCCATTGTAATTTTAAATAGTCTCTGAATAAATGGTCAAAATCGGGGACTATATGTAATATCATTTTTCCTCTGAAAAATAGAATGTTATCTATAAAAACTTAAAATAAAATTGGATAGTCTTCATGTTATCCCAGTATTTTTTGTTCAAATAAGTTTTTATTTGTTTTAATACAAAGCAAAATGGAAATAGTCTTAATACTTGCCTAAGTATTAATATAGTAAAGGATTTCAATATTAATGATAAAATGTTCAAGACTGACTATGGTCTACTCTCTTGAAGAGATGGAATGTGATTGTACCCAAAAGTAGAGTAATGTCTTATTAGTTTGATCTGCAGAAATGATCATGACCCTGTCTTTCTTAATTGCAGTGTCTAGCTAAGGAACACCGGGCAAAACTTTTACAACAGCAGCAAGAAGTGTCAGGACTTTCTAAACAACTGGAACACGTTATGAACTTTTCTAAATGGGCTGTCTCCAGTGGGAGCAGCACAGCCTTATTGTACAGCAAACGCTTGGTATGGATAAATCATTAGATCGAATTTGCAATCCTTACACGGTTTCTCAGCTTTTTCCAGCTCTTCTTTTTCAGAGATACATTTGCAGCAGTATGGACAAGATAATTTATAATGGAAGCCCATATTTTTAAGATTCTAAATTCTGCTTTAAGTATAACTTACATTAGAAGCTTTGAAGTTTGAAGAAAATGGTGTTCTGGGGAAATGTATAGTAAAAAACTATTTGAAATCTCGACTTTGTCGACTTTGTGAAATTGTTCTCATCACAAAAGGTGTTCATATTACTATCATTGTGTTGAGGAGGATCATTTTCTTCTATTCTTGATATCCTCAGATGAAATCAGCTTCATTTTTCCTGTTTTTTTAATAATTTAGCTATCTTTTGAGGCAGTGGAAAAGAATAATGAAAATGTAAAAATCTGAAGAGGACAAGATTATTACAGTAGTTGTGATGTGTCAAGTAGGGAGCAGGTGTGGCTTGGTGCAAACAAAGAGGCAGAGACCAGGTGCTCTCTAAGTCACATTTATATAGTGCTGTATAAAGATGGGTTCTCCCATAAGGCTAGAAGAACCCTGAATGCAATTTCAACCAAGCATAGATAGGCTTCTTAGTTACGTAACTGGAACCCTGCTTACAGGAAATAAGGTACAGAAGTTACAAAAGTACTTGTGTACACATCTTGTGGTTATGATCATATGTTCAGTTGTAAGCTTGTGACTACTTTATTGAGGTCTCCGCAACTCGGAAGGCCATGCCAGGACCTGAATTTTATTTCTTTCATTTCAACATTAGAATCTTTTTAGACCAATTATCAGAGTTATCAGAATCCTGATCAACAGGATGGTTTCAGTTTACACCAGGATTAGCAGAGAATAAGCTACACAATATAATTAAAAATAGTTTTTGAACAATTTTATAGAAGTTAGAACTCATCATTTTACTTTATTATTTACTGCCCTCATAAATTGTACTGTAATTTTATTTTCTGCTTATGTACGTGCATAACAAATGCCATTACTACTTTTTAAGACAAAGTATGCACAATTCTGTATGTTTCTATTTGAGAGGTATACTGATGTTCTTTGCACAAATGCTCCCTTTGCTCATGTAAAGCAAAGTTAGATTTTCTACTCATTTTCACTCTTAATTTCTGGTCCATTAAAAAAAAGGAACCTTTCTAAAAAAATTTGCTATTCGTTGTTTATGTAACATCACAATTATGTTCATTAGAAAACTTGCAGCTTTGGTTTTCTGCAGTTTTCTGTGTAGCAAAATGCCAGTGTAGAAACTGTATATGCATATACAGAGGAAGACATCTGGGGAAAGCTGAGAGATATTCCTATTGTGCCAATCTCTCCTTTCAAATGTTTATTTAATTGATATACAGATAGCCCTCAGCTTACATCCATTTGTTCAATAATCATTGAAAATTGTGGCAGTGCTGAAAAAATGGATGTATAACTAATCCCTGAAGTTTCAGCCATCACAGAAACCTATAATCACGTAATTATCTGGGCATTTGGGAGAGCCATAGTCACTACCTTCCTTGCTGGCTTCTCACAAATAATGTCAATAGAAAAGCCAACAGGAAAGGTTACAAGTCGCTCCCAAACTTAGCAACACTCTGCCGGAGGGTGAAGCAGCGGGTATCAGCAAGTAGTGGGGCAGAGGGTGGGGCATCAGCAGTGGCAGTCTTCTAACACAGTCCCAGTTTATCATGTGATCCCTTGGGAGAATTAACTGTCCACCTCTGATCTGGACAGACTTGAGCATTGAACCCTATCCAATAAGATGAAGTTCAGTGAATGAGAAAAGTAAGGTCCTGCACTTAAGAAAGAAAAACGAAATGCATAGGTATAAAATAGGGGGTACCTGGCTCAATCTTAGTAACTGAGAGTGATCTAGGTATGCTGGTGGATCACTGCTTAAGTATGAGTCACCAATATGTTGTAGTTGCCAAAAAACTCAATGCAGTTTTAGGCTGCATCAACAGAGGGATAGCATCAATATCATGGGAAGTACCACTTTATACTGCACTGGTGAGACTTGGAATACTGTGTCCACTTCTGATCACCATGATTCAAAAAAGATGCTGAGGCCCTAGAGAGAGTACAGAGAAAAGCAACAAAGATGATAAGGGGTTTCAAGACTAAATCATACAATGATCGGCTAAGGAAATTAGGCATGTTTAGCATAATGAAGAAAACACTCGAGAGATATTGATAGCAGTTTTACTTGAAAGAAACGACTTTTCCCTTCATCACAAGTATAAATGTGTTAGTAACTTGTTGCTATCTTAAAATACAATAGATGATCTCTTCAATCTGTATCTCATCTCTTACCTAGAAGCCAATGCTTAAAGCCCTAGTCAGCAAAAATCTATTAAGGCTTATCAGAGATAACAACGTATCTACTTTAACCTTGATGAAATAATACAATTTTATCTTTCTTTCTTTAACTTTTAAGAATCTTGATTTTTAATCCCTTCAGATAATGACCTTTTCATTTTTTCTTTGTTCTGACTTGAGAATTCTGGGTGCTGAGGTCCATGCATCTTAAAGTTGTCAAACTGTTTTATATTATCTCTCCTTAAATCCTCTTTCTTTCATTTGCTAGGAGATTATACTATCTTCTAATTATTTTCTTACATGATTCCTACTTTGTCTTCCTACAGTTCTGCTTTCACTCCAGTTTCCTCAGTACTTTTGTTTCACTCCTTTCTTCCATTATATCCATTGTTCCTCAACATCCTCTCGTGACACTCTGGCATATGGGCCTATCCCACACTCAGAGCTTTTAGTTCACTATATGATCATAAATAATCAATTTAGGGGCACTTTTAAATCCATTTAGTGTTGTCATGTGTGCACTTGTTTTAATTTATTTATTTGGGTTTATACGCTGTTCCAATCCAGTAGAGCTTTGAGCACCATGACCTATGCTTAAATGACATTTTTAAAGCAAACAGGTCTGTTTCAGAGCCATTATTCACCCAAACAATCACCATTGTCATTAATTATTGATTCTCCAATTAGACTTCAATACTTGCCTTCTCACTCATCCATTTTTGTCTTTTAACAGAATGATTTTTCCTGCATCACATTCATTCAGAATGTTGTATACTTTTTTCCCCAAACACATTCCTGATAATTTCATGATCACAATTCATTGAAACATAATATTCACTATAACTATCATGTAAAAGTCCAAATATGTAATCTGATTATTCTGGTGCGCATGAAAATAGGAACCAATGGATTCCAGAATAATCCAGGTGACCCAGCTTTTCTCTATATTAATCATTCATAATTTTAAACCTAAACTTTCATTTCCCTCTCTGTATTCTTCAGCTGCACTGCATAAAAGTAGATCGTTAATTCTGATTTGTTACATCTTTCTCTTAGTTTCAAAAATGCCCAATAGAATTGTTGGAAATCAGAGTGTCTATAAATTTAACAAATAAATAAAATATTTTTTTTCATTCATTAATTCTGGCTCTTTACCTTATATTCCTGTTAACATTCCAAATTGTAGTCTTCTATACTCCTTGATTGTCAATAGGTGGTCCCATGAAAATTACTAGGACATTTAATGTAAAATGACCAATGGGCTATTGCCCATATGTCACCAGTTATGAGTCATGTGTAATGTTCTGTCACACTGAGATAGTTTAATATTAATATAATCTTATTCTTTTTCTAGATTACATACCGATTACGATACCTCCTTAGGGCAAGGTGTGATGCCTTACCAGTATCTAATACTACCATTCAGTTTCACTGTGATCCTAGTTTCTGGGCCCAAAATATTTTCAACTTAGGTATGATGAACTCCATTTGGTTTTGTTAATAGAAACTTTATATTATTTAATACGTTTATCACATTAAATAATTGTATTTGATTTATTTTAAGTACTCTTTGAAATAAGTAGAATACACATTTTATTGAAATCAAGATACCATCTCTTGAGTAACAATACACTTTTTTCATTTTGGTTTGCCCTCCATTCTACCTCTTATTGTGGGAAAGATAAAATTGTATATGGAAGTGTGCATTCCTCGTGTGTGTTCTGGTACACTCATCTTGTTTTGCTCTATTTGTAGATGATACAAGGTCTCAGTTGGCTATAGTTTTTCCAGCTATGCCTCATTATAATTTAGTGCAGGGCTGTCAAACTTCCACCCTGCGGGCCGGATGCGTCACGCATTGGCCAAGCCCACACCTGGTTTAGCGAAGGGGAAAAAAAGTCCTGATAAAAAACATGATGCCATCGTGACGCCGTGAGTTTGACACCCCTGGTTTAGTACATCAGTCACAACAGAGTTCCCCAATCTTTTTGATGCTGCAGACTGGCATGGGGAGGGGATGATTCCCTGTGTGCAGTGGGCAAGCACACATGCATATACACCACTTGCGCAAATGGGAATGCACATGTTCGCCCGCCACTTCCGTGGCCTGGTTTGAAAAGGCTCAAGGCCTGGTAGTGGGCCGCAGCCTGGGGGTTGGGGACCCCAACTTACAACTATGTATCCCAAAGTGTACAACTTTATCAATTGAAGTGATGTTATATAGGAAAATTGATAATTTAATAAGTGCCATATTAATTGGATGTTTGCCAAATATATACAGGTAGTCTTCAACTTATGACTACAGTGAAGCTCAAAATTTCTGTTTCTAAGTGGGACAGTTGTTAAATGAATTTTGCTGACACTTTACAACTTTCTTACCACAGTTGTTAAGTGAAATATTGCAGTTAACAGTAACCTGGTCGTTAAGTGATCTGGCTTCCCCATCGACTTTTACTTTTCAGAAAGTCGCAAAAGGTGATCACATGACCCCAAGACACTGCAACTATCATAAATATGAGTCATTGCCAATCTGAATTTTGATCAGTGACCATGGGGATGCTGAAAGATTGTAAGTGTGAAAAGCGGACATAGTCACTTATTTCAGTGCTGTTGTAACTTCAAACAGTGACTGAGGAACTGTTGTAAGTCGAGGACTACTTGTACCTGGCAGTTTGTAAATGCCTGGCCAATACTTTAATGCATTTATATTGTTTCAAGAAATTAAATCATGTTTTACAAAGTAGTTCTAGATTAACAATGGATGCTTAACACAGAGGGCTGTCAACGATGCCAGAAAGGGTAGCTATTATGACGATAGAATTATCTGTAGTAAAATCATAACTTATAAATAAAATTATCTTTATTCAGGTTCTTTGGTAATTGAAGATAGTGAACTCCCACCTCATATGCCTAAAAGCCCCGTGACGGAACCAAACATACAGCCACAAAGTGGCTTACCTTCAAATCAACTATCCAAGTTCCCAACGCAGATCAGTTTAGCTCAACTTCGACTTCAGCACATGCAGCAGCAAGTACTTGCTCAGAGGCAGCAGGCACAGCGGAGGGCAGGTCCCGCGGGTCTCCCAGAACCTAGAATTGCAGGGCCCGTGCATCAGACTCCTCCTCCACCTCCACCACCACCACTACCACTTCCTCCACCTCCTCAGGTAAGTTAAGGCAAGTCCAGAGTAGAAAACATTTAGCTATTTTGACTTTATTCAGAGGAAAAGGTAAAGTTAGCAAGGAGGCATCAAAAACATACACAGATTAACATTTTGTGCATTTGACTACACTATATAACTGTATAATTTTTCTCATCCTAGGAGCTCAGGGCCCTCTTGAGAGTTTCTAAAATATTAATAGATTTAAGTCACTCCCTTTTCAGGCGCCTATGTAACTTTTCCCTTTTAAACAGATTGTGAAACACTTATTTTTTCAGGCTGCACTGCTTTATGTTGGAAATGAATACCACCCCCAAAATGATTTATCTTTTGTAATTTCTTTCCCCAACATTTAGGGGAAAGAATTTGTTATAACTAATGACCTGTTAGCTAAGAATGTTGCTTTTGTCTTTCCAGCAGCCACCTCCACGTTTGGTAAACTTTCAGAATCACAATTTCAAATCCATAGGACCAATTCCTCTGGCTCAGCCAGTGAAGTTTCCTCAAAATCAAAGCATACCACATGCATCTGTAAAGCCATCTCCACTACAAATGGCAATTTTAGCACAGCAAGCCATTAAACAGGTACATTCTCCATGTGATGTATAATATTATATCATACTATCCAAAAAAGAATTTAAAATATGTTATCCAATCTATTTTGCTATCTAGAAGAAAGATAAATTAGTCAGCTCAAAAGTTATATTATTGGAAAAGAGGCACATTTTTGTTTGTTGGTTTGCTTATGTATTTCTTATTTGGAATAATTTTTACACTTTCATTTCAGAGCTACTTTTATCAACTTTAATATTAATAATTAAACAGAGCTATTAATCCTTGTCCACAACATTCCATGCAGCTTTAATATCTCCTGTACATTGATTAGGAAATAAATTATTTTCCTCCTCTCCCTTTTTCTAGTGGCAGATCCACAGTGGTCAAGTTTTGGCTACTTCATCAAGTGCCAGCAGTACAACTTCAACTCCCTCCAGTCCCACTATTAATAGCGCTGCTGGAAGTGATGGGAAGACTTTTGCTCCATCTATGATTGATCTTAATTCAACAATGGGTGGTTCCTGTATCTTGCCTTCTTTACCAGATGTGAGATAATGCTATACTTTTTGTCTTTTTTAAAAGGTTTATTATTCCAGCATGCTGCTTTATTCTAATACAAAACTTGGTGGAGTTATGCCATACAGTTTGGGATTAAAGTATAGCAGTGTATAAAGTAGTGACTTCTTTTTAGAGCACATTCTAGAAGTGTCTTTAATATTCTAATACTTTTCAGTCAAGTTCCAATGTGTTTATGTTCTTAGTGACTTTTCCAGCCAATTAAGAGCTTGCATCTGTATAGCCTTTAAATTTCTTTAAAAGACTTTCTTTAAATATCTTCTGTCCTAAACACCTATAACTTTCAACACAAGACTGTCCACTTTGTTGTTAAAGGAAACTGTAATTTCTTTTTGTTGAAAAGTAGTGAAATAATGTTTTCCTATCTAGAATCCTTACTGTCTCTCATTATATTAAGATTGACTGTTCAGGAAGTGTTCCATTGGAAAGTATTGGGAAGAGAGAGGCATTTGCAGAGCACACCCAAACCAAACAATCTTCACGCAAAACTGTGCAGTCTCCTAACTCTTCAGTTCCATCTCCAGGACTTTCTGGTATGGCAGCTATTATCATTTTTAAAACTCTTATTATTATACTGTTAGGCACAAACAAGATCTAAAGCATTGGGAAGGAGAACATTAGTGAAAATACATAATCACAGAGAAATAATATATCTAGTGCAGAAATAACGCTTTTGCTGGTTGCCAAATAACTATAGTGAAAAGGAAGTTATAGAAAGATTTGTAGAGCTTTTACAAAAAGACAATATAGTAATAATAGAAGAAAAGATAAAGAATTGTAATTGCATATAGAATTAAATGAATATAAAAAGTAGAGCTTAAGTAGTAAATGGGGGAGGATTATGGCAATCATGAAGGCAATGCTGATTATAATTTTTTTAAAAAAAAAAAGATATCAGCAGCTAGAGCACAACAAAAAAATGAAACTCTTTGAAAAAAATAAAACAATCCTTCATCTTGGCCACTGGAAGTTTTTGTTTTTTGAAACTGAAGAATGGATGATTTGATAATATTTAAAGTGCAGTTTAATATGTATTTCAAATATTAATAGGTATTATGCAAGGATTTCTTTCTAACCTGATGATTTTTCCCCTGGTGATTTAGGGTCGGTTACTGTCTCTGGTGTCCATCCTCCAATGCGTTCACCCAGTGCCTCTAGCGTAGGAAGTCGAGGCAGGTAAGCAGATCATGTTAGTAAATATGGATTCTGGTAAAAAAGTTATGTAAATTAGCACAATCTTCCTTAAGTTTTACACTTTTGGGATGTGGGATTATATTTTCAAGACTTTCCGAACCAATATGGCCATGAAACAGGAACACCCATCAATAGCCAGCAATGTATATTAATCTGGTAGGTTAAGTACACAAGGTAAAATACACAAACCATAATTTATCCAAAGAAGATATATGATATGAAGATAAATTTTATATTGATTCTACAATAAAATGAGAAATGTAAGTATTGTTAATTAAAAAGAGTTTAGATGATATTCTTTGGAAAGGTTAGATTTTAAATATTTAAAAATTAGGGCTTAAGAAAAGCAGAAAATATTTTACCTAGATGAAGCAAAAATTCATATAGGCAATTAAGAAAATCATTATCCTTTTTATCATTTTGTATGATAATACACCTGTTTTAATTTTGTAGTTGAAATGTATTCAGTGTAGTTGAAATGTATGCAAAAATGTTTAAAACATAATTTCCATCACACTACTACATTAATCAGACTTTGTGTTATCAAGATTGAACTATGAACTTTATAGAAAAAGTATGGCACAGATTGATTTTTCCCACCTTATACAAGCAATCATTTCTGAAAGCAGTAGTGGTGTGCTCTGATTCAAATAGTGCAAAACCTGTTTTAATAATCTATTTGATCTTTTCTTCTTTTTTTCTTACTTCATTTATAGCTCTACTTCTTCTGGCAAACCATCAGGTGCAGATTCAACCCTGAGAGTCCCTTTGGTCATGTTAGAGCCTATCAGAATAAAACAAGAATCTGGTGTACCAAGTGAGAACTATGATTTCCCAGTTGTCACAGTGAAGCAGGAAACAGATGAAGAATCCCGTAATCAAAATGTAATCACAATTATGAAAAATAATCTTAAATACAAAAGGGCACTAACTTGTTTTATAAATTAGTTGAATTACAATATTTCTGCTAAAGAAATCTTAGAAACAAATGACGTTTATTTGGAGAGTGCAGTATCAATCAATGTTCATTTGATTTACGGCCAAAAGGCCCCAAAGCCACCAGAGGCAGATATGGTGACCCTTTCCCTGCAAGGCTTTTATATAGGAAGATCTTGCCTTTGTTTTTCAAAAATTCATAAAAGCATGCCCTCTAGAAATTCCAAGAAAGTGCATTTAGCCAGTGTCTGAGAAATAGTGCTTTGTAGACAAGCACCCTGTTCAGTTGGGATTTTACCATTTGTTCATCAAAATCTCTCTATAGAAAGCAGCTTTTTCCTTATTTTAGCAAAAAGTTTTCAGGTTTAGATCAGACAGGACAGAATATTCATCCAATTACATTTGTGTTTCCCATTGCATTTTCAGTTTGTGATTTTAAAACTTTTGTCCTGATTGAGACAGGAAGATTTTCCACAGAAGCATTTTATATAAGGCTATGATGAAAAATATTTAATGAAGTCTTGGTGGCTTTTTTAAAAATCTAAGGTATATATGTTCAAATCTTTGATATAATATACTCTTGATATCTAGCTGAATCAACTGGCTAGATAATATATATAATTTGTCAAAGAGGCATAATTCTTTGTGTGTATATTAACGTGTGAAAAGAAGATACTTCATTCTGATGAAATTAGACACTTTTCTGTCTACAGTCCAGGTTCCCAAGAGCAATTCTTCCCTCAGTGTTACTGAATAGCAGCCTCTCCTCTGAAGCATCAGTGTTGAGAACAGAAGCACCAGACAGTACAGGTGACCAGCCATCCAATGGCAAGGCAACATGGATAGGATCTCCACATGGTGAAGATGGCAGAAAAGATGATGATCCTAACGAGGATTGGTGTGCAGTATGTCAGAATGGAGGAGAGCTTTTGTGTTGTGATAAATGTCCCAAAGTGTTCCATCTTTCATGTCATGTTCCTACACTCAGGAATTTTCCAAGGTAAAGTTTAAAGCCATGCTCATCTATGGCATGGACTCAAATATTATTTAAATGATCGTAACTGGTTTTAAAATTAAACTGGAATCTGCATTATGAGGTTTAGTCTGTGGATGTATAAAACAAGATACCACTGTGGAATGTGTAATTGCAGAAGGTTTTCCAATCTTTAGCTCCTGCCCATATTTATGTAGACTGATAAATGCACCTAGATGCAACAGCTGTATTTGTTCCAATTTTAAAGTATAACAAATAAATCTAGAATAGTGGTTTTATTTTTGTTTTGTTTTTTGTTTCAGAATGCTGCTTAAAAATCAACTGTCTCAATATTTTTTCCAATTTGTTATACAACTAAATAATAGACTTTAAGTATGTATATTATATAAAGAGAACACCTCTTTTGAGTTGGTTATGTTTCTGTGGGAACTGTGCTTTCCATTTAATGCTGTTAATCATTAAGAGCTGTAAATCAGTCTTCCTCTTAAATCCCAAAGATATCCATGGTATTGTTTCTGGTTCTTTCTTTCAATAGGTGAGGGCAATCAAGTGTGTTGGATGGTGTAAAAATGTGATAAATAAATTAAATAAGGGCAGCAATTGTAATACTCACTCATAACCAATACTTTGTTTTCTTGTTGTTTAAGGATTACTAAGAAAATAGTTTTGTCAAAGCTAGTTGGGAATGGCTCTTACCAGCTTTTTCTACCATCTAGATCGCTCTCTTTCTCCTGTTTTGAGAAGAGAAAACTATTCACACAGGCCTATGGCAGCAAAGATATCGATTATTGTGGTCTTGGGGGGAGGAGGAGGAGATGGCAAGTAGAGAGTGGCATATTAAGAACATTCTAGTCTTCTGTCTAAATGATTATTTCATAAATCCATGAAATAATCATTTAGGAAACGAGTTGATCTGACCTTTTGTGTCTTTCAGTTTCATTTTAGAAGAATTTTAATGTTTGAAAAATTTGATTCCACACAAAAGTAATTGTATCTATTTTAAGGATAACTATTTTAATAGCTACCGTCTCAGTGGTTGTGGATTCTCTATCTGATTGACAGAAAAACTCAAAATTGATCTACGTAATTTCTTCATCATTGGCTTTATTGTAACCACTGTATTAACTTTTAACATTCATTGTAAAAAATAGGTGAAAGAATTAGTTTACAAGCATTCAGAATGCAAAAATGGGAGGCTTATGTCAATCTTCTTTTTTCATTTTTTTTTCCCCAGTGGTGAATGGATTTGTACATTCTGCCGTGATTTGTCTAAACCCGAAGTAGAATATGATTGTGGTGTCTCAAGCCATGTTTCTGAAGAAAAAAGAAAACAGGAAGGCGGTCCTGGCTTGGCACCAATAGATCAGAGGGTAATTTCAATGTATTGTGTTAATTCTACAAACTAGTTTTGAAAAAAAAGTGCAAGATAATAAAAATAATGAATTAATTAGTATTGAGAATCTGAGACAAGAATACAGATAGTAATAGCAAAGTAACAATAGCAGTTAGACTTTTATACCGCTTCACAATGCTTTACAGCCCTCTAAGCGATTTACAGTCAGTATATTGCCCCCAACAATCTGGGTTCTCATTTTACCAACCTTGGGAGGGCTGAGTCAACCTTGAGATGGTCAAGATCAAACTCCAGACTACGGGCAAAATTAGCCTGCAATATGCATTCTAGCCTGCAATACTGCGTCACAGGTTCAACTCTTCTGATTTTCTATTAGCCATGCACATGTACATTTCAAACGTTCAAACTTTTCTTTATTAACTATTATAGAGTGCTGTTGTGATGATTTTAATGTTATCTATTTCAGCACTTTTTTAACAGTGATATCTGGATAAATTGCATATGTACCAATTTAGACTACTCAACACTTAGAATCAGCAGTATGTGCCTCTGGAATATTATGTTAATGTAAACTTGAATTTCTTTTGCTTCAGAAATATACCATCAATAACTATACCATATTTACATAAATACCATAAAATATACAAATAATATATGGGTACAAGATATGAAATATTCAACTTGCTCTATCTAATCCTTCATAGTTTTATGAAATATGTCTTTATCAGTGAAATATCTGTTGTCTCAGAAGTTCAAATGAGATATTTCACATTTGTGAATATTAAACTAAAAATATTGGTAGGGAAAAAATCCATCGAGAGATGAGAAAAAAAGTCAAGGTTTTGAGCAAATTATGTTAAAGATTGCATGTTTATATAGTTTACAATGCTGTTGTAAACTTCCAAGCTGATGTCCCAAATAATTTTAGTTATTTCTGTCCCAATATATAGAAATGTGAAAGATTACTTCTGTACCTTTACTGCCATGAAATGAGCCTTGCTTTTCAAGATCCAGTTCCTCCCACGGTAGGTTATTAATTTTATTACTAATCACTGATATTTGTTTCTACCCATTATTGGTTAAACAAGAAGATTTCTCTATTGTGTTTAAAAATACAGTGACTCCATTCTATAATATTGTGTCTTCTCCTTTAATTATAATGTTTAGTTCTTTCCAGTTGCTTCTAATAGTCAGCCTTCAAGGTCCCCCTTACCACATTTTTCTCTAATCCATAACATTTTGCCAGGGGAAGAATGTTTTACTCCTAAATTCAGAATATTCATTTATTTTAAGCGGATTTTAAACAAACCAAGTATTATTTCATAACCTTATTTCCAGTCAATCTGGCCCCTTAGTCCATTTAAGAACTCTCCAAAACTAATATTCCACTCAACCCTTTTGCAGTTTATTTACAAATTTAGAATAGAATAGAATAACAGAGTTGGAAGGGACCTTAACGGTCTCATAGTCCAACCCCCTGCTCAGACAGGAAATCCTATACCATTTCAGACAAATGGTTTTCCAATCTCTTAAAGAAAACTCATCCAATTTCTTTAAATTCTTAAACTCATGAAACTGCTTTTCCTAAGGATTGAAGGAAAATCACCCAGTAATAAAACTTGTCCTTCTGTAGGTTCTTAATATCAAAAAAGGGTTTCTTTTTTTTATATTAAGATTTTTGCTTGTTAAGATTGAACAATGACACTTTATTATTTGTTAATAGATAAAAGTCTAAAAGAACAGAAGTATCAGCTTTTAAGTCCCATTTTTTTAAAAACCCCAGCTGATTTTGAAACTCTTTTTTACTTCTTCCTGATAGTTAACAGAAAATGTAGCAGGAACCCATACCTCTAAACTGCAGCTGTGCAGTTTTAGCAAAATCGTATGCTTTGGAAAAGCTTCTTCTCTTGTCAACCAAAGCTTCTTCTCTTGTCTGCAACCTCCTTAGTAAAATCAGGATAATAGGTACTATATTCTTTTTACAACCCCACTATACCTAGGATTTTTCTGATTTTTGTCTAGTTCTGTGTACAGTGTCGTCTTTTATATGTACAATTACAAACAGAAATTGAACAGTAGTAATATTTAAACTGGTTCTCCAGTCCCAGACTTTTTTATACAGATGTTCATTTCCAATTTAAAAAATCAGGCAGAAAAAAAAGACCTCCATAAATTCTATACTGCAGGTTGTTTAGGAATATTCTCTGTGTCAATCATACACAGATATTTTTCTACATAATTGAAACTGCAGGAAAGTAATATAATTATTTAAAAGATTGTAACTAGCACATTTTGTCATCTTCTGGTTTTTCATTTAACGCCTTGGTTAGAGACTTCCTCAATCTGTTTAAAATTTTTGTTAGGCTCTGTGGTAACTGCTCAAGAAAAACAGTTCTTTTGGCTTCGTAAATCTGCAGGATGTCGTCTTCTGCTGCTTTTGATAGAAATGGGTCTGGTGATACAGCTGTAGTTCACTTAGCTTTCTTGGTTCTAGTTGACGTATTTAGAATAAAAGAATCAGCTATAGCTGGTTGTACATTACAATAAATATTTTTAATTTACCAGTTTGATGAAATACTGCCATGTAGCATAGCATCATGCTACTTAAAGAAAAAAGAATCAAGGGACAAGAAAAGAGATCAGCTAACATTATCAGCCCCAACCAGAAATCCATGGTGCCATCAGCCTTGAAGGTGGCGGTGGCAACATACTCCCAGCCATTGCGTGACCTGGCAATTTTAAATTTTAACTAGCCAGTTTCTAGTCTTCCTTTTGGAAGGATAGTTGTTTAGAGGTGGTGTAGCTGCCATGGCAAAGACTTGGAGGAAATAGATTATTAGGATTCAGACTAGGTGTAGAAGCATAGAATTGAATTTGAATTTATTGCTCTTGTGGATGATCTGTAGCAAGATTGGGATAGGGAAAATATAATCCTCCTGATCCAACTTGATTTTGATTCTATTACTCACAGTATGTTCCTGGAGTACTGGCAAGGTGCGGCTTTTAAGCCTAATAAAATAAAAATGTATAATCATCTGCGATTCAGCTTGCTATTTGTTTTAGAGCTACACAGCTGAAAATATATTCTTTCATATATTTTCATTGATGACATAGGAATACATTTCTGTACACCTAATGGCCATCTGGCTAAATATCTGCAATGTACCTTTTTTTAATTCCAAAAAACAGAAAAACAAACCCAAACTAAACTTCTGAAAATACTTATCTATTTCTTTTTAGGTGCCTGACTACTACAAAATAATTAAGAAGCCAATGGATTTGTCAACAATAAAGAAGAGATTACAAGCATATCACATAATATATACAAAGCCAGAAGATGTTATAGCTGATTTCAGGCTAATATTTCAAAATTGTGCTGAATTTAATGAGGTGAAAAAAGAGTATAATATATTCTTATACATATGTTACTAACAAACCATAATTGTAAACTGGCATTGTGAAAGACTCAACCCTGGATGTGAGTGAGGGTGGATGACAGGTAAGCTACATCTTGGAAAATAGTGATGGCAGCAACAATCTACCAAAATCACAACCCCAAAGAAACATTTGTGGCCAGAGTGTGAATGTCAGTCTTCCAACCTACAGTTCAGCTATGATTCCTGCTCTACCCAGGAGTCTAATTTTGGTACCATGATAGATTACAGAACAATGTAATTATCATACACCAGTTCTCTTAAGAAATAATAGAATATATCTAATTACAAATTAAAATTCGTTTGTTTGCCATTTCAGTACAAGTAGTCCTCAACTTAAAACCATTTGTTTAGTGACCGTTTGAAGCTGCAAGGACACTGAAAAAAGTAATTATGACCATTTTTCACACTTAGGATTGTTGCAGCATCCTCATGGTCGTGATCAAAATTCAGATGCTTGGCATCTGGTTCATATTTATGACAGTTGCAACATCCTGGGGTCATTTTGTGACCTGACAAGCAAAGTCAATGGGGAAGCCAGATTCAACTAACAGCCATGCTACTAATTTAATAACTGCAGTGAGTCACTTAACAACTCTGGCATGAAAGGTCATAAAATGGGGCAAAACTCATTTAACAACTGTCTCGCTTACCACAAAAATTTTGGGCTTGATTGTGGTCGTAAGTTGAGGACTACCTGTACTATAAATACTATAATGAACTATATGAAAGTTATAACATACCTGAAATCCTAAAGAAGTGTTGCCAAAGTCCTTGAAATTTATTTGACTGTTTCCAAAATAAGAATTCACAAACATTTCTAGCAATATTTTATGTAGTTCATTTAAAAACATATTATCCTAACACTATTAAATTTAATTTCTCCCAACAGCCTGATTCTGAAGTAGCTGATGCTGGAATGAAACTAAGTTCTTATTTTGAGGAACTTTTGAAGAAACTTTTTTCAGATAGAAAGTTCTCAGTTCAGCCTTATTGCCATTCTGATAAAACTAGTCCAGCCCCAACAGATGACTCAGATGATGAATTTGTGCAACCCCGGAAAAAACGTCTCAAATGGGAAGAGCACCATTTTTTTAAGTAAGCTGCTTATATGTACTCTTAAGCATTTTTTACTTAAATATTTATCAATTTTTCATTTTCTAAAAATAATTTTTGACATCATTGATTTCTACACATAAGGGACATTTAACTGGAAATAATGCCTTCCCCTGTTGGTATATATCTATCATGCTTGCTTGGAAATGAATTATACTCTCAGTCCAGGAAAAACTAGGATGTTTTGGGAGGAAAAAAAATTAAAAAACAACTAGTTAAATTAGAATTGGAAATTGCTATTTTAAGAAAACGGGGACTTAGAAAAAAAATTAAATTACCAAAGGATATGGCTGGACAAAATTATAATTCTTTACAATACTTAAACATTAGTCATTGGAGGGTAGAAAAGCACATGGTTTGCTATTGTCCTAAGTTTCTGAAAAGTACAATGAAACTGTAGTTTCCCCAGATAATGACTTGTGCCCTAACGTGTGGCAAGATGAATTAAAATTCTTTGAAAACCTATGCTTTTGTGTCTTTGTGTGATCATATGAAGAGAAATCTGTTGGAAAAGTTAATCCATAATAATGGATGCATGGGTAGATACGGTAGGAGATGGAGAGGAAAAGGAACCTAGTGCATATTACTATTGTTGCCTTCCAGCCCCTATGCTTTGCCCAGAGCCTGGTCTCTGGAGCCTCAGATACCCTGGACTCTAACTGTTGTGCTGAATGCCCCCAGCCAGCCTGTAATGAAGCCTGTCTCATATAGAATTTGATTGTAAATGAGGGGGCTGACCAGGTAGGTATTGCCAAAACATACCATGCAGGTATCACCAAAATGTTTGGTGTAGGAGTGATTTCATCTAAAAAACGTGCCATCATGGGTTTGAAAGGCAAGGATAGGATAAGGGTGGGATGGTTATCATTCAGTAGGCTGTAGTGACTTTTTACTTCCCCAGATGTAGCTAGATGTAATACACTTTGTGAAATTGAAACTCAGTTCCCAGCAGATGTCACATATGAATCTGTTTTTGACTCAGGGCAATGGCAAAGTGATCTGAGGTTGTGGGATAACATTGGATCAATCCTTGACTCTAGAGTTCTCGGCAATTGTTTCCCAATGCAGAAAGGTTGTGCCTGCTTGCATGGCCTATCCAAAATAATTGATGAACTGATTGGATTGTGCCTTTGTGGACTCTCTGTGATAATGGCTGCCTGGTTTACAGGTAATTTTTGGGAGATAAGCGAAGAAAGAGATACATAACTCACCATTAGAGACAAAAACAAAAGACAAAGCTGACCAAGTAAAGTTAAGCATGCTTTATCACTCTTACTGTATCTGAAGATGGTGGTCCTGTTTTGGGTAACAGGTCACTTCTGAATAAGGAAGAGACCAAAGATGAATGTTTTCAGGGCCCCTGTTTGTCAAACTGGCAAGTTGAAGTAACTTGATTTTTGGCCCCTTGAAGTGGGATGAGTTGTCATTGTTGGTAGGGGAACATTTTCTCAGAGTTGGTATATTATCAAGAGGTGATCCTGGACTCTCAGTTGTTGCTGAAGGAACAGGGGGTAGCCATGACTAGGAGGTCTTTGCACAAATTAATTTAGTGTGTCAATTGCACCCATTTTGGGACCAGGAAGCCTGTTCCTAAGCTGATATAGAAACCAATTTATCCATTTCAAACAATAGGATAATTAGGATCCAGGAAGGGAAATGAAGCGTTATCCTCCTATCTTAACTAATTTTTCTCATTTGAATTTATTTCTTTTCCTCTTGGAACTCAAATCTCGTTCTTCACATTCTTATTTTCATTTCAGATAACGGCAGAAGTAAATTTAAACTTTACTATGTTACTTGTTTAAATTAATCCTAGATTATTACTTCTCTAGAAGAACACCAATCCTGAGCATCCAAACTCCACTGGCAGAAATTCATCAGACAGTTTCAGGATATATAGTTTAATAGATTATCCTAAGGTTCTTACTTCTGCTATTTTCTACAGTCATATAAAAATAATTAAGAAAATATGAAAGAAACAACTAAGAAGCCATTACACAGCTAATTCAAATCCTGAAATATAGAGAACTTAAGCAGTTAGTAAATCTCAAGATAAAAGCCATTAATTAGCTACCTCTCAAGGAATGATTTTTTTTATTTGTCCATCAGTGTAATTAAATAGCATATTCAGCTTTATGTAGTGGAATAAGGAAAGATGCAATACTTGACAATAAACATGACTTTATGCTAGGCATGTGTTTAAAAATCTATGTAAGGTATACTTTATCTAGCTGATCAATACAGAAATTTGCATTTGTTTCAGATAATGAAAACAAAGTTATTAAAACTTTGTAAAACAATAGGATAGTTTTTATAACAAATTGAGAAAAATTTGATCATTGCAAAAAGAAACTGTTGTAAGCAAAAACTGATCCAAGAGGCTGATCCAAGAAATATTTAAGTAGTGGGTTATTTAATACAATGCAAGTTTCTGCTCTGTCAGCTCAATATGCACAAAATTCCAGAGATTGAAGGAGTAACAATATATACCCCAGGAAGGGGAAGGAGAGGAAAAAAAGAAAAGAATTGTCCCAGGTATGCAGATTAATGTAGAAATTTCAAGCAACCAATGTCCTCTTCTTCCAAGAATTAACGATCACTTTCTTTGCTGAAAAGTTTAAAAAACAACAGATTTTAGTTAATTTTTCATGAGTCATTTGTTGCAATGAAACTTTACAATGTTAACTAATATTTTAAGTCTAAACTTAAAAAGGTGACACTTTTAAATTATCCTGATGGTCAACTGTTCTGAAGCAATAATTCATGAAGATTTGCATCAGAATATTCTTCCTTCCCTTTCATTTTTTTAACTGCAATGCTATAAAAATATATCTCATTCCTCATAAGCCACTTTCCACCATGATACCTTCTCATGGTTGTATCTGTAGCATTCTTCACAAGATAGCTTGATTATGATAGCAATAACACTTAGATTTATATCTAAGATATAAGATTTATATCTATATATCCATAATATCCCCAACAATCTGGGTCCTCATTTTACTGACTTTGGAAGGACGGAAGCCGAGTCCTTCCAGAGGATCATTGGTTGCCCTCTCCCCTCATTGGAAGAGCTTTATAGCCCCCGCTGCCTTAAGAAAGTTCAAAACATCCTTAAAAATCCATCTCATCCTGGGTGCTCTTTTTTTTTTAACTATTACCATCTGGCAGATGGTACAGGATAATAAAACCAAAGACAAATAGGCTGAAAAACAGCTTCTATCCCAGGGTGAAACCATACTGAATTCTATTGTATAGTGCAATATTAATGCAATATCAGGGGTTTTCAATTCAATTGTATAGAATGTGAAGGATGTGTGTTTGTGTTTTATTTTTATAGTTATAATGTACACTGAAGATGGCATTTAATTTCATTGTACGAGGTGCAATGACAATAAAGAAACTAAACTTGAGCCTGTCAGGTTGTGGCCAGAGTTAGCTTGCAATACTGCATTCTAATCATTGTGCCACCACAGCTCCTAGGGTATGATTGGTGTACCTCAGTTGCTAGTCCTCTGATGAATCAGATTTAAGACTTTATAATGTGTGTGATTTAACTGAGTGGAAATTAAATTTAGATGTCACCATCTCAAAATGATGTCATAAACATAATCTTTATACCTCCATTGATGTTCCATATTGGGCCAATCAGATGAATTAGAGTTTCATTAAAGTTTGTTTAAAAGACAGTTTAACCTCAAATTAGAAATCTCGCCTACGTTTTTGCATTAGAGCCTGCTACATAATATTAGAGATGGGGCCATTTATTTTTTTTCTGTCCTGAAACTCCCTTACCTCTGTTAGAGCTATATGCATTATTAGGGTCCATAGATACAATGCAACTTTTCATTGCAGTCCCCCACTTAATTTAAAAAGAATATTTTCAGTAACTCATATAATGTACTATTTTATTAATTCATATCTCACTCTCTACAAGTAATATTCTGAGTTAAAACAGTCATGGAGCCTGCCCATTACTCTCGAAAGTTGGGATAAATATTAAATGAACCACATCATTAATCACCCCACCCACATCTCTACTCTCCCCAATGCATTTATTAAATAAATGTGTGGGTCGTTAAGTAGTGATTCAGGTGGAACAGACTGTGAGACACCTAGTACAGACACAGGCTACCTGCATTGGCCCTCCCAAGGCTTCTCACCTCCTGAGATATCCCATGCTCTGCTTCCTGACCCTTGGACATTCCTACCCCACACTGTGTCACAATTGCACACTTATCTTTTGAAAATACTCAGGGCTCAGGAAGTCAAGAATAGAGAAGGCCACTTCAATGCTGGGTCACGTGGCACAACTAATAAATCCTGGCGGCTTTGCTTTCCTGCTATGCTCTGCTTTTCCAGTGATACAATTTCTAGCTTTGTGTCACCATTAGTAATCTTGGGGGATGCAAGAAGGCAAAACTACCAGTATTTTTTCTTGATTGTGTCACATGGCCCAGCAATGGAGCAGCCTGCCCTCCTCTGACTTCCTGAGCTCTGAATAGGTAAGTGAGTGAATGGTGACCAGGGATGAGAAGGAGTGTGTGAAACCTGATGGGGTGGCAAAGCTGGCCCAGTGCCTATGGAGACTCAGCTGGGCAGGATGGTGGGGAAATAGATAGGCAGGTGTGCTGCAGCATCTCTCCAGTTGGTCGTAAGGGTAAATGACAGCAGAGGTGCTGCAGGTGTTATAAATTTGAAATAGGTCTCTATGTAGCTTTTGGGGGTTGTGTTGTAACCCCCAAAATTTTAAATAACCTATCATACCCCGAGGACTACCTCAAGGTATGATAGGGCATTTAATAGTAATGCCCATGATAGTAGTCATTAAATGCCTTATAGCTAGGGATTGCCTGTAAATCTCTACTAGTACTGGCCTTGGTGCTTAAAAGTACACCTTTCTATGAATACACAAGGGGATCCACCACTAGCTATGTGAGATCCAAATAAGCACCTGGATGTGCCTAGTAGTTATACAGGTAGACCCCAATTTACGACCATTTGTTTAACACCGATTTGAAGTTACAACAGTGCTGAAAAAAGTGACTTATGACCCGCCCTCCCATTTATTAGTTTTGCAGGGATCTTACAGTCATGTGATCAAAATTTAGGCAGTTGTCAACAAGCATGCATGTTAGTTGCAGTGTCCCGGGTTCATGTGATTGCCATTTACAACCTTCCCTGCCAGCCTCCAGCAAGCAGAATCAATGGGAAAAGCGGAATTCATTTAACAATCAAGGGAAACAATTGTGGCAAAAAAAAGTTGTAAAATTGGGTATGATTCAATAACTGCATCTTTTGAAAATACTCGGAGCTCAGGAAGTCAAGAGTAGAGAAGGCCGCTTCGTTGATGGGCCATGTGGCACAAGTAATAAATCCTGCATCACTTAGTTCTGGTACCTGTTGTGGTCATAAGATGAGAACTGCCTATATCTGCATTTGCTTTTGAATATGGATCTTCATTATCAAGTTGTTAGCCATTTGTTTTAGGGGTCATGCCACAGTTGACTTCAGATATACAAAAGTTGAAATTCTTTGTAAGGGTCTTAAAAAATACTTTCACTTCCTAAAATAAAGTTGGCAAGGGCTTTATATTTGGTAATGGAACCGAATTTGGGGGGGGGGGGGGTTCTTTGGGACCCTTCTATTCAGAAGCAAGATGATTTACCTACCTGGAGTGATCTCCCTTTGGTCTCTATTGGTAGAGTGAATGCAGAGATAGCACACACAATGCAAACCAAGGCAAAAAGGCACAGTGCCCCCAAGAAAGAAGCATTCATAAGTACCTACAATTAGATAATGTATTAGTGCCATGCTACCGTGCAATTATGACAATTCATCTGTAAATCCTTTCTGGCCTATTTATTTCATGGATTGAACCATCTTTCAATAGAATTATCTTTCCAAACGAACTGAACCTATGTGGAAGAAGTTAGCATGGAATTGCAATGCCAGACTTTTCTTATACACACAACAGAGGTGGAGAATTATTTATGCATACAATTAATGAAAGTTTATTCATGGGGGGGAGGGTTGTGGAGAGAAGGAAACTTGCTATTACAATGTTGCACATACATATAGGAATAAATTATAGCTTTAAAAAGGATTTGGTTAGGAAAATACAAGGCTACTGCTTTAATTTAAGTAAAATATTGCATGATTCATTTCTTCCACACACAGCTTTATGGGACTGCAAAGTCTCCTCTAGCTAAAGAAAGGAAAAGTTTCAATATCTTTTTTCATTTCTTTGAAATGATATTGCACCTGTTTTTAATTATGTTGTAGGCATTAAGCATTGTGCTAGAGTAGAAAAGGAGATTATACATTTTCAGAAAGTAATATTAAATTTATAATGGCCCTTTCATTTATCACAGCTCAAGCTTTTGTGAACTACATTATATTGCATCAGTTGATATTATTAAGAGTAGTTCACTGTCTTATGAATTCATTTATTTCTCTTATTAATTCAACAACCTATAGAAATTCATCACTTTTAGTTCTGTTGAGTTCATTGGAAGAGTTCAAGGATTTCATTTTTCTCCACTAAAATAAAGGTGAGCTAGAATCACTTTCCTATTAGTGAGTTAATATCAAGTTTTTTATTAAGAAATTAAACTTTATAATAAAACATACATTTTTTTTAATCAACCAATGTATTTAACCCTTTTCTACTAAGTTCTCGCAGAATTGTTATATTTATTCATATTGTACCTTCTAAGCGTCAATAAATGAATGGTGCTGTTTTGAGCAATGCTTGTAATTAAGATTTTTAAAGAAACTTGTCCTTTCATTTTTAAAAGTTTATCATCTTTTTCCTTTATTTGTACCATAGTCAAAACAGGATTCTGCATTTTGAATACATTAATATCAATTTAGCTTCCCTGGTGTCCCCTTTCCTCCAAACTTTCTGAAAAGAAATAATTAATTTATAAAAAACAGCCAAAATTTTACAAATCTAAATCTTTAAAGATCAAACAATCTATATAGTATACTAAAAATATTTGCCCAGAATCTGTTCCTTATATATGCAGTGAAATTATTTTTAAAAAGATATCTTACTTGTGCTATAAAAGGTGCTACCATAGCACCTATACGACATAGGGAGCCACTGGTCCCTAATCCCATGGCTCTCATGGTGGTAGGATAAACCTATAAGACAGTAGTAAAAATGAGCATAATCTCTGTGACAGAAAAAGTATTGGATGAAGCAGAGGGCAATATGGCGACTTAAAAAACACAGTTCTGATGATTCTAAATATGAGGTCCAGAGAGAAAAAAATATAACTAAACCTTTTACAAAATTTACAGAATTTAGGTTATTTTATGCTTAGAGATAATCCCAGAGTTTTGTTGAAGTCAGTTGGTTTCCTGGGACCAACATATTACCAATTCTCAAAATTTGATTCCAGTGCAGCACTTGAGTACAAAACATTAGCCCTCATTTTTAAGAACAGATTCATAAAATTAGCAATGTTTAGAAAGATAATGTATTTTTTTAAAAAAAAATACAATAAATTTTTAAAATGTCTTGTTTGAAAACAAGCATAAAGCTCCTACTAAGTTATAGGTGTTAGCATAAATTCTTGTCTATTCTGGCTTAGGCTGAAATGCCATATTATTTTATGTGGAATTAAATAATAAACTTGGTGAGATTTCTGGGTAAACTGGCCAAAGATACCCTGTTGAGCAAAAAAGTTATAAAAAGTTATTCATAAACATAATTTAGGTAGTTTTTCACTTTGCAAACAAGAAATCCGGTAGACCTTACCTCTGCTGTGTAAATATAGATAGTATTGAAATTTGCAGCTACAAAAGCACGCAGCATAAAGAGGAAACCAATAAGACCAGTACTAGAAATAAAGAGAAAAGATATAAAGAAAATAATGTAATAATACAATAACAACGTCCAATAGTTTACCAATGTGTCCCACCAATGTGATCTTGAAATGTTACTTTGGAATGGTTATTTATTTTACATCAATTACAGGTAAATAACCAGTTCTTAACTATTCTGAATTTCTGTCATTTAGCTTTATTGTTGATCCCAAAATGTTTTATCCATGAGATAAAACAGAATGCTATATTCTGCTTCTTCTCTGGTCAGGATTGGGATCATGTAGGGAGCACCATGAAGCCTCTGTGTTTTCTTGAGCAAGAAATTTTCTTTTGTAGACTCAATTAATTTGACTTTTACAATGCTTCTCCACTAATTTGCCTGGAAAAACAGGTTTCTTTGGTTTTTTAGAAAGATCCTAACATTGTCTAAAAATTGTTTCCTGTTCAATTTTAATTTCCTATTATCCAGATTCTAGTCAAATAGAATTATATGGGAGAAGATTTTTTTCAACATAAAATACTGTAATGCATCTGAATGATTTATACACCAATGTCTAATCAATAATCCTTTGTCTAAATGCTATTACTTAATAATAGATCCCTGACCTTTCCCTTTGGAAATAGTAGTTGTCATATATGTATAGTAACACTATGATTACATTTGCCCAGCATGCTTAACTTGATTGATGATTGATTGGTATATTTAACCATATCCTAGAAAAATAAGAGGATATTCTTTTTCACCTTACGAAGAAGATAGAAAATTGTAAAATTCACTTCTTTAATAAACTTTGCCTTTGAGATCTTAAATATTAAGCTTGAAAGGCTTATAATGATGTTGGTTTTATCCAAATGTAGATCCTAATGAATTAATTGGAAGACTCCAACCAGTATAACATTAATAAAAGTTTTTAAAACCTCACATTTTATGCAAATTGAGCCTTACATCTTTGGCCTGCCTGTGTGTTGTATGATCACAACCTATTTGCATGTGAAGACAAACAGAATGGAAAGGGGTAGGGGGAGGAAGGTTCAGTATTATTGTGGGCTCAATGAAGTTTTTCTTGGGGTTCTTGATCAAGTAGGTTTGCTGATAAGTTTAATATGATGTAAATCCCTCAGATTTGTTTTTAGAATAAATTGGGATATAATTTTAAAAAGCAAATACTAGTGCCAAGTAGCCACCTTAACAAAATTCATGCATTCCACACCAGGTTTGCCATTAGAATTGGTAGCAGATAGCCTCTATGAAATAATAACTATATATCTAAGGTGTCAGAAGGATAGCTACATGCATAATGGAAGATCTTTCAAGAACAGAGCAGATACAAACACCTAAAACAAGGCATAATCTAAATGCAGTGTATATTTTTAGATCAGAATAAGAATAAAAGCAAACTACTATCAAACATGGCCATTTGCTGCAATCCTGGGACATTTAACAATATTAATGAGATGAATGCAGTATCAGTTAGAAATTGTAAATATTTGGTAAAGTTAATATTTAATTGGTTATGACCTTTTTGCTCAACCTGTACCTTCAAGAAGTGTGAAACACTTGAGGGAGATGGGTAGTTTAGAAACTGAAATATAGCTAAATAAAACTCCATTATGATCAATTAGTAAAGGTATTATATAGTCCCACACACCTGGAGAGCACTGAACTTGGGATATGCTGAGGGGAGCCTTATCTACTAGTGCAGGAACGGTAAATCTTATTCTGTAACTTGCTGAGATGATGTTAGACAAGACTTGGGCATTTTATGGCCCACAGGCCACATCCACATCTCTGGCTGGCTGGTTGAGGTTTCGGGGGTGGGGGTGGCTATCCACAATGGTTCCAGTTTTTCATGTGGCCCCTTGGGAAAAATATTTACCCAACCTGCATTATAAATAAATAGAAGAAGCCACATGTTGATTGAGGACTGAACTTTCATTTCAGCAGCTACGATTTCAAAAGCATTGGCAAAATTACAGTTTTACACATACACACGTACCATATTTGCCTGAAAATAAGACCCTGTCTTATATTTTTTTGAACCCTGAAATAAGCGCTTGGCCTTATTGCCATGCGCTCAAAAGCCCAATTGGGCTTATTATCAGGGGATGTCTTATTTTGGGGAAAACGGTATATTTAAACACGGTCCAAGCCATTTGCTTCATTGAAACACAATTTTTGATTTTTTGTAACATCAGCAATACACTGATGATTTCTATCAGATGCAAAGATCTGCTGACTTTCATCATATAATATGTTGACACATAAAAACTGAAAAACCGCCGACGCCGCTGCAGCTCCTTTGTGAGCTCTTACCCCCGGGATCTGTAAAACTGCCAAAACAGCGTAAAACAGTTGTTTTGGCGGCTGGAACTCCCCCCTTGGGCAAAGGGGAGGGTGAGTGCTCAGGCATATAGGGTAGAGCCCCCCAAAACCTCCAGGATTAACCCTGGAGGTGTAAAGGGTGAGGGCTCCCCAAACGCCTGGAAAGCAGCTCCAGACTCGGGAGGATTTCGTCCCTGACGGAACAAGGCGCCACGACCATCCCTGCAAAACAATTGATTTCAAGGATTGATCTTCACGCAGGCAGAACAAAACGGGAGAGCTTCTCGCAAGTATCTTTTTATCCTTTAGCTCTGCTGAAGAATGAGTCCTTTCAGATTCGAGTGAAAGTTTTAAAGAGACTCAAAATGGTGCTGATTGAGAACGGAAGTCTGAGAAGAAAGTAATTGTTAAAAGCTGTTTGCGCTTGTTAAGGTCGTTATAGCTGTCAGTGTTTTGAAGCTTTGCTGAACGAAGTGGGATTGTTACTGTTTTTGCTGAGAAGTTGAAGGTGTTTTTCTTTGGAAATGGCAGAGGCAAAGATTTTTGAAGAGAATGGAGGTTTCTCAGCACATAGTTCTGTGAGTGTACAAACACTGACAGTGGATTCTTTGGAAGCATGGCAAAAATCATTTGTGGAAAGATTGGATGAGATTTTTGAGAAGCTCTTTGTTCAAATTGATAATGATGTAATGCGGGAAGAGGAGGAAGAAGAAGTAACTCAAGTAAAAGTGCCTGAAAATGGAAAGGATGTTTCCCAAACTATGAAAAAGTTGATGGGCTTGAAGGAGGTTAATCCGGAGATATGGAGAGAGATCTATCCAGAGGTTCTGATGCAGATGAAGGGGAAAGTGTCAGGAGAAGTTTGGACTTTCAAGATATCAAGAGGATTAGAAATGGAACATTGCAATTTCTTTACAAAAATGGACTTTTAATCCTAATTAAAGAGGTATGTTTTTTAAAAGAAATTATCCTGCGAGCTGCACAGGATTGGAAGATAAAATTACAGTTGAATACACAAAAGCTTGTAAAAATAAAAGATGGTGGCTCAAAGCGGAAGAAGAAGAAGGCTCAAAAAAAACCTAGGGGGAAATGGAAATGGAAGAATTTTATTTCTTTATGTTAGGCAGGATTACATGGTGAATGATTGTATTGGTACTTAAGATACGATTAATTTTTATTAAGGATTTTAATGATTTAAAGTTATTTTAAGTAATGGATATATTTAAAGTTTTTAAGATATACTTAAAAGTTACTTTTGGTTTTGAAAAATTTTTTTATATAAGTGTGAATTATAAGTGTGAATTTCTATAATTGTACTGGCATTCAAGACATGATTAATTTTTACTAAGAATATAAAAAATGGATTTTTATGATTTAAAGTTATTTTAATTTTAGGTCAATTGATCTCAATATATATCTAAAAGTTACATTAAGTAATGGATTAAAAAAACTTTTTTTGGATGTTAAATTTAAAGTTATAGATCTTTTAATATATCTTTAAGGGTTTTAAATTGTATATTTTGTTTTACGTTAATGTTATTCTGTGGAGAACTAAGCTGGCTTTGTTTATTGTTGAATTAATTGGGATTGACTACCTTTAAGCAAAAAAAAAAAGTTATATTTTGTTTTGAACAAGGAGAGTTAAAGTACAAGTGATAGATAAATCTATAGATAGTTTGTGTTGTTTTTTTTTTTATTAAGGTTTGCTAAATGTTTTTACCCTGTATTTGTTCTGGGAAGTCCGGGGAGGGGGGTGGGGGTTGGGATAGGAGGGGGGAAGGGGGGGAATAAAAAAATATGATTTTTGTTTAATTGTATATGCTGTATGTTGATTATGAAATAAAATTTTTTTTAAAAAAAAAAACCTGAAAAATAAATACATTGCAGGAAATCTGTCAATTTCTTTTTGTTCTTTTGTTCGCGGAGAGCATCATTGTAAATTTATACAGTAGGGTAGGCAACAGATAGGATAAAAAAAACCTTGGCAATCAATTACTCTGTCCAGACTGGCATTCAAAAACAATTCCCTTTGGCTTCCGGTTGGCGTCTCCGTCGTTGCCGGATGTTCTTTTTATGACTGCTGGCCTCGTTACGTGTTGGAGCTGCCTTACAGCTGGCAGGCGGCTCGGAAAACCTGCTCTTTAAACTGAAGAGCGGGTAGAGCCAGTGGGGTTGGGTAGATCCCCTTGAGTTGCCCCCAGGACCCTTTTTTTTTGTCCTGGGGAGGGCTCAGGGTGATGGCTCCCCTTCTACCTCACCGAAGCTCCGCGCAGCGAGGGACCTCTGTTCGCAGCAGCAGAGCCAAACGAAGAGAGCAACGCCACTAAAACAATAGAAATCTACAGCAAGTAATCTGGTGAAACCTGGACTTTCTAAAGGGGAAAAAAAGCAAGTATTTGTCTTTTTAATAATTTCTAAGAAAAAAAAGATTTAAGTAAATGCCTGAGAAAATGGCGATTGGCTTATGCTTGAGAAAAATGCCTGAGAAAATGGCGAGTGGAAAGTGAAAGTGAGAGTTAAGCCTGCTTCGAAGTACTTAAACATTCTAACAGGATTTTTAAAAGAAATAAAATTGATTTAAATAGAATCCCTTTGTTTTTTTGGGGAGAAGTTAAGATTTTGTGGAAGCATGACTCCAAAACAAAAACCGGGGGGGGGGGGGGTTCCCTTACTTATCAGACAAAGGAAAAATTAGAAAAGCCTCAAATGCAGTTGCAGAGAATTGGAAATGAGGATTTAAAAGACTTTATAACCAAGTCTTTGGGAAGTGTTGTTGAAAAGATAGAAAGCTCACAGAAGCAACTTGAGGAACTGGTACAGGAAAAATATGACAAATTGAATCAAATTATTACTAAAGTAGTTTCTGATCTTTCAAATGCGATGTTGGAAATGGGAAAAAAAGTGGCTGAAATCAGTACAGAGGTTGATTTCAAGATGAAATTCACAGAAGAAAATTTTTTTAAAGCTGATGCCAGAAATCAAAAAATTGAAAATGATGTGATGATGCTTCAATTTAAAGCTATGGAGTCTGCGATAAGATTAAGAGGCATAAGAGAGAACAATAGAGAAGATTTAAGAACAGTCTGTGCCAAGGCATTAGCGGTATTACTAAAGCTGGAAGATGATCAAATCCTTAGCTGTATTGAAAAAGCTTATAGGGTGAACTCACGTGTGGCCAGACAAAGGAATTTGCCCAGAGATGATGATGTTTATTTTACTGATAGAAGATTGAGAAATGATATTTTGCAAAAGTCCTACCTTGCTACTGTGCAGGTAGAAGGTAAACAAATTAGTGTTTATAAAGAGCTACCACCTAAGATCTTAAGAGACAGAAAGGGTTTTGGATTTTTGGTGAAGGAATTGAAGAGAAGTAAGATTCCATTTAGATGGGATGTACCAGTTGGTGTAATTCTGAGATATCAAGATGTGAGATATCGTTTAAATACTATTGAAAAAGCAGAACATTTTTATAATAATATTTTTAAGGGAGCCCCCATATCTTCATCCTCATCCATGTTGTCAACTATGGAAGAAGGCATTAAGGATAAAGAGTCTGAAAGAGAGACTGAGAAACAATGCAGGCAGATGGAATTAGAAACTCAAAGTGCAATAGAAGAAAAAGGAACAGTAGGTGGTTTTTCAGATGATTTTATTGTGGATTTTCCAGACCTGAAAATAAAGCACCCCAGAGATTCAAGAGAGGTGGTACTGGAACTTGAACTGTTGAAGCAAGAACCAAAAGATAAATATACAACTTGAGATGAGAAGCAAATTTTATTAAAGCAGAAGCAGCAGAGGCCCAGTACTTCACAAGAGGAAAAGGGGGATA
This sequence comes from Masticophis lateralis, assembly GCA_030761175.1. Classification (NCBI taxonomy): domain Eukaryota; kingdom Metazoa; phylum Chordata; class Lepidosauria; order Squamata; family Colubridae; genus Masticophis; species Masticophis lateralis. The sequence continues at coordinate 22,850,123 of JAUDYJ010000006.1, forward strand.
ATGGCAAGCAACAGAAAGCAGAAGTTAAGGGAGGAGCCAAACTGAAAACCACTGTTGTGCAACAGAAACTTTGTCAATTGCTCGATTCGCTTTGTGAAACTTAAAGGACATTTATGAATGGATTGAATTCTCTACAGAAAGGATGGCAAATATTTTATTAATTGAAATAGTTTAAAAGACAATCTTGATCATATTTGATTTATATATGAAAATGGATTATAAAATTTTTATAAAACTCATCCTGAGTTGGACTTAACATTTTGAGAAAGGTAAACAGATCGCTGCAGTACGGTTTTTGAGTGTCTGCAGAGGATCTGTGGTTACCCTATTATAGCTTTTTGGAGCTAATCATCTAGATGAAGAAAATAAAGATGAGAATATGTCGGAAACCCGAAGGAAGGAACTGGAAAGGTCGGCAGGATTTGAAAGAGTTTTAAAGGAACATCTGGGAATGCAGCTTGTAGTAAGACTTGGAAAATTGGAAAGAGCTGCATCTGTTTCTGTTTTTATTTGGTACAGCAGTAGCCAGGTTGAACGTTCTATCTAGAGGATTACAAAATACCTTTGTGGTTGGATCTTATAAATATAAAGTCACTCGGTGGGATTTTTATATGGAGAGATGTTTTTTGCTGATGGGGGCAGCTGGAATATGAAGTTTATAAAAACTATGTTGGAAGATAGTATATTCAACTTCAATCAAGATGAGAAGAATATTAAAATTTGGATCATTGATACAGAAAATTATTTGACATAATTGTTACATATTATATTTTATATAATATGGGGGATTGACTTGGGTAAATAATTATTAATATTAGATTAGAGAAATGTTTGATATTTTTTATCTGGGTTTAAATACTATAAGAGTTGTATTTATTGATAAATGAATATTGATGGTTGATAAATGAGGTAAATATTACTATTACTAGTTTTTTATTATAATATTATTAGTTTTAGAAAAACTTTATTACTTATAGGTTTGTTACATTATTTTTCAGATTTCACTATTTTTTCTAGTTTAACATATGTAGATTGTGTGAAGGTAAAGATTTTTTTTTTATTTGTAGTGGAAGCCAAGGGGGGGGATGGGGGGGGATATGGGGTTGGGGGGGTTGGGGAGGAGAGCGGGGGGAAGTGGGGGGGAGAAATGATAAAATTTGTATTGTAAAACTTTTTCAATTAAAAAAAAAACAATTCCCTTTATTGCTACAAGCTATACGAATGTGAAGATCAACATAATTATCCATGTACATAATGTCTGTTTTTTGGGAGAAACTCTCAGTTTATACTAAACCAAACATCTGCTTCTGTCAGTTGCTCTAACTGTTATGGATTGACAATCCAGATAGGAAAGAGAGAAACTACCAATGTTGGTGTAATCAACTACAACTTTCCAGCAAAGTTTGCACCAGAGAGAAACACAGACTACCCTTACTTATTTTAGAGATACACAGCTATGGTCAGTACATTTTTGTTATTTCCATGTTCCTTTTCTTTTGTCATCAAACAGTTGTTCATAGGGTATCTGTGTAGGGATCTTGTATTTTGCATTCTATAAAACATTTCCCCAAGCAATGCTCTCAAAATATGTTAGATTTCATCTTCCATAATTTCAAGTCAGTGTACTGGGGAAAGCTACTGTAAGAACCCACACGATGCTGATTATACACTTCTGCAACTATTTTTCACACATAACCCACACACATTTTTGAAAATGAAGTTAGAAAACACAAGGGGCCCCTGAATCAGAACAAGAGTGGTTTTGTCTTGGAGCTCCTGGGAAACTCACAAATATTCCTCTTTCACTAAAACATCTAATACGTTTCCTCTGAACATATCAAGGGGATATTAAGTCATTATGTTTGTGTGGTAGCAAGTTATTGTAAAACAATACATTTCTGCCTTCATCTTTTGGATATTCCCAAATGCATAATTCCTGCCTGCAATAAATGTTCTATTAAGCCAAACTATTTTAAATTTTAAGCACTCAATGAATCACCATGTCCATTTCCCAAATTATGGTTGACCACACCAGAGGCTAGAAGATGCTGCAAACATTGGAATCCAAGCCATTTCATCATCATACGCTCCCACCCAAGGCACTTACATTGTGGTGCATATATTGAGGAGAAGAAAGAAAACAGCAGTGCATCCCATTGTTATTGTCAAGCTCACCCGTCTTCCCAGGAAATTGATGCCAAGAATATTTAAGGGATTTACTATTTTTTTAAAAAAAGGAAAAGAAGGAGAAAAAGATGTCACCTTGTAAAATTCAATTAATTAACTGAATCATTACTACATAATTATCACACACACACACACATACGCATACACCCCTACCATCTTAGGGAAGACTGTTGACAACTATTTTCTTCATAGCTTCCCTATGATTACTTGAAAACTACAAATGGGGACTTTGTAACAGAACATTTTCTGAATAGTTTTTATCCCAGAGCTATAATTGCACTCAACAATGAACTGAAGGGCCACCATCAGTGAGCTGTTGGACAGCATTACTTGGTTTGTTGTGTGGATGTTTCAGTGGTTTAGGGGTGGAGAATTGTGGTGGGTGGGACTGTGTTTGGGGATTGTTATGTGTATTGAACCTGGTCTTTGGGTGTTAAGTGAATTTTGTTGTGTATACTGTGTATACATGTACAATGACAAGTTATTATTAACTCCCAACAACATCTAGTTCAATGTTTCTCAACCTTAGCAACTTGAAACCATATGAATTTCAAGAGCTGAAATTAGTGAGATTAAGGACTGTTCTTACATTCCTAAATAAATACATCAATGAAAGCAGCTGATAACAGCAAATAAACTGTTTTTCATACAGAATTCCTAAAGTTACACAACAGTCTGTATCTGTTTGTCTGAAAATCTCTCTCTGTGTATGTGTGTATTTAGTTGTGGAAGGTAACTTTGGAGTCTCTTTCCCGTTCTCCATGCTTATTTTAAATAAAGGCAGAAGAGGGGGAAATTACATGCAATTTCTCCTACTGTGCTGATGAACATGATCTGGTAATCAGATGGTGCAAAAGTATGGCAGAGACAAGGGCTCTGAAATTCATCCTGAGTATGGCCCAGCTCTGCCTCTTCAGCTGATCTTCCTGTTGAACAAATCAGATCCTTCTCCAGTAATTCTGCACTGGCCAGGATGACACCATAATAAGCAAAAGAAATCCCAAGCCTGTCATAGAAAACAAAAGGGGTTAGCAATGGGAAACAATCATTCTTTAGCATATTCTCTAAAGATAATAAGGTACATCTACAGGGTACATTTGATAGTCCCAAATAGAACACGAAAGGACTTTATGGCAGCATTCAAACTAATTAACAGCACACCAAACTGTTAAGGGATTGTAAATACTATTAATTACCCATACAACTGCCAGTATGCAAGGATGAAGAAAATATTTGCTACTGAATTAAATAATTCAAATAATCCTTTTGTATACTTGGACTAAACAGTTCAACTTCTCATAATTTAAATTGCTTCAAAATTTTGCACTGATCCTAATTCCAGAGGAGAAGAGCAATAAAGCAACTGCAAATATGTTACCTCTTCTTGTTTTTTTGCCCATTTTAAGGTGTCAGGTGAATTAGGTACAGATCAAATTTTAACTGGTTAGAACAGAGATCTTCAAACTTGGCAGCTTTAAGTCTTGTGGATTTCAATCAATTGAAGTCCACAAGTCTTAAAGCTGCCAAGTTTGAAGACCTCTGGGCTAGACCCAAATTACATATCTGCCTATGTTACATAGTGACCTATCTGTGTATTTCTGCTTATAAGCCTACATTTTAAGATACAGAAGAAAACATCACAGCTATTGCTGAAACCACTGGGTTTCAATTGTATTTTTATTGCACAATCTGGAATACATGTTTCTATTGTCAAGACTAAATTGGCATATGAATATGACACTGCAAAGATTGAGTTTTATTCATTCATTCATTGAGTTTTATTCTAATTCCCTCAATTGCTTAAACAATGAAGAAACTCAATGCATGACACTAACTCCAAGAACATTAAGAGATTTCATATACATAATGCAGGGTACAGATCAAGTGATTTGATGGATTGACTAAATAGTCATGTAATTTTCTTGCCTATTTTGCTTTTATTTTATTTTCAAAAAAAAAAATGTTCCATGTAATCATGTACAATTATCAGACACTGCCTAGACTAGTCTCTGCCATTTTCTTGGCAAGGTTTTTCAGAAGTGGTTTGTCATTGCCTCCTTTTTAAGGTTCAAAGAGAAGACTAGTCCAAGGTCACCTATCTGGTTTTATGCCTAAAATGAGACTAGGAATTATGGTTTCTATTCCGATGCCTTAACCACTGCACAAAAGTGTCTCTTTTATTCTGGTATTCATTTTTAAATTGGAGGAAAGAATAAAACAAAATATATTAACTGCATCTAAGAATGCATATGGAAGCTTTGTGATCTAGTGCTATTCAGATGTGCTTGGAGCAATAATTCCCAAAACTGCTGATCAGCATGCCATGAGTGTAAACAACAGCTAGCGCCAAATTTTGTTGGTTAGATTTTATATTTCAATGTGTCGAATGGATGGAACCATGAAGAATGCCTGGCTGGAGAAGGCCAAGCAGAGCATCCTACACAGAATCAAATGAATAAATGTAAGCTAAATTACTATAATAATTGCTTGGTATTCTGTTTAGCTTCTGAATAGTAATTTTTATTCTTAAATTAATCACAGTCGGGAGCTATAATAAATCTAAAAACAAAAAAAAATCTAAATTTTCCTTTAACATTAAGTTTACTTTGTGCGCTGCAGTTTGAAAGAAGAAAAGCGTATGAATTTACCATATAATCCATATTTGCAAAGATGTCCGTAAATATTTGGGATCAAATAGGTCTTTGAATCTACCTCGTTTTTCCTAGAAATATGTTAAAGGAACAATTAGAAATGCACAGGATACGTGCTGCTCAAATGCTGAAGACACATCCCAAGCTTTGAAGCCCTTTGTGAATTATAATCTAACTTTTCAGTTCAGTAACTCCTGGTAGCCCCGATAAACATAGGCAAAATAAAATTCAGAAACATCTGGAAGGCCACATATTGGACACCCGCGAGTTGACTACAATCTTCACTTTGTTTCACTATGGATTGCACAATACATATTTCTATTGTATCATACGTTGTGCCAACAATGGAATATATAAGAAAAGAAGAAGAGTTGTACCAATAATGGCTTCTTGTCTTTTGTAATATCTAGTAAATTAAATTCCACTGATGTGAACAGATAGTTAAGCATCACTGTTGTACTTTATGGACTTTAATTACTTTATTTAAGGAGACTTTACCTTTTAGGCAGTGATGGGATTCCAAAAATTTTACTACAGGTTCTGTGGGTGTGGTTTGGTGGGCATGGCATGGCTTGGTGGGCATGGCAGGGGAAGGATGCTATAAAATCTCCATTCCCTCCCCACTCCAGGGGAAGGTTACTACAAAATCCCCACTTCCTCCTGATCAGCTGGGAGTCGAGAGACAGAGAATAGATGGGGGTGGGGAAAGTCAGAGGTATTTACCGGTTCTCCGAACTACTCAAAATTTCCACTACGGGTTCTCCAGAATGGTCAAAACCTGTTGAATACCACCTCTGCGTTTATCAAGTCTGCCATCATAATTTAACACAGTGTTTCTCAACCATGGCAGATGTGTGGAGATGTGTGGAGTATGCTGGCTAAGGAATTCTGGGAGTTAAAGTCCACACATCTTCAAACCCCCAAGAATGGATAGTCAGCAGATAGATAAATTAATAATGGGAGTCAGTCCTGCACCTCATGGTTTTAGGAAGGAGGTTAACAAAAATATTGAAAAACTTACTTCAACAGTTTCTACCAACTTTCCTTCAGGCATAACAGAACGGTTCATTTTAGCAATCCACTTGAGAGTAGCAAGGGCTGCTTTATCATTTCCACAAGATACATTATATCGAGCAGACTCAGGGATAAACTGCAAAATACAAATGAGTTAGATAAACAAGCACTAGCATTTCCAGTGTACCATCAATCTTATAGACTTATTGTAATGAAGACTAGATTCGATGTAGTATCTCTTTTAGCATTATAGCATTCAGATCAATATGATGAGTCACTGCAGAGCAATTCATGCAATGCTTTCTGTCCACCCAAGCCATTTTCGGAAAGTCTATCAGAAAGTAATAGAATGTGCTAATCCACAAATTACAACTATAGCTAGAAACAATTCCAATAAACCCAAAAGATAAATGAATACTGGTGCTTATATATGCAATTACAAGTCTACACGTTTGTCTGAATAAAATGGGTGTCCCAACAGAATGGAAGCATAAACATTTTGTGTGACTTAGCCCAGACAATAATGTAAAATGGACTGTTTCTTAGCCATAAATTTACTGGGATACAATTGGCATTCTTGGCTTTGAAGCCACATCTTGCTTCCTTGGTTCCCATTTAACTATAAGGGACCTTTCCCTCAATTGCAGGTTAAGTTGGCATCAGAACAACTTTGCAATACATGTGAATTCACCCAATAATGGACTTAGCTTTTCTTAAACTCCCAATGTCAAATTTATAGGCAAATTCTTCTAATTGCAGAAAACAAACAATTTTCCTGCTTAAATCAAATCATCAGGATACTTCCTCAGCAATGAAATGTCCCCCAACATGCACACAAACAACCCCTTGAAGCATTTATGAGAATGGTGGTGGAATGTGATTAGGCATATGCAGTCTGCCTTTTCTCTTAAGATCCAATACAGCAGAATATACCAGTTATGAAATTGTCTGGACAGCAATCACTTGCCTCAGGATATTGGCCCTCAATCCATTAAGAGGCAATGTTTGATCATTGTATGCATACAGGATTGAGTTTACAACTGATTTTGAATCATCCAATTTACAACAGCTAATTTGATGTTGTGGTTAAGGCACCAGGTTAGAATCTGGGAAATTGTAAGTCCTAGTCCTGCCTTAGGGACAAAGCCAGCTGGGTGATCTTGGGCCAGTCACTTTTTCTCACCCCTAGAAAGCAGGCAATGGAAAACCCCTGCCAAGAAACCTGCAGAAGCTGGTCCAGGCAATCACCAGGAGTCAAGACTGATAAAAATAATTTATGCAACATTTTTTGTTATGACAGTTGTCTTCACAACTTGCAGGAGTTCCACATAAGACAGCTTGGAAAACTTTGGAGCATTTCAATGCTTTTATTTACATAATCTATAATCAGTCTTCTGTCACATCACATCTTGTTCTAGAAACATCTTTGGATTTTGGGAAAGCCCACAGATATGTTTACTGGAAAACAATGATTAGAAATAACTTTATTTCCTTTTTCTTTAGAATACATTTTTCTTTGTTTTGTTTATTTGTTATTTCTGACTGTTGGTAATGCTAGGAATTTCATTTCTTTAACTTTTTATTAGAAACAAGATATTTCTACATTACTTCATCAATTGGTTGGAAAATTACTAAGAAAAAAATCAATCTGAAAGTTTTTTTTTTCATATGAAAGGATTGGGGTATAAAATCTGCTTCTGCATCCAAATAAGTTTCAGATATGAAGTTGCCTTTGCTCTCTGTTTTATGATAGGTTTATCCTCTTTAAGAGTTTCAAGCTAAGCATGTACAACAATGTTCTCTGTATCACAAACTAAATCTATTGAATTTGACAGATGAGTGTGGTTGAGGATTTTGCATGGTATAAGCTGATAAAAATGTTGTTAATTTGCCAGCATCAATGAATTCCTTTATATACAAGAAATATCTACACACATACATACCCACACACCCTTCTACCTAACTCTCTCTGTATGCAAAACTAAGTTCGAAGTCTTTCAGACCTTAAATACAAGGAGAAGTAGAATGCCTGGAATAGAAGCAATTCGGATCAGCCACCGCCAGCCAAGAGTTGGGTTAACAACCGAAGCCAATCCAATAATTAATAAGGAGCCTGACAACCAAAATATCTGTGAAATGTAAAAACAAAGGATAGATTAGCAGACAATGAGGTTCTCTACATCTTTACATTCTTTCAACATCCACATCTTGGTTCAAACTGAGTTGCTGCATAAAACACAATAAAAATATTGAGTTAAGCATTCCCACATCTGATTTTCAGGATCGTCAGTACAGATCTTGATAAACCAAGCAAAATGCTTATCAGCTTGGTTCTTGAAGCTTGAATGTCAGCTCTCAATTCTTTCTCAGAATGCAATGTATGAACACTTCAATAGGGAATACATTTCTGCAGCTGCAGAAGTAAGAATAGAACGTAGGCATTTCACAGACTGAAGTCTAAATTTGTACAGAGCAAAAACACATGGATTTTCCCAATTATATTTAATGAGTTTATTTAATGATAGTTCATCCCACTTGCTTGTGCTGAATTGAAATCAATAAATCAATTATTCATCATAAGTAAAATTAATACTGAAAAACGGAGTAAACATTTCCAATTCCTTTGATTGGGACAGAAAAAACTGTCCCAGGTATAATGGACTTTCAATAGAACCCTGGGCAGTATCAACAACCACTTCTGAGAGTTCCTGCTGTTCAAAAGTAGATGGTCAAAATCCCATGACATATGGAGATGTCTGAGGAAGTTCTATGGATTCCAGATTTTATTTACTTCAGACCAGTGGTGGGATTCAAATAATTTAACAACTGGTTCTCTGCCCTAATGATTTCTTCCAACAATCAGTTCACCAAATTGCTCAGAAAGTTAACAACCGGTTCTCCCGAAGTGGTGCGAACTGGCTGAATCCCACCACTGCTTCAGACTATGTATTCCATACAGATAGTCTTCAGTTTACAGCCACAACTGAACCCAAAACTTCTGATGCTAAGCAAGGCAGTTGTTAAGTGAGTTTTGCCTAATTTTATGGCCTTTTCTTGTCACAGTTGTTAAATGAATCCACTGCAATGTTGAATGAACCATGAGATAATTAAGCAAACCTGGCCTCCCATATTGACTGCTCATCAGAAGCTGATTGGGAAAGTCACAAACAGTGATCACATGACCCCAAGTAGGGCAACTGTCATAAATACATGTCAGTTGTAAGCTCCCAAATTTTGATCACATGACCATGGGGATGTTGCAATGGTGGCAAGTGTGGAAAAGAGTCACAAGTCACTTTTTTCAGTGTCATTGTAACTTCAAACGGTCACTAAACAAATGGTTGTAAATTGAGGACTACCTATAGTTTTCTATCCTGAAAAACTTTTAAGGCAGCTCAAGAAACCTGAAACCATTACAATTCAGTAGTGATACCTCCCACCAACCCCCCCTAAAAATAACAAGAGCCGAGGTGGTGCAGTGGTTAGAGTACAGTACTGCAGGCTACTTCTTCTGACTGTAATTTGGCAGTTCAAATCTGACCAGGCTCAAGGTTGACTCAGCCTTCAGTCCTTCCGAGGTGGGTAAAATGAGGACCTGGATTGTTGGTGGCAATATTCTGAATTTGTAAACCACTTAGAGAGGGCTGTAAAGCACTGTGAAGCAATACGTAAGTCTAAGTGCTATTGCTATTTATTTTGAGCTGAGCTCCATCCCATATTTTTTTTCTTGGCAACAAACTCTGTCTCATTCTCTCTACCCCTCCACTCTCTCCAACTTTAGGGACTTTTATTTCTTCTACTTTGCTTCCATAAAATGATTTAGGCAATAGTCACACATCACCATAAAGTAGAGCAGCATGAGTATCAGATATGGATGACTCTGTTTTATCTTGTCTTAAAGGAGCAGCTGATTTACTCCCCATTCAGAAGGGATGATGGGGAGGGGGAGGGAAGCATGCTTCTTTTGGAGGTGCCATCACTTGACGTTCTCATCAGTTGAGGCCACTTATACCTTTATCCCCTATACATTCATTTTCCTTGGAAAACTGTTCCAAATTGTTAGCTATCTCTACATCTAGCAACAAATGCTGTCATTGTAATTGTCCATTGGATGAAGAGGCACTTTATCTGTTCTGAATCTCTTATTATTCAGTTTCATTGACCATGATAACTTGGATATAAGAAAAATGAGGGAAAAAATATCCACGTAAAATTGCACAGATCTTTGCCTCTTATTAACCTTTTTTCCTACTTAAAAATTCTAAATGTTGATACATTGCTTAGCAAATACATTTCTGGCTTACCTGTGATAATGGCAAAACATAACCCCGGTATTTTGTGGGCAAAAATTCTGTTTTTATTATAAGCCTTAAAAAAAAGTAAGGAAAGAAGGTAAGAAGATTAAGGAAAGAGAAAGAAATGTATTAATTGGGTTCAAATACTTCCAGGTTGGTTTTAATAATGGTTTGTTGAAGTGGCCATAATGGCTGGATTTACACAAAGTACTCAATCTAACCTCACCTCACCTCACCTTACCTCACCCAACCCAACCCAACCCAACCCTTCACTGGCTTTTTTTATTGCAACACCCATCAATTTTAACTGAATTGTTTTATTTTAGGCTTAAACCTAGAACCTGATAGAGTAAGAGATATATCATAATTTGCCCTTGAAGATTGTAGACATTATGTGTAATCTGCAGTTTGAACAAATCCCATAGTACTTCTGGATTTCTGATCCTATGGTAAGATATGCATGCATTAAAAACATCAGAAAGTCCACAACATCACATGAGAATGCTGATGTTTGTCCTATTATTTTTAAATTTTGTATATAGGTATGCTTTATTGTTGGCTGTGCCCTGCCCTGAGTCCTTGGGAGAAGGGCAGTATAAAAATTAAAATAATAAATAAATAAATAAATAAATAAATAAATAAATAAATAAATATTATTGTTTGGACTATGACATTACCCTTGTGAATGACCTGACACACCACATCCTACGAGGGCTCGGAGAAAGACAAACCAGATGTATGAAGGAGAAAATGATGTCAGCAAAGAGAAATAGGCTCCCCATGCAAAAGAGATGATTAAAACCTGGGAGAGAATATACAGACAGGAAGACATTGACTTCAAAGCAACATTCAGCACTGTAGGATATTTATCTCAACTTTTCTTTGTAGATGAGTTCTGAACATTTCCAGCTAGTTAAAAAAAAAAACTTAATTAACCTTGCAATGAATACATATTTCTTGAATGTATGTCACTATATTGCATATAGGTTCCAGATAAAATGCATAAAATATGAAGTTCACCTACTTTAGTGAACTTAAATTTAATTAAAATTACATTGATAATTTTTTATTATTTTTTATCCTGCCTTTATAAATAAATAACTCAAGATATTGAACATACCTATGAGAGAGTGTAACTGGCCCAAAGTCACCCAGCCAGCTTTCACACGGCAAAGAAATGAATATAAATCTAAAAGGTACAGTACAGAGGTGGGTTTCAGCAAGTTCTGACCAGTTCTGGAGAACCGGTAGCGGAAATTTTGAGTAGTTCAGAGAACCGGTAGTACAAATTCTGACTGGCCCCACCACCATCTATTCTCCGCCTCTCAAGTCCCAGCTGATTGGGAGGAAATGGGGATTTGCAGTAACCTTCCCCTGGAGTGAGGTGGGAATAGAGATTTTACAGTATCCTTCCCCTGTCATGCCCACCAAGCCACACCCATCAAGCCATGTCATGCCCACCAAGCCACATCCACAGAACTGGTAGTAAAAATTTTGAAGCCCACCACTGGTACAGTGCTATCAACTTGGAGTTTGGGGGGAGGGAAGAGACATGGGGGGGGGGGGAGGAGACATGGAAGAAAACAAAACAAGTGAAAGAAACAAGACTAAAAGTACAACTTCTGGAAGAGAAGGTGGGGGGTGAGAAGAAGAGAAAGGAAATAAAGAAATGTTCCAACAGAATAAATGAGGAGAACACCATGAAAAATAATATGGAAACTCTAAGGAACAAAGTGAAAGGAGTTCAGTTACAAAATGCCCCAGAAGTCTATGTAGTTTTTGCTGGCAGGAAGAATAAAAAAAGATATTTAATGGAATGATGAAGTTGTAGGTAAGAAAAATATGCATATAAAAGAGTGCTTGCTCCAAAAAAAAATAAGAGAAAAATGTTGAATGATGTATTTATAAAGAAATATTTGCGAATGTTTCAAAAGTAGTGAAATAGAGCAAGGCGAGAGCGAATGCAGAAAGCTTCAAAGGAAAATAAATAGGTCTGAAGAGCTTTTTCTTGTGGATCATTGAAGCTTTTGTCCTCCACTTTTGTAAGTGAACCTTTAAAGCATAAGATGGCACCATCTTTAAATTCAAAGTGTTTTCAGCAGGCAAGAATGTCCATACTTCAGATGTTGATTTGTTGTATATTTAACACAAATAAATGTATGTGTGTATAGGTGAGTGTACCAAAAAATGTATGTATTTGAATATGGTGAGGGGAACTAAGGAGAAGCGAATGAATGCTTCATTCAGCATTAAAGAACTTTGCCTCAATCTGTAAAAAAAATTTCTTGCTTATGCTTTCTTTAGCACATAGGAAGCCACTGTAAGGGGAGGAACCCATCATATATAGTATGCATGCATAAAGTTAAGAAAATAGAGAAGTAAAAAGCTATAAAATTGAGCAAAACAGGAAAACTGCTAGAGCATATACTTTTACATTATTGGCCTATGATAAAAAGATCATTCTATTTTGTAATAAAAATTTGTAGCCAAATTTGAAAAAAACTTTACATTGACTTATTTGATATATGAGAAAGTATAAAAAGTGAAATAATCTGAGTTCAGCATGCTTCCCTATGGAGTTCATGCAACAGCTGTTGATTTTCTATATCAAGAAAAGATATGTTCTTCCTTACAAGGTTAATGCTGATGCCATATAAGTAGAGCAATATAAGAACTTTCAGTGAGAAAATGATGAGTTGGACATATTTGAAGGATGCGCTGCGGCAGAGATCAATGACCAGAAGGCAAGCTCTGGCCCATGAAATCTTTCTGGAGAAAGGAGACATTGTGAGATTACCCACATGTACTCTGGACAGCTCCTACTCCTAAATAATCTGCAGAACTGAGGTTTGTGCAGTTGGCTCATGAATGGAGAGGATGGAAGTCAAAGGATTCCATTTAAGTTATAATATAGATTATATCAGTGATGGCTAACCTTTTCCGGAACAATTGCCCAAAGAGCGTGCAAATGCTGAACTGTGGGGGTTCAGGTGTGCATGTGCCTGAACCCCCAAAATGCAATGTGTGTGCGGACACCATGCACATGCCCTGCCCCCGTGCATCTACGTGTGCCCCTGCATGCTCCCACGAATGCGAGTGTGCACATGCTGCATCCCCGTGCATGCACAGCAGAGACCCAACAACCAGCTGGCTGGTGGGAGGTGCATGCGCGGTAGACCTGAACTGGGGTGACGGCTCATGTGCCCATAGAGAGGGTGCTGCGTACCACCTGTGGCACGCATGCCATAGGCTCACCATCACGGGCCTATATGGACTAAAAGCTGAACTAAAAAGTGATTGTATGTTAATTGTTTTTTAACTGTTAAGAATCTTTGAATCAACAAGTTTTGTAACATTCATTAGGTGAATTTTGTCCAATCTTTGGAGAAAAATGACTTTTTTAAAGAAAAATGAGGTAGAGGGAATAAACAGCAAATGCACGATCAAAATCTTGATTTTATAAAGTTATAAATGGGTTAAGAGTCCAGAGGGAATTATTTTTTGCATCCCCTCTTTATTATTTTTTTACAGATCAATCAAGGTGGCAAACATAATCAACACAGTTTCCTCAAGTGATTTTGAAATTAATTACAAGAAACCTTCTGCTGCAAAAATGCTGCTCTTTAGAAAGAATTTCTAAGATAAAAATTGGACTTTAGAGAGAACCAGAAAAAAATAAAGATTATAAGAAAAAAGAAGAACAATTAATTTTGACTCACTAATACAGAATGGAGCAAAATATTTTAACTTTTGAAGAATATTTCTGAATAGTGGACTCAGAAGTTAATCTTAAAAGTGTCTGACATCATATGTAAACTGGTTTTAAATGAGGATATAGCAGAGGAACAGCTTGTACTGGATAAGACTTAGGCTGAACTACCTGAAGTCTTAATTAAAAGGGAGATACAAATAATAAATCAATAAACTGGCTTGCTTAATTTTCTTATTTGGGTGTTTACAAAAGAGACTTGCTGAAGTAATAAAGGATTATTTGAAGAGAGACAAAGAAAAAAATGATCAAAAATCAAGTTCCAGATATTTAGAACAATTAAAGAGCAAGATTGTTAAAATCAAAGGAAAGATTTATTTGATCAAGTTTAAAATATATATGCTGTTGTTTCTGATAATCTTTAATGGACTTTTGTTGACCATGACCAAATGAAGAGGCTTTAAGAATTTGTTTATAGGAGATGAGATGTAGGAAGAAGATATAGTTTATTGTACTTTTCAAAGGAAGTAGTAAGTTACTGAATTTGTAGTTGCTATGATGAAGGCAGAAGTGACGTCTTCATACAGGTAGTCCTCAATTTACGGCCACAATTGACCCTCAAATTTTTGTTTGCTAAGCAAGATAGTTGTTAAGTGAGTATTTTACAATCTTTTTTGCCACAGTTGTTAAGTTAGTAACACAATTGTTAAGTGGATTTCGCTTCCTTTGATTTGACTTTGTGGATTTGACTTTGCTTGTCCAAAAACTGATCACATGACCCCGGGACACTGCAACCATCATAAATATGATCCAGTTGCCAAGAGCCCAAATTTTGATCACATGACATGGGGATGGTTATAAATGTGAAAAAAGGGTCCTAAAACACTCTTCAGTGTCATTGTAACTTTGAACAGTCACTAAATGAATGGTTGTAAGTTGAGGACTACCTGTATAATTTTTCTGTGCTATATCTTTTTTTCTGAATTTTCTGTCTTTTCATTTTTTTCATACTTTTCCAGTTTGTATTAGTTTTTTCAAGTTTGTAACTGAACACTACAATAAAATTATTATAAAAAGTAAGTAGTAAAAGAAAAGGACTTACCTTACAACGGCCAAATTTATCTGCTAGCATCCCAAATGTTACGCTAGCCACCATGTAGCCAAAAAATACCATCTGAAAGAAAGTAATCATGTATAGTTCCAAGCAAGATCAAACAGTGATTTGATAAACAAATGAATGAGAAACTAACATTAAGGTACATTTAGCTCTGTCTTCCATCTAAATCTCTACCTGTACCACCCCAAATTTTTATTTGGCCATTATTTGGCCACTCTGGGAGTGACCAGAATTCTACAATTGGTGTCACAATTTGTCACTAAGACAAAGGAAATGATAAGTTTCCAAACAGAAGGATAGAATAGAATAACAGAACTGGAAGGGACCTTGGAGGTCTTCTAGTGCAACCCCCTGCCCAGGCAGAAAACCCCACACCACTTCAGACAAACAGTTATCCAACATCTTCTTAAAAATTTCCAGTGTTGGAGCATTCACAACTTCTGCAGGCAAGTTGTTCCACTTATTAATTGTTCTAACTGTCAGGAAATTTCTCCTTAGTTCTAAGTTGCTATGAATTTAGGAACATGATATAGTACAGGGTCTTCTTAAATGCCAAGAGCCCATCTTCAGACCCCCTTATCCAGTGGTGGGATTCAAGTAATTTAACAACCGGTTCTCTGCCCTAATGATTTCTTTCAACAACCAGTTTGCCAAACTGCTCAGAAAGTTAACAACCGGTTCTCGCGAAGTGGTGTGAACTGGCTGAATCCCATCACTGCCCTTATCCAAATTCTGACCCCTCAGTTCTCCCCTGAGGTTGAAGTTTTCTTTTTCTTTTTTTTAAAATTTTTATTGAACAAACAAACATACGTATACAAACATACACATATTGACAAACTTAAAATGAACACATTTTATACATTAAAAACAAGTCCTACGACTTAGGCACTAAAGTTGGAGTAGTAGCTTCGATATTTGTATGTCTATATATCTATATATAAGTATTATTCGATATTCTATATGTGCATATTTACATATATATATATATATATATATATATATATATATATATATATATATATATATATATATATAATTCATTTTATGACAGTATATAACAATATTTAATTTTATTTATTTTTTAATGAGGTTGAAGTTTTCAGTTTCAATAACGGAAGGTCAGTTAAAGGCTCTCTGTACCGTTTAGCATATTCACTAATGAAATTATTAAAGCCATACAGTAATTTGAAAAGCAAGTCCAGATGGCTATTTTAGAATATTTTAAAAAATGAAAGGAGTAAAAAGAATCATTACAAATATTCTTAGCTGAGCAGATGAATATATATATATGGCTATTTATTTGGGAGACCTGGCTTGGTTTGATTTTGGAACCAAGGTTGACCCAAGACATTTATGCTAAGACATCCATGACTGGTCAAAGGATTTTTGGAATCTGAACAAGAAAGTTCTATCAGCACAGGAAAAAAAAAAAAGAATGATGATGAAGCAAATAATGCTGATGTTTTAATGTGACCAGAATCATTTGCCTGAGGAACGTGATTTATATTGTCTCATAATGGTCCTGATACCTTCTCCCCCAATGTTAGCTCAATGACCATGTGACTATAGAAATTGTACTCACTGTTGTCACTAAAGCCACTTGCCAGTTTTTAAGCTGCCATTCACATCGGATAACAGGACCCACTACAGCAATCAGCATGATTTCCATAGCTTCTACCACCTTTGGGGATGAACATATGAAACAATACTTTAAAAATATATAGTTTTCAACATACCCAAGACACAAAGAGGGAATCTTCAATTCTCATTCCAGATCTCCTATGCCTATATGGTACTGTTATAAACTCTATGTTATTTCAATATTCTGAAATCTACAGCTCCTGGGTTTCCTACAGTTCCAAACTCAGAGAGTGCTAGTGATCGTAGAGATTAAACACATTCAAAATAAATAGATAGTCCCCACATATAAAGAAAATTTGTATAAGATGTTTTACAGATGGCACTTTCCACCAGCGAGGTTGGCAAAGATGTTTAAAGATAAGACAGCTAAATGTTGGAAATGCCACCAAATACCTGGGTCTTATGTGATGGACATGTGTAGAAGCAAAAAAATACTGGAAAAAAATACATACATGGCTGGAAAAGATGACAAAGCAGCACATCGATTTAAAACCAGAAATATTTTTGTTGGGGATTTAACCTGAAACTTATAGTAAAGGGAATGCTTATTTAATTTTTTTTTTTTTAAATGATTTATATGCCGCCCTTCTCCGGAGACTCAGGGCTGCTTACAATGCGTTAAGCAATAGCCTTCATACTTTTGTATATTTATATTTATACAAAGTCAGCTTATTGCCCCCAACAAACTGGGTCCTCAATTTACCCACCTTATAAAGGATGGAAGGCTGAGTCGACCTTGAGCCTGCCTGGGATTGAACTCGCAAGTAATTGTAGCAGCTGGATCTTAAATGCTGCCTTTGTAGGAGGCATTACTCCCCTACGCTACTCAGGCTCCTTACTTACTCATGTATTAACTGTAGCTAGAATTGTATTTGCACAAAACTGGAAAAGTGAAGAGATCCCGGCGGAAGAGAATGTGATTAGAAAATATTAGAATGTGCAGAAATGAATAGATTAACGCTTGCAATTAAAGAGAAAGAACAAACTGAATATTATATGACATGGGGATTATTTTATCGATAGTTAGAGAATAAAAATGGAAGTTAGAAACAAAAGGAGATTAGTGAAATGTAGAAAATGTGTTAAGATAGAAATGTAAACAATATGATTGTTATTATTATGACTATTAGGATTATTATGTTTAATATTATTATTATATTCTTATCAGAGGATTATATAAAGAGGGGAAAATGAACATATTTATTATGCTCAATATTACTACTGTAAGATCAGAGAATTATTATCAATGTAATGAATACTGTTGAAAATTTTGATGGTTATTGCACAGAGATATTTGTACCCAGACGACACACTGTTGAATAGAAGATGGAATGTTTATATTAAAAAAATTAAATAAATAAATAAACAGATACTCCAATTCTTGGCCATGTCTCTATCCTCAATCCCTGCCTTTCACCCTGCTTATCACAGCTGTCTGAAGGATCCCATACTTCCTGTTATGTCCTTATAAGGACATCCGCCAGGGATTGGTTGAATCCACCGGCGGGAAATTCAAATCGCTGTCTCTGGGCAGTGCGACTGCCGGAGCGCTTAAAAGGAGAGCTCCGGCAGCGTAGCACCAGTCTTGTTCCAGCCTTAAATAAAGTACTGAATGGACCTGAGCTGGTTCTTTTCCTGCGCCTGATCTAACACTTCCTTGTTGAAGACATCAGAACCACATTTTTATACATTAGAATACTGCCTGAACATTAGTTAGCACTTAGCATAACAGGAAGCAGCCTAGATTTTTAGAGAGTAGAGGAGATGTGAAAGGGTGAAAATTGAGAGCTTTTCTGCAAATAACATTCTGGCTCATACTTCAGAATGTCCCAGAATATCCTTAAAGAAAGTGTTAAGAAAACAGAGAAGAGCAGCCAATTGGAAGTGTTAATACAATAAATTTCATCAAAACATAGTGTTATGTTCTGCATCTTTCAATCATATCTGTGGAGATTCTCAGTCATCCAGGTCATAGTTGTCTGAAAAGTGCTTTCTTTCTTCAAAAGACAGCTGGATTGGCTTTTGTTTTTGTGTTTTTTTTCCTTGAGGAAGAAGAAATAGAAAATGTTTGCTTTTCATCCAAGAAGCTTCGTCAGTCCCCTGCCATCTGAACTGATGAAGCTTCTTGGATAAGAAGTAAAATATTTTCTATTTCAAGGAAAAAGCAGCCTTTTGAAGAAAAGAAAAAGCACCTTTGAGACCTTTCAATCATCTTCACACCATTTATTTATTTATTTATTTATTTATTTATTTATTTATTTATTTTATTGTATTGTATTTTTATACCGCCCTTCTCCTGAAGGACTCAGGGTGGTGTACAGCCACAATAAAACAATAACAACACAAAAATTAAAAAACCATTAAAATAATTCAATTATTTGGCCGTAATTAAAAACCCCAACTAAAAACCATTTTAAAATCGTTTAAAAAACCCAATTAAAATCATTGTTCCATCAGACTGGCTTGATGAAATAATAGGGTCTTCAGAGCACGACGGAAGGCGCAGAGATCGGGGATCCTTCGTATATCCGGGGGCAATTCGTTCCATAGGGCAGGGGCCCTCACAGAGAAGGGTCTCCCTCTCGGGGTTGCCAGTCGACATTGTTTGGCTGACGGCACCCTGAGGAGGCCCTCTCTGTGGGAGCGAATCGGTCGGTGGGAGGCAATCAGTGGCAGAAGGCAGTCCTGCAGATATCCAGGTCCTAAGCCATGGAGCGCTTTGAAGGTGGTGACCAGCACCTTAAAACACACCCGGAAGACCAACGGGAGCCAGTGCAGCTCGCACAAGAGAGGTGTTACATGGGAGCAACGAGTATGTATGTAATGGAAAAGAAATGGTATGTGATTTTCAAAAGGGTGGAGGGCTATATGAATGTCTTGACCTTCACCATGGAAATCTCTCCAGACTGCCCATCTCCCCGCAAGATTTTTAGGTCTCCATTAAATCTCAGAGACAATTCCTACATAACGTTCCCAGTTCCAGAATTGCAGGCAACCAATTAGGCGGGAAAGACAGTAATAATAAAAGAAAAAAGCAACAAATTCTCTGGTATCATGGAACAATGGACCATGTACAATAGCATGGAATTTGAAAGAAATTCAAATGCTGCTCAGCAACCAATAAAACTGAGGCCACTTCTGCAAAGAGGAAAAGTTTTAGGAAATGACAATAAATTTCAGTGCAATATTAATAAAAAATAAACTTACACCAGTACTACCCATGATCATAAAGAGTGCAATGTGGAATCTCCCAAAACCAATTGTTTCCACAGCTTCTTCTACAGTAAAGGTCTTTTGCTCTAGAATATTAAATAGAATAGTAATAGAAGTAATAAATAGAATAAATTAGCATTTATTCATTATTCCTATACATAGAAAACATTACAAAAACATAGAAGGGGAAGAATTCAGTTTTCCCTGAAATGTGCACTAATATACACATATAAAAATAATTAATGTTACTATTATCCACAAATGTACAATTAAATGTCCTGTTTCCCTTATCTCCATTAGCACTCCAAAAGCTCAGTGGCCTGTTGCAAGGCCTGTTGTCTTCTTTCTGATAACTATTTACTACTAAATTGGATTTATTATGGACAAAAGAAGAATCCTATGTAAGAATGGTTGAAACCAGAAAATGATTTCAAATAGAGAATTATGAGAGGGAGAAAAGACCATCCACCAATAAGATGTTATAAGTTTGGATAAGTCACATTTTGTCCATAAGTGTCAGGAATACATTATGCACCTACAATCCAAAACTGCTCTGTATGCATAATATTAAAGGTAAAGGTTTCCCTTGCACATATGTGCTAGTCGTTCCTGGCTCTGGGGGCGGTGCTCATGTCCATTTTAAAGCCAAAGAGCCAAGAAGACATCTCCATAGTCATGTGGCCAGCATGACTAAATGCCAAAGGCGCATAGAACGCTGTTACCTTCCCACTGAAGGTGATCCTTATTTTTCTACTTGCATTTTTTACGTGCTTTCGAACTGCTAGGTTGGCAGAAGCTGGGACAAGTAACAGGAGCTCACCCCGTTACACGGCACTAGGGATTTGAACCGCTGAACTGCCAACCTTTCGATTGACAAGCTCAGCGCCTTAGCCACTGAGCCACCACATCCCCTTATGGATAATATTAAAATATGCCTAAATTTTGTTGGCAATTTCACAACTTTTCAGTTGAGGAGAGAGAGACTTTAGAGCTTTCAAAAATTGTAATTTTTAATCATTAAGACTTTGAGGGAACTTTAGTCACGAACTCACAACTGAGAAAGAAGATGGAACACCAAGCTAGATTACCTTTCTTTGGCTCCTGTTCCTGAGTTCCCATTTCCTCAACAGTCACAGCATTTGTTCCTTGTTGATGCTTGACTGACATCTTTCAATTTGCATTAATTTACCTGGAGTTTTTGTGTGTAGAAACTCTTAATTCAGTTGAAAACTACACAGAAGATATAAAGGAATTTTCTTAAAGTTGTGGGCTCGGAGAATGGTAAATTAAGAACAATACTACATATGGTACTTTGTTCCCTGAGATTATTTTGCTCCTGAATTTCTCCTGCTCACCTATTTTTCATCTGCTATTGTTGGAAAAAGAATTACTTTTTTAAAAAAGTTCCCAAATGTTCCCCCATCTCTGATATAAAAGACTGTTTCTTTAAGGGCTTTCGGCTGCTACTCCTCGGTTGAAGAACCGAACCAGCTGATCAATACTAAGCTCTGCTTAAACTGGACGCTGCTTTGTAAATTATGCCCACTTCATTCAATCCAGTTTTAAATCTAAGTAAATACTTCCGCTGTCTTTATACAAAACAAACTTTAAATTCTATAAAATGGCTAGTCCTCATTTCAGATAGCAATAGTTATGATAATGAATGCTAACTGCAAAATAATTACTACTGAAGGGATAGATAATTAAATCAGTATGAGAGAACCTTGCAATACTTAGCAAATATATGAATTCCTTAGTGGCCAGAATTATCATGCAGGGTAATTCTATATCTTAATACAGAAGAACACTTGGATTCCACAGGAATTAGTCGCAGGAAAATGTGTACACATTTACAACTTTATTACATTTTTATTTATCACACCATCCCCATTTGATCTCTACAGCTATCCTTGTAGGTAGATTAGATTGAGAAATGAAACCCAATAAAGTCTACAGCTGATTTGTATTTCCAGACCAATTCTTTTTCACAATCTGACATTACATCCCCTTCCCCTAACTTCATGCCCTCCAGATCATAGCTGTAGGTGATGAGAGTTGTAACCAAACACATCTGGAAAACATTGGGTTGCCACCACACTAATATCATAAAAATAATTACTAAATGCAGTTAAGTAAACTTAAGTTCTTATAATGAGGGGAAAAAAATTGGAGGCCTAACTTGTTTCATACCTCCATAGTGAATATCTTTCTTACCTTTTGTCGAACAATTAGTTAAGTCTTGCTCTCCCCTTGCCTTTTCAAATATGTAGCTCATCTGTGCTTGCTATAATCATGCAATATACCTGGGTTTACCACTTTCCTTCATGGCTGAAGGTGTACAGTTCCCATTATAACATCTTTGCCTCTTCAGATTTCAGGTTTAAGACCTTCCTAGTAATTATTTCCCTCCGCTTAGAGAGCAGGTGGCCAAATCAGGAATTTCTTAACAAGTGTGTAATTGTATGCCCTTTTGCTGTAGGTTTACTTTTTTTTTTCTTTTAAAGCAAGTTGGGATTTCTATTTCAGTCCCATATATCACTGCTGCCCTTGCATTCTCAGAAAAGGTTGGCTCTGTTATTTCAGTGATTGATTAAAAGAAGCCAGAAAAGGAAGCAGAGAAGGGTCAAATTGCAATAATACAAATGCATTGCTCACACATATATCTTGCATTGTATGTTACTAGTCTGAATTCAGCAAATCTTCTCAGAAGGGAACTGGTTGGATCTGTCTATCTGTTCTCTCCATTTCTTATTTTTGCGAAATCTTTCACGTATATTTATTTTCAGTTCCTCAGTTTTACTGATCCGTTGTTGCAATGTTTCCTTAAAGATGACCTAAAATTAGACTGCATTTGCATGCTTATTTTACAAAGCATACATGCTTTTTCTGTCAGCCCTCCTGGCAGAAAGCTGATTCCACAAGACAACTAGAAATATAGTTTATTGAGACAAAACATATTAATAGAATCTTACAGGTCTGCCCATGTTTTTCTTTCCCCCCCCTCTTATTCTTTCTTTGTTATCCTTTCTTGACCCCTTGGGCTTAATGCATGCTGTCTCTGTATTTGTTGTTGGCCTGTTCTGGAGACCTTCTCCAAGGGTCCCTGCATTTTGTTTACAATTTCTCAAGAACTGAGCTCAGTACATCTTCAAAAACTTGGCATTGCATGTTAACTGTATATAAAGAGAATCAATATAAAATCTTTTACAGATGGCATATGCCTCCTGAAAAATTAGCAAAAATGTTTAAAGATATATCAGCTAAATGTTGGAAATGCCATCAAATACCAGGATCTTATTATCATATGTGGTGGACTTGTCCAAAAGCTAAAAATTATTGGAGCAGAATTAAGATATGGATAGAAGAAATGACTCAACAACATATTGATTTAAAACTTGAGTTGTTCCTACTAGGTATCCTACCAGAGAAAATTAGTAAAGAAAATGTATATTTGATTATACATATAATAATAAAGATATAATAACTGCAGCAAGAATAGTATTTGCACAAACATGGAAGGGAGAGAAAATCCCTTTAGAAGGGAAAGTAATTAGGAAAAGTTTGGACTGCGCAGAGATGAATAGATTAATGATTAAAGAGAAAGAGGGTACGGAATATTTTAAGATATGGGGGAAATTTTATGATTGGATAGAAAAAAAATATAAAGAATTTGATACGCAAACAGGAGAAAGTTATGTTAAATATATGTATTTTGGGGAAAATATTGAAATAGAGAAATGGGATTTATTAAGGAAGAAATAAGAAGAGGAGAAGTAACAAAAAGAAGAAGTCACCGAAGAAACACCAAGATGACACACGGAAGGACTGATGTATTATATGTTTGTTTGTCTTAAAAAATAAATAAAAAACTTTTTATAAAAAAACAACAACAACTTGGCATTGCTAATTTAAGGGCTTCCTCAAATTTCTGCACATGCCTCACAGGCAAAAAATTCCAATGAGACAGCGCAGGAAGCAAAGCAGTTGTCCAAGTACACATTTATAAAGATGTCCTAGGAAAGTCCTTGAAGCATCTGTGCAAGCCTTTCAGAGGGCCACAGTTCCTCATCTGCCACAGTTCTTCAAGAATATTAGTGCACATCATAACATGTCCTTTCAGAGGCTTCATAAAGGTGCAGTATCAGGGGTGGGCTGACGGTGGTTCGCAGGGGTTTGGGAGAACCTCTAGCTAAGATTCTATGCAGTTCGGAGAACTCCCAAATCCCACTCCTGGCTGGCCCCGCCCACCCCACCCCTCCCAGGATTCCCCTCGCACCCTGTTTTGGATGCACGTAAGTGCAGGGCGCATGCAGAGGCTTGGGGATGGTGAAAAATGGGCCTACTGAAAGTTTGGGAAGACCAGAAACAGGCCTGTTTCCATCCTCCAAAGGGCCTCCAGAGCCTGGGGAGGCCTTTTTCACCCTCCCAGAGGCTCAAGGAAAGCCTTCAGAGTCCGGGAGGACAAAAATGCCCCCTATGTGGCGCAGGATGCCAACTAGGCCACACCCACCATGGCCATGCCCACCAGCAACTGGGCAGAGAACTCCTTGCTAAAATTGTTGAAGCCTACCCCTGTATAGTATGTATGCATGTGTAAATATTGTCAAATTTGGAAAACTGCAAAAACTGAAGGATAGGTAAGGTTAGGAGTCTATCAGTACTGAGCAGCAAATTTCAATATATAGCATAATTTTAATACATTTTCAATTCCATTGATAAGTTGGACAAACCTATACATTTATTGAACAGGACAGCAGTTAAGAATAGAAATTTGCTGTACAATAACATTTCTTCTTTTTGAGCATATAGAAAGACCAGATGATGGAATGAGAGATTAAAGTGAATGTTTAGCAATAGGAAAAAAAAAGGATGGATGTAAAATCTTTTGGCTGCGAAGATCAGGAACACATATTGAGAATAACAGGATTAATAATACTGGAAGATTAAAAAAATCTGTCTCACCCTTTCACAGGACATTTTATTTTATTTTACCATTTGTCATCTGTATATGGTGGCCCATCTCACAAAATATGACTCAGGGTGGTGAACAATTAAATAAATTGCATGAATTGTAAAATGAATTGGCCACCTCAAGAAGCAGATTTGGGCCTGGAAATGATTTCTGGTTTTCCTCCTGAGTCTGTAGTTAGTTTTTATCGCTCACAGAGACCATGCCGTGCTGTGGGATCAAAGCATCCTTAGGTAGCCTTCTGCCATCCAAATGTCCCATCATCAGTGCTGAAAAGTCAGCTGATAAATTGGGATAAATCAGCTGATTTCTGGTGCCATCCTTTCCTTTCTATCAGATGATAAAAAAGCTCTGGCCAGTTCTGGCTAGAGATTTAAATTTAGAACCAGAGATTTAGGAGCATATTCTACTCATCAATGGGGTAAGAACTTAAGAAAGTTCAAAATATTTTTAAAGATCCATTTCATTCTGGTTTTTTTTAAAAAAACTATTACCATCTGGCAGACGGTACAGGATAATAAAAACAAGGACAAATAGGCTGGAAAAACAGCTTCTATCCCAGAGCAGTAATTATATTGAATTCTACTGTATAGTGCAATATTAATGCAATATCAGGAGTTTTCAGCTCAATTGCATATAATATGAAGGATGTATGTTTTTGTTTTATTTTTATAGTTTTCTTATGTATAATGTACACTGAAGATGGCATTTAATTTCGTTGTACAAAGTGCAATGACACTAAACTACTACTACTTAAAATGGTTGGATCCTGTTTCAGATATATGTTTAGCTGTACAGGAAAAAAAACTTGGCAACCTGAATATAATCTGTAGGCCGTATTTGAAAGGATAAAAGAAATCCTTTCTTTCAGAAGTACAAAAACATATTCTGTTTCAGATAATCTTCTTTCCACTTAAATTCTGATCATTTGGAAAGAAGCCATTGCAACAATATCCCAGGTTGCCCAGAAAATGGGGGTAAGGAGAAAATCTTGAGCAGCCGCATCTGAAAACCTCTGAAAATAATGAAATTGCATACAAAACCAGAATTACATCAAGAATGCTTGTCTTTTGTTTTGAGCATGTTATATTTGTCTTATAAAATTCAGAGTTGATTGAAACTGATGGAGATACTTCAATGAAGTGTCGTGATTGAACATGAGGTTATATTTGTCATAAGGCTGTCATGTAAAGGAGGACTCTCACAACCAGTTTACAGATGGTCAATACATTCTGGGTATCAATTCCTTGTCCAGTAATACATAAGATTTCAGTCTGAGTGAAATCAATCAGGCATTGTTGAGGTGCTGCAAATGTTCATCTTTGTGCGTGAATCAAGGCATCCTTTGCAGGCATTTTACAGTATGTTTTGTGTTGAGTTCAGCTCTGGGTTATTTCAAGCATTGTCCTTCCAGTCTCTGATGAAAAAAAAAGTACTATTGCATACTTGCTTCCCACAAAAGAAATAAGTTGTAATGGTATTTCTGGAGTGGATTTTGGAAAGTTGGATTTCGTATTTATCTTAGTTAGAAGGTAGCAAAAGAGTGTACTTAGGTGATCTGTCTTCCATTGAAGAACGTTTTCCTGCAGAAATTTTCCTGCAGATTTCCAATTACATTCTGCTGTGGGTACCCTCTGTTCAACTAGTGATTGTTACTTGGCAATAACCTCGTTATCTCCAGTGGAAATTGGCATAAACGGAAGTGAATTCCATGATAATAGCTCAGGAAAAAGCCTGCTTAAGAGGCTATTAGATGAGTCTTGGTATATTTAGCAAGGCACTCATGAGTTCAGTGACTTATCTGATTTTAATGGTGAAGGTGATCTGAGAGGCATCCTGATTCAAAATTGCTTAGTTCTTTGTAAGGAATGTTGTTGTTGTTAGTTGCGAAGTCGAGTCTGACCCATCATGACTCCATGGACAACGTTCCTCCAGGCCTTCCTGTCCTCTACCATCCTCTGCAGTCCATTTAAGCTCATGCCTACTGCTTCAGTGACTCCATCCAGCCATTTATTCTCTGTCATCCCCTTCTTCTTTTGCCCTCGCTCTTTCCCACCATTAGGCTCTTCTCCAGTGAGTCCTTCCTTCTCATTAGTAAGTTCTCATTGTAAGGCATATAGTAAACCAAGTTTTGAACTCAGCTTGGTATCTTGAGTTGTGACCATCCTCTTAAGTACGTTGTCCCCAAAGGGAGTATTTGTAAGTGAACCCAAGGTTTCTTCAGGATTGATTGATAACTGGCTCCTTTAGGTCAGGAATACTCTAGCAAATCCAAGTTCTGGTGAAAATTCATTTATCAGTTTTGGAGCCAACAGTCAATCCCCACTGGTAAATTTATATCATTCAAAATAGGCGGGGTCAAGAGAGCAAGTGGCATGCATAGGAAATTCCCAGGCTTCATATTAAAAGTTACAGTGTTGTCTGCCTAGAGCATGGGTGTCAAACTCACGGCGTCACATTGTTGTCACATACATTTCACTTTTTCTCCCTTTGCTAAAATGGGGGCTGGGCGTGCCCAGTACGTGACGCATCTGGCCCCAGGGTCCGTGAATTTGACACCTCTGGCCTAGAGTAATCCTTTATCTTGTTTCTTGGTAATTTCCAATCCCAGTTGCTGTGGGAGGATTCCGAGGAATGGGATGTTTAAAACATCAGCATCTTTTTTTCCACTTATTTATTGAATTGTATAGATCGTGTCACTCTAGAAAAATTGGGAAAAAAATGTTACTTTGAGTTATTTTTAAACCATGCACATCCCTGGCCTGCGGTCTGTGGTGGGTGGGCCTGCAGTCTGTGGTGGGTGGGCATTCAACCGGTTCTGTCTGGTTTGCACGAACTGCTAGCGGCGACTACGGGAGGCTCTGCCCACCCATCCGGATGTAATGCGCAACTACTACGCATGCGCAGAGGTGGGCACTCACATTTGCGAACCAGTAAGGAAGATAAGTGAATCCAACCTCTGGCTGCGATGTGCAGATTATGATCTCAAGTTGCAATGACTAACAATCTCAGCTTGTTTCTGATGGTTAGCCATTTGGAGTAGAAGAGAGTAGAAAACTGACTCCATGGGAAGACTAGGACTTTATTGACATAGGCTAAGTTTTTTACAGGCCTAATTGTGCTTAATTGTGCTTTACTTCCCCTTCTTATTCTCCAGTGACTCAGGGAGGAGCCTGTTGGAGATTCTTCTGAATGCGATCTTGTTTCCCAGAACTTAAGGCACATTTCAGACCTTTTTGCTTATCTAACAGTTCTTGCTTATTTCTCTCAACTCAGATCACCGATTAAAGAGTTTAGCCAGTTAATGATAAATTAAATTGTTCAATTACGATAATAAAAGTTTCTAACAGCCAAACCTGTTTATATACCAACTACTTGCCTGTCATTCCTTGTTTGTATTCTTGAGGTGTCAATACAAAAAAAAAACCCTTTGTTATCCAATTGTATCTTAAGGTAAATGAAATCTTTTCTCATAAGCTCTTCATGTGGTATGAATAGAATAGATAATAGAACTGGAAGAGACCTTGAAGGTCTTCTAGTCCAGCCCCCTGCTTGTTCTGCCCCAGCTCCGGATTCCCAAGGATTGTGGCACACACCAACGGTCCTTATCAAAGTTATAACGTACAAAGAATAAACAAAGTCCGGCAAAGGTTGGCAACCAGTCCAGAAGACAAGATATGATAAGACACTCACTCTTCAAGAATGCTCTGTAATAATTACACGTTGTTTCCAGCAAGAAATTACTAACTGCATGTGACTTAAATAGGCTAAGGGAGTAGCCAATTATCCTCAAACCTTACTTTCGAGGAGACCTCGTCCTCCTGAGTAGCCACTCCTGCCTTTTGGCAGCCCTGCGTGCTCAAGCATTGAGGAGAGGCTCCTCCACTTCGCTCTCTCCACTTGAAGGAGCCTCTGGAGGGCACCACATCCTCTTCAGCCTCCTCGTCGGGATCAGCCATGATCTGTGCAGGCCGCTGGCAGGTCACAATACTGCTACAGCAGGAGAACCTATATAATTTCTGATAAGTGACTATCTAGTCTCTTCATAAAAACCTCCAGTAATGAAGCGCACACAATTTCTGAAGGCAAGCTGTTCCACAGGTTAATTGTCCTCAGTGTTAGGAAGTTTATTCTTAATTCCAGGTTGCTTCTCTGACTAGTTTCCAGCCATTGTTTCTGGTCCTGCCCTCTAGTGCTTTGGAGAATAATTTGACATGAGAGGTGTACATGTGTGTATGTGAGAGAGAGAGACCAAGAACAATTTATTTTTGTTTTGTGACTAAATCCAAGAACAAGCAGTTGAGTGGAGCAAATAGGAAGATCTGACAGGTGTTGTCAACCACACATTTTATATTTTCTACTAGGTTGTGAATTTAAGTTTTACATAATGTAGCATTGGAGAGAAGCAAATAGGCAGTGTTTGTCCTTAGTTTTATATTCACTTCTGAGTTTCAGCATACTGTTTGAATATGTGATAGTGATATTACAATTGTGAGACAGTTTCAATCATTTTTCCAACAAGTAAAATATAAATCAAAAGCAGATTTAGCAGTTCTAATAGTGGTAAATTAAAGTTGGAATAATTTATTTCCTGTGATGATAATAAAATCCTGCTTCATGCCTTATTTACCATTTAGATTTCTTTGGACATACTGATAATTCCAGACGTATGGTTTATTACCGTATTTTTCGGTGTATAAGACACCCTCCCCCCTCCCAAAAGTGGGTGGAAATGTCCATGCAACTTATAGAGCAAATATTGCTGAAGCCCTGTCCATCCGCCAGCCCCCACCCTTTGGCCTCTGCCTCCCAGCAATTTGCCTCCTTGCAGCAAACAGTCTGGTCAGCTTCTGCACAGCCTGATTTAGCACAAGCAGCTGATTGGTGGTTGAATCTGCCTCCTGGAATACTGTCTATCAACTGTTCTAGGCTGAGGGGATCACCACTGCCATCTATCACTATCTCTGTGCGCCCCATTTTCAGCCTCCATGTGCCCCCATTTTGGCCTCCATGTACTCCATTTTAGGCCCATTCCAGGCGGCAGGGATAGGTGGCAGTGGTGGCAAATCCCGCTGCCTGGAACGGGCTGAAAACAGGATGTGCAGAGGCTGAAAATGGGATGCGTGGTGGCAGCAATAAGGCCTGGAACAACTGATAGGCAGTATTCTGGGAATGCAGATCCAACCACCAATCAGCTGCTTGTGCTAAATCAGGCTGCGCTAAAGCTGACCAGGCTGTTTGCTGCAAGGAGGCAAATTGCTGGGAGGCAGAGACAGATTTTTTTTTCTTGTTTTCCTCCCCAAAAGCTAGGTGCATCTTACAGTCTGGAGCGTCTTATAGTCTGAAAAATACAGTAAGCGAGGAATGTCTGAATTGTTATGTGATTTGAGACATAATATGCTTTGTTTTTTAATTTTCGTAGGTTTTTTTTAAACAGGAGGAATACCTAATCGTATGATAGCGTACACCAGCAGAGTCAAATGGCATATCGCGCTCAGAAACAATTTCAGTGAAGTCATCAGCACCCAAAACATAAGAGTGAAAGAAAAGCTGTGGCTTACACATTTGTTGAAAACCAAATCACTGGTTCTGGGGAACATCTCAAAGGGGCAAGCGAAGAAATTAGTGTTGTGAGACCATGAAGCAAGCCTTGTCCTTTAGTATATGTATTGTGACATCACATACATGTATGGGAAGGATGAAGTTTCCATCAACTTTCACAATTGTTTCTTCATCATTTTGACAAAATGGTTGGATTTTTCACATGCTTCTAAGTTAGTGTTTCTTCCACCTTGGCAACTTTAAGAGATATGAACGTCAACCTCAACTTCTGGTTGGGGAATGCTGAGAGTTGAAATCCATACCTCTTAAAGTTGCTAAGGTTGCTCTAATTGTTTGATAGGGTTATTTTTCTAAATGGGTTGCAAAGGGAAATCTAGAACACTCCAGAAGTGCTAGAAGCACATTTTCCAGCATTCTTAAGCAGTAGAAGAGTCACAGTCCCAACACATCTGGAGAATAGGTAGAGTTTTTATTATGCTTGTGTCTGACAACACGTTTGATGTCTGAAGTCCTAGTGGGGAAGTTCTGTATCTCTTCTGGCTCTTAATTCTCCAGGAAATGCTCACCAAGAAAAAAGAATAGCAGAAACCTCAGAAGTTTCAGATTTCAGCATCAACAAGAGTCTATTCTTCCTTTCTTTCTATTATGGTTTTGAAGGAGAATGGCGAAAAAACAGAGCCAGAACCAGAATAGAATTTGTTCTGGAATTCCACCCTAATAGGAAAAAGATGAAATCATTTCTTTAGTTTTATTGTTTTTAACCCTATTTTTCTCCAGGGGGGAAAAGCAGTTTGCCAAAAAAAAAAAAATTAAAAAGGACAAAGAATACAATAAAAATAAATTAAGATATCCTTCAGTGGAACAAACTTTGAAGTGCATGAGAAATTAAAAAGGCTAGAGTTTCCAACTACTCCACTGATACTGGGACCACTTAAGAAAGGCATCTTTGAGTTATTCTTGTGGGATTGTTTCAGGCTAATTTTTCCCCCTCCAACTTTGCACCTACCAAGTATGTTAAACTATAACTCCAGGGGTGGCCTGCTGGGAGTTTGCAGGGGTTTGGGAGAACCTCTAGCTAAAATATTCTGCAGTTTGGAGAACCCCCAAATCCCACTGCTGGCTGGCCTGCCAGCCCCTCCCCACCCCTCCCAGGAGTCCCCACGTGGCCTTTTTTGGATGCAGGACGTGCACGGAGGCTCAGGGAGGGTGAAAAACGGGCCTAAAAGAAGTTCGGGAAGATCCTCCAGAGGGCCTGGGGAGGCCGTTTTCGCCCTCCTGGAGGCTTGAGGAAAGCCTCCGGAGCCTGGGGAAGGCAAAAACACACACACACACACACCGCTGTGGTGCAGGAGGCTGACTAGGCCACACCCACATGGCCACGCCCACCCAACAACCAGGCAGAGAATCCCTTGCTAAAATCTTTGAAGCCCACCCCTGTATAACTCCCATCATACTCACTCAATATGGTTCCAGTCTAGGGCCCTATCAATATTTCACAACCAATTAACCCATAATAACATGTATATTTATATGCACACATCAACTATTCTCTGAGCGGTACACTGCAAACATTACAGGAAATGTGTGTACCTTCCTGTTACTGTGGTTTGAGGGTTTTTTGGGCTGGCTCAGAAGGAAGCAGCCAGGCCTTAAAGTCCTTATACAAACAACCACACTTACCAGTGAAGCCTGAGTGCATGAAGAAAGGCAGAAAGACCTTCCATAATGAGTAGAATTGCTACTGTCAGAGTAGCAAATACGGCAAAGAGGACAAAAATCCCAATGAGTCCTAGCCAGCCAGTCATTTTAAAGCCTATTGAAAACAGCAAGTGCCAAAGAACCTCTGAGAGCTCTGAAGAACAAGGAAACACAAGAGGAAAAAAATGGAAGAGAGAAACACGTTAATATATCCCCTTGCATCCCAGAAGAACTTAGTGCTAAGATGAATTCCAAGAAGCTTCAAGGTCATATCTACATAGTCATTGGGAACACAGAATTGGCTCAAGGGAGACTTTTTTGTTTAAGGTGATCATTTCAGATCATGAAACTCCCATTCGCCCCAAAAGAATTAGACTGATTCGGGAGTGGATGCAAAGAGGGCCTTAAGGCACTTGTTTCATTCTTTAAAATCCTCAATTCCTGCAGAGAAGGACCCAAAATTTAAATCCTATGCACTCTAGTGCAGGGGTCTCCAACCAGTGGTGAAATCCAAATTTTTTTTACTACCAGTTCTGTGAGAGTGGCTTGGTGGGTCTGGTGTAGCTTGGTGGGCATGGCTTGGTGAGTGTAGCAGGGGAACGATACTGCAAAATCTCCATTCCCACTCTACTCTTGGGCCAGCCAGAGTCGGTATTTGTCGGTTCTCTAAACTACTCAAAATTTCCGCTACTAGTTCTCCAGAACCTGCTGGATTTCACCCATCTCCAACCTTGGCAACTTTAAAACTTGTGGACTTCAACTCCCAGAATTCCTCAGCCAGAACTCTGGGAGTTGAAGTCCACAAGCCTTAAAGTTGCCAAGGTTGGAGAGACCCTTGCTCTACTGCATCTTGGTCTTGTTCTGGTTGACCTAAATGTCAATCAGTATTGCAGATAGCTGGAAAACATTGACCGAAGTGATATTGCTAACTAAGTGTCCACCAGGGAGATACAAGATAGCCATTATGATCATGGGATCATAGGCTGAATGGCATGGTCCCAGAGACCATTTAATGTTTTTGATCCCTCCTGTAGATGTCCCTGTACCACCACTCTTCCCTATTCCAATAAAATATTTCAGTGCTCTAGAAACACAAATCCAAGCAGCTGTTAAATAAGTAACAGCAAGGAAAGAATTACAACTAGGAATTCAGGGTAAAATTGCTAAGAACCAAAGTGCACAAATATCTTTGCAGGAGAAAAAAATAGCAAAATCACAACAGAGCTCAAGATAATTCAATTTTGTCCTAATCTGCAAACTTTCACTGGACTCAACGTTTTCCTGTTTTAATTTTACATTGCTTAGGCCTTGCAGCTGCTCCCTCACTTCCTGGAACTGATGCAAGTTTTCTTTCTCATTGTGACTAAACTAGATCAGGTCTAGATCATTGGATCAGTGCTTTCCTACCACGGCAACATCAAAGTGCATCTAATTGATATCTTGAAGGAATCAGTAAATTATAAAAACATAACTAAAATTTGGTTGAAAAGGTTACAACCCTGATTAAAAGAGATCATTATTTATTTATTTATTAGTCATGTTTCTATGCCACCCACTCTCCAAGGACTCTGGGCGGTTTACACCAAAGACAGTATACTAAATAGCATATTGCCCTCTAACAATCTGGGTCCTCATTTTACCCACCTCGGAAGGATGGAAGGCTGAGTCAACCTTCAGCAGGTGAGATTTGATCTGCTGATCTGCTGAAGTAGCAGTCAGCTGAAGTAGCTGCAGTACTGCACTCTAACCACTGCGCCACCTCGGTTCTTTTTATGAATGTTCTGTAACATGATGCTGTCCAACTTCCATCATATCCATCAAGCACAGGGGTGTCAAACTCAAGGCCCACGGGCTAGATCTGGCCCATGAGGTGCTTGGATCTGGCCCATGGGGCCACCCTGGAAACAGCAAAGGAACAGCAAACCCTGGCCTGCAGTGCCTTTGCCAGCAAAAACGGAGCTTGGGAGGTCTAGCAGAAGGTTGCAGGAGGCTGCCCCAGCCAAAAACGGAGCCATCCCAAGTTCCATTTTTGCTGACAGAGGGTTGCAGGAAGCCGTCCCAGCTGAAAATGGAGCTTGGGAGCCTGATTTCGCTGGGAGAACACTCGGGCCACCCCATGAGTGACATCAAGCTGGCCATACCCAACCTGGCCATGCTCCCCTCCCCCAAGGTGAAACACAACCCTGATGAGGCCCCAATAAAATCAAGTTTGATACCCCTGATCTAGCATAATCAATGTCCATGATGCCTGGGGAACTACAACACAAAGCATCAATGGGCACAAGACTGGTGAAGGCTGTCCTGAGTCGATAACAAATATTGATGTATTTTAAATGATGGCCCAACCCAACTATTTCTCATAGGCAAGAGAATCAGTAGCTATAAACTCACGTGCATGGGCCAGGCTAAGTGCCCAAAGCCGGAGATAGGAAGCTGTATTGGAAATGCAACCCAAGCAATATTCAATGGTGTGGATCGCCTGGTGCACGCAGATGTCTCCAAAGTTGAACTGCAATAAGGTTTTTAGGAAAACAAGGAAAATACAGTTGAATACTCCTATAGTGATTATTCCCATTTCTACTGTACTGCAATAAGTGGAATTTGGTTTAGGTATTTTTCAATAAATCCTATTGATTTCAGTCAAGTTTATTCTAAACACCACTAAATCTAGAAACAGAACATGGGTACTAAACAGCACTACATCTAGAAACTTAAATGGGTTCCAAATAAATTGTAAATAAGTTCCACGGACCCCAAAAAATTTTAAGCCTTTCCCCCTTTCTCCTCACATACACACCACCACCAAATTATACTAAATTTGTTGAGTTATTGCACTGTCCCTTCCTTTAAATCTTCCAACTCCTACATCTTACTTCTTCATGATCATGGCCTCCATGGTCTCCACCTCTATCAACTTCTTGATTTGTTTTCTCAGAATGCTTGGAGTCCATGATCTCTACTTCGATATCACCAGTAGGGCTTTCTGACAGACTTGATGAAGCCAACTTAAGAGAAACCAACAAAGATTGATTATCAGCATCCAATAATAATCCTTTGAGTTCCTATATTTTTCCCAATACTTGTACAAAACAAGAAATGAGGCTCCATGATAACACCCATGATTTGTATACAAGAAATCTCCATTAAATCCTCAATATTTCTAACCTGATGTGGAAAAAAAAAACATGCATGCACTTCCTGGAATCATGGGAGAGCTTCTTCCAGTCCTGGGGTGTCGAATTCACATTGTCATGTTGTCGTCACGTGACGTATCGCAACTTTTTCCCCCTTCGCTAAACTGGGGGTGGTAGTGGCTAGTGAGTGGCGCATCCGGCCTGTGGGCTGTGAGTTTGACACCCATGGTCTAGCCAATGAAGACAGATTTGGGACTATGTTCTGATTGGTGTAGGATATCTCCCTATAGTTCACATGACAAGGTATTGATCACAAAAAATAATAAATATGACCTATTGGATTCTAGCTAACTGTGATCACAATCTTATATACTCATTTCTATATACTGGTTCAGATACAATGCTATGTTTTAACTTCCTCGGGCTGGGATTTAAGTCATAATTTATATTCCAAACATATAAGCAAGCCATGGTTTCTGCAGCTCCCTATCTTTATGGATACGCTGAAGAAATCTGAAGTACCATATTTTTCAGAGTATAAGACACACTTTTTTCTCTATTAAAAGAGGCTGAAAATTTGGGTGCATTTTATACTGCAAATGTAGCCTTGTCCACCTGCAGGCCCCCACCCTTCAGCCTCCGTGCATCCTCTTCCTGGTTGCAGAGATTTCCACAGACAATGGCTTGCATTTTTGGGCTCCGCACCTTGCATTTTCCGCCTCCAAATGCTCCATTTGAGAGCCCTTCAAGGCTGCAGGGATCACCAAAGCATATCGCCATCCATCGACACCTCCACGCATCGCATTTTTGGCCTCTGTGCATTGTGTTTTAGGCTTCCACATGCCCCGTTTTTAGCCTCTGCATGCCGCATTTTTGGGTGACAATGTGCTTTGGCGATCCCTGCAGTCTTGAACGCCTCTCAAATGAAGAATTTGGAGGCTGAAAACACAAGGCATGGAGTCCAAAATGGCAACCTGGAATAGCTGCTGCCTTGTCTTTAAAGCCTTGTCTTTTAAAGCACGCTCACAACTAGTGAACTAATGTGCTGAAGCTGACCAGGCTAAGGACGCTAGCCAGATGAATACCTGGTAGGCAGAGGCAGATTTTTTCCCCCTATTTTTCTCCCCCAAAACTAAGATGCATCTTATACTCCGGAGTGTCTTATACTCTGAAAAATATGGTATTTGGTATAGGGGGGGTGGAAATCTCATGAATGTTCAGGTGCATAAAAGGCTACTGTAAAAAAGATAGGCTTGAGATACAGAAGGATCTTCAGACTTGAACACTGAGCGCTACGTAACAAAATACAATTCAGTGGTGAGAAAAGCAAGGTTCTACATTTAGGCAAGAAAAAAGCAAATGCACAGGTATAAAACAGGTGATACCTGCTCAATTGCAAGGGGGATCTAGTTGTTCTGCTGCACAACCCATAAATGTGAGCCAGCAATGGCAAAAAAAACCAATGCATCAGCAGAGCGATAGTATTATTTTATACTGCACTAGTGAGACCATACTTGGAAGACTGTATCCAGTTCTGATCACCATGATACAAAAAAGATTTTGAGGCTCTAGAAAGAGTACAGAGAAGAGCAACAAAGACAATTAGGTGTGTGTAGCTAAACCATACAATGAACAGTTGTGGGAACTAGGTATGTCTAGTTCAGAATAGAATTGAATTTTTATTGGCCAAGTGTGATTGGACACACAAGGAATTTGTCTTGGTGCATATGCTCTCAGTGTACATAAAATAAAAGATACGTTCATCAAGAATCATAAGGTACAACACTTAATGATAGTCATAGATTACAAATAAGCAATCAGTAAAGAGAAGGACTCGAGCAGGGCTGTCAAACTCACAGCCCGCGGGCCAGATGCGTCATGC
Organism: Masticophis lateralis; assembly: GCA_030761175.1. Classification (NCBI taxonomy): domain Eukaryota; kingdom Metazoa; phylum Chordata; class Lepidosauria; order Squamata; family Colubridae; genus Masticophis; species Masticophis lateralis. Next base: position 22,887,195 of record JAUDYJ010000006.1, read on the forward strand.
ACTGGCCACGCCTATGCCCGGTTTAGCGAGAGGGAAAAAAGTTGCGATACGTCATGTGACGCTGCCGTGATGACGCAGGTTTGACACCCCTGGACTTTAGTAATATGATAGCAGTCTTCCAATAGTTGTGGGGCTGTCACAAAGAACAGAGGGTCAATCTAAGCACCTGAGGGCAAGATAAGAAGTAATGGGTAGAAGATCATTAAAGAGAGATCCAATCTAGAACTAAAGAGAAACTTCCTGACAGCAAGAACAATTAATCAGTAGAATGGCTTGTGTCCAGAAGTTCTGTGTTGTCTATCACTGGAGGTTTTCAAGAAACAGAGATTAGAAAATCATTTGTCCAGAATAATATAGTGCAGGAGTGTCAAACTGGGGGCCCACTGGCTGGATGCGTCACATGCAGGCCACGTCCATCGCAGCTCCACAAAGGGAAAAAACATCACGAAACGTCACGTGGCGACAATGTGATGCTATGTGTTTGACACCCATGGTATCGAGCAAGAGTTTCTTCCACCCCTGTTATTCTATGTTCTGATATTACAGATACCTAAATTTCATTTAAATATAAAAGAAAACCTTCCTGATGATAAGATTTGTACAACGGTTGAGCAGTCTTCTTACAAAAGCTGTGGATTCCCCACCTCTGAAATTTTTAAGAAGAGGATAGATTTTTATCTCTCATTGATTACTTATCTGTTTTTCCCCATACATTGTAAAAGGTTGGATTATAGCAATAGCACTTAGAGTTATATACCACTTCATAGTATTTACAGCCCTCTCTAAGCAGTTTACATAGTCAGCCTATTGCCCCCAACAATCTGGGTCCTCATTTTATCAACCTCGGAAGGATGGAAGGCTGAGTCAACTTTGAGCCTGGTGAGATTTGATCTGCAAAACTGTGATCAGCAGAACCCAGCCTGCAGTACTGCACTTTAACCACTACGCCACAGTGGCTCCTATATGGTTCTTGGGATGCCTTCCAACTCTAGAATTCAATGTTTCTTTGACATTTTGCCCCAGTCTTCTGACTTTATTTATGTAGCAATCACTTGGCAGAAAAGACCCTTTTCCTTACCCTAATCTGAGCTTTCTGATGCTTGGCTCGAATAATAAAAGGCTGAATCAGAAGCATCCAAGGTATGGCAATCAAGGCAAAAATGACCAGGAAAGTTTGAACTTCTTGCTAGAAAAAAAAAAGACAATTGATGCTATCATACAATGCTCTAAGCCAAATAAACCCAACTAATCAACAAACCATGTCTAAAGAAATAATGGCTGGTGCAACGTGTGAAATCTGTAAGTTTTCCATATCAAAGATTTGTAGGCTCCAGCCTTCTTTTACACCTATTAAAAGTTACAAGAAATCCATTTCTGTTTTGCTATAATCGCAGGATACGTCTATGAGAAAACTGTAATGATCTGGTTCAGTGGTGGGTTTCAAAAATTTTTACTACCGGTTCTGTGGGTGTGGCTTGGTGGGTGTGGCTTGGTGGGCATGGCAGGGGAAGGATACCGTAAAATCTCCATTCCCACCCGACTCCAGGAGAAGGATACTGTAAAATCTCCATTCTCTCCCCACTCCAGGGGAATGTTACTGCAAAATCCTCATTTCCTCCCAATCAGCTGGGACTAGGCAGGCAGAGAATAGATGGGGGCAGGGCCAGTCAGAATTTTTACTAACGGTTCTCTGGACAACTCAAAATTTCCACTACCAGTTCTCCAGAACTGGTCAGAACCTGCTGGAACCTACCTCTGATTTGGTTGCAGCTAATTGCATGCATGTTTCTTACTTGAAGTATGATTTTATTTGCAGAAAAGTATCATGATCAGATGGAGACCCTTTTACCCACAACAATGTTGCTGGAATATTTAAATGTCCAGCTGGGCCTTATACCACATTTTCATGCAAAAATAGCTTCTATAGTACATGGTATGTGAGTTGCACTAAGCTATCATGGCTTGTTCAACAAGTTTCAGAAGCAGACAAAAGATATCATAGTAGAGTTATCACAAGTGGGATGCAAACATCTGGATAGTCATTAGATGGCCAAAAAAAGAAAAAAAAAGATACAGAACACTAACTCTTTGCTGCCATCTAGTGGATGTCTGGAAGCCTAGATATACTATCTTAAATTATGACTTTTTCAATGAGTCTAACTCCTAGATTCTTGTATGTATAATAGACTTGAGATCAAGAGATAACTCAGCTTGGTCAGAATGAGAAAGGTTTCTCAAGTCAGCCTCTGCCTGAAGGAATAAATCAATCATCTATAAGGAGTTACAGTATATGTTTTAAATAGAAGTTGGGCATGTGTGTTCACAGCGGATAGGAATGGGATTCTACAAAAATTAAGCAACTGGCTGTGTGATTGAAATCCTGCCTTTTTAATAATATGTTGCACAGTATGCATAAACAAGGGGCAGGGATTTATTTATGCAGTTGCGGAGGCCATCTTGGTTTCTGAACCGTTCCCATGAATACCACAGATCCAAAGAAAATTATTTCCCTTCCAATTTGACATTCCCAGCTGCAAGTGAACAGATATGATCCTGAGTTTGCTTCAAGGGAATGCAAGATGGTTAGACAAAGATAGCAAACTGACTGCAATTTTGCCCTTGAGCAAGTAAACAACCCAATTCGTCATCTGCGTTTGAAAATATGTGCTGTCTGACTTCTCTCTCTCTCTCTCTCTCTCTCTCTCTCTCTCTCTCTCTCTCTCTCTCTCTCTCTCTCTCTCTCTCCCCAATGCTAAATCTATATCCTGGCCTAAATTATTATCCTTCAGTTTGAGTGATGTCTTCAAGACAGGCTATTTGATGACTATTCTCTAAACAATCACTTCATACCTCCTGCATATTCAAAATTTATTAGAGCTAAATATCTTTTTTTTTTTTTTACAAATATAATTAATGATCCAAAACATCCAGGCTGCAGGTAAGTGGAGGATTATATACTAGCTGCCCAGTTTTGTAGCCAGCTCATGACCTGCTTAGCCAACCATTCTGCTACTGATTCCAAAGCCAGCTAAATCATCGGAGTTTTTATGATAAATAATGTTTCTCTGAGTCTGGCTTTCCATAGGACATAATGCTTTAAAATGTAAAATATTTTGTTGGGTTTGATTTTGTACAATCTGTGAATGCAGACTTTCTATTTCTTTCTCGGTGCATTATATAAAGATGGCCAAATTTCGGTTAGTTTCAGAGTCAGCCAACATAGGATTTTGTTTGGCTTTACATATTATGTGCATCCAGATATTTGCTCCACTTATTCATTTAACAAGGTTGTACAGATGCCCATCTTAACAAATCACTCAAAGCCGCTAATAATAAATATAGATAAAAATACATTATTGGAAACTACAGTGATACTGCAGCAATTGAAAAATTGTTGAGTCACCTCACAGCTACTTGACAACACAAAACAAGATATCCGTGCTGGGTTGAACTATATAACAGGGGTGTCAAACTCACATCGTCATGGTGGCATCAGGTGACGTATCGGGACTTTTTCCCCCTTTGCTAAACTGGGCGTGGATATGGCCAGTGTGATGCATCCAGCCCGCGGGCCAGGAGTTTGACAGCCCTGCTATATAATAAGCCAAGGCCCAACCTGATATGTGGTCCTAGGGAGTATATCTACACACTTGAATTAGTATCTATATCGCTATTGCAATATATCTGCATTATGATACTGAACGCTTATCCGCAGCACTGTCTATAGCAAACTACCATAACACCAAAATGACAGCATGTGGACAATAGCATCATCATACAGATGTTGCCATTATGTGCTTGTGTCCAGACATGTTATGCAAAACATTCATAAGCCTGAACATTTTCAAACTTCAAAATACAAGATGTATTTGTAATCATTCTAAACTGAGATATTGTGTCATATTAACTACTATGTTAAGATTAACTGAACAGAAATATGATACAAAATATTGTTTAGAGACGTCACCAAATACTGTCTCTCTAAAGAAAATTGACTGAATCTCTTTGAGTTTAAATCAGTTAACTTCAGTATTTGCCGCTAACACAATACAAGGTTGTATCTCAGGGAAAATATAGATTAACAGAAGCTACCATTTTAAAAAGAAATATTTTTTTCTCCATAGGTACAGGTAGTCCTCAATTTACAACAGTTCATTTAGTGACCATTCAAAGTTACAGCGGCACTGAAAAAAGTGACCTATGACCATTTTTCAAAGTTGCAACCTTTTTAGTATCCCCATTTCCCATAGTCATGAAATCAAAATTCAAATGCTTGGCAAATGGTTCATACTATGACCATTGCTATGCCCCAAGGTCACAGTCCAGTGGTGAAATTCAGCTGGCTCTATCTGGATCACGCAATCCGGTAGCGCCAGTAGCAGGAGGCTCTGCCCACCCATCCAGACATCATCACGTCCCATTTTTTACCCTCTGCACATCTGCAGAAAGCTCTGTGAGTGTGTGGAGAAGACACACGTGCTCACATTTGAGAACTGGTAGCGAAGGTAAGTAAATACCACCCCTGTCACAGTCAATGGGGAAGCCAGTTTCACTTAACAACTGGGTTACTAATTTATCAACTGCAATGATTCACATAATGACTGTGTCAAGAAAATTTGTAAAAGGGGGCAAAACTAACTTAACAAATGTCTCACTTAACAATAGAAATTTTGGGCTCAATTATGTTGAGCACTACATGCATAATAAGTTTGCTCTCTGGTTGACTGAAACGCACTTCCTTGAGCAAGACAAGAGATGATATTCTAAATCCATCCACCTTTACATAGGTGTGCTGAAATGAGTAGGTGCATCACAGATTTCATTTCACACTCTTAGTTGAAGATGAAACATTTATACCTGATGTCCCAAAAGTGCTTTTTTCAAGAGGCAACTGGACTTTCTGGTTTTACTTCTTCTTCTTCTCATCCAAGAGCTGAAGAAGCCTCTTGGATGAGAAGCGAAACATCTTCAAAGAAAAACCAGGAACTCCAGTTGCCTCTTGAAAAAAAGCACCTTTGGGACAACCATGACCTGGGTGACTGAGAATCTCCATAGACATTTTTACCTGATGCTCGTATAAAGGAGGATTTGTTGCATCGTTGTAGCTAAACATAAACATATTGATGAAGTGAATGAGGATGCTTGGAGCCTCCTGGACATTATACACATTAAATCGGCACCACTTGAAAATAATCATGAAGACAAGGTAACCAAATAGGGAGAGTATGAAGATCATCTCTGGAATGAACTGCAGGACAATGTTGGTCGTTTGCTTGAAGTAACTAGACAAATAATGAAACAAGAGAAAGAAAGCATTACTGGGGTGGATATACTGTAAATAGCCATTACAAAGTGTGATCTCGGCAGAAAAAAAGACCCAATCCAAGTATCATAACATAAGGACACAAAGCCAAGCCTTTTTGTATTCATATCCCAACTTCAAACCAACTACAGATAGAAAGATCTGGGATTCTCCAACATGGAGGAATAGTGGGTGAAGTGGTCAAACATGCTAAGATGGACAAATTAATTTCTTTGATTAGAGAAAAGCCATTACAGACATGCTATCAATGTTGAAAAATTCTTTATGGGCTTTTTTTTTTTTTTGCATAAGAAAGAAGATGATCTTGTGGTTGTGGTTTTGATAAGTAGGAAGAATAGGTTGTGAAAAGAAGGGGATTGCAATCAGTGGGGGGTTGCCCCCGGTTCAGACCGATCTGCAAGAACCGGTAGTAAAACTGGTGGGAGGCTCTGCCACTGACCTGGACGTCATCAGGAAGCTTCTGTGCATGCGCAGAAGAGCATGCAGGCGTGCAAGGGAAGTGAGCAAGTGCGCGCGGCCCCTTTGCAAACCGGTAGTAAAGGTAAGTAGAACCCACCCCTGATTGCAATGAAATTCTGGAAGGAGAAGTTGGATTAGGATTGTATGCATAATTGCTGAGAGGAAGATTGGAAGTCACACACATATGTAATATGTTGTAGTCTTTCATTTTCTTTCTCCTTTTTTCTATCTTCTTTTCTCTCTGCTTTTTCTCTCCTTTTTCACATTTACCTCACTGTATTTTTCTTTCTTTAAATGTTTTTTCTTATTATCTATGGGGAAATTTCTTTAAAAAAAGACCAAGCACGTAAATCATGGGATTGGTTTTGTGACTTTATAACATATGCCTTGTTCACAAGTCCCACAGGTGCCAATAACACTGTTTAGCAGTCACTGTGGAAGGAATGAGATTATGATGAACCTGTAGACTTCCAGAAGTACAAGGATTCCATCTTCCGACATCCCTCGCAGTATTGCAGAAGACAGAACTTCTAGGAGTTGTGATCTTGTACTATCTGAATCACAAAGATTTTCTACTCTGCAAAGAGTTAGTACTCCTCAGAGGTATTGAACTACAATGCCCACAAACCATTTGCCATTGGCATCCAGCTAGAGTTATCATGAACATGGAAGTCAAATAAAAGTCTATGCTGGATGGCATAAAAGAAATCATACTCTCATTATAACAATTGGGATGAGCACAATCCTGTTTTGTAAGGATTTGGGAGGCTTTATCTTCCATCCTTTGGGTGATGTTGAAAAGTAAATTTGTTGAAAGAGAAAGTCAATCAAAATAAACCAAATGTTTGTTCCATAGACTACCATAAGAAAGGTGAGGCACAGTCAATTAAAAACCATATATATACAATATATATCAGGGTTTAAAAAAATACGAAAACTTTGTGTATACGTGTGTGTACATGTATATATAAGAAGATATATAAAAATAAGTCTAAAAGGAGAAGTAGGGAAACATAAAGATTAGTATGTGGAAGACTAAGGTAAGTCAATCACTCTGACATCTGGAGGAGTGGATTGGGACAGGTGCAGTAGAATATTATCCAAACATTTGCTGTGCCTGTAAAGTCACCAATACTTACATATGATTGAAGAGACTAAGTACCACTCCAAAAACCATGTGTACGATTCCCATGATGATAGACATTTTCATTTTGTACGAGTTCAAGAAAGTCAGCTTATTGATGGCAATATTCCAGATCTGAAAGAAATAGATAAGAAAAGCAAAGAATAAAAGAAAAGTGAAATGGCTTTCTTTTTACCATTAGGGAAACTCAGGGAGAAAGGAGATTGAAGATCACCTCTGTTAGGGTGAAGAATTGGAACCTTATTAACCTGTATAGTTCAATTGTTATAAGTTTATTTAGAAAGAAAACATTAAATCTTTGATTGCTGTATTATTATTATTGTCAACTCGCAAAGCATCCTTGGCCTGCTCTCGAGTTGCCATAGGGAAGGGGGATGGGAAGACAGTGAAGCAGCATGGCAATCAACAACAAAAGCACATTCCAGACATCTCTCTGTCAAGGGTGTCTCCCAGGGTTCCTACAGCGGCCAGAGGGGAGTGATCTCTACAGCCCGTGAAATTGCTCCATTGATGAATGTGACTGATGACACACCCTGAGGGGAGGGAGGAAACAGGGTCATGCCTGGGTCGTAAATTATGTGGGATCAGAGTTGGCTTCACTTGGAACATGCTGACATGAAGCTCTTAATAAATAACTGGATTTCTTTTGAAGCTTGGCTCGAGGCTCATGATTTAATTAGGGCATCCATCAGAACCCTGACAATTATAACAACACAGATGCCTCTGCTTCTATTTGGACAAAAATGCATCCCCCCCCCCCCCAATCAGTGAAACTTTTCCAGGAATGCTATACTGTAGGCTACAAACATGAAACTGTGTATATTCTCCATGGAGAAAAGCAGCAAGTTAGGAGTAAGTGTTTGAGAATATCATTTTCAGGGGCTAATGATCTTCCCATTCATACCCTTAGCCAATCCACTCTATTTAAATAAAAATGCATCTCAACCAAAGTTCAGTAGTTCTTGTTGAGGATAATGAAGCGTGAGATAAAACTTTCAGCCTAACATAAGTTGCTATTCAAAGTTCAAAAGAAATTGATAGATTTCTGGTTCTTCCAGAATGTATTCAAGATCTCACATATTTCACAAAATATGGGATGGGGAGAGATTTGTGCACGATGTATTGCAGAAATATTTTCATTTTACGATTTGAATTTTATAAGTCTTCTTAAGAATGAACCAGCTGAAAGGCATTCTGTGTTGCAATCATAACTATTTCTATAATAAGAGGAGGTTATACCTATCAATATCTATCATATTAAAAATTAAAATTGAAGCATTCACTGCTACTACCACTAATGATGGTTTGATGGGGCTCAAATATTGTATTATTTTTCAGTATAGGCTGGTAAATATTTTTGATTTAACATACCCCTGAAAGGGTCTCGGGGGGACCCCAGGGTCCTAGGATCACACTTTAAGAATCACTGTCTTATAGTCTTTGGTCTTTTCCCATAATCAGAGATACCAATATCAGAAATGCTAGCTATGGAGGCTGGAAGAGAAACACTGAATAGTTCCAGTATTGTAAGAACTAAGTCTCCTGACCTTGCACCTTAATTTAGAATATATATATGTGTGTGTTTTCTGAGGTTTTCGCGGGTGTTTGTATGTAGGTCTTTGGTTATTTGGGTCTTCTCCCACGTAGAATTGGAAGTATCTTGGCGACGTTTCGACAAAGTCTCATTCGTCATCTTCAGGCTGGTGTTCTCGGCTTGGTGATGCTCCTGGAAGCACGAAGCCGAGAACACCAGCCTGAAGATGACGAATGAGACTTCGTCGAAACGTCGCCAAGATACTTCCAATTCTACGCGGGAGAAGACCCGAATAACCAAAGACCTACATACATACATACATACATACATACATACATATACATATATATAAAGCCTCATGGTATGAGGTTAAAAAAATGTTAGAAATTTTTTGTTCCGTTTTTTCAAAAAAAAAATGTCAATACACAAAGCATTTTCCTACTTCCTCTAATTTAATTGTTTAAATATCTGTAGTAAAAAAAAAAGACAGTAAAGATAATTGTCGTGGCTCTTAAAAACTTTCTAAGGAGCCCTGTCTTTGCTGACTTCTTCCTTTGAAATTGAAGTCCCAACCATTTCACCCCTAATCTCTCTCTTCCTATGAATTGACAAATAATTATTTCTAATTACCGGATCAATTCCAAAAGGATAGGGATTTCCAGAATATACACCTTTTGTTCTTGGATCTAATTGTAGAACACCACTCTCATGAACAATTTCGTCCCTATGGATGAACAGAAAAATGTTAAATTATTAGATTGTCACTGAGATGCGATGATCTTTCTCACAATGAATAACATAAGAAAAACAATTTACACACACTGAACCCCAAAACATTGGCTGTGCAGTTTCTATGCGGACAGCTCAGATTACAGGTGACTTTTTGTACTAAACAGCTTATATAATTGGTGTACGTTCTTTCATTTCCTATGTTGAATCAGCTTGCTCTTTCTTCAACGGGCCCAAAGTCACTCTTCACATTTTCAATATTATCTATTACTGTATAAACTATCCTACTTTGTTGATGCCGTTCCCTAAGTGAGGTTGATGAAGTTTGGAGTATGATGATTTTAAGAACTCTATCACTCAATACAAGAAAAGATGTGGTATGTTTCTCGATGTAGTTTGGTGCAGAAGGTACACCATGGTAGACCTCAATTTATATGTTTCTGTCACCTTGGTGATTAAAAGTGAATATTCTAGAGATCCTGTAAAATAGTTCTCCAATGCATTCCCGACTCTAGGGGGCAGGGCTCATCTCCATTTCAAAGCTGAAGAGCTAGCGTTGTCTGAAGACATCTCCATGGTCATGTGGCCAGCATGACTAAATGCCAAAGGCACATAGAACGCTGTTACCTTCTCACCAAAGGTGTTCCTTATTTTTCTACTTGCATTTTTTACGTGCTTTCGAACTGCTAGGTTGGCAGAAGCTGGGACAAGTAACAGGAGCTCACCCCTTTACACGACACCAGGGATTTGAACTGCTGAACTGCCAACCTTTTGATCGACAAGCTGAGTTTCTTAGCCACTGGGCCACTGAGTCCCCCAGATCTCTTGGGGACCTATAATTCCTACCACCACATCCATAGAGAAGTATTCCAGGGTTCAGGATTATTAATAATTTGAGAAATCTATTTGGCTTCTATTACGAACTTGATAGAATCACAAGTTTAGAATTGGCCCAGAAAAAAATATTTTATAGCCATGCCTTTTCTGAATCAAACTAAGGGAAGTTTCTAGTAACTATTGTTTCCTGTTTGCTTTTAATCATAGTCAGCTGCTGATTAAAGACCTTTATGAAATTTGAAATGTTGTGCTAGAGATCATTAGGGATAAATTCAGAAAGAGATTGTGAAACAAAAGAGCAAACTGAGCATACAGCTGCTATGTTCTGCAATTATCAAGCATTATTTGCCACTTACGTCCATCCACTATTACGTCCATTGTTGTACATGGGACGGACACGCCAGGAAGATCCAAATATGTTGAATGATTTGGAGAAGCAATCGTTGTAAATAAAGCCAGTGTAAATGGAGAAGATACTCATGAGAAGGATCAAGTAGCGTCCACCGAAAAAGATGTTCCAGATCTGCACAGAAATATTATATATAATCAAGGGATGATCAAGAACAAAGTTTACGGAGCCCTTCTCTATTTGGGATCTTCTAGAAATGTGGGACATCAATTCCCAAAACTGATCCTGCTAGCTGAGAAGGCATCAAGTTGAAGAGATCTGCATAAGCAGTTCTTCACCTGTTGTTTACTGCTTTGGAAAGAAATGAATCATCTCTGGAGACCCTTCTTCTCACCATGAGAAGTGAGATGGGTGACCAAGAAGAAAGCCTGCTTAGATATGGGACTCTGATTATGAAATGTCTCTCCAGGAAGTATAACTGGCCCTTTTACATCTTTTCAGTTCTGGGTAAAGATATTTCTCAGCAATTCTAGAAGATTGCTCTCAGTTTTACATTGCCCGTATTTTAAGTCACTTTGGGTAGTGAGTTGTATGGCACATAAATTTAATAAATAATACCTTTCCTTTGAAATCAACTGGTTGATAACAGTCAATAACAGGTTCAGTGGTGGGTTTCAAAAATTTTTACTACCAGTTCTGTGGGTGTGGCTTGATGGGAGCGGCTTGGTGGGTCTGGGAGGGGAAGAATACAGTAAAATCTCCATTCCCATCCAGGGGAAGGATACTGCAAAATCCCCATTCCCTCCCCACTCCTGGGGGAAGGATATTGCAAAATTTCCATTCCCACCCCACTCTGTGGCCAACCAGAGGTGGTATTTGCCAGTTTTTCAAACTACTCAAAATTTCCACTACTGGTTCTCCAGAACTGGTCAGAACCTGCTGAAACATTAAAGGAAGCAACTGTAAGGTCCCTCCTCAAGAAGCCTTCCCTGGACTCAGCAGAATTAAAGAACTTTCGTCCAGTCTCCAACCTACCCTTTGTGGGAAAAGTTGTAGAGAAAGTGGTGGCACTTCAGTTCCTGCTGTCATTGGATGAATTGGATTATCTGGACCCTTTTCAGTCTGGCTTCAGGCCTGGCTACAGCAAGGAAACTGCCTTGGTCACACTAATGGATTATTTCTGGCGAGCCCGAGATGGGGGTCATTCCTCTATCTTGGTGCTACTTGACCTCTCAGCGGCTTTTCGATACGATTGACCATGGTATCCTTCAGGGGTGACTAAGGGAATTGGGAGTGGGAGGCACCGTGTTGCGGTGGTTCTCCTCCTATCTCTCTGGTCGATTACAATCGGTGTTGGTAGGAGGACAGAGGTCGACCCAAGGCCCCTCGTCTGCGGGGTGCCTCAGGGCTTGGTCCTCTCTCCCCTCCTATTTAACATCTACATGAAATGTAGGGTGAACATCTACATGAAATGTAGGGTGTCACCCCATGTTGTCAGGTGAAATCATCCGACAACACGGGGTGGGATATCAGCAATATGCTGATGATACCCAGCTGTATATCTCCACCCCTCGTCAGTTCAGTGAGGCGGTGGATGTGATGTGCTGGTGCCTGGAGGCTGTGAGTATCTGAATGGAGTCAACAGGCTCAGACTTAACCCAGAAAAGACCGAAGGGCTCTGGGCATTGCCCCCTAAAGACTATGTTGATTGTTCATCCTTGGTTCTGGGGGGGAGAAAGTGTCCTCCTAGGCTCAAGCTGAGATTGGAACAACATCTGACGACTGCAGCTAGCGGGACCTTTGCACAGGTTTGTCTGGTGCACCAATTGGGACCCTACTTGGTTCAGGAGGCTCTCCTCACAGTCACTCATGCCCATGTGACCTCACGACTGGATTATTGCAACACACTCTACATGGGGCTACCCTTGAAAAGTGTTCGGAGACTACAGTTGGTCCAGAATGCAGCCATGCGAGCTATTGTGGGTGCACCTAGATACACCCACATTACACCAATTGTCTCCAAGCTGCACTGGCTCCCTCTCCGGGAGCAATTCAAGGTGTTAGTTATTACCTTTAAAGCCCTACATGGCTCAGGGCCAGGCTATCTTTGAGACCGCCTTCTACCGCATAGCTCCCAACGACCGGTAAGATTCCACAGAGACAGTCTCCTCCGGGTCCCGTCAGCTAAACAATGTTGTCTGGCGGGCCCGCGGGGGAAAGCCTTCTCTGTATCTGCCCTGGCTCTCTGCAACCAATTACCCCCTGAGGTCTGGACTGCCCCCACCCTACTGGCTTTCCGGAAAGCGGTGAAGACCTGGCTCTTCCATCAGGCCTGGGGCTGTTGATCTCGCTACGATGATCTTGCGAGACCCGGCCACGAATTGGAGTATATGGGTTTTAATGTTTTCTTTTTAAACTTTTGTATTGTTCGCATTGTTTTATTCTTTGCTGTTAGCCACCCAGAGCCCTGGGTGGCATAAAAATGCGACTAATAAATAAACAAATAAATAAACCCACCTCTGAACTGGTTGATTGGCTTCCTCTCATTGCTTAATTGTTTTTTTCTGTAATTTTTTAAATACATTTTTAGAAACTTTATGGTTTAAAGAACTTAGTAATCTACCCCACATATTTCAGAGATTGGGCAGACTAGAATATACCGGTAATAAATTAAAAAAAAAAACACTTTTGAATGCTGCTTGCTGTAAGCATTGAGATACCATCCTAAGTCACCTACCTCACTGTCATTTTTCTGAGCTAAAAAAATCTTTTCATTGCTGATCATCCACAGTGCAAAGGCCAGCATGACTGTACCATGACCACAATCGCCAAACATCACCGCAAACAAAAAAGGGAAGGTAATGATAGTGAAGGGGGCTGTGGGAAGGGAAAAAAACCCTGTCACATTGCTTGTTAAACATGTACACATTGCAAATCAATTGATGTTTCAGTGAGATAACATTTTAAAAAATGGATGCCTCTAATTATTCATTGTTATCTTGCCTTTTTTTTTTTGTCATACACAACTCCAAATGGATAACATATCGATATTCCTTCCTCCTCCTATTTTCCCCATAACAACAATCTAATGAAGTGAGTTGGATTGAGAGAAAGTGACTGGGACAAGGTTTTTCATGGCTTAAGATGGGACTACGTAGAAGTCATAGCCTCCTGATTTCCTGGATAATACTGGTGTATTATCTAATACACCAGTTTGATTTAATTTGAAGAATCATGTGTTGGAAATTAGAATTGAAATCCAGTTTAGTTGGAGGCACTCACTTCCTAGTCTTGCTGTTAACAATCACTCTAGAAGAGCCAGGATACAATATCATATTTCTCTGCTCAACTAATTTAATGGGGGGGGGGGCTAATTTTATTTCCAGCCCCGCCCACCCCCCCAAAGCAAGAGATTCTAAAACAATTCACAAATATCTTTGTTTTTTTGAGTGGTGAGGAATTTTTGGAGTCTCCAAATTCAACGTATGGATCAAAGAACCTTTTTGCCTGACACTGAAAATTTGTTTCTCAAGTTTCTGAGAAGCAATGGACATTTTTCAACGTTTTCTTTATCTATCGGTTCTAGAAGGTACATACTGGACTACAATTGGGAATCAGAGATAAACCTGCTAACTTAAGTAAGGACCAACCCATCTTTTAACCAAAACTTGAACAGAGACTAATGCACTGGGTTTCAATGAAAATTTTAAAATATGCCTTCTCAGTTGGAATCAACAGGTGGCACTGTTACACAGTATATTATGCTTGTTTTCCATATACCAGTATATGTATATATATATATACACATACACATATACATATAAAATAATGAAATGCTGTTAATTTAAAACCATGTTTTCCTTTGGGTTGAAGTACCCCAAGTAGGGAATGAATTATAAGTGGCAATTATAATTATCTTCTATAAAATAGAATATGGGTAATTATAATGAATATCTGGAATTGAATGTTTTTTGATAAGACATTATATAATTTTAGAATCTGGACTTAATAGGTATATGGATGTGTGTCTTTTTAGATCAAGACTTCTCAATCTTTTTAAAATTTTAATCCTCAAAAGTATGTATTAAAAAAAACCCCTTGCCTCTGACAATTATAGAAAAAAGACAAAAAATCCTTTAAGCACTTCGAGGCAGTCTATTACTATATCGGTTATTTATAGTGACCTTTAAAGATGTAAAGTTTCAATGCCTTATTCTGAATTTCATCTAGGCTAGCTCTGAGTTCTACCTGTGATATATACTGGATGCAGTGGTGGGATCCTGCCGGTTTAACAACTGATTCGGTGATCGCTGTAGACACATGCACAGTTATGACAAAACTAAACTTCCATATTACTTCTAGGGACTGACACAGTGAGGTGTGGCAATCCGCTCTGCCACAAGAATCAGCTGAGAGGATAAAGGTAAGTAAAGCACGCAGGGGCGAGCGGGCAGGTCCACCTGATCGTTGGAGTGAACTGGTTCTCTCCCGGCTGATCGTCGGATCTACCGGTATGCCCGAACTGGTCTGAACCGGCTGAATCCCAACCCTGAGATGTATATCGTAAGAGAAGCAGTATTTTAGGCGCTAATATTTTATTTCTTTGTTGTTTATTTCCTACCTTCATTATTTTTACAAATAACTCAAGGCGGCAAACATATCCAACACCCTTTCCTCCTATTTTCCCCAGGACAACCACCCTGTGAGATGGGTTGGACTGAGAGAGAGTCACTGGCCCAAGGTCACCCATCTGGCTTTTGTGGCTAAGGCAGGACACGAACTCATGGTCTCTTGCTTTCGAGCTTGGCGCCTTAACCATTAGGATAGAATAGAATCACAGAGTTGGAAGAGACCTTGGAGGTCTTCTAGTCCAACCCCCTGTCAATCAGAAGGCCCTATACTATTTCAGGCAAAGGGCTGCCCAGTCTCTTTTTAAAAACCTCCAGTAATACAGCACCCACAACTTCTGAAGGCAAGCCATTCCATTGATTGATTGATTGTTGTAACTATCAGGATATTGCTTTTTATTTCTAGGTTACTTCTTTCCTGGATTAGTTCCCATCCATTGCTTCTTGTCCTGCCTTCAGGTGCTTTGGAGAATAGATCGACCCTCTCTTCTAAGACCAAATATAACAAAGAACTATCCCAAAGGTGCCAAATGATCGTTAGCATGTGGATACATTTGGCATAAAAGAAATAAACAGCATAAAGACCTTTGAATAAAGTCACTGCTATCCAGTGGTGGGATTCAAATAATTTAACAACCGGTTCTCTGCCCTAATGACCAGCTGGGTGGGCATGGCCAGGAGGGGTGACAGGCAGACTCTGCCTCCTGCACCCCCCTGGGGGCAAAAATGGGCCATGTGGGGGACACACCGCCCCCCCCCACATCCTGTTTTGGGCCTAGGACTTACCTGGGAGCCCAAATGGGGAGCGTGGGGACTCCTGGAAGGGGCAGGGCAGGGAGGGGCAGGGCCAGCCAGCAATTTAACTACTGGTTCACCCAAACCGGCCAGAACTGGCTGAATCCCACCACTGCTGCTATCTTAAAAAAGGGATCAAAAATAAATCAGAGTCCATATACCTGGGTTAATCTCCCTATAATTCCCAACACCATAAGCATCTACAATGGCCTGGAATCCAGCAGTGAATTTATTGGTCCGGTTAAAGGTAGGAGGTTCCAACTTGGTCTGTATAGCAGTCAGGATGGGGTTGATTGTAGAACCGCTTCGTTCCTGAGATCAAGTCAACAATGATTAGAATTAGGCAGCGATTACAACCATGGTTTTTTTCCAACTCCATGTTTCTGTTAGTCTATTGCAGTGTTTCTCAACCTTGGCAACTTTAAGTTGGCTGGACTTCAACTCCCAGAATTACTCAGCCACCATGCTGGCTAGAGAATTCTGAGTGTTGAAATCCACACAGCTTAAAGTTGCCAAGGTTGAGAAACACTGGTCTACTGCCTAGAATCTTAACAGATTGGGTCTTAGGTTACCAAAACAATTAAATAAATAAATACATTTACAGTGCAGTGTTAAAATTGGCTGTATATTGCATTCACATCTGTAGCCTCTACCAAAGAATAATGGGAACAAAAGTCTTTAGGGAGCTGTCAGTGAGAATTTGTGGAGTCTTTCCCACTGTTGGAAAACAACTGCGGGCTATTTCCAGTTTAATTTGTGTCCAGAACACTGTCTCGGAATCCCTGTATCTAGATCCAAGCAAATACACAAGCCACTCACATGTTAAGCAATTTAGCTAGTTTGATGTTTAATAAACATTTGCAAATATCAAAAATTGTCAGAATCGAACAAAAGCATCTAAAAGAAAGACACATAAACAACAGACAAAAGCTAAAAAGAGCAGGGGATTTATAACAACAATCTAGATTACTTGTATTTATATAAAAAAGAGACTTTTGAGAGCCCCTGAAAACAATACTGTAGTAATTAGCACAGATAACCCTTTCATTTATTTATTTATTTATTCCAGATTTAGTTATTCCAGCTCGAACCTTTTTAAGTACATAGCAAAATGTATATATCAGTAGCGTTTCTACTTCCAACAGAGATAAAAAGTTTGGGTACCAGGAGATCCTCTCTTATTCTGCAATCATGAAAAAAATAATGTAGTGTACTGGGATAAATTATCTGTCTAAGCAGGCCAGATCTGGAAATCAACTCCACAATAAGGTGAATAGAATAGAATAGAATAGAATAGAATAGAATAGAATAGAATAGAATAGAATAGAATAGAATAGAATAGAATAGAATAGAATAACACAGTTGAAAGGGACCTTGGAGGTCTTCTAGTCCAACCCCCTGCTTAGGCAGGAAACCCTACACCACTTTAGACAAATGGTTATAGCCAACATCTTCTTAAAAATTTCCAGTATTGGAGCATTCACAACTTCCAGAGGCAAGTTGTTCCACTGATTAATTGTTCTAACTGTCAGGAAATTTCTCCTTAGTTCTAAGTTGCTTCTCTCCTTGATTAGTTTCCACCCATTGCTTCTTGTCCTACCTCTAAACAACTTCTTGTTTAGTATATTTACTAAATTTGGTTGTTCTTGCAAGTCTGTCTGTGCTGTACCTATTCCTCCTTCTTATACCTGTGAATTAGGAGGTATCTGGCAGAGTCCCGTCAAAATATTATCATCACTGTTGTGGACATTTTTTTCACCCCTTTGTTGATTTGCCTAACAGAGCTTACATATCTCCATTAAGGTCATTTTCCTTACACTCTGCAGTATTCAACACCCACCAGTCCTTTTTCTAATAGAAGAGGATATATTAGCTTGGTTGTTTGCTTTCCTTATCCAACAAGGGAATATCTTCAGTGGGGTTTGCTCTCTGTTTATATACAGGAGCTTGCCTTGCCAGCTTTGGTGGAGATGTGGTTTTCTCCTTGGTAGTTCCTTGATGAGAGTATTGTTTTCTGCTTGACTGTTGACCTAGTAATAATCCAGTATTAGTCATGTTCTCTAGTTGAACTCTGATGAAAAGTCTGCAAAGTTTCCCTCAGTCCTTTTTTTCTGCAGGCAAAGTAAGGACTCTGCCACAGATTCAGGGCACTCAGCTAACTAAATATTGTTTGCTAAGAATGACAGAATTCTCCTTACCATTCCTTGATTTAGTGCTATTTTTATCCTGGGGGTATCTACCACAGGGAACCAGATCTCTGCAATGACACACTGTTGAGTGACATCAATGTTGCAAGAATTCAAGATGTGGTAGATGGCTTTCATTTTCTTCACTTTGATTCCCCAGGCCCACAGGTTTGCAGATGCTTCCTTCAATAGCCCCTGTCGATGGGACTCAGTTTGGATGATCACCTGCAAGTAGGGGCAAAAGTTTAGATTAGAAACCCAACAAATGTATGGGCTACAACTACCATACTAAAATTCCCCAGCCAGCCTGAAGAATGCCCTTCCTGGTTGAAGAATTCTGGCAGTTACAAACAGACACATATGTAGGATGAAAGAACTGGTTTAGATTCATAGTTTATATTTGCTCTACCCCACGGGTGTCAAACATGTGGTGTCATGTTGCCCTGACGTTTTTCCCTTTGCGGAGCTAGGGTGCGCGTGGCCTACGCATGACGCATCTGGCCTGTGGGCTGCCAGTTTGACTCTCCTGCTCTACCCCTTTATTGGCACCATTTGACTAATTTTCCAGCTTCTTACATTTCACTCCCATCCCATATCAGCAGCTTCCACACTATGCCCACCTATTATTCTACTTCCTATTAGTCCTAATGGCAACCACAGTGGTGTTTTATTTTTATTGTCAGCTGCCATTTAAATCTACCATAGTGCCCTAAGTGATGTGGCTCTGAAGCCTTATAAGAAACACAGCGGGGTAGGCTCTAGACCCAACTGCTTGCTGACTGGCACTGTAGGAAGGACGCTAGGACACATATCTGAACTACATACTGTCCACTTCTGCCAGGGCTCCAATAGCTGCTAAGGATTGGCACATGCTGACCTAAGCATATTACTCCAAGCAAGGCTAAAGACTACCTACTGTGTTGAGATCTTCAATTCTTGTGTTCACGCCAGCAGCCATTTCTCGGCGTTCTCCAGCTGATTCGGGACAGGGATATACAGTGGCACGGAACCTAATGAAGAAACAATATCTGATTCCAGCCACTGTGTCCGCTGAAATGTACTTTACAATAGAAGTACGGAAGTTGTAATTGTTAAAAAAGGCAATAGCTAGATTGCTAACCAGTTCAAGGTACACAGATCCCACAGGCTTTCCCAATGAAAGTTCTACACTGGTTTCCAACTGCTTAATGGACAATTTAAGATAAAATTGCTTTTTAAAGTAAGTCTTGAATGGCTTAAGACTTGACTAGCTAAATGACTTAAGGGCTATTAAGAGCTTATCAGGCCATTAAGTTCTTTAGGAGAAAGGTTTGGAGTCATCCTTCTCAAAGACTCATCTACCTTAGATAACAGGTGTAGAGATTAGTAATTTAATAACAAAAGAAGATTAACAAAATAGAAATAAATACATATAGATAGATAGATAAGCCTATATACTATAAATAATATTACCATTGGACTGTACTTGACTATAGATTAAAGTATATAAAGTGACAAGTATGTAGAGCAGTGATGGCTAATCTTTTTCTCATTGCTCCCCACGCATGTGCACACAACCTCCCCCATCCCTGCGGCCGCACGTGTGACCCCCCCGTACGCATGTGTGTGTGTCTCCTGCATGCGCCCTGCACATCCTGAAAATCAGCTGGTCCGGCAGGAGGTGCATGCGCGGTATAGCTGAGCTGGGGATTTCTCGCGTGCCCGCAGAGAGAGCTCTGCGTGCCAGCTGTGGCACGCATGCCATAAGTTCGCCATCACAGGTATAGAGTGTTATGGTATAACTATGAGAATAACGGTCATACAAGATGTACCAGATTATCTATATTTAAAAGAGACTGTATTGTATAATTATGAGAACAATTGTTATAATCAAGGTGTATAATACTATATATACTTAAAAGGGGGACACGGTGGCTCAGTGGCTAAGACTCTGAACTTGTCGCTCGAAAGTTTGGCAGTTTGGCAGTTCGAGTCCCTAGCGCCGCATAACTGAGTGAGCTCCCATTACTTGTCCGCGCAATTCAGGGGACCCAGCTGGTCTTTGGAGCGCTCCCGCGCATGCGTGAGTGTTTGCACATGCACGGGAGAGTACTTTAATGCAGCGTGCACATGCATAGATGGCATTAGCGTATTTGCGAAAACCATGTGCATGCACAGATGGTGCATTTGCGCACACAGCGCATGGGGGAGCCGCACAAAAGCCACACACGTATGGAGATTGTGCAGTTGCACGCGCAGCGCACCTGTTCAGCATTCAGTGAGTAAAAGATTTGCCACCACTGGACTATACTATTCCAGCTTCAAGCATGGCATGGATTTATCATTAATGTATTCAAATCAAACCGTCAACTGAAGCATATTAATTAAGTTTTTCATTAGGAAAAGCTTTAGGTGCTCACCCCATATTTTAAACTGAACTTTTAAGTTCTCAAATTGTACTTGGAAAAAAATCTCTCTCTTTAAAAGAGCCCACACAAGCTTACATTCCCTCCCTTCTCCCCGACACAGACAAAATTTCAGCCCGATAGCTTTGATCTTTTCACAGTTCTTTTGCATGCCGGTTTTGCTTGTCAGAATGTCACTTTTATTTTAATGACACCTTCATCTAGGAAAGCATACAAACCATTCACTGGAGAGTTTTGAAATTGGTAAAAACTGCCGGAGAATGCCTATTAGTGTTTCAGCATCCTCAATTGAAAGAGAGAAGGCTTGGGGAAATGCTTATCTTTTGTGCTGCTTCCAATCTTAACAAATCTGGTAGGTAAAATTTAACACTAATTAATTTTTTCTAGTGTTAAAATTAAGAGCAACATGCAGTAAAAAAAACAAGAGACAGAAACATTAGCAGTAATCTCAGATTGCGAATTTCTATATTCTATGTTCTGTTCAATAAGAATATTGAACAGCAGATGGGGTTTTCTTGTACATGTTTTAACAGAATTTTGCACTTTTTCCCACCCCTTGGGAAAAAGTGCCAACAAAGACAATTTTTTTGTACCCTACAAAACCTGTGAATAATTGGTTTGGATTTAGAAATGTGGTGCTTCAAGTTTTCTAAACTACTGTACATCCCGGAGGACCTCTATCTTCAATTTGGACATGGATGAGATCATGTTGGCTCTTTAAGGAACTGTCTTCACCCCCAAACATTTGTACTCAATGGGGCATGTTCAATATGTCTATGGAGATTCTCAGTCATCCAGGTCATGGCTGACCCAAAGGTGCTTTTTCAAGAGGCATCTGGACTGTCTTTGTTTTTCCTTGAAGACGTTTCACTTCTCATCTAAGGAACGTCTTCAGTTCCAAGGCTTCTTATCTAAATTCTCAGTCAGAACTGAGGAAGCTTCTTGGATGAGAAGTGAAACGTCTTCAAGGAAAAACAAAGAAAGTCCAAGTGCGTCTTGAAAAAGCATCTTTGGGACGACATGTTCAATATCAATTTCAGCCACAGAACTAAAAGCGATAATTCTCTATCAGATAGTTGTGAGTAAAGATTTAAAACTCACACAGCCAACCTGGATTGTATCAGCATGTTCTAACTCTGGACTTAATTACACTTTGAATTTTCCAGGCTGGGTCTTGTCTAAGACAAGACAAAACAGTGGGCATTAAAATCCCACTGAGATCAATCTGAAAGCCAATTCAAGTTTCATTAATTGACCAACTCAAGATTCATTAATTTCAGTTACAGTCAAAATGCTCTTTCTCACCCTTCACAAATCTTCTTGATTTTCTGTCTCAGCTGTTCCCCTTGATAGAAGATGATGAATACATTCTTTTTCATCTCTTCTTTCTGGGAAAGGAAATATGATTTAAGGAGAAACCGTTTCAAAATAATCACAGAGGCAACCAAATACAATCCCAGCAATTTCCTAGCATTATAACCCAGGTAAAAGATCTGAGGCAACAAAATTAAAAACCTATCAGTACCTACAGTGACAGGATCTTCCAAGGGTGTATCCATTTCACTGAACTTCAGGTAGATGTTTCCCCTGCAGGCTCTCCACAGCAAACGTTCAAAAGTCACCAGCCTCTCTCTTTTAATCACACCAGCTATGAATCTATGGAATGCAAAACAAACATAATACCCTGTATAATATACTCTTGTAGAAGTAATTAGTTTATTGAATTATACCAATTGTAATCCTACTACCAGTTCCTAGATTGGCCTTCTCCACCAGGGCATCTTTTGCATGTGCTGAGATTATTTTATTAATAGAAATAAAATGACTGACTGACTGATAACTCCCAGCATTCTTAGATAGCATGAAATATCCTAAAACAAAATGGGAAAATTTTGGGAGCAAAAGGATGGCATGCTCTGAGGAACTTTACAATTGAGTGATGGTCACTTTAATAGGACAGAGATCCAGTAGCACAGGGGTGTCAAACTCAAGGCCCGAGGCCTACATCTGGCCTGCAATATGGTTGGATCCGGCCCGCAGGGCTATTTTGGTCTACCCACTGTGAAGAGGAAACATGCCAGCAGTTTAGGGAGTGGCGTCAAGCTGGCCATGCCCACCCAGTTGGCCACACCCACTAGTCAGCCATGCCCCCCTGGTCCCCTGAGGTCAACCACAGCCCTGATGCGGCCCTCAATGAAATTGAGTTTGAACCCCTGCAGTAGTAGGACAGGGTTAACTTTAGCTTCACATGTGTAAGTGGGTCAGGTTTTAGATAAATATTAATAAATATTTTGTGGGGAAGAAGTTGTGGTGTTCCCCTATATTTTTTTAAACTAAGCCTATGTAAGGGTTATTCTATATGCATTTCTCATTTTTTTGTCTCAAAATGGTAACACTTTGGAATTTAATGGCGTGTTTAAAAAGGCTTGGGTACCAAGCAAAGATGGCCATTTCTATAGAGGGAGCTACAGGACTGAAGCAGTGGTAAAATGTAAATTTTGTTACTACCGGTTCTGTGGGCGTGGCTTGGTGGGGGGTGGTAATATGACTGAGTGGACATGGCCAACTTTTTTTTTAATTTTTAAAACCATTTTTTCTACAACGTCTTCGGCTGAAGAGGTTGTTAAAAAAATGCTTTTAAAGCCTCTGACGATCCCAGCTGACTTGCCTGATAGCAGAGGCTTTCTTTTTTTAAAAAAAGTCTCTGACAATCCCAGCTGACATGACTGATCGGCAGAGGCTTTTATTCCTTTTAAAAAAAACATCTTTGGCTGAAGAGGTTGTAGAAAAAATGCTTTTAAAAGCCTCTGATGCTCTCAGCTGAGCTGCATGATCATCACAGGCTTTTTTTTTTTTTTACTTTTAAAAGCATTTTTTCGGCCAAAGAGGTTGTAGAAAAAATGCTTTTAAAAATTAAAAAAAAAAAGCCTCTGATGATTGCACGGCTCAGCTGGGCAATGGGACAGGAGGGCGGGGATTTTTGCTACTGGTTCTCTGAACCACCCGCCTCCATCACTACCGGATTGGGCGATCCGGTCCAAACCGGAAGCATTTCACCCCTGGACTGAAGGCTTTCAGCAAAATGATGAAATCAGCATGACAACATAAGCTCAGCCACCTTCATATATGCATGCAACACTGCAATAGATATGCGAAGGATCATGTCATATATTACAATGACATGATCCTCATTGCATCATTTGCTGCCTCATGGAGGCCTCTTCAGCCCAGCTCCAGGAGAAAGGGAAAATATTGATAATTAAATAAATATGCTAAATGGGGAATTTTCTTCTCCATCAGCTACATCCAGCCAGGAGGAAGTGCGTTCACTTCAGTGAGATGTTTGAACTATGGCTACATCACTAAGATATAAATATGGTGGATGCAATACAAGAGAAACAATACTCACCCCAGTTTTGCAGCCACTGCTGCAGGAGTGCTTCTTAATTCCAATAGTCCTGAAGTATCTTCATTGAAGAAATCATCAGGCAAATTAGTCTCAGTCTGAAAGCAGGAGAAAGGCTTAACTTAAAGACTTGTTCCAAAACTCAGCCAGTCCAAGACCTCTTCATTATTTATTGGGGTTTTAGGACAACTTTCACTATCCTAGCATCCTTCAGATACCACAGCAATATTAGAGGCTAACCAGCGGATGAACAGAAGCTTACATCCAGAGCTTCTGAAGGCCATTGTGTTGGGAAAGGACATACGGGGAACTGGGAGATAATATTGGAAATAAGCAAGAACAATTATGTCATCAGAGAAGATGGAAACATGCCTTATTTTCTGGGAAGCAAGATAATGTTAGAAAGAGACTTGGGCAGGCTCAAGAAAAGAAGGTACAGCCTATTTTTACCAGGCTCCTACTATAGCCTATTTCCAAAAGTAAACTCTAATATTCCTGAAGAGCTGGTTTCCTAACCTGGTCTACCAGGAAGGGCTGGCACAGCAACACATAGCCACACTTGGGTAGGAGATCAGTAAGAATTCCCAGAGTCATTGTTGGGGCTAATGTAATGGTATATGGCCATGATGGTGAACCTATGGCACGCATGCCACAAGTGGCATGCAGCGCCCTCCCTGTGGGCATGCGAGCTGTTGCCTCAGTTCAAATCAGCCACGCATGTGTGCACACCTCCCACCAGCCAGCTAGTTGTTGGGTCTCTGCCATACATGCACGGGGGTATATGCGCAAGAGGTGGGGGGGGCATGCACAGGGGGCACGCGTGCATTGCATTTTGGGGGTTCGGGTTAGCGCACACTTTGGGCACTTGGTCCAGAAAAGGTTAGCCATCACTGGTATATGGGAATGACCTTGGGAGACAAGGGAAGAGCTGTAGTCAGGGCAATGGTCAAATACAAGGAAGCTTAGCCCATAGAAGGAACATAGAATGGCAAACGTTTCAGTAGGGACCCTCCCTAGTTTCTTGGACTGTAAAGGTAAGAGGGGAGAGATGTACTTTCAGACTTGCAAAATTCTGTTAATTCTGTCAAGATTGAACTGCTTTGCTTCTTTCAAATTTAACGCTTTTCAACTTCCCTGGGGGAGGGGAACGGGAATAGAATATTGAGAATGTGTGCGTCGGCTGTGAAAGCCTGGCAACCATCAAGGTCACCACTGCAGGTGCTTGAGAAAGAGATGGACTATTCCCATAACAAAAGGACATCTCATAATTGGACAGTGTGATCACCCAGGGGTGGGGGGAAAGGGAAAGTATTGTTTAACTAAGCACGCATTTGTGTGGTTTTGTTAGATGACAGAAGGGGTAACAGTGTCAAGATGTTCAAGGTTGCAAATATGGTAATGCCCACATTCTGTCTCTCAGATGGTTGAACTAAACCCAAATTCTCTCAGATGGTTGAGCTAAACCCAAATGACAAGAATGCATTCAAAAATTGGGTCACCTCAAAGAAGTCTTGGGTTTTCTTCAGGAGATGTTTAAGTTCAGTGAGTTCTAGAAAGTTCTGCTTCAATGCCTGCAGGTTCTGGTTGGCTTCTTCCAACTCACCTTCCAGTTTCTCCAAGACAGCCTGTTTATAGCCGGAGAGAAACAGAAGTACTGTATGTCCAATCATTCTGTCACACACTTCACTGCTGACAAAATAGATTACTCTAAAGATGGATTATTATACAGCAAACATTTCGAAATGCATCTCAGCATGTTAGGCAATTTTGCAGTGAATATTAACATCTCAGCCCTACTTCTGGGTATGAATGATTCACAAATGACACAAATTAAGTGGAGATAGTAAAATAACTAACGGGAAATCCAACAAATCTTCTGTCTATGTTAGATAAAACAATGAGGGATTCTAATGTGTTTTTTTTATAGCTCTGCTAGTTAAGCACTAAGCTTCCAAGTCATTCTACTTTTTGTTCTTCATTCAGCTTTAACCGTTAACCCTTCTGATCATAGTCTATTTAGACTAATAGTTCATTTGAATCAACAGTGATTTCTTGTTACCTTTTCCAGTAGTGTTTATACCTTCCCTGGATAGCCTATTACCCTGGTATTCCTGAAGTCTTCTATCTAACACCAACTAAGTGCAACCTTGTTTAGCTTTTAAGTTAGCCAAGAAGAGAAAGAAGCACTGGATTGCCCAATTCCTACCCTCCCAGGTTTAAATATTAGTTACAGCAATCCCCCAATCTGTGCCTTCACAATATATTGGATTATTGTTATCATAATCTGCAGCATGGCTATATTGGCTGGAGAAGATGAGAACCATAAGTAAATAACTACTTTTGTAACCATAATGTACAACATATTATGAAACAAATATTTTTTTTAAAAAAAAGAAATAGTTGTAGGCCTAAGAAGGATAAAACATGATAAAGCCAGAGCTACAATTAGGAACTACAAAATTAAATAAGTGGTTGCATTTATAAACTTTCTACATCAAACAATCTATTCTGAGTGTTATAAAGATCTTAATGTTATTTTGGATTGTTGTCTCTGGCTGGGTCAACACAACTGTCTATCATGCTTCTCTAACCAGAGACATGCAAAGCCTACCTCTAAGTCAATCATTTCTCGTGGTGGTGGAGTGTCTGGATATTTCCCATATATGACAGGCAGGATCTCCTCTCCCATCTCGCTTTCCAGAAAACCTGGGAGGAAAAACAAATGGAAACACACTGGCTCACAAGTTCGCAAAACACACTCTGCTGCCTTTTCCACATCATATGAAACTTGGTTAGTTGTAACTTCGGTGATTAAGGATTTTGTGTGAATATAGATATAGGCCTAACTTTTCCCCTCTTTAATAAATGGAGTCAAAAATTGTGTCACATTAAAGATATCCTCTGCATTAATCACTGGCACAACCAGGCTGTGAGTGGTAAATCTCTGGTTTTCTTAATTGGCAATGGTATAATTCAACTCCTACCCTCAGAATGATGCTATAGAGCACTTTACACCAGAACAATTAGACACAAGAACAGTTTTTTTCCTGAATGCTATCACCCTGCTAAACAAATACCCTGTTTCCCCCAAAATAAGACATCCCCTGAAAATAAGCCCAATCGGGATTTTGAGTGCATGGCAATAAGGCCAAGCTCTTATTTCAGGGTTCAAAAATATAAGACAGGGTCTTATTTTTGGGGAAACACGGTAATTCCCTCAACACTGTCAAAGTATTCTCTAAGTCTGCACTACTATTAATATTCTCATCATTCCTATCACCCATCTCATCGTTCCTATCACCCATCTCCTCCCACTTATGACTGTATGACTGTAACTTTGTTGCTTGTATCCTTAAGGTTTATATTGATTGTTTCCTAGTATGATTTGATTGCTTATTTGTACCTTATTTTTATTTTTTTTTAATTTGATTTATATGCCGCTCTTCTCCGGAGACTCAGGGTGGCTTACAATGCGTTAAGCAATAGCCTTCATACTTTTTTGTATATTTATACAAAGTCAGCTTATTGCCCCCACAAACTGGGTCCTCAATTTACCCACCTTAGAAAGGATGGAAGACTGAGTCGACCTTGGGCCTGGTGAGAATTGAACTCGCAGTAATTGCAGGCAGCTGAATGTTAAATGCTGCCTTAGTAGGAGGCATAAGCCTCCTACGCCACTCAGGGTCCCTTGTGTGTCCAATCACACTTATCTTATCTTATCTTATCTTATCTTATCTTATCTTATCTTATCTTATCTTATCTTATCTTATCATTTTATTTATTTATTTATTCATTCATTCATTCATTCATTCATTCATTCATTCATTCATTCCATTTTTATACTGCCCTTCTCCCAAAGGACTCAGGGCGGTGTACAGCCACAATAAAACAATATAAGATACAAAATTTAAAAGCAATTAAAACAGATTAAATACTTTTGGCCCTTCTGTTAAAAAACCCACAAATTTAAGACATCCAAATTCTTGGCCAATAAAGAATTCTATTCTATTCTATTCCATTCCATTCCATTCCATTCCATTCCATTCCATTCCATTCCATTCCATTCCATTCCATTCCATTCCATTCCATTCTATTCTATTCTATTCTATTCTGGCATCACTGGAAGAAACACAAGGAAATATTTTCATTTTTACAAGTCAGAGAAAATCTCTCATAAAAAACAGGTAGGTTAAACCTATGGAAAGTTGAACATATTTGTTTTTATCGCTTAGTTTGCCAAGGGTCTACAAAAAATCACAAAACTTTTTCAAAAACAAAAATGGTCTGGGAAAAGTGGTGGCGAAGGGTTTGCGAAGAGGGTTCCCAAGAAAGCTAATTGCATTTTTAAACTTTTCTCCTTACGCACACATAGATAATTGCCCCATGTGGATTATGTAACTACATCCTTGAATGAAAAAGCACCCTTTGGGACATCCTTGAATGTTAACCCATAGGAGGCAACTTTTTCTAAGCAAAGTTTATTTAGGCAATTAAGCCTTAGTGTTGGCACTGAACAGCAGATTCCACAAGATCTGCAGCAAAAGGTTTTACTGCAATACATTTTTAGGAATCTGAAATCTGCCTTTGGGATTTTCTACTCACTTGGGCATGGTCCACAGCTGCTGCCCCCAAACCTTTGGACACCAGGGACTGGTTCCCTGGAGGATGGTTTTTCCATGGACTGGAGGGATGGCATGGTTTCACTCAGTGTCTGGTTCCATTCACTTGCGCGGCCTGGTTCCTGGCACACCATGGACTGATGGGGGTTGGGTCTACAGTGATTTGCAGCAAACAGTGCCTCCCTTCCAATTAATACTGTACCTTATTTCCACTTTTTGCTCAGTTTCTGGGGACTTTTAAAATGCTTAATCAAAAAGCGCTAATAATTGCTGTTTTTGTGAGCTAAAGCATTCTAGAGATTGTTGGACTAAGAACAGTTCTCAGTACATTTAATTGTTCAATAAACTAAAAGCTACTTACGAAGGACCCTTTCTAAGGATTCACATCTTCTAACTTCATTCACAAACCTTCTTTGAAAGTTGTTCACGTTTGCATTCAACTAAAGAAAATTCATATAAAAATAAAAGATTAGCCAAATTAGCAACATTATCTGTCTGTCTGTCTGTCTGTCTGTCTGTCTGTCTGTCTGTCTGTCTGTCTATCTATCTATCTATCTATCTATCTATCTATCTATCTATCTATCTATCATCTATCTATCTTCCACCTACCCATCCATCCATCCATCCATCCAGGCTGATGGCTAAGAACTCTAGAAATTATTATTCTAGAACATCAGATAACATGAAAATAAAGAAAACCAAAGTCATGAAGATGCAGTGGAAGTACATATCAAAGGATTCAACTGGACATCTCCATTAGCAGATCAAAGTAAAATTATAAAATTATTGTATCACTATGGAGAATATCATAACTAAAATATTGTGCAACTAGAAGGTAGGTGAAGAACTTCTCTTTAAGAAAAGGCCTACAGAGCTAGCAAATGATAGTTTAAACTGATTACAGAAATACAGATAGTTTCACATTCATGATTTTGTAGGTCATTCATATATTTTTCTCATGTAATATATTTGCCCGCATTGTAGACCACAAACAAAGGTTTCCTTAAATCCATTATTTATAAATAGGGTGAAAAATGTGAAGTTTGGCTTTCTACATAGGTAACCCTTAGACTTTTACGAAAAGAATTTAAATAGAATAGCATAGCATAGCATAGCATAGCATAGCATAGCATAGCATAGCATAGCATAGAATAGAATTTTTTATTGGCCAAGTGTGATTGGACACACAAGGAGTTTGTCTTGGTGCATATGCACTCAGTGTACATAAAATAAAAGATACATTCATCAAGAATCATAAGGTACAAATGATGGAACTTAACAGGCCTGTTGCTAAACAAAATATAATGTAGTAATGCTGAGTTTCCTAATTAAATGCTGAATGGGTATGCAGAACATTTGATTCTTCTGAGAAATATTTACAATACACAAGTTACTAAGAACTGAGCTTGGAGAAACAGAGTGATTCAGAAAAGAGTTGAACTAAGAAGGCATATGATCTTTAGATCTTTTTAACGGATTAGCAAATGTACTTCAAGAATGACAAGAGTGGAATGGCTCCACTAGCAAAGCTCAGTTTAAAAGGAGGAAGTGAAAAAATGATGTTATATTTAAAAGAAAAAGATACCAGTGCAAGCACAACTGAAGAGCAAAGTAATCAAGATGGTAAATAACCTTATTTTTTTTTGGAATCAAGATTGATAAAGAAATAAAATTTATCCCAGGGAGGAAAGTAATAACCGTTTTAGGAAAGATAATGCAGAATGAGCATATTTCTCAGATAAAAAGAATAATAATCAGAATAATAAAAGCAATTGTTTTCCTGTGTTAAACTGCAAATGTTGGGTATTGAAAAAGAATACAAGAGAGAAGGAAACTGTTATTAAAAGTACCATGAACAGCAAGAAGAATGAATCAATTGATCCTGGACAATTGGTCCCTTGAGGCAAAGATTGGTAAGCAGAAACTCAGACACTTAAAATAGGTGATGTAAGCAAGCAATCAATTAGAAGAGACTATACTTGGCAAGGTTGAGAGAAGTATAAAAATGGAGAGACAAAGAATAAAGCAGATAGTTGGAACTTGGAAGATATCAGGGAAATATCCTTGCAAGAGCCAGCCAATAGTTATCATTTGGGTCAGGCCAAGATGGTAGAATCACTGAAACTGGGCCTGACTTGATAGTGTCTATTTAAATTACTATTTTACATTACTTTCCTTCTTTCAAGAGAGACATGCTGAAAACAAAGCTAACAGGCTAGAATAGTAATTATTCTATATCCATTATGCTTGGTTATAAAGAAACACAACAGTGCTAAGTGCAAATTTAATGAACTGTCCATGAAAAGCATCCTAAATCAACAACTTACCAATATTCTACACTACGTATCATGTTCTATAACACAAACACTTTCTTCCCTAGCCTTATTTTGCATTGGTTTGCTTTTTGTTGGTGTAGTGCAGAGAAGAATTCCAAAAAGCACATCTTTTTGTAATTTTTTTTAAAATGGTTTTAAAGGCTATACCATTCCCATTCTTCTTATTCTTAATGACTTCAGAGTCGTAGTTTAAGAAATATTGTTTTATCTTCCAAACATCTGAAGATTCCCCCACCACTTTAAGAAAAATCAGCAAAAGGAATTTCTCAGAAACTCAACTTGCTTGTCATCACTGATCTTTCGTCTCAGCATTCTGCTATGCAAGATTATAAAATATTCAAGATGATGCATTTTCACCTCCCAAGAGTAGAGCATATTACGCAAACAAAGGTCACCATTTCATTTTATCAAGAACCACATTCCTTTACAAATAAATTGTTGGGTGTTTTATGCTAACAGTAGCAGAACACGTAGACCCAAAGTTGGTGGGGTTAATAATTCCCTCTGGAATATCCCTTTTTCTTTTCTAATACTACTTTCTCTTCCCCTCTTTTTCTTCCCCTCAAGAAACGTTGCAGTTCCTGTCATTCTTGTGTATTAAATTTATACCATGTCTTTTTCTGTGCTCAAGGCAATTTACCAGAGGGTTTCAATTTATTTTGGGGAGCCAAACCGCACTGAGAAACAGTGACTAATTGAGGGCACATTTCAACAGGGTCTATGACAGCTCACCGCGGCCAACTCCCCATGGCTAACTCGCCACAGCCAATTTGTCACAGCCAACTCACTGCAGAACAACTTTCCATGGCCATCTTGCCATAGGCAAACTGCTGGTCAAGAGTTACACTAATACTAAAGAAATGGGGAAATAGAATCATTAAAGAAAGGATGCAAAAGGAGGGGCAGGCTGAAATGTGAATGGCAAAAATAAAAACTATTTCACAGTGAGTTGGCTGTGGCAATTTGTCCCATTTCCGGTTCAAAGGGATCTCCCTAGATCTAGTCTAGCATCTTTAAAGTCTACAATATCCCTGTTCTTGCTGCTGTAGATGACATTCCCCTCCTTTCTATGGGTACTGAGAAATACAGGCCAGGTTACTTTTAATATCTACTCACATCTCTGAACTGGACCAAACCCAGGTCTCCAAGTTCTGCAACACAGCAATAGGCAGACTCCACCTGAAGAAAAAGTTGCCTCAGACACATCTCTTCACTCCGAAACATGGATGCCATCTTTCATATTGTTTTGGGGCAAAGACATGGAGAAAGACAGAAGGTGATGCATATAAGTAATGTTAAATAACAGAAGGCATTGTCTTGTCGATAAGAGGTTACTTTTCATGTAGGGAGAAAAACTGCAGAAACCATGCAAGGTCAATTCTATTACTGGATAGAGTATGCTAGTCATCTCAGGTCGAAGGGCTATAGCAGCACTGAGGTTCATTTCAGCTTCTGGTTCAATCTGCTTCTCTGTGTGCAATGGATAGAAAGAAACATCTAGCTCTTCAGTTCATACAATAAATGCTTTGGGTTAGCCCAGTGGTGAAATGCAATTTTTTTTTACTACCGGTTCTGTGGATGTGGCTTGGTGGGCATGGCAGGGGAAGGATACTGCAAAATCTCCATTCCCTCCCCACTCTGAGGCCAGCCAGAGGTAGTATTTGCCAGTTCTCTGAAATTTGCTCAAAATTTCTGCTACCTGTTCTCCAGAACCTGTCAGAACCTGCTAGATTTCACCCCTGGGTTAGCCTGGAAAACATCAGTTCTGAATAATGGACGAGTCATTATTTTGGCTGAACTAAATAGCCTGGGGAAAGCAATAGCAACACTGGATGGCCTTCTGCACTTTTCTAGGAGGCTTCTTCAGTGAAGGTCACAATCCAATATCCCCTTCAATATTCTCATTGAACTCCTCAAAATTTACTGTTATGTAGACCCATAATATGATTGCATGAGAGCCAGTTTGGGGTAGTAGTGAAGGCATCAGGCTAGAAGACAGGAGACCATGAGTTCTAGTCCTACCTAGGTCAGTCACTCTCTCTCAGCTCTAGGGTGTAGGCAAGGGTAAACCACTTCCAAAAAGCCGTGCCAAAATGGCAGGGACCTATCCAGGCACTTGCCAGGAATCAACAGAGACTCAAAAGAAAAAGCAAACACATAATTAAAATAAGATGACTGTGTTGTAAACTTATGAGTTGCCTAAAATAGGGAGCAAACAGATTAGCAAACTCATTCCATGCATAATATGCTCCCATTTATTCCTATGGACATATAAACACACATACACCTTCACATTCTCTCTCAGACACAGACACAAACTTACATACACCAAGTTATTCAGTTTAAGTACATCCTAGCAAAATTGCAGGAACAAAAGAAGGTAAATCTCAATGACCCCTGCAGGTTATGTATATCAAAGCAGCAGCTCTATAAGGCCCACAAATATCTACTATATTTTAAAATTTAGAGAGAAACATTTCATTTCATTTAACAGCATAATACAAAAAAAGCCTTAGCAACTTTAAGATATGTGGACTTCAATTCCCATTCTTGGAGTAGAAGTCGATGTATTTTTTTTTTTAATTGCCAGGTTAAGAAACAAGACTTGGGGCATATTGGAGCTGAAGCTAAGATCACACGCTGTAGGAGGAGAGGCAGAACATGGTGTGTGTGTGTGTGTAGTCAAAAGACAAATTATTCTGGAATTGTTACAATCTCACAAGCCCAGCCTATCTTGAATTCCACTAACTCTTATCTAGTACCAATTGAGTGCTGATTGCTTATTTGATCAGTTTCCTTGTGTTTAGGCATAACTAATAAATCAGCTTAATTGGAACTTAACAGTGGTCCTGCTTTACAACATTAATTTCCCTATCTTTATATCTTGTTTTAGGAGTAAACCACAAACAATGTTATATGGTTTGCCTGCACTTATCAGTGTATAATACTGTTTTTGGTTTACTCCTAAAACAAGACATAAAATAGGGAAATTAATGTAAAAGCTTATATATATTTTTTGAACCCTGAAATAAGTGCTTGGCCTTATTGCCATGCATTCAGAAGCCCAATTGGGCTTATTATCCGGGGATGTCTTATTTTGGGGAAAACAGGGTGTGTGTGTGTGTGTGTGTGTGTGTGTGTATTGTGTGTGTGGGGGGGTGTATACAAACACACACACAGACATACACACAATTTCCATTTTTTAAAATTCCATGCTAAAGAGAAGCCACCTAGTACTTGGCTTCTTTGAGTCATTAAATGCAACCCATTAATCAACAAAGACTGCGACCCTATGCCAAAGTCATATCCCATTGCTTTCAGTAGGGCATGCTTCCAGGTATGTCTGCTGCCTTAAAAAATACTATGTTTCAAGCATTCACAATCAAATTCACAACATCTAGAAAAAGGGGAAAGTGTTGTTTTCTCCTTGACTAGTTCCCTAACATTGTATTCATAGCTAGGCATGGCTTTGGATTAGGACTGGAGAATATATTTGAAACGGCAATGCTATCATCATTCACAGTTAATATTTAATTTATATCCTGCCTTTTTTGTACAGGAGCTCAAGGTGGCATGCATAGTATCCCCTCTTCCTATTTTTCCTGCAAGAACAGCTCTGTGCAATGGGTTGGGTTGACAAAGAATGGAATCCTTGCAGACCTGCTATCTCAATTATTCCTTACCACAAGTTTTGGTTAAAGAGAAAAGAAACCAACCAACCTTGGAAGAAAACAGAAATGAGGAAGGTTCTTGCTGATTAGTTCTTCCTCAAACCCTTCCCAAAAACCTTTCCTTCTGCTATTTATTGTCCTAGTCTTCCTGCAGGCAAGAGAGTAAAGGAAGGAGGGAATTGGTTATGGGTGAGATAGCATCCCCTTCAGGGAAGGAGGGAGACTTGCAACAGGGAAGCTCCAGAATTTAGAAAAACAAGAGCTACATCCACCAAAGGAGAACCTACCATGCATATTATCTTGAAAGGTTTCATTCTTTTGGGTTGAATTTGTAAGCACGGGGCATGCTGTCAACATAGTGATCCACAGTATAAGATCTACTGTTGGCTTTTCGGTAACATCAGCAAGCACATACACAGTACTTGTATGAAGAGCAGGCATTTAAAAATATTTCAAGCACTACCTTCATGCTTTTGGGTTGGTATTCATTCATTGCTGCAGAAATTACTAAATTAACCAATGAAAGTTTAAGGCCTTAGGTAATAAGAGGAGAAGGGAGGAAATGTCAGGGATGGCCCTTGTTTTTAGAGTATGAACTGAAGTTTTCTTGAGAAATGGTCTAAATTGCTTTAGGAGTACCAATGTTAGCCTGTTACTTCGTTTATATATTGTTCTTCAGAATCAAACACAATTCAGGCTTAATCTGTTTCTCAGTATTTCCTTTTTAAACTTATAACATGGCAGGTTTTTAATAGTATTTTATCTTATGGAGTTCAAACATAGCCATAAGAAAAATTAATCTGCAGTCACTAGAAACTACTGTCAGAGTTAGAAATCCCAGTAGTTAGAATGCAATATTGCAGGTTAATTCTGCCCATTTGCCAGGAGTTTGATCCTGACAGGCTTAAGCCTTCCATCCTTCTGAGATCAATAAAATGAAGATCCAGATTGCTGGAGGCAATATGCTGACTCTGTAAAACTGCTTAGAGAGAGCTGTAAAGCATTGTGAAGCGGTATATAAGTCTAAGTGCTATTGCTATATGTGAATGCCAACACAAGAACCTACCATACACTACAGATGAAAAACCAGCTCTCCACAGTTTTTGTCTACATCTCTATTACCTAAACTTGAACTTTAATTCAATATATGCAGCAAGCAAAGAAGGTGCTCAAAGACTGAACCACTCTATCCCTTCACAAAACCATTCTAAAGTAGAAAATATCTCCACTACCCTATTACAAACATCCACAGATGCTTCCAGTCCAAGTGAATTATGGTGAAGCTTAGAAATCCATATAATATAAATATTATCAGACTGATACACTTGTCAATCATTACTAATGAATCATCACGCTATTTAAAATCACATCTATATCATTCATCTATTGCTCTTAGGCACTTATTGGCTTTTTTTTATTTTGAAGTTATAATTAGATCAGCACACCAGCAATTAGACAGCCTAAACATCCAGCCCCATCAAGTGCTAATTGCTGGTTTGAAATATATATTCAGCTATTTGATCAAAGCGTGCATTATTTAATGTCTGCAGAAGAGGGAGGGAGATCGTATCTTGTTCATGGGAGAAAAATATTTGTCATATTTTAAAGTAATTTTCTTTAG
The DNA here is from genome assembly GCA_030761175.1 of Masticophis lateralis. Classification (NCBI taxonomy): domain Eukaryota; kingdom Metazoa; phylum Chordata; class Lepidosauria; order Squamata; family Colubridae; genus Masticophis; species Masticophis lateralis. Next base: position 22,923,237 of record JAUDYJ010000006.1, read on the forward strand.
GAAAATGCAATAGGCCCTAAAATGCAGAGAAATTACAATTCACCACAGGACTGTGGTGGTTAAAATCTCACCTCCTTTATCCAGCCTCTTTTTCTTGGTTCTCGGTGTTTCAAAGAAGTCTGAAGCTGCTTCCAGCATAACAGAGCAGCAAATGAAATACTGGGATGACATGAGGTTTCTAGACATGTGGCTTAAAACTGGACCAAACTGGACTAAAAAGAACATTGCCTGCTAGTGATAAAATGCAAAAAGAAAAAAGAAAGAAAAGAAAGAAACCAAGAGCAAACTCTTTGCCTAAAAACCTTTCAACTTGAGACCTGTGTGATAAACACAAATAATGTTATGTCAGCAGCAAGGTGTTGCTATAAACAACATAATAAACTTTTGATAGAAATGAAGGCACCTCCCTGTTTCATTCTTCCTGTTTCATTCTTCCTCTTTTAATCTCAGATTCTTTCCTTCTCTGTTAGCGGAGCTTTCAGAATTTGGCAAAGTTTGTATTAAATAAAGAAAATTAAAATGCTCCTTATTTGCGCTGACAAATTCAATACTTCAGTCCATATATTTTTGTTCAATGTACGTTTCTTCCTACCCAATTTGAGGACTAAGTTTAACTTAGCGCTTCCATAGTTTTTGAATGCAATGTTCCTAAATGCCTGTTGATTTTTAGGATATTGGTCAGCTTGATCCCAAACTTCTTTGGGAGACAGCATAACCTGCTATGCTGGATTGCAATCATTTACATTCTAAATGATTGCCTAAGCCGCAGCCATCCAATATTTTTAATTTTATTTACTTTTATTCTAAAATGAGCTATCTGGACTTTTTGTAAACCCTACACTTATTTGGTTCACTGGTTGTAGTTGAAGTGGAACTAGGAGTGGCTGCTTCACCCTCACCCTCAAAATTTTTTCTCTCTCAGACAGACACAGATACCCCTTGCTAAATGTTAAGCTATTCTTAAAAAGCTAGATATCCTTTTTGCTCCTTTCTTGGTCTACCTTACTGAAATGTAAAACTAACTCAAGGCTTGTTAAAAATTGATGTTTTTGTTCTGTAATACACCATTTTTTTTGTTGTAATTTAATTAGGAAAAAGAATGAAAGGTATAGGTTAAGAAGCTTAACCAATGCAGATAGAAGTGTCCAAGAATAGATTGCTGCCTGTACTACAAGATGATGCTAATTGTTGGATCAGAGAAGAAACCAAGACCATGATATGGCAATAAAATATCTTACCCAAATTTTGGACATCTCCAAGGAGGGAAGCCACCATTGGGAAGAAATCTATAACTACAGGAAGTAAAACATAAGGATCTAAAATGCATTCAGGATATTTTGCAAAGCGATTTATATTGGAGAAAATGGTCCCTAGGAGAAACATTAACCACTTCTCAGTTCTGAAGAAGTCAGAAGCTACCTATAGAAGCATATAATTGAGTCATTTAAAATCATCAGATCCACTTCACACTTCTTCAGCGTAAGGTGCTAAATTAGATACATGAGAGAAAGAAATATGTTCAATCTGGAGAAAACTAAAAGAAACTTCTTCCTCCCAATGTTCTTTGTGTGTTCTTTCAGGCCATATTTTTAAAAATACATTTCCTCCCTTCCAGAGTCAAATTAGAGGTTACAGCAGGGATGTCAAACTCAAGGCCCGTGGGCCGGATCCGGCTCATGATGTGGTCAGATCCAGCCCACAGGGCCATCCTGGAAAATGTAAGGGGCCAACCCGTGTCATTTCAGCCAGGTCTACCCGCATTGCTTTGGCCCGGTCTACCCATTTGCGAAGACAAAACATCAAGCCAGCATGGCTTCGGCCCGGTCTACCCAATGCAAAGAGGGCAGTTTGGGGAGTGGCGTCAAGCTGGCCATGCCCACCCAATCTGCCATGCCCAGTGAGTGGCTTCAAACTGGCCATGCCCACCTAGTCAGCCATGCCCACCCCACCCGAGGTCAACCACAGCCCTGAGGCAGCCATCAATGAAATTGAGTTTAATAACCCTGGGTTACAGGGGAAGATGTTTATCAGTTGTACAGCAAGACAGAAAAAGATGGAAGAGACAATGGGTTATAGAGGTTTTCTAATCTGGGGATGCTCATTTGTGACAAGATAACCAAGGGCTTACAACTGCAAGCAATTCGGTATTGCCCTACTGAGTAGTAGAGGCAGATCAATGGATGAGGAATCCTGTTTCAAAGCAGTTACGGGCCAGGTCGGAAATGGCAATGTATCATTGCATTGATGCGGTGGCTCAGTGACTAAGATGTTGAGCTTGTCGATCGAAAGGTCGGCCGTTCAGCAGTTCGAATCCCTAGTGTCGCATAATGGGGAGAGCTCCCATTACTTGTCCCAGCTTCTGCCAATCTAGCAGTTCGAAAGCATGTAAAAAATGCAAGTAGAAAAATAGAGACCACTTTGGTGGGAAGGAAACAGTGTGCCATGCGCCTTTGGTGTTTAGTCACGCCAGCCACATGACCACAGAGACGTCTTCAGACACCGCTGGCTCTTTGGCTTTGAAGCAGAGATGAGCACCGCCCCCTAGAATCGGAAATGACTAGCACATATGTGTGAGGGGAACCTTTACCTTTACATTGCTTTGTGCTTGCAGAATTCCTCTGTGTGCTCAATTGGAGAGAACCGTCAACCTTTCTGCCTCCCGGTTCTTGACCATCTGTTGGCATGTCTAATGGATGAGCCCAAGTGAAGAACTGCAGGGAAAAGTCTGTAGAGATTCTCAGTCATCCAACTGGACTGTCTTTGTTTTTTCTTTGAAGATATAACAATTTGGGATGAACATCCTTTGAATGGTGGGGGAGTAGGAATGGATTTCCAGAGCAAAAATTGCAGACTGCAGGGATTCAAGTGACCCCGAGGACACAGATAAACCTCCTGGTGACCTTAACAACTCACTAAAAGGATGCAAATCAGTGGTGGGTTTCAAAATTTCTTACTACCGATTCTGTGGGTGTGGCTTGGTGGGTGTGGCAGGGGAAGGATACTGTAAAATCTCCATTCCAACCCCACTCCGGGGGAAGGATACTGCAAAATCTCCATTCCCTCCCCAATCCAGGGGAAGGTTACTGCAAAATCCCCATTTCCTCATGATAAACTGGGACATGGAAGGCAGAGAATAGATGGGGGCGGGGCCAGTCAGAATTTTTACTACCGGTTCTCTGAACTACTGAAAATTTCTGCTACCGGTTCTCCAGAACTGGTCAGAACCCGCTGAAACCCACCTCTGATGCAAATGACCACCTGTCTGCAAGGAGTATGAATCTTTCCATTCCCCACCATCCAGTCAGAGCTGAAGAAGCTTCTTGGATGTAAAGCGAAACATCTTCAAAGAAAAAACAAGAAAGTCCAAATTGCCTCCTGAAAAAGCACCTTTGGGACAACTGCAGGCCATAAAAAGGGCCATAAAACAGAGCACGACTCACCTAGCAACTGTCTTATTCAGCAATGGAAATGTTGGGCTCAACTGTGTTCATAAGTCAAGGACTCCCTGTGGGCTTTGATTGCATGACTGAAGCCATCAATGTGAGATTTTGACCCTCCCTGTGGACATTTGTGGACAAGAATGTGCAAGGAGTATCCACCTTGGATGAAGGGGCCAATAAATGCTACACAGTCCTATCTACTCCTGGTCATCTGACTAGTTTTTATCTAAAGTGTAACAATGTGCAACTGATTTTACACACTGTGGCTACTAGTTTAAAAGATGACAACTCTAACATGGGTACAGCTAACACAATGTACAGGTAGTCCTCAATTTACGACAGTTCATTTGGAGACCGTTCAAAGTTACAACGACAATGAAAAAAGGGACTTATGACTGTTTTTCACAGTTATGACCTTTGCAGCATCCCCATGATCATGTGATCAAAATTCAGATGTTTCATACTTAAGATGGTTGCTGTGTCCCAAATGTGATTGCAACCTTCTGACAAGCAAAGTCAATAGAGGAAACCAGATTCATTTAACAACTAGGTTACTAACACATCAACTGCACTGATTCACTTAACTGTGAAGTTTAGTGAATCAGTGAATTCTTCACTTTCTGTGGCAAGAAAGGTCATAAAATGGGGCAAAACGTTCACTTAACAAACGTCGTACTTAACGACAGAAATTTTGGGCTCAAATGTGGTCGTAAGTCGAGGACTACCTGTAAACTGTTTCACTCAAGAGCTGGAGAAAGAAATTAAAGCAATTTACTTCGCTTCCCATCCAATGTTCAAGCTGGGACCAAAGTGATGGTGGGAATTGAAGTTCAACAAATCAAGAGATAATCAGATTGGGATATAGTTTACTTCAGAGGTGGCATTCAGCTGGTTTGGATCGGTTCACCTGAACTGGTAGCAGAAATCACGGGTGGGCCCGCCCCGCCCACTGTCCCGGCTCTGTGCCATCCTGTTTAGGCACATTTTTGAAGCCAGGTGCATGCGTGGAAGCAGTGGTGGGTTCCCCCCGGTTCGCACCGGTTCTATAGAACCGGTAGTAAAACCGGCGGGAGGCTCCGCCCACCAACCCCAACATCATCAAAATGCTTCTGCGCATGCGCATGGCCCTGCTGTGAACCAGTAGTAAAGATAAATAGAACCCACCACTGCATGGAAGGTGCGCGGGTGAGCAAAGTGCATGCGCGGAAGGCTGGGCACATGTGTAGAAGACAGGCATGCACGCGAACCGGATGGGCATGCACACGAAGCAAGCGTGTGTATGCATGATGAACCAGTAATAACATAATGTGAGACCCACTGCTGGTTTACTTAATCTTATTATTGTTTCTAATTTTTCATCTGAATATATGAATCAGGCAAACTGTTACCCCTCTTTAGTTCCTTAGATGTTCCCCTCTCTTCCTCCCAGGGATGGGTTCTACTTATCTTTACTACCAGTTCGCATTGCGCCCGCGCCTGCTCTTCTGTGTAAGCACAGAAGCTTCTGCACATGTGCAGATCACCTATGATGACGTCTGGGTCAGTGGGTGGAGCCTCCCACCGGTTTTACTACCGGTTCTTGCAAACCGATCCGAACCAGGGGCAACCCACCACTGCTTCCTCCTCACTTTTGGCAATATGTGGAGTATGTTACTACTCAGGTGCCAAATCAAGAGAAAAGTCAATATCAGCAAGAAAAAAAAAATAGCAATATACATTTGAATTGGCATTTTGAATTTTGATGAAACCTAATGTTTCAAATATTTTTATTTCTCGCAAATAGGAATGTGCACATGTGTATATTAAAAACAGGAGGCTATTTGGAAAACAAGATCAAGAATCAAGGGATCCTAGGTTCAAAGAAGAATGCTGTTTTGTAGCATTCAGTGAGCCGTTTGACTGCTGTGTAAATACGGTGGCTGTGTCATGCATGGAAAGGGAAGAGCAAACCATCCTCATCCAGCCACAATATCAACAAACAAAAAGGCAGATCTAACAAGAATAACCCACTGGACTCAGGTGGAGGCTGTCACAAGCATTGTGAATTTTGAAACTTAAAGCAACCTTGATTAGGTGAAAAGCTAGATTTACATGTTCTTGTTCTTCTGCCTTGATTTACAGTTAAATATTTGCTCATGTAATGTAAGCAAATTGGATTCATACTTGAAAAAAACCAAACATGCCCCAGAGGGTAAATGTAGTCTGTAGTCCTGATGTACGACCACAACTGAGCCCAACGTTTCTGTTGTTAAGTGAAATATTTTTAGGTGAGTTTTGCCCTGTTTTATGACTTTTCTGGCCACAGTTGTTAAATGAATCACTGAAATTAAGTTTCTAACTCAGTCGTTAAGTGAATCTGGCTTCCCCGTTGACTTTGCTCATCAGAAGGTCACGAAAGGTGATCACATGACCCCAAGACACTGCACTGCAACCGTCATAAATATGAACTAGCTGCCAAGCATCTGAATTTTGATCACATGACCAGAGGGATGCTGCAAGTTTTTCATAAGTATGAAAAACTATCATAAATCACTTTTTTCAATCCTGCCATGGCTTTGAACAGTTACTAAATGAACTGTTGTAAGTTGAGGACTATCTGTACTACTTGATTTACGACCATTCACTTAACAAAAGTTCAAATTAATGGCGGCTTCCAAAAAAGTCAGTTGCGATCTAGATTTGAACTTACAACCGTTCTTCCCCCCCTCCGCCATATTCACGTGATTGCAATTCACATAAATGCTTGGCAATTAGCTTTCCTTAACAACTGGTGGCCGCATCCCATAGTGGTTTCATGTGATTTCAATTTGCCGTTTGTTTCATTATCTTCTGACAAACACCGGCATAAATTAAGCTGGATTCACACTTAATTTGACTTGCAGCAATGTGACTGGAGTTACGATTGCGGAAAAATGATCGTAGAATCAAATCTGGTTATGTAATGATTCAACTTACAACTGCAAAGACGTATGATGGAAATTCCAGTCCCAATTGTGGTTGTATAATGAGGACTGCCTATACCTCTCTCCATAGCTTTCCTCTCAGAACTGAGAGAATCCAACTGGGGTGGGTTAGGTTCTACTTACCTTTATTACCGGTTCGCAAAGGGGCCACACCATTTCATTGAGGGCCACATCAGGGTTCTGTTTGAGCTTGGGGGGATAAGTGGACACAGCCAGGGTGGGTGTGGCAGCTTGACATCACTCATGTCAGGGGTGCCTCTGGTAGCCTGAGCTCCATTTTCACTGGTAGAAGGTTGCAGGAATTTGTTGCAGCCAAAAGTGGAGTTCAGGAGGGCCATGTGTTGCCTTCCCGAGCTCCATTTTCGCTGGCAGAGGCACTGTTCCAGGACGGCCCTGCGGGCCAGATCTAAGCATCCCAGGCCGGATCTGGCTCGCAGGCCTTGAGGCCCTGCTTTAGTTGAATTTAGGAGAAAAAAGAACTCAATTTTTTAAATAAGTGTCATTGTTTAAAAAAATAAATGATTTGTCTGAGATGGTATAAGTATTCTGCCTTGGGTTGGGAGGGGCGGGGGTTGGATTAGAAGATCTCCATGGTTCCTTTCCTTTCAGCCCTATGATTCTATGATTTAATATATCAAGCAAGCACAGCCGTTGGTGAATTTAGTAATGAAGGATGGCGTTTAAATGTAGCTAGTAGGTAATACTCCATCAGGCTCTTTCTAAAATGCTAAGCTGCCAGGGGCAAAAGGTTTATTAAATTGTCCATCCATCGTGTGTCCCCCCCCACCCCGCGGTCTCTCCCCTCCCCCCATCTTCTTGCTGCCCCTTAGCTATGGCAATTTTTCTTGATTGAAGTTAGTTGCCCAATAATCAGAAGTGTATGGAAAAAATCTGAAATGCCGACATAGTTCAGGATAGCTTTTAACTGATTAAGATTGTTGTCTTAAATAAAAGAATAGAACCCATTTGATCATTTCATATGCTAAATTGAGGTCCTTTCCCTGTGTAGGGGCCAGGATAATTGGCCTTCTCTTTTAAAAACGTCCAAACCCCAGTTCCTTCCTTCCTTCTTCTATGCCCTTTTAATTGTTACAACATGAATGCAATGTGTCCTTAAAAAAATCAAAATCCACCTGTGGAACTAGAACTGCTGCAAACGTGAATATTCTGTTTGTTATTAACTTTCCTGCATGCCTCACACTTCCTCGTAACTCTTGCACAGCCTCAGGGGAGAGGTTTTGCTTGAATTAAACTCTTTGGCTGCAGGTGAATTCAAGGTGTCCAGGCATAGCAGGAATTAACTTTCTCCACCCACAGATCTGAATTCAACATTTGACTTTGCGCTGAGTACCTCCCCTTCTACTGTTGGTTGATGTTGGTAGCTTTGGGATTCATTAGGACAACTGTTGCTGCTGGGATCCCAAATCCTGAAATGGAGCCATTGATCTGTATTGCCTTCTCTATTCTTTTGCTCTCTTCAGCTTGCCAGAACGCATTTTCAAAAGGTGACCAATCCTCTCATGGTTTATCATAGTTAACACTGCGGTTAGGAGATTAGCATGAATATGGCATAATTAGAACCTTTGGAAATAAGAGTTTGGGAGACAGAGTTTTTACAAAATAACTGCTGTGTTTAGAAATGTGCTGCTGTTGCTGTTGTTTTCTTTCTTTCTCTTAGGTGAATGTTGTCTGAAAATTATTTCTAGCTGTTCAGTGTTGCAAATACCAATTTGAAAAAAAAAACCAGTTTCTAAGGGAGAAAAGTATTACATTTTCATTCTGAAGAAAATTCATACTGGGTTAACTGAGGGAATACTCAGCAATGTTGTTTTTCTCTTGACTGTGAAGGGAAAGCGTCGAGAGGAAAAGAGGCTATACTCTTGACTCATATAAAATTGAGGCTTGGCAAAAAACATGCAACATAATGGAGAAAAAAGCTTAATTCAGAGGAGTGTTTTGTTTGATCACATTCTCAGACCCTGGGATAGGAAAAGCCAGAGAAGAAAAGAAAAAAAGAAAAGAAAAGAAAAGAAAAGAAAAGGCACTGGGTAGCATGTGATGGGATAATAGGGAGCTGCTAGGAAAAATACAAAGGTTATTTATTTCATTGATTTTTAAATAATCTCAATCCTAGGGCAGGTAGATCTGATATACCTCCTAAGCAAATGAGTGATTAAAATAGCCATTTAACAGCTGAAGATTCCTATAAATGCTGCCTTCATTTGCAGCCAAACCTGAACAGAAATTAGAAGATGCAGTACCTAGATCTCTTAAGTGCATAAGAAAACCCCAATATTATGGAAATACTTTTGAAATCCAGAGACTTAGGAGAAGAAGGAGAAGAAGAAGAGGCGGAGGAATTGCTTTTTTGGACTAGGTCATTTTTCTGATATTTTTAATTTATAAAGAGCAAAATATATTTCAGTCAGAATATGGAGGTGCAAAGGCTTGAGCTTAGATATGGTACTAAAAATAGTGTTTACAGTTGGCTACAAAAGAATTTAAGAACTTGCATTCTGTGGGAGGCATTTGTTAATGAAAAGGAAGAGATGACATCAAAACACTGTAAAATAGAATGGAAGTCTAGCTCAGTGTCAGGCTGTGTGCTTTGTCTGAATAATGTTTTTGCTAGGTTTTGTTCAGATAGCAGGTTGAAGGAAAAAGTAAGGAGAAAAATCTCAGCCAGCCGGCGCTGATGAAATTAGGTAAGGCAGAAGAAGGGAAAGAGTTTCACTAGCCTAAAAGGCCATTAAAATGTACAATTTGCCATAAACATCCTTGTATTAGTGATTTAGGATGACCTAGATTCAGAAAGAAAAGGTGATTTGGAGTCTGCACTGTTGGCAACTCTTTTTAAACAAGCTACATCTTTTTCTGAGTTCACCGTTCTATTTCACTTTCACGTCTGATTTCCAATTTTGTTTAAGGAGTTTTAAACTGGTGAAACATGCACATATACACAAATTCCAAATCCCTCCTCCACCCCCAAATCTGGATCAGTGTACAGCCCTGCACTCTATGATCCTATGTCATTTAGCCTGAGGTGAACAACCTGGCCCCAAATATGGCCGTTTCTGATAGTCCTGAAGTCACTTTTAACCACCATTGCTAACTGGTGGGATGTCTCTTGCCATTCAACAGAGGAAACAGTAGGAAGCAGGCTTTTGTGCAAGCCCCAATATAAAAATAACATGGTAAAACAAAAAAGGAAACCCACAAGCTCCCAAGAAAATAAGAACTTAAAAAATTCCTACCTACCTACCTACTGCAACCCTCAAAATCTCCCCAAATGATAAAAGTTAGCAACAGCAATCAAAAGATTTTCCATGCCTAATCTATGGTTTTACATAAATGTTAGTGCTGGCTGGGAATTTAAGTCTATAATACCAAACTGTGGGCCTATCCCCATCCCCATCCTCCACCTCCTACTGAACTCCTCTGTTCTTTCTTCTCATCTTTAAACAGGCCAGGCAGCTGATGGTTTCTCTTGCAGGATCATTTTAGGGATTAAAAAAGAAATAGTATTTAAAGTGTAACATGGGCAATGCAATATATTTTAGCTGTCTGGTGAAATTAGGAAGAGTAATACCTTTTTAACAACAAATGATCACTAGAGTATTTCCAAGGTTGAGCATGTGGATTTACAAGTTGAGTTTCCTCTAGAAACATTAGTTTAGTTTAGTTTAGTTTATTATCATTGCACCTTGTACATGCCTTCAAACACAATTTTGTTCTTTTCCCCCCTAGAGATGGAAGTAGAATCTACCAACTTTTCATGTTCTCGTAAGTATTCACACTTGATGCTAGAATGAGGCACATTTTTGAAATGCAATCTAAGTCAGGAAAATTTGGGAAGAATTTTTGGTAATTCTTTTGGAAAGTTCTCCAGCCAGTTTAATTTCATCCAGATAATGTAGTAGCCCACTGTCTCCCTTTGGGTTGGAGACAAAGTATTCTGGTCCCACCCTTCTGGATGGCTATAGTTTGGCTCAGGGGTGAAATTCAAATTTTTTTCTCTACCAGTTCTGTGGGCGTGGCAGGGGAAGGATACTGCAAAATCTCCATACCCTCCCTACTCCTCGGGGAAGGATATTACAAAATCTCCATTCCCACCCCACTCTGGGGCCAGCCAGAGGTGGTATTTGCCAGTTCTCCGAACTACTCAAAATTTCCGCTACCGGTTCTCCAGAACCTGTTAGAATCTGCTGGATTTCACGCCTGGTTTGGCTATATTCACATGGCACTTAATTAAAATTAACCAAATCAGAATTTGCTCAAATCAGTTCTCTGGGTTTAGATAAACCACTGAACTAATTGCAGATAGAGTTTTGTCAAAATGCCACAAAACGTTGGCTATTAAGACCCTGGTTTTCCAAGCAAAACCACTAAAAACAGATTTCAGTCATTTAAAGAAACTTTAAAAAAAAAAATTGGAATTTTGCACAGCCTCTGGGGTATTATTAGTTTTATGGTGATTGAAGGCATGTGCTTTTGAACCTCTGATATACAGTAATAAAGATAGAGAAGAGACCTTTCTCTTTCTGTGCCTCAGATCCTGAATTCTGCTCCGAAGCAACCACCTGTTGCCAGATTGGTATGGATGGGTACGGTTGGATTGCTGCGGCAGTTGGCTGGAGTCTCTGGTTTCTCACCCTTATCATCTTCTGCATTGATAAAATGACCAAGCTCAGGCCTGACGAAAGCAAATATTAGGAAGCACAATTCTAAGTAAAGCCAACTCATACTTCTTGATGCCTTTCACAAGGCAGTTGGATGGAGAAAATAACCTCAATTATTCAATTGCTGACTTTGGTGCTTTCTATCAAAACGACCTAGGTATGATGCTCACGAAGAGGATTATGGTTTTAATCCTGCTTCCAATTTGGCAACATTGGACAAGAGAACCACTGATCTGGTTTGCAGAAATACTTGCAGTCCTATGAAGCAAGAATGTGCACTTTCCATTTCTTTTGGTTGTGAATTGAACAGCTATCACTGAAAGGACCATTTATCCTCTTTCTTAAGTGGCTTAAGAGTCAGCTAGCTGACATTTCCTTCTGCTGACACAGATGGTGATAATTTGTCAGGGTCATGCCTGGAATCAAAGCTTGTAGCTTTTTAGTTTTTATTTTCTTTTTCCCTTTCTGAATCTGAGCCAGGGATGATGTAAACTAGTCAGAGCTTGCTGGAGAATCCAATGTTTTCGGTTCTGGGGAATATCAACACTGTAGTATAGTCAACACTGAAACAAGGTGCTTGCAAAACAACCAAATTGTGTTTCTATTCTCTTCCTCCTCATTTCTCAATGGCCCTACTGTGAGTGCTGTTTAATAACCCAGGGTCTTTCCATTGTTATGAAAATTGTGGCATGCATAAAATAGTCCTAAAAAAAGCCAGGAAGGATGTCAGACATGCTTAAGAAAGTTGTCATATGTAATAAAGAATGGTTATACTGTATATCTCTTCTTTTTTTCTGTGACAGTGTGGTAGCTTATCAATAAATGCACCAGCCTGTGCCACGAGTAGCATTCTTAAGTTTGTGTATCACCTCTAAAACCTCTTGAAAGTTGTTGCCACATTTTAACATTTGTGTCTGCAGGAAGGATCAAAATATTCAAGATAATGGTTGTGCTTGTATGATCAGAGGCCTGTCCTTTTTCATCTTCTGCTTATTTATTCATATCCCACCTTTATTTTTGTAAATAACTCAAGGTGGTGAATATACCTAATAGTTCTTCCTCCTATTTTACCCGCAAAAACTCTCAGCCCAGCTTCCTTCCTATGTGGGGAGCTGGGCTGAGAGGTAGTGACTGGTCCAATTACCTAAAATGGGACTACAACTCAGTCTCCTGGTTTCTCCCAGTCATAGTGGCGCAGTAGTTAAAATTCAGCATTGCAGGCTAACTCTGCCAACTGCCAGCAGTTTGATCCTAATCGGCTTAAGGTTGATTCAGCTTTCTATCCTTCCACAGTTGGTAAAATGACTCAAATTGTGAGGCAATATGCTGATTCTAAACCACTTAGAAAGGGCTATAAAGCACTATGAAATGGTATATAAGTCCAAGTGCTATTACTAGCCTGGTTGGTGCCTTAATCATTGGCCCAAACTGGCTATTTGCACAAGTTGCCTTTCTCTACTTTCCCTTTGCAGCTTGATGGAGGAACAGAAAGAGTTAAGCATCCTATCTTTTTCTTGTTTTTCTTTTTAAACACAGCCTAGTTGCCCTGAATTTTAAAACTGATATTTTCAAGGTAACAAATAAGAAATAGAAGAGAGGGAATTTGAGAAAGAAACATATGGATTACAAATTTTCTTAAGCTTCTTGTGTCAATAACCCAGGATGAACTTGCTAAACTCTTTTTGTTGAAATTAGTTGAAACTACTCCAGTAGGAAATCAGAAGTGTGATACTCACCTACCTCAGTAAATAACATTTTTCACTAATGATGGATTATTTTTTTTTGTTGAAACCTGGTTTTTACATTTGGGTGCACCATTTCATATTGTTTTAAAAACATGATTAAGATTTTTAGTGTTTTTATACATGGGGAAATTGTGCATACTCACAGCATGATGAGCACTGTCATTAATCAAGGTTAGATAAAGTCTTCCTGTGATGGAATGTGCAGCTGGAAAAGGAGTGTGTATGTATGGAAGGAAGAATGTTGACAATAGCACGATGGCTTTCCAGAGGGGAGGCAGAACATTCCATACAAAGATCCAAAACAAGGGACTGCATAGGGGAGTCCCTTGAGAACTTGATGGGAGAGTGACGAAAAGTTTGAGGATAACCATATCCTAGAATCTCTCAGGTATATCTATTAGGTTAGAAGTCCCAAAGGTACTTTTTCAAGAGGCAACTGGACTTTCTGGTTTTTCTTTGAAGACATTTTGCTCCTCATCCAAGAAGCTGAAGAATTGGGACAACCATGACCTGGATGACTGAGAAATGGTTTACTTTTGCAAGAATCAGACTATTAGGTATAAGCAAATGAGAAAGTCAATTAGATTGCACCTTTTCATCTATTTTTGAGCTTAAATCTGACATAATCCCACCAGACTAAAGCTAGGGAGTCAGAAAAGACAATCATGTGACTGTGACATTCACCTAGTAGCAACTGCGACTTAAAAACTATCACAACTATGTTGGCATGTCATTGCACTTTATGACCGCATTGTTTAATGATGGAGACACTGATCCCAATTTCTATCAATAACTGAGAAGGAGTATCTATAATCCCATTGAGGTTTATGGGAAGATGATCCTGACTAACTTAAATCCTGCTGGTAACAATGCTGATTTGATGGTGTTTGGAGAACGTTCTTGGATGAGGGACAAACTGCATAACAGAAATGCAATTTCAAGGATCAGGTAGGCAAAATGTAACACCGTAAAACCATCCATTAGCATCCACAAGAATACAAATGCACTGATGTCACGCTCCTACTCAGACGACACTTTATGCCACTGCTTTAGCTTTAATTTACTCTAAGAACAGAAGTAAAATACACTCCAACAAATAAAATAATTTAGTTAGAACTTTCACTCATATTACGTGGGTTATAATTAAAGCAATGTTCATATGACAGTAAATTACATCTCACAACAAACAGTAAAATCAAAATCCTGTAAGAACTAGTGCCTGGATGGCCTGTACCACTGTATCAGTAGCAGCACATACAAACGCAGAGACTGCTTCTAATGATGAAACTAAGCTTTTGTTATTCTAAAATAGAATTTTATCATTTTAATTTTGTTAGTTTCACTTCCGTTAAGATCCAAACAGAGTGTGGCTTATGGTGAACTACTGCTGGTGACATGATACCACTCAGGCTGGCTTTCTGTTCATCTCAAACCATTAAGCCTCCCCCTATGTTATCCTTGTACAAAAAGCAGGTAGCATTCAGAGGTGGATTTCAGCAGGTTCTGATCAGTTCTGGAAAACCAGTGGTGGAAATTTTGAGTAGTTCGGAGAACCAGTAGTAAAAATTCTGGCTGGCCCTGCCCCCATCTATTCTCTGCCTCCCAAATCCCAGCAAATAGTAAGCAAATAGGGATTTTGTAGTAACCTTCCCCTGGAGTGGGGTGGGAATGGAGATTTACAGCATCCTTCCCCTGCCATACCCACCAAGCCATGCCTACCAAGCCACACCCACAGAACTAGTAGTAAAAAATTTTGAAACCCACCACTGGTAGCATTTCTACATTTATGACCTTTGGCAAATGAACAAATAGCTTAGCCATCCAAACTTTAACCTCAATCTCAGATCCTAGAAGAACTTTCGCAAGTGATCTCAAGAGTACCTTCAAGCGCTATTACAAGGGACGCATTCAGTTGTGCACTGAATGTTTTCAAAGGGTATACCTAAAAACACGGGGTGCTGAAAATATTATGCTTTTTTAAATAAGTAAAAAAAAAATGCACAAATTCATAGGACCATATGTGCAGTACCAGGTATCCTACAGGTAAACCGCAAATGCCTTTTCAGCAGTTTTAGATTTGTTAGCATGCATTTTCTTTCTCAGCAAGAATATTATTCCTTCTAAGCTGGTACAGTACACCCTAGGCATTCATTATAAAATTCAAGCGAGGATGCAACTGGAAAGTGAGTTTTACATTAACATCTGGTACCTAATTTGCTCACGATGACAAACCATATTAAACTGCTATACCAGGAGTGTCAAACTCAAGGCCTGTGGGCCACGTCCGGCCTGCGGGGTGCTTAGATCTGGCCTGCTGGGCCGCCCTGGAAGCAGCGAAGAATTGGCCTGCAGTGCATCTGCCAGCGAAAACGGAGCTCAGGAGGCTCTGATGTCCTCCTGCAACCCTCTGCCAGTGAAAACGGACCTTGGGTGGGCCATGGGCAGCCCTCCCGAGCTCCATTTTCACTGGTAGAGGGTTGCAGGAGGCTGTTGCAGCCTCCTGAGCTCCGTTTTCACTGGCAGAGCGCTTGGGCCACCACAGGCACCCTCGACACAAATGACGTCGAGCTGGCCATACCCACCTTGGCTATGCCCACCCAGCCCCACAGGGTCAAACACAACCCTGATGCAGCCCTCAATGAAACTGAGTTTGACAACCCTGTTCTATAGCCTTCCTGAAAGTGAAGCCTCTATTTAAGCAAACATCTTTGGATGTGCGGGTCTATACTGATCTATTTGCAAGCATTTTTCAAGAAAAGGAAATTTACTTCGTGGGAAGTAAATATAAGAAAACATTTCAGGATGAAATGTTCAAATATTGTGATCCAGGAAAGTATATAGTGACTCTCTTTAAAATGACTACTAAGTCATACTCAGTTTTCTAGACAGCACCAAGAAGCATTAAATCATTGATCATGTATGATTACAACCTTTCAGATTAGAAGCATCCACTTCCAAAGGAAGGGAAAAGATAAACAAAAAACAAAAAAACCTGGAGCTACCCACATGTCTGCTAAATATTATCTATGATAGATTTCCCACATGGATTTTGGGAGCCCAAGGGAAAATAATTCATGTACAGTAATGCCATCATCATGCACATTTAATGTTCTCTGCGTCACTTGTGAAATGGCCCTGGATGTGTCTCTCCACTTATTGATCCATCTGCTACTTGTCCATCAATAACTTATTAGTGCCAAGTACAGTTTCTAAAAAGAGGATGAAATGGTTTCCCCAGCCTGAATAAATGATTATATCCTTCGTTTGTGTCTTCATACTGCTCTCTCGCTCTCGCTCTCTCTCTCTCTCTCTCTCCCCCTCCCTCTCTTTTTTAAAGGCCTTCATTTTACATTTGCAAACACCAGAATCAAGGGACACTTTGAAGCTTCAGCACCAGAAGAACAACAAGAAAAGTTCAAAGATTGGCTCCGTTTAGAAGCAATATTAAGCAATGATTATTCTCTTGGTTTAGCAAGTTTCCCAAGTCCTTTCTTCAAGAAGTCTCGCTATGGTCTAATTAAAGTAATTGTTTGCACAGGAACAACACCACTTGCATTGTATGTGAAAAGAAACATGTCAGAAGTATATAACCCCCCACACCCCACCAACAGCCAGAGATTTCCACTCAGGAACTACCACTAATCTGAGGTGCCTTTTTTCCTTAATCAAGGGCTGGCATGTTCAAATGACTGTCGTTTAAGAGGGTAGTACTGCCTTCTTTGCAGCATATGAATTTCCAGATCAGAATTACGAAAGAACACTCCTAGTCAAAGTACAATTATAATGCCAAAATGCTTAAAAGTAGAAAGTTTAAAAGATGGTTGTCTGTCAAACATTTGCCGAGTCTTCCCAACTTTTATCGTTCACAGGAATCTCTCTTGCCACTGCTGCAGCTACAGCTGCTTGCCGAAGAGTTCTTTTCTCTTGCTTCATAAATCCCTGGTATTGTACATGTTTATTCCTCTGACAGAAGAACAGCAGGCTCTTGCTGATTTTCCTGCAAGTCGAGCTTCCACAGGAAGCAGATAATTGGCTAATTTGCAAGGACAGAACAAATCAGCTGTGGAAGTTCTGTACAATGGTCTGTTTCTGAGAGAGCCGGAGAAGCTCCTCTCGGATTGCTTTGATGAGGGAGGCAGACGAATGTCCTGTCTGGAGGTCCTCAGTGGAGCTGGTGTTGTAGCAAAGCCCTGGACCCTGCTGGTTGCTGGCTGGCAGATGAACAGGTGGAGCTGAAGGCTGTCGAGCCAAATTCCGTGGCATCTGGAAAACTGGTGAGGAGCAATATTCGTGATGTCCAGGTGTATGTGTCTAGAGAAAGGCACAGAACATTATTCCAGGTTCATCTTAAAGACAAAAAGGCACAGAAGGAGAAAAACAGAAAAAGACGCAGTGACAGAGAAAGCAGAAAGTCTCCCTTTGATTTGAAATGCAAAACTGGAAGAATGAACATTTTTTTTAAGAGGAATATTTAATCTTGCTGGCCTCTTTCTAGAATTCTTCAAATGTTAGAAGATGATCGCCAAAAGGTTAACTCTATTGCCATGAAAACAATGTCACATGGCATACATTTTTATGGGTTAGAATAAACTTTATGAAAGGAGTAAAAGGTTACAGGTAATCCTCATTTAGTGATTGCCTCATTCAGTGACCATTTGCAGTGATGAAATAGTAACTTTGTGACCAATCCTTGTATTTAAAGTTCTATTGAGGTCTGTAAACCGAAGGAAAACTGAAGTAAGATAATAAACACAGTCATGATTTAATTTAGCATCTACTTCAGCTTAACAACAGAGTTGCTGGTCCCAACTAAATCAGAATTACCTGTATTTTAAACTGACAGTTAGATACACTTATTTTACATACATGTAAAGCTCAACTGGAAATGTCACAGATTGTATTTTTTTTTTAAAGAGTCCAGTTTTCTAATTTTGTTGCTTTACATTTCTTCCTTTTATACTCATGTAAGTGTATATTGTACTCATCAGCTTAAGAAAAGAGTTCATGAATCTGATGAAATGGATTTTAAAGTCTGCAAAAGCTTATGCCACAATAGCTTAAAGATAATGGTCTTTAAGCGTCATAGTGCACAGTGGCTTCAAAAGTTAATTGTAGTGATGAAACAAGCACCACTTACTTTTATTAGCATCTAATTCATATTTTGTATTCATGTGCATTGATGATTAAAAGAAAATACATACTTATTCAAACTAAAGGTATTTCATAACCTTGTGGACTATAGCAACTTTGTTCAACCTGATGTCTTTTAGATGTGTTCGGCTTTAATTCCCCTAATCCTCAACTCATGGAAGTTGATCTAACACAGGACTGTCAAACTCCCGGCCTGCGGGGCAAATGCGTGATGCACTGGCCACGCCCACGCCCAGTTTAGGAAAGGGGGGGAGTCCCAGTACATCACATGACAACTTGAGTTTGACACCCCTGATCTAACATATCAGGAAGACAATTGGTTAAGAAGCCTCTTCTATAGGCAGATTACAGTTTTCAGAATCAGTACCGACAAAACAATGCTGCATGTGCTTTAAAAAAGGAGACTTACCCACTTGGAATCTATAAATCCATTAAAATGGTGAGACTTGAGCTGAAGAAGGAAGGAAGGAAGGAAGGAAGGAAGGAAGGAAGGAAGGAAGGAAGGAAGGAAGGAAGGAAGGAAGGCAGGCCTTGCAAAGAAACACTGAGGCCACAATATTAATAATGGCAAATGGCATGCAGAAGAGACAGACTTGGCTAAGTGCTGCGATAGAGGAAAACAAGCACCCAAGAGTTTACTCCAGTGGGAATCTGCAGGTGAGAGGGAGGAATTCAATTCTATCTTTCAGAGCACTGTATAAATATATCAAGACTGGCCAGAGGCAGAAGCAGTGGCTGAAACCAGGCAGTTCTTGATGCTTTAGTTGTCTACCACATAGTAGGATAGAGCTACAGGGGCTGCGTTAATTTCTTAATTTGCTTGGCCTCCCTTAGGTGAAATGGAGAGTGAAACTCCTGTCACCAATACTGTAATAAAATTGAACAAACCATTAGGTCAGGTTCTGTGCGTAGAAAGTGGGAAATAACTTTATCTTCTTCACTGACTTAAGTTGCCAAATACTTTAGCCCCGTTTCAGATCTGGTTCTACCAGTGTAGTAGGGATAAAACTGAAAACGTTACCTTACATTACTGAAAGAAAGAAGCTGCTGAGAGAACCACAGAAGAAAACATAACTTGCCAGGTTTAGAAAGGAAAGTAACAAGAGAAGGCCAAATGGATTTTGTTGATTACTGTATTTTCCTGCGTATAAGACTACTTTCTAACACACAAAAATCTTCTCAAAAGTCGGGGGTCGTCTTATACGCCGGGTCTCATTCTCCTGTAACCAGGCAGACCAGCCCATAAGGCTCTGACGAGCCTTAAATGGCTCTGAGGAGGGTCATTTTATACGCCCAGTCGTTTTATATGCCGGAAAATACGGTAATCCAAAGATTCTGCACCAGCTAATTTCTTTCATTCTACACAAACTGACAGAACAACTGGCTTGGACTCTGCTTCTACACTGTCAATGAACCAGGTTTTGGTCTTTCTACTACCTAAGATCTCTTATTTCCTCACTGTTTGTCAAGGCACATGCCTCACCAGCCTGGGCACCATTATTTGCCAATTAATTTGGAAGATTTTTATTTTAAAAATCTTTTATTTTATAGGGCATAGCAACCTAGAGCATGAAGTAAGGTGATTGGTCCAGAAAATTCAGGACCAATTTTACCAGTCTTACTTGTAGTCAGTTTTCTGCCCACACAAATTGTGGTAAACAAAGCTGTATGTTTTTGCATGTAGCAGGCCTTGCAAATCCCCTTCCTATCCCTTCTTTGTATGACAGTATCATACAAGGTTGCACTGGATCAGTTAAATTCATATTTCATAATACAAAATCGGCTAGAAGTTTACTTCAAAGCAGCAAAACTGGGAGCAACTGCTGTTCCTTACATTATATATGACTGACTGTCAGCAATACTGAGAATTTAAACTCTTCCTTTTGAAAATCAGGTCTAGGTTTTGTATTTTTATTTGAGTCTTGCGATTTCTTTGATTTCTTAGGAAATCAAAAAGTAAATTTTGACTCAGGTTGAACAGAAGGTACAAAAATACCACTATTGCTGACAGTAATATATTTCAGGATTATCTTCTTTCAGCAAGGGAAGAATAGACAATGAGATGTATAAAATCACTAGCTTACTATGACAAATTCTGAAAAGAATTTATGAGAGAGAGAGAAACAATAGTTCTGCCTTTTATAAAGGACATTGGCGTGACTGAAATTTCACTGCTCAGTGTGTTTAACCCTAATATTATCTCTGAGTCAAGTAACTTTTGACAGTGCTTCAAATATATATATAAAACCTATTTGATTAGAGAAAACAGCAGCTAAACAGAAAGGAGTACAAATACTAGCCACAATGCCTCCATCATAACATCTTTGATATGTTTGGAAAGTATCGTCTGGGGTCGAGGTATAGTCTTTGATGCAGGGGAGAGCAAGCATGTAAGGAACATGAATGAGAGATACCCCTACCATATAGGGAGGGATAAAGAAGAACTCATGATAATTCAAACATGCATGTCAATGAGAAAGCCATGCTCTAAAAACAGGATTTTGCACCGATGGAATTAGCTTGCAAAAATAAAACATCACAGAAGAACACAACCAGACACGGCTTTTATTTTGTAATAGTGAAAACCTTTTCAGTTTCATCTGAAGTCTTTCCAAGGATAGAAAGTCACAATACTCTGTCACACCAACCAAGTGATTTTGATCTTTTTTCAGATGGGTGTGAGGTTTGACAGAGCCAGTGGCTTCAGAAAGACATGTTCAGAGGAGTCATCTTCATTGAGAGCATAAGGAGAAATGGGGAACCTGAGGCTCCCTAGATGATGCAGTGCTGGCTGGTGCTGATCAGGACAAATAATAGGTTGCCTAACCTGGCATAAAGGATGAGAGCTAAGACTGAGTAAGAGAAGGACAAAAAAAGCAGAGGTTTAAGGGCTGAAGTATGAAAAAGACAAAAGCAGCAGCTAAAAAATAACCAGAGAAGCAACTAAAAAAATTGAATTAAGGAAACACAAGACTGCTTCAGAAACTATTCAAACACGAAGCACAGTACTCACTGCTTCTCTCCTAGCAAATTCATCCTCTCCACGGTATGGGGGCCACCCTTGTTCCCCTGGCTGGCCATGCCCTGCTCTGCCTGAGGGGATCTCCATTGGTTGACCTCCGATCCTGCTAGCAATTCCCACCTGAGTGAGGTGCTGTATCTGAGAACCTTAAAAGCAAATATTGTTTTGTTTTCATCTTACCATGCAGCATCAGAAGAGTGAGGGGCAAACAATCTGAGAAACAGGGATTGGGGAGATAAGACATTAACCAAAGAAATGGGGCTCACGGAGTGGGGGGGGGGGAGGATGATTCAATTAACTTTTTGGAAAGATTGACAAATTAGGATAAATAAAAAAAAATCTGCTTGCATGCAAATTTTTAAATGTGGGTTTCCGCCCCCTCAAGTGGAGGGTATTTTCTGTGTGATTTTTTTTTAAAAGGAACATGCTGAAGGCAAATGTGGTAGAGCAGAGAAGAGGGGAAGAGAAAGGGTCAGAAAAGCTATACTTCTGACCTATCAATATTTAATCATCATTAATGTGCAGTTTAGGAGAATTTACTTCATGCTAGCCATTTGCCTTCAATACAAGAAAATATTTGCTTAATTTAGGATACTCAGCTGCACAGTCAAAACAGAATCCACTTTTTTGGAGAACGGTTTTCATATCTATATTCTTATGTGAATGGAAGGTGAGGCTGAAATTCAATCAACCTTTACTCTTTAAGCCCCACACAAATGAGGAAATAATGCCACTTAATATTTTCAGCAGCGCTGTTAAGTTTTAAATCTCTGCAAGAACTCACTTTTTTAAACCACCCCAAAAGCTCACCCCAAAAAATCCCCCCCAAAAGTAAAATGTTTGGCTTTACTTATTTTGAAGGAGTTCTAAGGGATGAAACTGGGCTGTCTGTGCATGGCCAACTCTGTTAGAAGTGATTATTAAAACTCTTTTAGCTGCTTTTACTGATTGTCTCCTGGAATAAGGAATACTGACCTGAATGAGACTGAAGTCCTGAGTTGTTTCTAGTGCTAATTTTATACAAACGATACCCAGTAATATTAGTTAAGATAATGCACAGACGTTTTGTCCTGTTTACCTTTTAAAACATACTCAGATCATAACTTGGGATGATTTTGTATATTCTTTTGTTTATTCTAAAGCGGTATTTCTCAATTTTAGAAACTTTAAGGTGTATGGATTCAGATTACAGGAATTCCCCAGCCAACATTCTCAGGTTGAGAAACACAGCAAGTAGTCTTCAACATACGAGCACAATTGAGCCCAAAATTTACATTGCTAAGTGAGATTTTTGCTAAGTGAGTTTTGCCCCATTTTACGACCTTTCTTGCCACAGTTGTTAAGCGAATCATTGCAGTTGTTAAGTTAGTAACACAGTTGCTAAGTGAATCTGGCTTCCCCATTGACTTTGCTTGTCTGAAAGTCACAAAAAGATATCACGTGACCTCAGGACACAGCAACCGTCATAAATATGAACCAGCTGCCATGCATCCCAATTTTGATCAGGTAACCATGGGATGCTGCAATGGCCGTAAGTGTGAAAAACCGTGATTTTTAAGTCACTTTTTTCAGTGATGTTATATCTTTGGACGGTCACTAAACAAACTGTTGAGGAATACCTGTATTTTGAAAGGGAAAAAAACAACAACCAAACAAGGGCTTACAGCCATGCATGCTGCTTTTCATATATATGATGCCATACATAACATTGTTTTTGTAAGTGTGTATAAAATATGCCCTCATCTGGAAAGGCAAATCTAACACTTTTCACTTGGTCTGGTTTCTGATAGATAAGAGAGAAGTCACCACTCTTCATCTGTTAGAAATAGCAGTTGAAGTACTTAGTTCCTGAGGCAACCTTTTCATCTCCTCATGTCATAAATCAAAACACATGCTGGAAGGCTGCACAAACTAACTCTGTCTCTAACTGCATGATAGGCATATTTCCTGGTGCTTCTGTGGCAAGGAAATATCATGGTTCTTATAAAATTCTACCATACTCTTTGCCTCCCCCCCGCCCCAGCTAATGGTTGAATTCTTTTGTACCTTTTACAGATATCTTCATACTAAAAAGCCTCTTGGGAGAATATGGATGAAGGATATCACTAAAATTTTGAATTATGAAAGTTCTTGAATCTTTTATTGCTTTCTCTTCAACATCATTGTTGTATGGAAACAAACTATAGGTCTATACACACGTTGGAACTGCACTACTCAGTTGGATTACGAAAAAGTACTCCGTTTTTGCAAAAATGGGGCATGCAGAGGGTTTGGGAGGCCTGCAGAGTGCTCCTGGGAACTGGGAAGGGCAAAAAAAACCCCTTTTTACAAAAAACATGCCCATTTTTGGCCTCCCAAACCCCTTATGTATCACGTTTTTGCCCTCACCAGCCCCCAAGAGCACTCTGCAGGCCTCCCAAACCCTCTGCACACCCTGTTTTTGCGAAAAACAGGCCTGTGTTTTGTGAAAACGGGATGCGTGGGACAGGGTTTCTGGAGGTCAAAAATGGCTGTTTTCGGTGTATAAGATACACCAACATTTCCACCCTCTTTGGGGGGGAGGGAGTGTGTCTTACACTCAGAAAAGTACGGTAAATCTGTCCCCCAAATACGGATGAGTTTTACACAGAGGTTTAGAGGAATTGTTTTGCTGGGGGTGCAACATTTGTGTATTTAGCCATCCAGATTGTCCCCAGTCCAGGCCCACAATTTACTGAGCTATATCTTCTTTATAGTCTAAATTTAGGGTCTAATTTAGCCATCAAGTTGTGGCTACTGGTAATTTGTAGGAGATAAGACCTCTTGTAATAATGATTTCTTAGAAATCGTTACCTGCAGTGCTTCCAACTGGTCGTGGCCGGGCCACTGATGGCATTTCTTCTGGGTAGATGCCTCGAGTGGAATATTGGACATCTGATGGCTGTGAGTCTGAGTGTATTAATTCAACAGGTGGAAGAAATCCTGACCCAAGGTTTTGCCTGCTAGAAAAAAAATAATGAAACACATTCCTTCATCCATCCATTCACTCATAAATAAGACTTTTGTAGTGCTTCAGTCTTACTGTCTGACTCTAAGTAGTTATCTATCCATGCATTTACAAGATGCATTTGTGTACATATGTCTCAGTTCACTGGCTGTCATTATTGGAAAGGTAAGGAAATGCATCAAAACACATATTAACTAGCAGAATGAGAAAGGATCAAATTATGTAGGTGGAGTTCTCTGAGAAAGGACCAAATTTACTATCTGGTAGATGTCAAATTTACCAAATTTGACATCTACCAAGCTTGCAATTTGGTTCAAAATAAGGAAGAGGTATCCTTAGAAAACATAGGGATGCAGTGGCTCAGTGGTTAAGACACTAAGCTTGTCGATTGAAAGGTCAGCAGTTCAGTGGTTCAGTGGTTCGAATCCCTAGTGCCACATAATGGGGTGAGCTCCCGTTACTTGTCCCAGCTTCTGCCAACCTAGCAGTTCGAAAGCACATAAAAAATGCAAGTAGAAAAATAGGGACCACCTTTGGTGGGGAGGTAACAGTGTTCAATGCACCTTTGGCATTTAGTCATGCTGGCCACATGACCATGGAGACGTCTTCGGACAGCACTAGCTCTTCGGCTTTGAAATGGAGATGAGAACCACCCCCTAGAGTCGTGAATGACTAGCGCATATGTGCGAGGGGAAACTTTACCTTTACTATATTCTTAGAAAAAGAAATAATTCTTCTGCAAATATATTGATCAAATAATTAGCAAAGTACCTCTGCAACAGGCCTGGAGCTGAGGGTGGAGTCATCCCAAAATCCATGTATCTCTGAAAAAAGACCATATGTCAGGGGGAAAAAGCCATGACAATATCTTCTAAAATAATCAGGGTATTGTGAAATAGAACTCAAAAGGAAAAGTTAAGAGTAAAATATTTCCAAATATTAAATACTTTTAAGTTAAGAAAATGTTTATCAAATCAAAATATTGGTCAGCATATTATAGAAGCAAATCAAGGAACCTATTACAGCAAAGGTGGGGAACTATGGCTCCTTTATGATGTGTGGACTTCAATTTCCAGAATTCCATGCTGGCTCAGGAATACTGGGACTTGAAGTCTACAAATCATAATAGGGCCATAGTTCCTCATCCTATAGTCATATGCAGAAAATGGCAATCTTAGCAAAAGAAAAGGCAACAATATTATATAAATAAAATACAAGAAAAAAAATAATGGGCTAAAAAAAAGAAAAGAAAGGATTTTGATAAGCATATTTTCAAAAATTTAAATACTAACAATTAAAGCATAAATGCGGATGCCCTTGAATTCAATTCCTGATGTCCATGTGGACCTAATCATTCAATTTTCTGTTAATAGTAAATGTAATATTGCATCTTTTTTAACTTTGTAGACTAACTTATAGCCTAACAATTTCCTGGATGTCTTCCATCCAGTTACTAATGAGACCCTATTTTATTTAACTTCCAAGCTCTGACACAATTGGACAGACGCTGAGAAGCAGGAAATGTAGGATACCTTTAAGAAGAAGAAGAAGGAAAAAAAATTCTTGAGGAGAGAAGGAACTATTCTTTCTCACAAGGAAGCTTTTGAGATGAGCATCAATGAGACTACTAACTGTGTGAGCCTGGCTGTAGGGTGACCCCCACTGACTGCTGGGGGTATCTCTTGGAGCCCGGACAGGAGTGCTTGTTGACTGTCCTCCTGACCCTCCAGGATGGGTGATGGATGCTTGAGTACTAGGAGCCACCAGAGCAAAGGCATCATCCAGGAGAGAATGCATTGTCTGCCGGGCCTCTTCAATAGATGGCTGAGGAGGGACATACTGGAGAGCATGGGAAGGCAGGCCTGAGTATTTTCCCAATTCAGTTGAAGAAGGTGTTTGGGGATCTGCAGGAAGGTCAGGATCAGACTAGGGGAAAAAAGATGGGGGAGCAAGAACAAACACATTATCTAAGTATTATTTGGGTGTGATATAATTTGTTGTAACAACATCTATGTGCTACATTGTGCAAACTTTATTGAGCATATTCTGAGTGTCATTAGCAATATCTCCTTCTCTAGAGATCAGAGCTGATGACAGTGTACCCAAGATACCAATCGATGAGTGTATGCTTGCCATAACCTCTACCTCAACTATTCACACATATTTTTACATTTTGTGCATTACACAAAGTATTATTAATAAGATTTGCAGATGACTGTAATGCATCAATAGCAATGCAAATAGCACTTAGACTTATACACTGCTTTACAGTGCTTTAAGACCTCTCTAAGCAGTTTACAGAGTCAGCATATTGCCCGTAACAATCTGGGTCCTCATTTCACCGACCTCAGAAAGATGGAAGGCTGAGTCAACCTTGAACCTGGTGAGATTTGAACTGTCAAATTCTTCTCATACATACAGTACTACAGTATGTGAATACCACATAATATGAAAATTAAAGAAAGAATACATATTTTTTTTCCTGTGAGACTGGTCTATCAGGGCAGCCTGGTCTTCCCAAATATGGAATAGAGCATACTGCTTCCGTTTTCACCTTTCAGTCCCAATCCAGGAGCCTTCACAGGCAGTCACTTTCACAACAAACTTTTGTTTGAATTTATTTCTTTGTCAGTAAATATAAGTTCAACACAAAGTAAGAATACTTCTAGTACAAACAGGTTGAAGCTTTCTTCGCTGAGCAATGAGCCAACCATTTCTCCTAATCTTCTCATGCAATTTATGGGAAAATAATGGTGATACAGAAGTAATGGACTGCAAATATATATGGCCAGAACTGTTTTGGGGTTGTGAACTTTTTTAAATATGGAAGGAAGGTGAAGGAAGACTACAGCAAAGTGTTTTAAAAAGTTCCCTGTGACATTCTGATTAGCAAGCTCATTGCATATGGGCTGAATAACACGAGAAGGAAGTAGATACAGAAATAGTTTAAAAATCTTATTCAAGGAACACTCAGCTATGATTCCTTACCAAAGTGAAGGGAAGTACCCAATTACGTGGTACATTGGTAGTCATTTTTAGTAACAGTTGAAATAACAAGGAAGAAGGAATAGTTATCAAATTTGCAGATGATTCAAAAATACCCTAATTTACCAGAACAAAATTCAAAGCAACCTTGATAGATTAGAGAAATTGCTAAGAATAATGGAGCAAATACAAAGTTATATGCTAAAGAATCAGAATAAAAAATAAATTCTGAGTGTAGTATATCTGATCCAGAAACTGTAGTTTATTTTTATTTATTTATTTGTTGAGTACGTATTAGATAATATATATAAGTATAAGCATGAATTGAATACATAAAATGAATACAATTAAAGGGAACATTAGGACAGGGACGGTAGGCATGCTGGTGCTCTTATGCACACCCCTTACAGACCTCTTAGGAATGGGGTGAGGTCAACAGTAGCCAGTCTAAGATTAAAATTTTGGGGGGTTTGGGATGAAAGAATGTTTAAAAAGTCAATTGTAAACCAAGCATGAATCAGTGGAATAACAAATAACTTTTTTTAGGTTGAATCAAAGTAGAATTTAAAATTTAAGGCTACATTTGTTCTGCAATGATTACACCTCACTTTGAATAATGTAGGATGAAAGCCATGCTGGTCAGTGGTAGCTAAAAAATGGGAAAGATTCAGAAAAATTGGACTAGTTAAGAGAAGGGCAACAAGTAAGATTAGGGACTGGTAAATTCTATTAAGGGAGATTAATGGCACTGGGAACTCTTAGCCTTGTGAAAAGATGAATGGGGGAGATATGACGGCACTCTTCAAATAGTTTGTCACCCAGAAGGCAGCCCAGACTTTATCACATGAGAGAATGGGACAGGTCAGGAATAACTGATTTAAGTTACAAATTCCAAAATGAAGAACTGAAAGCTGTTACCCAGGACTTCCCCTTCACTGGAAATAGAAGCCAGGCAGAAGTTTTAATTAGACATTGTTGGACATTGGGGCTTAGGCTTCCAAGTCTAAGTGATACCACAGTGCATGAACCCCCTTTTTTGAGGCCCTAGTTATGCCTTCCCTTCTATGACAGAAAATAGATTTGAGACATGTCTATAAATCAGGGGTCTTCAAATATCTGTGAAAAATCCAATGTTACATTAACAATCTTCACCATACAGTCATGCAACATTTACATGCAAGTTGGGTGTTATGATATATTATCACGTATAGCTTTCCTAAAGATCTAAACATACAATGTAGGCT
Source organism: Masticophis lateralis (assembly GCA_030761175.1). NCBI lineage: Eukaryota > Metazoa > Chordata > Lepidosauria > Squamata > Colubridae > Masticophis > Masticophis lateralis. The sequence goes on from JAUDYJ010000006.1 coordinate 22,951,452, forward strand.
GAGTTGTTGACACCCGGAGGCCTTTTATACGTCCCATCACTGTCCGTTGTGATTAGCCTGTCCTTGTCTGCATCCATTGGGCTTCCATTCATCTGATGCCTCCGACGCTGCTTTGGGGATCGTTTTGCCCGTGAACTAAAGAACAAATAGTTTCTTTAAATGCCTTAAGATTTTCCAGCATTGTCTAAATTGTGTTCTTAATACCATGAAACATTACCTCAAAGAGTTTGTAGCATGTGAAACATCTTTTATCTAAGCCTTTACAAATTTTAAGGCAATCTATCTAAGGACGGTTTGGCTTGGAATTTTTATTCCTATCACTACTTCCCGTTTTATAGGCTATTTTTTAATGCTTTTGTTTTTGCAACTGCAGCAAAAGTTTTGGCAGATGAGTGGACATGAATAATATAATGGAATAAACATAAAATAAATAGCTAGCTTAATTGTGACATGCTCTCACTTATCCAAATTCTCAAGGGAATCATCATCATCATCTGAAATTTGAATAAATAAATCAGAACATTCATTTAGTTTTCCATTTGATAGGCCTAGTTTAGATATTATTGTAAAATGAACCAAGTTTCTAAATATTGGCATGAATGCAGAACTGTTGGTGGTATCTTGGCAGGTGTTTACATTTTATCTAGTTATTTTATATGGGCCACTGATTTGAGAAAACATTAATAGAGTATTCATTTTAATCAATTGATCCTGCCTCCTCACCAAGAGACTCCAAAGTAAGCATAGAATAAGAATAAACAAACAGCAAGCATAGTTAAAGTATGTGGTATATACTCAAAACTAACTCATTAAAATACACAGAAAACTAGGCCAAGGAAACAAATCACAATAGACGGCCCTATCAAACAGAATAGCATTGATTCGTTTCCAAAAAACAAGAAGGTTCAGTAATCTATGTTACACCTTTAAGAGGGCCATGTTGGTGGTAAATGCCAGGTTTTATTCACCATAAAGAAAGGCACCTGAAATAGATCTATCATTTGTATATCTTAATATTAACCAGGGCTTCCATGCTCAAGGAAACTGAAGACCCTGGCAGATATGGGAGGCAAATTTCAAGAAAAGGAACACACAACTGAGCTCCCTTTTATTGTCCAGTATATTCTGTTGTCTTAATTTCTTTTCTCCTTGTGCCTTCCCAAGTGAGAAATTTATAGATGAAGCATGACACAAAATATTTTAACATTCTTCGTATTTTAGGAATCTGACATAAAGTATTTTAACATATTTTCTTAATATTTTCAGGAATATACACATTTTCTAAATCAATGGGAATGAATTCCACTCTCTCCATCTTACCTCTTCCTGGGTTCTATGAAAACAGTTGGCATGTTGCCACTCGGGTCCAAGATTTTATCTATCTGCATCTGTGCCTTGCGGTACATCTGCTGCTGTTCTTTGGTATCGATGATAACCACGTCATCCACAATTGGGAATTCATAATGTCCTTTGCGCTTGGCACGTAGCCGGATCTTGTTACGGTGATGCTCAATCTCAGATTTATGCCTCAGAGCTGTTTGTATCTTTCAAGAAAATAAAATAGGGAGATGCATTAAACCTCTTCTGGAACATGGTGCTTTTCCTCTGACATAATCAAAATGGATCAGACAGGAGAAGGAAAATATGAGAAGAAAATGTTGAATGCTTGCCAGTATATAACTTCAGGTGGAAAAAAAGAAATCATGCCCTGTATGATTCATACAGCAAGGACAATCAGAAGAGAGAGCACAGCATATTAATACAAGAGCATGACAAACAGCATGCAAATTGCATCTCCTGAAACCTGTCGGAGAGGCATAGCAGCGAAGAAATCAGAGAGAATCCGGGCTACGGTAAAATCTTATGTTAAAAAAGATTGTGCTTGTATAAAGCTAAGAATTATCAGTCTAATAAGAATGGTGCTTGGGTTTATGTGTTTCTGTTTTGGACGTCTCTTCCGATTACAGGTAATTTTCCTGCATCGCTGTCTGAGGAGCCACTACAGCAAAACCTCATTGAAACAAGACAAAAGCGAAGTAGTTAATCGTACATAGAAAACAACATTTATTTCTGTTGTTTCTTACTTTCATCTGCATTACTAAAATATTGATCTTGCTTCACAGAATCTGCTATTATAGGAATTGAAATCTACTTTCTCTCCCTCATTTAACAATTTTCTAATACATTTGAATTAGGGGGCTATTTGAAGAAGACTTAATAATGATTTCCCTCAGTGAGAGGTAGAGTATGTGGTTATGTATTTATGGACTTGTAGATTTAACAAGTAAGTGTGACTATATGATTTTTTTTTTCAGTGTAGCAAAAACATACAGATATGGGAACTTGGATGTATCCCCAGGGCACAATATCCTAGAAAAATGGAGGCAATCTTATATAAGAAACTACAGAAACAAACTTTCAGCACATGGGAAATCTAAAAAGAAAAAAAACCCACTATTTTTCAGCTTTATCCACAAGGCCAGGATTCATGCCTGGTTATTCTTTCAAAGAAGCCACTGATGTTGAGAACAGGAGACATTGTCCAAGTTATTTTTACATGTCTATGGAGATTCTCAGTCATCCAGGTCATGGTTGTCGCAAAGGTGTTTTTTCAAGAGGCAACTGGATTTCCTTTGTTTTTCCTTGAAGACATTTCACTTCTCATCCAAGAAGCTTCTTCAGCTCTGACGGAATGGTGGAAAATGGAAGAATTTATATTCCTTGCAATTCTCCACAACTCAGTCAGAACTGAAGAAGCGTCTTGGATGAGAATCAAAATGTCTTCAAGGAAAAACAAAGGAAGTCCAGTTGCCTCTTGAAAAAGCACCTTTGCGACAAGTTATTTTTACCTTTACATTTTGGGCCCCTCCTCATTTCTTGAAAGAGCCACAGTCATACCTGGCATGAGGTTAACCTCATCAAGGTGAGGGTAACTTTACTTTACAGATCAAAATTTTAAAAAGCCACAAGAGACACCAAAATAGGTCGATTTGAACAGGGTTGCCTAGGAGCATAGTCCAAATATACATCATGTAAAAATAAAGGTTCCCCTGGCACATATGTGCTAGTTGTTCCCGACTCTAGGGGACAGTGCTCATCTCCATTTCAAAGCCAAAGAGCCAGCGCATGCCCGAAGACATCTCCGTGGTCATGTGGCCGGCATGACTCAACGCCAAAGGCGCAAGGAACGCTGTTACTGTCCCACCAAAGGTGGTCCCTATTTTTCTACTTGCATTTATTACATGCTTTTGAACTGCTAGGTTGGCAGAAGCTGGGACAAGTAATGGGAGCTCACCCTGTTACATGGCACTAGGGATTCGAACTGCTGACCTTTTGATCGACAAGCTCAGTATCTTAGCCACTGAGCCACCGCATCCCTACATCATGACCTTCCCCCAAAGAATCCTGAGACATATAGTTTGGTAAAAGTGGCAGAAGACTCACTGAAGGTCATTCTCTTCCTGTCAAGGGATGCAAGGCAGAGTAGATACATGAAGAGAGTCCTCTCAGTTAGGGCCTCATTTATGAAATGTGTTCTCCAGAAAGCAGACCTGATGCCCACCTAATATTTTTTATATATATAATTCTAAAGAAAATATCTCCTTTCTTCCAAGTATTTCTATAATTTTGTGTTGGCTCCATTTTAAACAGACTCTTCTTGTGATATGTATGCTATGAAAGGGGAGGCTATGAAAGAGGAGAGTACCTCCTTATTAATTTTGTTGGTTTCGGCAACTCGGTCAGAAAGGGGTTGGTTTTGTGCTGCAGGCACTGTGATAGGCTGCATAGCAATCAGTTGGATCTTGCTTGGGACTCTTCTACTGATTTCAGAGGATCGTGACATTCGGTCTACATGCTCAAAGATAGAGGCTGAAGATGGCTGCTCCGTTCCATTAGTGATCTGCGGAGGGCCTGGTTTACAAATAAAAATATAAAAAGAGAAAAATATATTGGTTTAATAAACATTATCTCAAATCCCAGGGCATGTGACATTTACAAAACGCTCTGGGCCAAAAAGCAAAAATCATAATTTGAATAAAACCATTGAAATTAGAAAAAAAATAATGTAATGCTAGACAACCCGTGCCCCATTAGGTCACTGTTTCGTAGATATTTCCTTACCCAAACAGAAAAGCAGTTTGGCCAGAAAACTTTTGGCCGACAAGCTCAGCATCTTACCCACCGCGTCCCTATAAAATTACTTCTATCCTAATAAAATTCCTATAAAATTACTTCTACCCTAATAACCATGGTACTGTTTTTTTTTTGGAGGGGTCTTTGATGCTCTCTGAGCTTGCTTGTTTTCTTGCAGACATTTCATTATCCTAACTAGTAACATCATCAGTGCTAGTAGGGAGTGCTGTTTGCTGTCAGTTTATATATTATTGTAAATGAGATGTGCAATTAATATTGCAATGCATTGAACAATACTTCCCACAGGTATCTCTCTCTCTCTCTCTCTCTCTCTCTCCCTCCCTCCACCCACTCTTATATTATATAACAAAACAAATGCTAGAGATGCTAGTTAATTTACAACATAAATATCAAGTTAATGTACTGTATCTGTACAAGTTTGATTAACTGTATTCAAAATGCTTCCCCAAGCCAAAATTTTATTGCTTTCCTAGAATTATAAGTTTTTGCCAGTAAAAGTCACGTGGCTTTTCTAGTAATGCTTGGCCATGCTGAGAAGATGTCAAAAGAAGATTAAAAAGTATGAGAGAGAAAACCGACTATCTCAGCAAAATACGAGACCATGGCTTTACTATGGAAAGGAACATTCTAGACAAAGCCTCTTTGAAATGGTCACAAAGCCAGAAACCTAACTTTTGCTTTTAACAAGCTGCAGGAGCATGACATCTTAAGTTACATTTGATTAAAATAAATCTACTTGTTATTACTTTATAAAGCTGAATTATTTTTTTAAAAAACAGAATTTAAACTAGCCACAGTTGAGGGTTCAACTCAGAGGTGGGTTTCAGCAGGTTCTGACCAGTTCTGGAGAACCAGTAGCGGACATTTTGAGTAGTTCGGAGAACTGGTAGTAAAAATTCTGACTGGCCCCACCCCCATTTATTCTCTGCCTCCCAAGTCCCAGCTGATCGGGAGGAAATGGGGATTTTGCAGTAACCTTCCCCTGGAGTGGGTGGGAATGGAGATTTTACAGTATCCTTCCCCTACCACACCCACCACGCCACACCCACAGAACCGGTAGTAAAAATTTTTGAAATCTACCACTGGTTCAGCTGAATATAGAACCAAATATTTCCAATTTTTACTCTGCGGTTAAATTATGAAAGGGAGAAAAAAAACCTTGAAATTATGGTTTAGCTTTACAACTGAAAGAAGGTTTTTATGTCCAACTCTTAAATGACTGGCTGAAGTGAAGCAATAAAGATTATTGTCAAGAGAGGGATATGATTTTAACAGTAACAAGAACATTACATTTTATTTGTTTTACAAATAAAAACATCTATTCAGACAACTATTATTCATAAATCTGTAGCCTCACAGAAGTCACCCAAAGCTCTTCTAAGAATCTTTTAAAGTCCTCTGCACATAAAATGCAGGAGGAGAAAGCTTATGCACAGCCGCCTGTTCGAGGTCAGACCATATGTGTGCACAAATAAAATCACAGCAAATATTTTTCTTTAGGAATATATTTTAAAATGTTCAGGACATGGATGGGCACTTTTTGGAAGGAGATTAAGCAAACAGATCAGAGCCTACAGTTCAGATCTTTCATATGTCTATGTGCGGCCTCAGTTAAGTGGGGCCACCTGTTCCCTCTTTCTGACTTTCCGCTTATCTTCTTTCAGACATGTTTTCTTTGATAATCTCTCTCTCTGTGTCTCTCCCCCTCTCCCTTTCCCTCTTGGAAAGCTGCCTCAGTTGTTGGTCTAAGGCCTACAGATAGCTTAATTCTCCTAAGGATTAAAAGAAATGACCTCTCCAGCTACCTTGCATTTCTAAATTCCTCCTCCATTAGCTGCAAAGAGAAGTACCATATTTTTCGGAGGATAAGATGCACTCCCCCTCCCCAACAGAGGCTGAAAATTTGGGTGTGTTTTATATTCTGAATGTAGCCCCACCTACCCACCAGCCCCCACCCTTCAGCCTCTGCACAACCTCTTCCTACCTGCAGAGACTGCCACTGACAATGGTTTGTGTTTTTGGGCTCCGCGCATCATGTTTTCAGCCTCCAAACGCTCCCTTTGAGAGCCCTTCAAGGCTGTGCTTTTAAAGATTTTTTTCAGCCCTAACGAGGTGCTAGCGATCTTCTGAGCTTTGCCTGCTTTTCTCATTGCTGTTCCCTCCAATGATCAGCTGTGCTTTAGAAGCTGTTTTTAAGCCCCAAACAGGTGCCTGTGTTCCGCCCCAGCTACGGATCCCAGAGAATGTAGCACACACAAACTCCGAACAAAATTCAGTTTACTTCAAAACATAGTCTTTTACAAATGCAGGCTGTTAATAAAACGTTCTTAACAACCTGCCAGAAATTCAACAGATAAGATGGAGTCTTACAAGAGTTGCCAGAAAGCCCAGAAGCCAGGTTTGCAGAGAAAATCCAAACTCAATGATCAGCGAACGAACGAACGTTGTTTCCTGCAGGTTTTTACAAGCTGTGTGCAAACTTAAATAGGCTAAGGTAGTGGCCAATTAGCCCGAAGCCTTACTCTCGAGGAGACCTCCTCCTGAGTAACCACTCCTGCCTTTTGGCAGCTCTGCATGCCCATGCATTGAGAAGAGGCTCCTCCACTTCATCCTCTTCACTTAAAGGAGCCTCTGGAGGTTCTGAAGGCCCTGGTTGAATCTCTGCCTCTGGCACCACATCTTCTTCAGCCTCCTTGCTGTCCGACTCGAGCCCCGGCTGCACAGGTTGCTGGTACGACACCTCACCAGGTGTCATTGGGATCAGCAACAATCCACGCAGGCCACTGGTGGGCCACAATAGCGTGCGAGCTCAAAACCAGCGAACGAATGTGCTGAAGCTGACCAGGCTAAGGACGCTAGCCAGATGAATACCTGGGAGGCAGATTTCCCCCCCCCCCATTTTCCTCCCCAAAAACTAAGATGCGTCTTACACTCCAGTGCGTCTTATACTCCGAAAAATATGGGTCAAACATATACATGCACAAAATCTGAAATTTAATGTTAGTTAAGTAGCTAAGCATATGAAAGATCTGAACATAATCATGGAAAATTGTTAAGGATAGACAATTGTTTGCTGATGAGCTAATAGACATATTTATTTAGGGTAAAGTTGTTTCATGTCAATATTCACAGTAAAGACACCTAAATGAAAATCTATTACATTTACTTCTATAAAGAACCTCCCATTCTATGTTTAAATCTGCTAGATCCAGGTTCATATTCTTTTTGAAACTTACCCACTTTGTTTAATCCTGATAGCATCCAAAGGGAAAAACGAACAAACAAAAGATACCATTATAATTCACCAAATCATGATAGGAAAGTCATATGTTACTGAGAAGGATTCTAAGACAGCAGTTAACACAAGGAAATTGTTTTTACAGTTTGATTAAGGACATACCATAATCCTTCTGAGATAATTTGGATGTACAGGCAGTCTTCAACTTATATCCATAATTGGGACCAGAATTTCCATTATTAAATAAGGCAGTTGTTAAATGAGGCTTTTTTTAAGTCATTTTTTTTCAGTGTTGTTGTAACCCCCACAACTTTAACCTTAGACTGTCTACTGTTGACCTCACCCCATTCCTAACAGGTCTGTAAGGGGTGTGCATAAACGCACCAATGTGCCTACTGTCCCTGTCCTACTGTCCCCGTTTATTTGTATCCATTTCATGTATTCATAATCACATTCATACTTATATCTGTTATCTTATACATGCTTGACAAAATAAATAAATAAAAATAAATAAGTTAATGGCTACCTGAATGCCTTATATTCTAATGTGGTCTTGAAGGTCTACTGCATAACATTCTGGACAGAATATTATACACTTATATATATACAGTTACCATTACAATATTCTCATTTATTTGCATAAATAAAAACAGGGCTTCTTAGTAGTCGTTTGTTAACAAAATTAGGCAAGGAATAAAAAGGATTCAAATTTACCAGAAAACTAGTATCTTTGGTCTATTTGGTGCAGGTAGAACTATGGTTAAAATGAACTTGTATAGCATAGCCAGAACAGAAAAAAAAATTGGACAAGTCAAATACATAAGCATCTGTTGAACACTTTGAATGTTTGGAATGCAAAAAAACAAAACAAAAAAAAAACAACCCAGGGACCTATCAATATATTTTTTATTTATTTATTTATTTGGTTGTTTGTTTGTTTATTTATTTATTTATAATTGGACTTATATACCGCCCTTCTCCGCGAGGACTCAGGGCGGCTCACAACAATAAAACCAGTCCAGATTAAAATTCAAACACTAAAAACTAAAATTCCCATTAAAACCCCATTCAGTCCAGACCAGCCTGGCGAAATAACCATGTTTTAAGGTCATGGCGGAAGGAGTGAAGGTCGGGGGCTCCCCGGAGCTCCAAGGGGAACTAATTCCAGAGGGTAGGTGCACCCACAGAGAAGGTTCGCTCCCTAGGAGCCGTCAGCCGACATTGCCTGGCCGACGGGACCGCAAGCAGGCCCTCTCTATGTAAGCGCATCATTTTGCAAATGATGGTCAGGAGAACTATCGATCTGTTTCAGTATTTGTAGTATTGTAGTATTTTATTTTATTTTATTTATTTATTTATGATTTATGAATAGGTATTTATATTCCTGTAAATTACTTCAATGTTATATAAAAGTATAACATCATGTAACTTACCAGGCTTGCTAACTTGATGAGATTTCACGTCATTGGCAGCTGTTTGAGATCTTGCATTCTCATCTCCTGTGTCTCGGCCACTCGAGTGCTCACTCACTGTGGAATCAGCATCAGAAGGAGAAACTCTGTATATATCAAAACAATATTATTATTATTAAATGGTACGTTTCATATTTATACTATATAATAAACAATAGAGTAGGGTATAAATAAAGTTACTAAAGAGTGTGGATTTAATTAATGCTTCCTTTCACCCACAGTAATGCATTATTATACACTTTCAAATAAAGTCCATGAAAGAGAGGGACTTTAGAAAGAGAGAAAGATTTGGGCCTTTGAATCATTCATGTAGATTTTCTGGACAAGTCTCTGCAGTATTCTTGGAGAATTTGGGGAATGGATTGCTATTGGTTTTCCAAGGGCTGAGAGAGAATGACTGGCCCAAGGTTGCCCTGTTGACGTCAGGCCTAAAACAGGATTAGAATTACAATTCTTCCAGTTTCTAGCCTGATGGCTTACCCACTATACCAAACTAGCTCTGAGTTAATTAAAGAGATATGTACAACTATTTATTTCTCCTTTAAATAAGTCTCTTTTTCTATCTTCCACTGCATCTATTAACATGCATGATTCACTATACTAGTGGTGGGATTCAAATTTTTTTACTACCGGTTCTGTGGGCGTGGCTTGGTGGATGTGGCAGGGAAGGATACTGTAAAATCTCCATTCCCTCCCCACTCCAGGAGAAGGATACTGCAAAATCCCCATTTCCTCCCGGTCAGCTGGGACTCGGGAGGCAGAGAATAATGGGGGCGGGTCCAGTCAGAGGTAGTATTTACCGGTTCTCCCTACTACTCAAAATTTCCACTACTGGTTCTCCAGAACTGGTCAGAACCCACTGAATACAACCTCTGCACTATACAGATGGCAGTAGATTCCAGACAAACTAAGCGCTGCACAGATCAGTTGAAAGGGAGATTCTGTAAAGCACAATGGTATGAATGAAGCAGTCCCCTTTAAAATATTAAAGTACCTGTATCTTTTAGAAGTTTTGACACAGCTGCTTTGGAAGCTTCCTTAGTCATGTGCACACATGCATGGATATATATTTTGTTGGAACTCCCCAAGAACAAGGTTTAATGCTTTTTACAAAACCATTAAGGGCTTTGTCTGTCTCAATACACTTTCAAATGCCTCTTTCAAATGCTTTGAATGGCTTTGCAAAAAGTATCACTCCATGTATGAGGATGAGATAGATTCATGGGATAAATAACTAATTGTCAATTACAAATGTAACAAGTAGAATATATACATGCAAATGATATCTTCAGAAACCCACAGACATCCAGTAAGGACTTTCTTTGATTTTTGATAAACATTTTAATGTAGGTTGTGATATAATATGACTTTCACTGTTTCACTGTTACAGTACATTTCTGTTCTTATCTTTTTAAAATTGATGTAATATTTGTTCTACTCTTTCTTTTTTAACCAATATGAATAACTGCATTTTGGGGTAATGATTGCTTTCAAGATTCTTATTTTTATTTTTTAAGCTTCCATTTGGGGATATGTGTATAAAATAATTTACATAATGGATCCTCCATTTTCAGTGAAGGACGAATACCAAATGCAGGGTACTAAGCTTTCAAGCTCAAAGAACCAACTGCTAAAAGGATCTCCATATACAACACAGAGAAGTCAGCATAACTAGTCATTAAGTAGTGAAGAAGAGTGTACCCTTCCCTTTAATTCTGTGAGAGTGTCTGTATCAACCATGGGATTTTGGATAATGATGGAATCTTTCTATGTATTAGGAGCAAATCACATTGGAGAAGGTTGTTGAACCATCTGGAAATTTCAGAAAGTTTAGGTACATTATTACATCACATCAGAACTTGATGCCCCAAAGTCATGTCATTGGTGCATTCAACACGTGTAGCCTGGGGAAAAAAATCCACAAAATTTAGAACCCAGCAGATGAGCCTAGGAAACAAATCCTTGTGGGCTTATATAAAGAAAACCTTCTTGAGCAAAAAACCCTATTCAAACTGAGGAAAAAGATTCAAAGAATAAAATAAATCCTTCACAGTTAATTAACTTTAAAATGTGCTGAGCAATTTCTCATCCTCTGAACTGACCTCCCTCTATGTCGGACATTCTTGGAAGGCTTTGAAGATAACTTGGTCTTGGGGCTTGGCAGGTCACCATTTTCAGAAGGTGTGGTATCTTTAATTGGTCCTGGCAGAGGAGTTGGTTCATGGATGATCAGGATGTCATCCTTGTTATGCTGGCCTAAATGCTGCTTTGCAAAATCAAAGCCTTTTACGCTAGGAGCTTGTAGCTAAAAGTGGAAGGAACAAAAAAAGGAAAGAAAAAAAAAAGAAGATTATTGAGACAAAAAAATTAGCACTCCTGAGCTGACACTGTAAGTATGCAAGTTAAAATGAATCAAAAGGCCTGCAGAGTAATAGAACAATAAGTAAAATGAACAGAAATGTGGGCACTCCTGGGAAAGAGAAAGAATGATCTGAATAAGGAGAGTCTGAGGCAGCCCAGTGATATGCTGAGTTTGAATTTAGGTCACAGAAAATTAAATATTCACTATGACTGCTGCTCAATCGACAGCTTTTTGAGGATATTTAATTGTCCAGAAATATCTCTGGAAGCAAAGTCATTATAAAATGACATAAACTCGAGCAATCTACCTGGTATGATCAAAGCTTTCCCCAGCTTGATGCTTCCAGAGTTATGGTACTTTTCCTGGAAACTAGTTTAGAGCTTCTGCAAAGCATCAATTTTAGGAAAGGCTCATTTAAAGACATCTCATGAGGGGGGGAAAGACTGAAATGAATGATCTTTACAGGTCAAATTGTACTGAAAAGATGAAACAGGCTCAGTTTCAGTAAGATTCCCATTAAATGTGAATATTGTGCTGTAGACCCTCTTGTAGGAAATGACCAGGGTGAACCCAAAGGAGGAGTTTAGCTCATCATCAGTCTCGAGTTCCTTTGAATCCACAAGAGATCTAAGTCCAGGCTGTCCAGCCCATCTTGAATTCCGCTGACTCTCATCTACCGCCAATTTGCTTTGACTGTTAGTAGTTCAGATTCTTGTAGAGAATGTTAACATGCAATATGTAGTCTTTTGAATTTCATTGCTTCCTGATTTATTATGCCTAACACCTCTGCTTTGGTTATTTCTTGTTTCTGTAGCCCTTCATTTGTTTATACCATTTTTTCCTATATTAACAAAATCCACTTTTGTTTGAAGACGAGTTAAGGTTCCCCAAAACATATCAATGTAAATAAACTCATAGAATGCTCAGTTTAAAGGTCCTATTTGTTTGTTTTTTTAAAAAAACCCACACAATATTTATTTCTCAGCTAAGCACTAAAATTGCTCTTATTGAGTAAAGTATATCACCATAATCATCTTGTCACACAACCTCTCCCAACCTGACACTGGGGCTGCAATTTCCAGAATGCCTTTTGTGCATACTAGTAAGTTACAATGTATCTGGAAGGTGCTACCTTGAAGGTTATTAAAACTGGTCAAGTTGCAGAGCATTCTACTGACAAGTTTAAACCAGCAGATGGAGATAAAAAGCTTTGAAGGAAAAGGTATTTTCTACTTGCTGGTATATTACAAAACATTATGATTTTAGGATAATAGCATAGACAATAATACAATCCTATATTGTATTCTGTTGACAGTGGTGGTGTTTCTGGCTTTCCAATTAGGCAGCCTACTATATTTGAAAATCTATAAAAATAGCTAGTGTGCTATAGTTAAAATGCTGAACTTGAACCAGGGAGTCCCAGTTAAGCAATCCATTTAGCAATAGCACTTAGACTTATATACCGCTTCACAGTGCTTTACAGCACTCTCTAAGCAGTTTATAGAGTCAGCCTATTGCCCCCAACAATCTGCGTCCTCATTTTACCCACCTCGGATGGATGGAAGGCTGAGTCAACCTTGAGCCTGATGAGATTTGACCTGCCAAATTGCAAGCAGCCGGCAGTCAGCAGAAGTAGCCTGCAGTACTGCATTCTAACCACTGTGACTTTGCACCACTCCCCCACACATCATTCTCTCTGACAGATTGCTGTAGAGAGACCTCATAGTGCCTTGAGCTCTCAGAGAATAGATAAGATCTAAATGCAATACTAGACAATACATGCATGTACTATTATTACTATCCTGTTTCCACGAAAATAAGACATCCCTTGATAATAAGCCCAATTGGGCTTTTGAGCGCATGCACTAAAACAAGCCCTCCCTAAAAACATGTAAACGCAGAGCTGGAAATCAAGCAAGACAGCAAGAGGAGCCCCATCTTGCTTCACGTGCCCCAAAATAATAAGACCTCCCCGAAAATAAGGCCAAGCACTTATTTCGGGGTTCAAGAAAATATAAGACAGGATCTTATTATTGGGGAAACATGGTATTAATAATAAACAATGAACACATAATATGTTAAACTCTCCCATCAAAATGCTATCCAATGCAGGGACTTCAGCCCTTGCCATGAGTGACCAAAAAGTTTGAGGTTGATGGGAGCTGTAGTCGAAAATATCTACACGGCAGTAAGTCAGAGAAGGCCATTGTAAAGCAAAACTATTCGCTTATCTCTCTTGGTTCCATTTTTCCTTTTTGATTCATATTGTGCATGATATTGGCTAGGAAGAAGGGATACCTTCCCCTGCTCATTTTTATTGGCTGCACTCAAAGGAAGATAGACAGTTGACTCCTCAAATTGTAACAATCTGTGGCCCTTCAAGCTTTGCCAAAATCAGTCATCTCAATCCATAAACATTTTGATCTTACTATGTATAATAAAAAAGAATCCTTTTATATAGTCAACTGAGTCCAGAGCACCTGTTCATAGATATAGTTCTAAAACAAAGGACATGATCCCCTAAACAGCATTACTAAGATCTACAGGTACACTTAGACATATGACAGATACATTTAGATATGTTAAGGAAGTATTATGTATAAATATCCCAGCTCCAAGCCATTAAGGGCTTTGTAAATTAAATTGTAACTCAAAGTGCTGAAATGGCTCAAACAGAAACTGCAGTTCAATGAGATTACGGTACTGTATCTCAGTGACTGAAGATTACCGAGATGCCTTTTGTAGCAGCCTTCAGCAATGACATATCTTTCTTTCCCTAATCCCGTAACTGAGGCTACAGACTCTGATAGAGGATTTACAATTCAGAATCATCATGTCTGATGAAAGAAATGCATTCACCTGTGAGTAATATAATACATGCAGAGAAATGGGCCTTCTGAAAGAGATGTGATAAAGGACATGAGAGTCACGACTGGACATTGAATTAGATCTGCAGGTGTGGGGAAGGCAAAGAGGTGAGAGCCAGTCAGTAGCACATAAGCCTTTTAACAGTTCCAAATAAATGCATAAATATACTTTCAGGTATTCGTGATTTCACAATTTTTACTGTATAATTTCTTTTCATGAGTGACCTTGAATGAGTCTTTCTTAAATCTTTGCACAATCTTGCTCAGGCTGACAGCCATAATTGAACTCAGAGCAGCCAAAAATGGCAGTCTCAGAACCAAAATGATATTAAAGAAACTTTTAATGAAATACCAGTATTATGATTAAAGCTGTCCGACTTTAGGTACTCATCTCTGTTTCTTAGCTGAGGGAGCCAGTGTTGTCCAAAGAGACTTCCATGGTCATATGGTCAGCATGGCCACACCCCAATGCGCACGGAACACTGTGGTACCTATTTATCTACTCGCATATGCATGTTTTCAAACTGCTAGGTTTGCAGGAAGTGGGGAAAGCAAAGGGAGGTCTGTCAGCTTTCCAGCTGATAACTCAGCATCTTTAACCACTGAGCCATCACACCCCTTTTACTATTATAATTATTTTCCACTTATTTACTAATATTACTCTTCTCTCACATTAGGACGTGTAATTCACAGGCAATGTTTGGAAGGGGGTCTGAAGGTAGCCATGTTGATGCTTTTCTACTTTACATTAACCAACCGAGCGTTTGCTTAGTTTTCAGAAATTTGTTATCTCCAAAGGAATTTAGAATTCAGATGGCTATCAAAAGCCTTCAAAAACATTTGACTACCTCCATTTAAAATTAAATACAGAAGCTGGGTTAGGATGCAATTTTGCGTTTAGATAATCCTTGCCACACATGATTACAGAACCCCCAAAAGATGCTTATTTTCTGGTTAGATCTTATTTTGGGAGAAATGCGGTACTAAATGCATCCATCTGGCTGACAATCTTAACTGGGGCTTATTTTGGGGCTTATATTACGAGCATCCTGAAAAATCATGCTAAGACTTATTTTCCAGTTGGGTCCTATTTTTGGGGAAATGGTATATTTCGGTATCACCCCTACAATGTACCCCAATCAGTCCCAAATATGCTGATCTCAACTGAACACCACTGTGTTAAATGTTATTTTAAGATTCTGGTCGCACATAAGGTAACTTGTTTTGATATGGGAAACCCCCAAGGGAAAACTAGTTTCATAATTTCTTGACAATACATAGTAATTTGGCATGCATTATATATATAATTATTATATAGACAATTACCTATAAAGGCGTACCTTGATGTTTGTGTGTATATAAATGTGTATGTTTTATCTACACACATATACACAGAGTTACATAGAAAATTCCATTTACTCTATTTTGATACATATACTGATAAGAACACTGCCAGAGCAGATTGCTTAATGAGAGAGCTTTTGTACATTTGATCACAGAAATAGTAATATTTCAGCTCTGGCAGCTAATCTCTGAGCAGCTCTAGAGACCCAGTAAAATTGTCTTAGTGAATTTATGACCTAGCAAAAATGCTAGTATACACAGTTGAAGAAGACCGGTGTGCATGTTTGTGGGTGACAGAGAGATGTCAGGCAGGAATATTTTTTAAAAAGAGGAGGGGGGCTTTTAAGATGGAGGGTAGATGCTTTAACTCTTGATGTCCCTTAATCACATCCTCAGAAAATGAAAGCTTCCAAAGCAAAGTACTGGTACTGAAATGATCAGTGGAGAGTCACTAAATGATTCTACATCCTAGTTTGAATATTGAACGTTACAATACTTGTATTTACAGAGGAAGTATAGTGAATATTGATCTAGCTCCAAAAACAACTTGACATTCAGTACCCTTATTCCCTAGTCAACCCACCCAGTCAGAATATCTTGCTGATGGGAGTCCCATACAAATTGTGACTTGAAACATAGCTGGCTAGAAAGAAGTGGCTGACTAGTGAGTTTCTTATCTAAATGTGATGTTAATAGCCATCCAGGAAACCTGACTAACTGAAGAGGATGAATTAGTATAACTTCCTGGGTTTCAGGGATGGGCTTCCCCCACCCACAAAAACCAAGAATACGGGGTGATCCTCTGGTGGACAATGATTCTATATTAAACAAGAATTGCAATGGCATAGGGGGGAAACTATATAACAAAGAGAAGTTCTTGTACTTTCTAGTTGTGAAATTTGGATATCAGGAATTTGAATTAATATTGGTAAAGGTATACATTCCTCCAAACACATCCCTGTATTATAACTCTGACTATTGAACATTAGAAGTAATACTAGATGATATATCCATATTGTATCCTCAAGCCATAATTATATTGCTTGGAGATTTTAATGCTAAATTAGTCCATTTTTGTATGTATGAGTTTGCTCAAAAGAAAGGATTCCCAGAGGAATTTCTTGATAATCATCCTCTGTGGTTTTCTAGAGACAACAAAAGTAACACTGCTAGTCTGCTCCTAGTCTCTTTAATTTTCAAAGGTAATCTTCAAATCTTGGGAGGTAAGGATAATATCTATACATACCCTTACACATATCACTCAGCTCACTCAAGTAGCCTGCTAGATCTCTTCTGTGTATCAAGAGATAAAGCTGACCTCTTTTCAGAGGTTTCCGTACATTTAGGTGATGCCTGCTGTTATTCTTCAAGGAAACAAAGGAAGAATGAAAAAACAAGATAATTACATGCATTCCTTAGTGATCTGAAAGGGTCTCTTTGCTAGGAGATGCAATGAGAATCTTTGAGCTAGATTCAGAAATCCTATGTAAATTTAGTCAGAAGAAAACACAATGACTAGCCTGACTAGATGGCTCAGTGGCTAAGACACTGAGCTTGTCGATCAGAAAGGTCGGCAGTTTGGCAGTTCGAATCCCTAGTACAGGTCTCCTGCTTGAGCAACGGGTTGGACTAGATGACCCCCAAGGTCCCTTCCAACTCTGTTACTGTTACTGATTCCCCTCACCCTGCTTTTGCTCTAGAAAAGAATGAAGCTATGGTTTATGTGATGTGTGCACAACTTAAAACCTGAGATCATACTCACAAATCAGTGATTATTTTATGTAAAAGTAATAGTTACCAGTTCCAGATTTCTCTAATTATGTGCTTATTTTTACTTTGTTAATATTGTTAACAAATTGTTAATATTGTTAACCAAGTTAAACAAGTAGTTGACACTGTTACCATTAAATGACAATTTAAAAGTTTTTTTCATATTACTTAATTTATTGCCCCAATTGTGAGATTAATCAATTGATAAAATTAAAAAAAAAAGTGTTAGAGGAAGAAGGTCACAGTCCTAACCAATTCGAAGGTGGGACCTGGGGGAATAGATAGGTTAGCCTTGGTATGTGTGACAACTGATTTCCAATGAAAGCTCATGAATTGAAAAAGAATCTTTGAAGTTAGAATTTTACGTAAGCATGGATGTGTACACGCACAACCAGACTTCAACAGTCAACTATATTGACCCTTAATTTAATAAACTCAATTTACAAGCTAAACATGGAGAAAATAAAACTGTGGTTATTTACAGATGTTGCTGTTGAATTGTTCACATTTTCCAAGGAAACAAAATTCTTATGCAGTATGACGATGGAGATCACATCCAGTCAAAGCTCAGTGGGGGGAAAAAAACAAGATGACTCACAGTAGAGTGGATTATTAACATTTTATGTGTCTTTTATGCAACTATTCAACTAAAAAGGCTCAGAGAGATTGGTCTGTGATGAAATCACTGAAGCAATAAGGACTATTGCGTTACTTCCATCTCAGAAACTCAGTCCCATGTTTTATGCCTTTCCTCCCTCCAAATAGATTCCAAATAATTCTGACTCATTTTTCCCACCTTGAACTATTTTTAACTTATTCCTTCCAACTGTGTCCTGAAAACAATTCAAGAGAGCAGAGTTTAGCAATACTTAGGCACAGAGTATGTGGAGCACCCCGTTGCTTTGACATAAAAATAAGAATAAAATAAAAAGGTTGATATATTCTGAGACTGTTCACTTTTGAGATTCCAGATTTCTTTTTTGACTGATGGGTCTTCTTGGAGGAGAATATTATTCAACCCAGAAGACTGTGACCACTGCTAAATCCTGCAGTGATGCCTTCCTCATTTCAACATCTCTTGAGCTAAATCTAGAATATATTCCAGATTGGATGTCGATGTCACTTCTGAGATTTCCAAATTTATCCAACAACTGAAAAGGTTAAAGCACTGGGGAGAGCTGATTCTGGCTAACTACTAAAGGTACGTTCAGACTGGTTAATATCAGTAAAAGGTAAAGGTAAAGGGTCCCCTCACACATATGTACTAGTCATTCCCGACTCTAGGGGGTGGTGCTCATCTCTGTTACAAAGGCGAAGAGCCAGCACTGTCCAAAGACATCTCCATGGTCATGTAGCTGGCATGACTAAACACTGAAGGCGCACAGAACGTTGTTACCTTCTCACCAAAGGTGGTCCCTATTTTTCTACTTGCATTTTTTACATGCTTTCGAACTACTAGATTGGCAGAAACTGGGACAAGTAACAGCAGCTCACCCCGTTACAGAGCACTAGGGATTCGAACCGCTGAACTGCCGACCTTTCAATCGACAAACTCAGTATCTTAGCCCCTGAGCCACCACGTTCCTGCTAATACTAGTATTGACTAGCATTTATTTATACACATAAATTATTCTCTTCCACTTTGCTAGGATTGAATTCTATCAATCACTGTGCCCATTTATAAAAAAAAAAGTCAAATGTACAGTATCTGGCCAATTATCATTCAAGCAGATGATTTCAAGAATAATTAATAAATTTCTATGCCAGGCATCTCTTTTAAAAATTAGACAATTGGTTAGTAAAGAACAATGGCCTGTCCAAAGAGCAGTTCAATTTTGGAAAGCCTCTAAAAGGTATAAACAACCAAAACATCATGTGTAAAGTTCTTTATAATTCCATTTCATTCTCTAATAGAAACCACTTTATCTAAGTGTCTTACTTCAGGGGTTTTAATCTCCAACCCCCACAAGATTCAGTTTAAAGTCCCTATATCAATTTTGTCATGCTTCAAGCTAAATACGTTTTTCCAACCTTGAGAGAGCTGAAAACCACCTGCCGTTGATTTATGCTATACTGATGGGTACCATAAGTGGGATGACTTTTCACAAGCTCATGAAATGCAATTAAATACATAATGCATTCAAAGTACTCTAGAGCCATGGTGGCGCAATGGTTAAAATGCAGTATTGCAGGTTAACTCACTGCTCACTCCAGGAGTTCAATTCTCACCAGCTCAAGGTTGACTGAGCCTTCCATCCTTATGAGGTCGGTAAAATGAGGACCCAGATTGTTGGGGGCAATATGCTGATTCTATAAGATGCTTAGGGAAGCTGTAAAGCACTATGAAACAGTGTATAAGTCTAAGTGCTATTGCTATTGCTTTCAAAGAACTTAATGTATGTTAAAGATGGCTTATGGGCACTTCTCAAAGCAGTTTGGATAGTATTTCACTTTAATAAACATAAAATAGCTACTTTTAAGTAAAATAAAGATAGCATTTAAACCTTATTCTTAGACTGATTTCTATTTTTTGGCACAAGCACTGTAAAGCAGAGACAACATAAGTCAGTGGTGTAAAAGTCACCAAAGGTGAAAGTTATTGTTGATTTTCTTCTTCTCTTCTGTTACAATAATGAAAATAAAAGCTACCCAGCTTTCCAACAAAATCACAATCACTTTCAACCTCACTCATCTTTCCCATGATTAATGAAACATAGTGAAAATATCAAATATGAAATGGAGAAAAACACTTTTACAACAAACCAATTCCTGTAAACAGGAGTTCCCAGACCTATCAAATTGTGCAAAATGGAACAGCTCTCAGATCTTAGCTTCCTCACTATAAGTCATAATCTGTATAAAAAGAAAGCAATTCTGAAAGGCTGCAGAGTCCATATTACTAGAGGTAATAATGCTCTTATGATGCAGATGAAAATATGAACTAGATCTGCATCAGGCAACCTTTGCATCTATATTTAACCTTTTGGGGAAGACGGAGGAGAACAGTGAGCAAGGCTTTACACAAAGTGGGCGAGGCTATGTCACTTATGAGTGAGATCTAGATCATCCATGTTTTGGAGAAAAAACATTGCCTTTGATTTACCTGTATTGTTCCTATGTTAGGATTTACAATACAGTGATTGACCATCTCAATTTTGTGACTCTAGGTAGTTCAGAATACAAAACATAAAAAGAAGAAATAATACAACATTACATAACAATGGGGATATTTGGAGGACAACTTCTCAAAATAGACTCAATCAATAAAAAGGCAGAAGTTGGTTCTATCGTTTTTCAGCAATTGCGAAAATTTTGTGATATAGTTAGTGTTCTATATAATGTTCGCTCTTTTTTACTTTCTTACAAATATTAATATTAAATTTATACTGTAAATTTATGCTGTTAAATAATACAGACCTCATAAAAAGTATGAACATTCTCTCTATATGTCAAATGTTAATTAATGACAACTAATTTTGTTAAGATGCATTAGGTTTCCTTATTCATAAAGAACTTCCTTGAGATAATTTTTAAAAGGTATTATCTATTACATAACAGCCTTGCAAACTCTAGACCTGGGATCATAAATGTTTAGCTTCACTAGTTTGCATACTGCAAAATAAGCATTTTATGTCCTTCCATTTATGAACAGATAATGGCAGCCATTTTATAAGAATACTCTTGATAGTTGTTAGCAAGTCACAAAACACCTAGGCATTTTAGAACAATCCCACTTCTCCAATTCTTACCTTCTGACGCTGCTGTATGTTGCTCATGGTATCTGGTTGAAACTCAAGTTTGTCTGTGCGGCAAAGCTTCCAGTATAAAATTATGATTATCAATAGCACCACAGCTACAGGGACTGCAACGCCAACAATAATCCATAGATTATTCTGTGATTCAGGAGGAGGTTCTTTGACTTGATCTACAGCTATCAAGGGGAATGGGAAAAGGTTAGCATTTATGTACTGAATTCTAGAAGTGTTTAATCATAGCATTAAAGCATTAACATCTAAAATATATTTATCGGGAATGAACATTTAGTACTTTGGTCTGATGTAATCACACTGCCAACCTTTTCCAACTAATGTTCTCTATGAGAGAACTGCCAGTGAGATAAAGATCCTGAGGTCAAAAGCAAGGTCAGAAGCTATCCAGAGTCTATGGCTATCCACTGCAATCTCACTTCATCTATTCTCACATTCAGTAAATTATACAAGAAGCTAAATGTCTATAGAGATTCTGAATCATCAAGTCATGGTTGTCCCAAAGGTGCTTTTTCAAGAGGCAACTGGACTTTCTGTTTCTTTCTTTGAAGACATTTCACTTCTCATCCAAGAAGCTGAAGAACAAAAACCAGAAAATCCAGTTGTCTCTTGAAAAAGCACCTTTGGACAACCATGACCTGGATGATTGAGAATCTCCATAGACAACTATATAAGAAAGTGGATGCACAGATGGTTATATACAGTATAATAGCCAAACTGGGGCAAAAGAACTGAGCTTGTCTCTTTAATATCTGAACATCTGTTATAATATAATATCTGTTATCATGGTTAGTTTAGGCTTATGAGCTTCCCATTACAACTGGAAACACTAAACAGAATATAGAACTAGATAGGTTCTTGGTCAGATCCAACAAAGCTTTTCTTATATTTGTGGTTTCTTACACTGCCTTTGTCTTCTCAAACTTGGCTTTCTTGCAGATATCCAGACTTCAATCAGTTCTCAGCAAGGTCAGTTTGGAGAAACTTGCCATAACAACACAGAAAATGCCTAGCATTCAGCATTTTATACTTGGGTTTTGACAGTATGCCATATTTACTGTATATAGGTGAGCAGTTTTCTGAAACACATCCTGTCCAAATAAATTGGGGTTACAACTCCCAGAATTCTTAGCCCTCAGCTGGTTGGAATGTACTGGGACTTTAAAATCCCAAAGGTGCTTTTTCAAGAGGCAACTGGACTTTTTGGTTTTTCTTTGAAGACGTAAGCTTGGATGAGAAGCTTGGATGATAAGTGAAACGTCTTCAAAAACCAGAAAGTCCAGTTGCCTCATGAAAAAGCAACTTTGGGGCAAGCATGACCTGCATGACTGAGAATCTCCATAGACATTGGGACTTAAAGTTCACAGACATCTGGAAGATTGTACAAAAATGTATGATCAACTAATATATAATCAACTGAATAAAAAGGATTGAAGGAAGGAATTTCTATCTGAATTTTTTATAACTACTGGCAGCCTCTACAACAGGATTTAAATTTGACTGTAAGTTGCAAACTGTACCTCAGAAAACAATCTCAATGGTTTGATTTCTCATCTTATTAAAAAATTTGTTCAAAGTGAAGTTCATAAATACTGAATAGTCAAATTACATAAATTTGTTTTTAAAACCCGGTTATAGAAATATTAATGTATTGTAAGACTGACAGCAACCTGTAGAATTCTGAACAAAATAAACATTGCAATATCTTTATAAAAATTGCAGATATTTGCTATTTTTGTTAACTGCTCATACAAATAGAGAATTTATAAAAGCTACAAACCATACCAACTTCAATAGTTTATATAAGAACATATGCTGATAAATTGCAATCTTGCAGAAAATCTATTTATGTCCCTAAAGAAAAAATAAGCTAGCTATAAATACTTCATCTAGTATGTGCTGATATAATAAATGCTGGCATTCAATGCTAAAAGCATAACACTTGTTCTCCCCTTCCATATCTGGAAAAGTTGAAGTGCTACAGTGCTTTCGTAAATATCTAGATATAAGCTACCAAACAGAATTATGGGAAAATGAGTTCCATCTTGCTAATAACAGAAATATTCTGTGTCTGGGAATCAGTCAAAGTAACTGCAATGGCTGCAGGATGAAAAGAGCCTTGAGGGTCTTTGTAAAGTCTAAGCTATCTGAACTGGGTTTCCTCAATTTTTTTTGATCCATTAAGAAAAATTATATCCCAAAAAGGTATATATTAGGGAAAGTATATTATATTATATATTATATTATATATATTATATATTAGGAGCTCTGGTGGCTCAGCAGACTAAAGTAGTGTTATTAACTGTTATTAACATTCAGCTGCCTGCAATTACTGCAAGTTCAAATCCCACCAGGCTCAAGGTTGACTCAGCCTTCTATCCTTTCTAAGGTAGGTGAAATGAGAACCCAGTTTGTGGGGACAATAAGCTGACTTTGTATAAAATATACAAAAGTATGAAGGCTATTGCTTAACACATTGTAAGCTGTTCTGAGTCTCCGGAGAAGGGCGGCATATAAATCAAATTTTTAAAAAAAGTACTTGCTCAGCATGTATATATATCATGAGAAGTTATGTACAAACATTTTTATGAGTTTTCATGCAGACTTACTGGGAAAGATGGAATAAATCTATGCATAAAAAATGTGATGCACACCACCGAGTTAGCAATATTTATTGAAATCTCAATGTAAACAATACTCATTGGCCAAACTAGACAAGGTGCTTAAGGGCCTACAGTCAGATTTCCTTTATATGCTGTTCTTGTTGTAGGACATGGCACCCTATAATTTCTGAAGAGCATCATTGAGGGAAAGCTGGTTTAGGGAGGTAAGATTAATGTCTGCTGCGAAGCTAGTCATGACTATGGAGGAGTTACTGTCAATCAATCTGACAATCATTACGAGCTACTGTATCAATCAAATCAAAGGGAAGGAGAAACAATATCGCCTACTATGAACTTCTGGAAGAAAGGATCGTATCCACCTAAAATAATAAAAGAAAAGTAAATCTTCCCCTAAAGCAGGCATCGGAGCCTAGATTCAGTTCAGGGGAAAATCCAAGCCAATTCATGCAGCTGGTGGAGTGATATTAGGAAATGCTGCTTAATGAAGTAACAGCCCAGTGGTGGGATTCAAATTTTTTTTAATACCAGTTCTGTGGATGTGGCTTGGTGGGCGTGACATGGCTTGGTGGGTGTGGCTTGGTGGGCATGGCAGGGGAAGGTTACTATAAAATCCCCATTTTCTCCTGAACAGTTGGGACTCGGGAGGCAGAGAATAGATGGGGCGGGACCAGGAGGTGGTATTTGCCAGTTCTCTGAACTACTCAAAATTTCCTCTACTGGTTCTCCAGAACTGGTCAGAACCTGCTGAAACCCACCTCTGTAACAGCCCTAATAATGTTCTCTCCTAACTCCCACCCTGGACGTTATTAGTTTTTCTTTGCTGGAAGAATAGCAGACGCAGAGAACAGCTTGTTTGGCACATGCCTTTCTTCCAGTAAGGAAGATCCTTGCTGGAGAAACCAGAAGAAACAACCATCCTAGATCAGAAGAGATTACAGGGGAGCTTCTTACAATCGTTTTGGTTTTGTCCAAGCCTTCCCTTTCTCCCTCAAGACTGCAGGAAATATGTGGGTATTTTCCCAAAGGAGGCTTCTTGATGAAAAGAAAACAGGTCCTGAACAAATAAGCAAGGAGTGTTTACCTTGAGGAGTTATCTGACCAAACACTGCAAATCAGTGTTTCTTAACCAGCATGGTGGCTGGGGAACCCTGGGAGTTGATGTCCATGTATCTTAAAATTGTCAAGGTTGAGAAACACTGATTTCAATGATATTAAACACTTCAATATTTGGAAATCTGGTTCAGTCTGCACATCCCTAATGTTTAAAGTCATTTTTAATTTGAACATAGCTCAGTTTCTCAGTGTTGCATATGCCTCCTCTCTTATTTGTACTACTGTAGTCACAACTTCAGTGAAATCAGAATGAAAATAATCTAATACAGAGAACAAAGAGAACAAAGTTGGTTTTTAAGGCTTTACAGTCGTAAAGCCTTAAAAACCAACCAATCTATTATGGTAAAATACAGTTCACAGGGACATAATACTTAATGTTAATGATGTAATCCTCAACCTGCTATAAAACATTTGAAGATGGTGTGCGTGCTGCAAGAAATTTAGGTTGCTGTGTCTTCAGAAAGCATTGACTAAACAGTTACCATAGTGAGCAATTAACCACGTAGGGAGCTGTTATGTAACACCTCTTTGCGTTGTGAGGAGAATATTACACTTCCAGAGAGTCTAGGGAAACAGAGGTGTTAAAATTCTCCACATCATAGAAATTGAAACATTGGCACACAAGCAAGCAGTTCCCCACAAAACCATATGCATATAGACTGTTTTCTTGAACATACTGCAAGGATTACTTATTATTCTATTTGTCTGGAGACTCACGCTGAGCCACTGGACCCTGAATACGATAACCCAGGATGATGGCAGCCTTCTGGATATCCACCCTATTAATCAAATCTGATGCCTTCGCAGCACTGAGCCTTTCCCCATCTTGATCTTCCACAAAATAGACCAGCATAATTGGGCTGTCGGCTTCCTCTAAGCGTGACAAATTCACCATCTGAAAAGGCACAAGAATTTCAATTAAAAACCATGCTACAAATGTGAAGGTCTCCATTTTCATTATGTTTTGCCATCTCATACTTTGGCGTGACTTGGGTCATGGATTTGGATCACTGACACCCCATTCTTTGGGGTGAGATAGGCCATTGTCTATTTGAATGATAGCCATTGACTGTGTTTGAGTGTCACATACTTTAGCAAAAAGGTTCACACACACACACACATACAAACACTTTTTGGAGGGGTAGGGTTTTGGAATTTTAGAATATATTGTGATTGCTGTAAAAAAAAAAAGAATTTGAAGGAGGGATTTATCCATTTATAAAATCACAGAGAGTACTGGTTGTCCTTGACTTACAACAGTTCTTTTAGTGAAAGTTTGAAGTTACCATGGCACTGAAAAAAGTGACTTATGATTGTTTTCCCACCCTTATGATTGTTGCAATATCCCCATGATTAAAATTCATTAATATTTATAACGGTTGCAGTGTCTTGGTATCACGTGACCTTTTGTGACCTTCTGACAAACAAAATCAAAGGGGAAGCCAGGTTCACTTAACAACCGGGTTAGTAACTTAACAACCGCTGTTATTCACTTAACCGTGGCAAGAAAGATCCTAAAATGGGGCAAAGCACACTTAACAAACATCAACAGAAATTTTGGTCTCAATTATGGTCGTAAATTGAGGACTAGCTGTATTACCATTTTACTAGATGTATGTGCACCTCCTCTTGTATGCACTCCCAATCATTGCTTACATTTTTTTCTTTTTGATAGACAGGTGAATGTGCTTCCAAAGAGAGCACAGGTTTACAATCATTTTTATTTTTTTATTTAGGATCCCAAAACAGTCTAGGTTGGAAATAAAGAAGATAGAGACTGGTGTCTAATTTTGCAGCGTCCCAGGTTTCCATTTTTTTTTTTAAATTAAAAAATATAAAAATCAGGTGAGGCAATAAGCCCAAAGGGCACTAAAAATGATATTTTAGAGGAGCCACTTTGAGCTTACCATCATGTAAATAAAATCTTGGATTTCTACCCTGTCTTCCTCCTCTCCAGCATGGCTGAGAAGAACACCTGAGCATGCTTACGTCCCTTTTTATTTTGCTCCTTAGCTTTACAGTTTGATTTATAGCCCATTTTTTGTTTTGTCCAACAGACCAACTTCAATTAATATTAAATATGGTTTGTTTGAAACAAGCTGATATGAAATCACTGTTTTAAAGCTGGAGTCCCTAATTTATATCTTAAAACACCAAGTGACCACACATAATTTTGCTGATGCCCAATTGATTCCATGTGAAATTTTAGGAAGAAACATCCTTCTGGGTTCTGCTCCAAGTGGGGAAAAAGACCGGAAACATGGAGACTGCTTGGAAAGATGGTTTAATGGTAGACAGGATCACATGCCTTGAGTTCCTGAACAGAAAAAGGAAAGGGAGATACCGGGAGTTTTCGGGTTTTATCTCTCTCTGGCTTTGAACTTCTTGGAGCCCAGAAAGAGTATCCTGATTGGTTGTCAGACTTCCAGGGAGTGGGGGTCTTAGCTAGCCTTGCTGGCTGATGATCACATGTGCTTCCCAGGTCACATGTGGTGAGTTTCTGCTGGTATTGTGTAGAGGGCTAATCCTATCTTTGTTGGATCTTTGGCAATTCAGACTATGGTTCTGCCTGAAGGAAGTAGATCTTTGTTATGTAGAATAGACTGGCCCAGGCCTTGTCCATTAACAAAGGATGGGGGCAGGAAGATGGGAGCAGCTTCAAAACATGCTTATCCATTTCTCATCCAGGGAAATATAATATTCTGCCTTTTTTAGTATTTCCTAAAAATATTTCATTCCTCTAGGAAAGGGGTGGGTGCTAACTTCCTACAGTAGCTTACGCAAAGACTTTTAAATTGTGTTAGTATTAAAACAAGAAATATTTTAATACTCTTTTAAAAAAAAAGCAAAAGCTAGTATGCTTCAGAGCAAAGCTCCAGGCTTCATCATCTTTATTTTCAAGAATATCTTTCATAGGCATATTTATATAACACAATACTTATTCAAAGCCAACAGTGGGAGGCTATACCTCAGTGCTTTTTATGGAAAGCACTCACTTGCTAAGGGAAACAATATGTAATGGTAAAATGCTGGCAGTGGTAGTAGTATGCAACATCCTACTTTAAATTTTCTATCTCTCCTCTCCATCTGCTAGCAAAATTATGAGGACATTGCTTCAATAATCTACTTTCTGATTTAAACAAATTATTGTCTTTTGTACTCGAATATGGTCAATATTCAAATGAGGACCCTCTGGTTTTTTGAATCAAAAAAATGGTAGATACTAGTGGTGATTTATTACATTTCTTGGCTTTAATGCAATTATGAACCATAATTACTTTAAGATTGAAAATGGTTGCTTCCAGTCTCCTTCACACTGTCATAGGAGAAGGAGAGGGAAGAGGTGAGCAGGGTCATTCACAGAAAATTAAACTATTATCTTTGTGTTTAAATCAGGCCAATGACAGACATAAAAAGCAAGGTAATACATAAAAAGCAAGATAATGCCAGAAGAATAGATGCAAAATTGGTTAAAATTCAGAAAGGAAGAGTATTTATCTGTTTTTCAACCAAGTTTCCCTAAGATGTTCAGGGCAATTTACTAACAAATCTAATGTAAAATCCACAGTCAATAGAACATAAAATCTAACATCACAACTTGAGAACAGCTTTAAAAAAAACACACCATTGCAGAAATATTTGCCAAGTTTCATCAATGTGGAAATATTTGCAAATTAGTTATGAATACTTAATAGCAAGTCTGAATACCCACATTAAAGTTAAATATAAAACATGGCTTGTGGTCCGAGACTGAAATCTAAAAACCATCTGCTCACAGTTTTGCACACATCAAGAAACCCAGAGGAAAAACTGGAACCACTTCCATTCTCCAAACCTTTTGTTCCCTCCCCTCTCTTTTCTTCATTCTCCCTCTTCCACGGCTAAAGGGGGAAAATAAGAAAAACCACATTTTTCTACAGTATCTTGCTAACGGTTATTATTTTTCTGATTGTCAACTTCCTGTTCATGGAAACATTCACATTATTCTATTTTCTAATACAACTGTAGGTGACAATGTGCTAAGGAGAAAAATAATCCTGACATCATTTTACTATCTTTGGAAAATGAGAGGAGTTGAGAATAATAGCAGAGAAAGCCAAAGAATAATAAGCAAAAAAATTCATTAACTGAACACTAACAAAAGAACAACATGAAACAAACCCCTACTCAGCCTGATTAATTCAAATTCAAATTCTGCTTACGAATGTCACAGCTAATACTGTTTAAGCCGCAGCAAACGAAAAAGCAACATCAATAAAATGAAATTCAAAGCATTTGGGGCATGAGAAAGTTTTTTTTTAAAAAAGAGTTGATGCTGCTGCTGCTGATGATTTACTCCAAAAATTACTGTTATTGATGTCTTTCCCAACTTAAACTTTTCTCCCATTTTCTTTGAAATACCTGCACAATGTTCTTCCCAGCGAAAGTTGCTCTTCTCCATCTTCGCCCTCGGCCCGTAGCCTCATTCAACAAATGGGCTAGCTTTCGTTCCATCTCAGCCTGAAAAACTTCCTCTTCAACTTTCTGGTTGACAACTCCCAGAACAACTAAGTTGAAATACGCATTCAAATAGAAAAACAAAAAAGGATGCTTTTAAAAGATGCTTGGAATGTTTACCTTGACATCATAGGTAAATTAGACATTACTGTTATGGCCTGCCAGCGGTCAGCAGAGCTGGCAGCAGATTCGGACAGTGAGGAGGTTGGGGAGGAACATGGGCCAATCCTGGAGTCTGGGGAAGGCTCTGATGAGGGCTCTGTGGTGGAGGCAGAGAGGAGGCCAGGGCTGGATGCCTGTTATCAGCTGCCTTCAGAGTCAGACATCAGTGAGGCAGATGAACAGCTGGAGCCTGTTCCCAGTGTGCGTATGCGCAGAGTTGCCAGATGAAGGGAAGAGCTAAAGGACAAGGGTCGATTTGGGAGTAAAGCCATAGGTGGACGATGAATGGCCCCTCCCAGAGGGAATAAAAGAGGAGCAAAAGGAGAGTGGAGTTTGAAGGAGACAATTAGTTCGCCTAATTGGTTTGTGACTCTCAGAGACTCTTTGCCAAGTATTGAAGATATCAGCCTGACAGCTCTCCAAGCTAGATAAGGTCTATGACTGTAAATTCTCCCTTGAAAGACTTCGCTGAAGGTGAATGAGGGGAATTCATTGTTTGTTTAATAAAAGGGGTTTTGTCGGGACCAGGATTCTGCTTTGTGCTTTTTGGGGAAACCTAGGTCAGAACAATTTCTTGTCATTAGAATAATATTCAAAATGGTAAAGAGAAGATTTATTATTTGGGAAATGGCAACTTTATCTTTGCTAACTGTTACATCAGGAAGTACTTCATAAAGAATCTGACCCTGGATAGCTCAGCAGACTAAAAGCATTGTGATTAATACCAGCTGTCTGCAATTACTGTAAATTCGAATCTCGCCAGGCTCAAGGTTGACTCAGCCTTCCATCCTTTCTAAGGTAGGTAAAATGAGGATCCAGTTTGTGGGGGCAATAAGCTGACTTTGTATAAATATACGAAAGTATGAAGGCTATTGCTTAACACATTGTAAGCCGCCCTGAGTCTCCGGAGAAGGGCGGCATATAAATCAATTTTTTTTAAAAAAAGAATCTGGTTCTAAAAAAGTTTTGTGTGTAGATTTTAGTACAGTATAATAATTTAAAGGATGGAAATAGTGCAACCAGGTGCTTATGCCTGCACCATTTCCAGAAGGCCACTGAGATCATCATACTAAATAATTTTTAACAGCTGAAATTTTATAAAACTGTTAACTTTCATAAGAGACACGGATTCTCACCTGAAGTCTCATGAAATTTCAAATTGTATAGTGAATACATGGGAATAACTGAAATTATGTGAAATGTGACCATCACATAAGGTTCTGGTCATTTTAAAAGTATTATATTTTCTGGCACTTATGTCTTTTTACACAATAATCACTAGATGAGGGGTGTCAAACTTGCATCATTACGGCGGCGTCATGTGATATTGCAACTGTTTTCCTCTTTGCTAAACTGGGTGTGGGCGTGGCCAGCGCATGTCACATCTGGCCCACGGGCCGTGAGTTTGACAGCCCTGCACTAGATGATGGCTAGTACCTGAAAGGTTTGCCAACTCCCATTACTGTATATAGAACTTTGATTTGAATAAAGGGTATAAAAAATTAGGAAAAAGAGCTAGCCAAACTATTTTTGTATGTGCATATGTTCATGCCTTCAGGTCAGTCTTCATTCCTAGCAACTTTGGATTAATCCTTGCAGTTTTCTTGGCAGGAATTTTGGAAGTGTTGGCCATTACTTACTTCATAGGGTTCAGGGTGGCTGACTCAAGGAGATCCAGATGACTTAGTTTTCAAGGCGGGACTACAATTTACCTAGGTTGTAGTCTAGTAATTTAACTACTGTACCAAACTGACTCTCATAAAAACCACTAGAGCAAATGTGTCAAACTGGCAGCCCATGGGCCAATTGCATCATCCACAGGCCACACCCATCCTGGCTCCGGAAAGGCGAAAAAGTCATATGTCATGTGACATCATGTGATGCAATTTGGCACTCGTGCACTAGAGTATAATAAATTGTATTTTTACTTATCACTTTTTCCCCCCTAAAATTCACTTTGCATACCTACTAGGTATTTTCTCTATTGATCCTTACTAATCCTTAGCTTTGGCTCTAAGAATTACATCATGGAATTAATCTTTGAAATAGATGGTTTTCTGTTGGGCATGCAGATGTTTAAATTTACCTGCCTCTGCATTTTTGTGATAGTGCATTTTTTTCTGTTTCCCTTTATATAAACCAGTAGGGACATTTGCAGTGTCTGCCTTCCAAGTTACTTTTTTAAATCATCAAACTATTTAATACAAAACAGGGCCATTAAAGAGTGAATGCAAATACTACTGTCAAATGTAGTTCAACCCTACTAATACTTCCTTGCATATTTGTTCATATCAGGAACCCTCCCAGTAAATGAATGATTCATTATTCAGAACTTATGTATTTACTACTGATAGGATTAAGTGAATGGTCTTCAAAATTTAATACTGAAAGAAAAAATTTAAAGTTGAATCTGTGTGTAGTGGAAACTTACTGAGTAGAAAATGAAGCCTGCCCAAGAATCTACAATGGATGTGAGTAAGAAATGGTAGCATAAAAGGAGGATGTAAGAGAGACATGTAGGCAAAAATTAGCCGGGTCTTTAGAGTGGGAAATGAAAGAATACAAACTGTAAAAACAGCTGCACGAGGAAATGGCTAGCCAGGGAAAATTAACTGAATTGGAAAACAGGAAAGGCAAAGCTAAAACTGAAAAACAGGAAAAATCTATTGTTCTAAGAATCCATAAAATAACTCAGAACTCAAAACAGATAACTGAGCATGCCTAATGAACTGATTAATATTATTTTACACACCTTGCATATATTATCTGCTAATTTTGATGTACATGTGATGTATGATTTAGTATGTTTAAGGAAGGTAGCAGGAAATATGTAGGAGGTGGTCGGGAAGAGTGTAGCCTTATAGTACCTCAGCCAATGGGGAACTAGGAAGGATGTGGCGGCTAGGACAGGGTTGTATAAAGAAGGGAATATTTTGGGTTGGAACTTTGGAGAGAACACTTTGAAAAGCTTTTCTCCCCATTTTTTGCAATAAATAAAACAAAAGGCCTTTGCTGCGTTTGGCTGGTTATTGGTAAGGTGAGCTTGCCTCTGGTCATGAAGGAAAGTAGCCAGGATCACATAACACTGCTAAATCTCTCATTGTGTTTATCACTTTGTCTGTCTGTATCCTCAGGTTAGCCCAAACTATGTATTATACATACATATAGTTTTTGACTCAAGGTACCTAAAATCCGCTAACTTAAAAAATGTATAAAAATTCGGGGAGCCATTACTCCTGTGGAACTGAAATTTTCACAATGTTCAGACCAGTTTTATTCGCAAAGTTGTGGCAACTGCAGTATCTCCATGGTAATGCGATCATGATTTCTGATAAAGTCAATGGGGAAGCCAGCAGGAAGCCAGAAGTCATTTCCACACCTGCTGCTTTTTTGACTGTCCATAGTCATTCTATTTATCTGCTTAGGTAAATAAAGATTGACTTATTATTGAATTTGTCGTTCGCCATTACAAATATTTTTTTGAATTTATGATTCTTTGAATTTATATACTCTTCTTAAATGATCACAGAGCTGTCCAGGATTTGGGTAAAAATACATTGACAGCCTAAAATTTAATGTTGATTCTAATCATATCACACTGCACAGCCTTTCTCTCAAAGCATGTTATGCTATATCTAGTATAATTCAAAGTTACACAAATGTAGGTCTGCTATGTGCTGAAAAATAATATTTTACACCCACATATTTCACTAGACATTTTTTACATGCGAAGGGATGTTCTTCACAAAAAAAAAAAAGCAAAAATGATTCTTGTTATTTAGACTATGGAGTTATGCATTTCAAAGAATAAGGAGCAGCTTGCTCTACTCAGTTTCCCCCTCTGTCATGATGTGGCATTATTCATCCTGGATCTTGACATTATGATGATCAATTTCATCAAGCCCTCACAGTGGCAGGCTGCCAAAGCTCCATTCACATACAGAAAGAAATGTCTATTCTAGAAAATTTATCTTCTGAAAATTCAGGAGTTTGTAAAGAAACAGTGAAGAACAGTGAAGAACAAAGATCCAAAAAAAATAAGCTGCTTTTATAACAAAGAAGCCCTAGTAATGAAGATCACCAACTGCAGAATCTGGAATCAAGTCATATTTATATCTGACCCAGAGTTTAAATATTATGTCTCTTCCTCCCACTCCTATGTTATTATGGATTTCTTCCATTTCCTTTTTGACCTAGTATGTGGAAGGCAACTGCACAATATTTTGATTATAGGCCTTTTGATCAAAATCTTCTTGCCTGCAGCATTGGCAACTTCCGCTCTCTTGTCCATATGGACTAAAGTGCAGACATATACACTGTATACACTGTGACTTCACATAATTACACATTACAGAGACAAATGATCATCTGTAACTAAACTAAAATATCTGGCAGTGGTCCTACAGCAAGTACTATATGCTATGCCTCACAGACAGTTATATCTTCCATTTCTGGATGTTTAATCATTATCGGGCCTGAAAAAAGTAGAAATTATAATAATCTGTACTGAGAAATAATTCAGCTGAGAAGGTTCAGGATAAATTTTCTCTTCTAGGGAATTAAAGCACATTTCTTGTGCCATAAATTTTCAGTGTTTCTTCACTATGTTACTTTGCTCTATGAAAGGGGTTTCATAATTAGGCAATCTTTGGACCGGACTCAGAAAGTATCATAGGCTAAAAGGCTATCAATACAAACATTGTGCACAACCATAGCCATTGTGCTATTCCTGACTAACATTATTCCCTTGGCCAATGGTCAGTAAAAGAGGAAGAATTACTGTGGGGAAAGGTGGATAATGGAGACCATTATTGAAATCTTAGTTGATCACCTTTGCATTAACTTCAAGGAGAGCAAAGGAGACTTTGGCCACTGCTATTCATATTTGCATTTGAAAAATACAAGGAAATATTAATTATATATTCTCTATTACTCTGATAATATCATGTGGAGAGATTATTCAGTTACATGATACATACCTGTTCTTACCCAGGAAGATTTCATCAAGTGTGATGTATTCAGTTGGGGATAATAAACAGCTGGAAAATTTTTTAAAAAAATGAGAGAAGGGGTAAAGAAATACATATAAAAAGAAGGCCCAGAGAGACAACAAACCAGAATCAAGAGAGCATTTTATAATTCATAGTAAAACAGTGAAACAACTTGGCCACCATCCTAGGGAAAAATCAATTGACCAAGATAATAATTACCACCAGTTTTATGTTCTGACCATTAAGCTAAATTAATTAAAATCCCACAGAGCTATTATATGCTTTCATATTAGAAAATACCAGAGAGGGAAGAAATTGTACTGTATAAAATTAACAAGTTGCACATAATGGCTAGGCTTCCTGTCTAGACAAAAACAGTGGCTGCCTAAACACATTTTTTCCGGAATCTGGTACATGTATATATAAAGTGGCATTAAGCATTAATAGCATCTGATTCAATGTGTAAAATTCTATGATGAAATAATGTATTCTTTATTCCCTTTTTTTAACCTAAAATACTACTTTATACCCCCCCACACACACAAATGGAATAAAAAACTGGCAATGTAATATAATGATAAAAGTACTGCTGAAGCAGAAGGCTCAAATGAAAGATTAATGCTATGTACATCACACTTCCTATGCAGAGATGTGCATCCAGCTATCTGTCCTTATTGGGATGAAGACTGGACTTACGTTTAGAGGGCATGCTGAGAATTGGGGCCAAGAATTAGATAGGGCCAGGACATAAACTAAATTCAATTTAATTTATATGCAATTAAAAGTAATTAAATATAGTTTGGTGATGTTTTTGCATGGCTAACAACCAGTTTACAACTAAAATAAAGCAGAAGACCAAGATAATAAACTCTAGCCAGATAATCTCACAGGCATGTTATACATAAAGAGATACAAAACCAGTACTCTAAAGGTGATATCAAAATATAGATTAGCTTAAAGTAGATAATGTGGTAAGGCTTCCATCTTGGAATTCTGAAGAACAGGATGAATCAGCTACGCTCAGAGGTGGGCTGCTGCCGGTTCAGATCAGTTCGCCTAAACTGGTTGTTCTGATTCTGTGAGGTGTGGACATCCGGCAAATTGGACCACTAGCTGGTCTCGCCCTCACCTATTTTTGGGCCATTTGGGGGTCATTTTCAGGCCATTTTCTGGGCCATTTTTGGCTGTGTTTCCAGCCAAAATTGGCCCAGAAAACAGCCTGGAAAATGGCCCAGAACAGCCCGAAAAATGGCCTGAAAATGGCCCAAAAAAGCTTGCTGAGAGAGGTAGAGAAGCCGGGTGAACCGGACCCAGATGTGTCCCGGGTCCAGCGGTGGGATTCAGCCAGTTCGCACCACTTCAGGTGAACCGGTTGTTAACTTTCTGAGCAGTTTGGCAAATTGGTTGTTGGAAGAAATCATTAGGGCAGAGAATCAGTTGTTAAATTACTTGAATCCCACCACTGCCTGGGTCCCCTCCTCCCAGAAGCAGCAACCACACACTCTTCCCCTCTCTGCTAGCCCCTTTCTTCACACGGGATCACCCAGCAATGGAGACAGAGAGGGAGAAGCGGCATTTCTGCGTGCTCCCATTTCTGTGTGGCACTCTCACCTCAATGCTAGCAGCCGCCGCTGCCCACTATCCCTTTCTGTCTCCACTGCTGGGTGATCCAGTATAAAGAAGAGGGCTAGTAGAGAAGGGAGAGTGTGAGGTTGTTGCTTCTGAGATGAGGGGACCTGGGAAGTGTCTGGGTCCAGCTTACCCAACTTTTCTTCATCTCGCAGCCAACTTTTCCAGTCTAGCTTGATGCTCTCTCTCTCTCTCTCTCTCTCTCACACACACACACACACACACACACACGTGGATTCCCTCCCCAACCCTGCCTGTCCCATACAGGTACCTCCCACACAAGTGACGTAGTTGGCCACACCCACTCAGTCACATGACTCCCAGCCAGCCAGTCATTAGGGCAGAGAACCAGTTGTTAAAAAATTTGGAGCCCACCACTGCCTACACTTCCTCAGTCCCTATAAAATGAGCAACAATGAAATACATGACTCAAAGTGTCCTTGCTTAGCACTCTTACTACAAGGCAAGGAATTGCAAACTAGGCCTTTTGTGGACTCTTCCAAATAGAACTGCAGAACACTGACCTTTGCCAAAGGCAAATGTGGCGATTTTAAAATTATGACATTAGAAAGATAGCTAAG